>ML058490.1:147636-864325 GCA_003013855.2 Liriodendron chinense | reverse complement strand
GTTGATTGTGCGGTTAACTGTTTTTTCCACATGATTGTATGACTTGACGAAAATTCTGGGGATAATCTTACAAAGGGATATCTGAACAGATACCCTTCCGAACAGTGAACGGACACCTCGACCTTGTATCCCGCATAATCCGTTATTTCTTCTACTTAAAACTAAGACTGTTCCGTTCGAGTAACGCGTTTGAAGTTAATTTACTTGAACGCCTTTAGGCCTTGCTTCGTATACTCTTACGCTCTTAAATGTTCCTGTTCTGCTTCCATAAGGTACTATTCTTGTAAGAAGCATTTTGTAGGTGCTAATTATTTTTTCAGGAATACATATTAAGAACGAATGTGAATAAAAGCCCCTTTAACTCTAGAGCTACCTGGCCAGGGATGTAACATGTTTAACATATGGGTATACCCTAGCAGCTCAACAACTTAGGTTCCTTGACGTTGTGGAAATTCCGCTTTTCAGTCGCTAATTTCGGCAAAAAACTCTTCAAAGGAAGTCTTCCATACAAGTATGGAGACTGACTAGGACATATAGTCCTACCAGCTAGAAAATCAGACTACCTCCATAGCTCATCAATCCTAATCTAAAAACAACGAAAGCAAATAAAAACAAGTATCCAAACTATCTTCCTCCATTTTAAGGTGAAAAGTAAGAGGGTCCATGATAGTAGCGAGTGAGGGAAGATAAAAGTTTAACGAGAGTACAAAACGAGTAACGTATAGAAAAAGTAACTCCTATTACGTTCTAAACCAACTCCCACACACTAGTGATCCTACTATCCAGTGTTTTATAACATCTCAAGCAATTATATAGGAACTTTTTTCGATTTTTCTTAAAATTCAAAACTCCGTTGGAAAACTTTGTTTTTATGCATTTGGGATGGTGTGAGTATAAGAAAAAGGAAAAAAGTAAAGTGAGTGAAGTGATTACCTTGAGCAATCTATAAGATACTAGTTTTATATGTGAATTCCCCTATTTTTATGATTAATAGAACTTTTAAACACTTTACACCTAGTCCACATTACACGATTCTCACGCTTTTGAAAGGATTATGTAGAATTGTGGATTGGTTAAGTTTGATTTGAGGTTTTGAGAAACTAAGCCGGGGTATTTTATCCATCCTTGTCCATGGGAAAATAACGAAAGATATGGATTTCTAAAAATCCTATCTAATGAAAAAAGAAAACAGAAAGGAAGGATGAAAATGGGGGATGATGGAAAACATGGTGGAAAATTCCGAAAAGGGCTACCTATTACCAACCGGGGGATGGTCTACCCATAACCAAAGCCGGGAAATGGGACGTAGTGTGAAAGCTGTCGGAAGGACGGTAAGGCAAATTCCTGTCTAGGCTTGTTGTTGATCTATACATCATCGAATCCATACCTCAATCAACTCACAAGGAAGGTAACCCCGAAAATTCATGAGATGAACATTCACCGAGCACACTAGGTTAAATTATTTGAATTCTTCTATTTATCAATCAATCAGCGGGAATTTCATGTAAGTATTTGTTATGTTATGAGAAGGTGAAAGTGTCAACTCCTATCACTAAGTTTTCCTGGTTCTTGCACTCTATAGAAACATGGTTTCTGAAGGAGAGTTGGGTTTTGAAGAATGAAATTGGTTTCACACCTGTTTTGCTCGAGGACTAGCAAAATGCTGGTTGGGGGTGTGTTGAGTGCTTAAATGTGTATATGCTAACCCCATTTTATCACTAACTAAGCTTGAAATACATGATTAAAGAATCAACTAATGCATAGTTTTGTGGTTATAGGAATGAGAGTGAAGATTCATCAATAGAAGGCTTAAAGACACTAATTATGGGCATTGAAGAATCACAAGATCAAGTGTCAAAGGGTGGAAGAAGGAAGCAAAAGGAGAAGAAAAGAAGGCAGGAAAAAGCAGCCAAGACTGGTCGTCCATAGCCCAGGATCGGTCATCCGACCGGTCCGAACACTCATCAGAAGGGGCCTCATTGCAAACCTTACTGGACCATCCAAGACCGGTCGTGTGACCGGTCGTGTGATCGGTCCTTGAATAAAATCCTGGCTCGAAATTTATGAAACACTCTCAACGTTTTTTGCATTTTGAGACCGGTCGTGCGACCGGTCGTCTGCATAACAGTGCGTGTTCTACAAGCTCCAATTTTCTCTACGCAGTCCGAGAATTCATGCGCAATCTGGAACTTTCTGCACTATGCTATAAAAGGGGACCTAGGCCTTCTTCCTAAGGCATGCTAGAAGTGATTGAGCACGGTGGGAGACGGCGGAAGTCTGATTTGGAGTTCTACAACTCCTCCTAGTTTATTTTTTCTAGTTTTATGCTTTGTTTAGTTTATTCATGTTTCCTTGGATCATGAACGGCTAAACCTCTTAGCTAGGGCTAAGAGGTGAAGGCTTGTAGTGAATCTAAGATGTTTTCAATTCATTGATTTGGTTTCAAGTTGAATTATTAGTGAAGAACAATGGTTTGAAGTTTAAATAAAGTTCAAAGTAGTTTTTCTTAATCTTATGATGGCTCATGGATGTTTAGAAGAATTGCTTGAGTTCTTAATTGTTTTGAGCTAGTCTAGACCTGTATGATCCAAGCAATTGGATTCAATACGCTTTAGATCTATGATTTTCATGTGGGAGCTTCTTACCAAAAGTCTACTTTTCTGGAAATTTTGAAGTATGTGAGACTGTGTATGTGATTTGGATCAAGTTCAAATCATGTTCTAATTATGCTTAGTTACAGAGTTTAATGATGATTATGATTGTGATCTTAACCTATTGGAATTGGGACTGACCTATGCAATTGAGTGTGCTCACGTCCTAGCTTGAATTGAGAGAATCATGTACATGATTCACACATATGATAGATTGTTTGGTTTAACTTCTCTATCATCCGGCTAGATAGAACTTAATTTCAATTCTAGTTGAGAAAGTAAGAAACCATAGTGAATTGAGCATCAAGGATTGCTGCAAGTGGATCCTTGAACCCCTAGTGCCTTTTATTAATTCTTTACCTTCAGTTTAATTCAAAGTTA
Source organism: Liriodendron chinense (assembly GCA_003013855.2). Lineage (NCBI taxonomy): Eukaryota > Viridiplantae > Streptophyta > Magnoliopsida > Magnoliales > Magnoliaceae > Liriodendron > Liriodendron chinense. The sequence continues at coordinate 861,293 of ML058490.1, read as the reverse complement.
CTATCTACATCAATCTTCTACAAATCTATTAGTTAGCTCTTCAGTAGAACTATTGAAAGTGTTTTGTGAATTCCTACATAAGTCCCTGTGAATCGACCTCGGTCTTGCCAGATTATTACTACATCGCAACCCTACACTTGGGGAAGCGAACACCATGCGCCAATTCGTAGAGATGATGTGCAATGGAGAATTCATGAATAAGGAAGACGAGGAAGCATGGGACTATTTTGATATCTTGGCCGAGAATGCACAATCTTGGTATACAACTAAACCAGCAAATCCCAAGATAAGCCAACAAAGAGAAAATGGAGGAATCTATGTCCTCTCTGAAGAAGACAACATAAGTGCACGTGTGGCTAGCCTCACAAGAAAAGTTGAGGCCATGGAATTAGGGAAGGGGAAAAGACTAAGGAAGTTGAGAGTATTTATGGAATTTGTTCCGGTAACCAACATGTAACACAGGATTGTCCTACAATCGCTGCATTCCAGAAAGTTCTATAAGAACAATCAAATGCCATAAATAACTATCAACGTCCATTTAGCAATCAAAACTCGAACACGTATAATTCTAGTTGGAGGAACCATCCCAATTTCAGTTGGAGGAATGGGCCATCAGAGAATGCAAACAATAACCCAAAAGCTACGCTTGAGGAAATAGTGGGTACATTCGTCTCGGCCCAGGTTGAGTACAACAAGAATAATTCTCGCAAAATAGATGGGTTCATACAAGAACAACTAAAATTCAATCAGAATTCATCTCAAGCCATCAATGATTTGAAAACTTCCATGGCTAGAGTTAAATCTCATCTTAGTGTTAGGGAGAAAGGCACACTTCCTGCCCAACCTCTCCCTAACCCAAGAACCCAATTTGAGATACAAGACCTCAGCCCATCCTCCCAAAATATGTAGCATGTTCAAGCTATCACCACTTTGAGGAGTGGCAAAACAATTGATAAATCCAATCCGGTGAAGGCCCCAAAGCCTAATGATCTAGAAATTGCCAATAAGGATGATATCTTGAACAACACTCCACATGAGAAAGAACCGGAAAGGCAATACAAGCCGATCGCCCCATTTCCACAAAGGTTGATTTCACCCAAACCTTTAGACAAAAACCTGAAAATTTTAGAGGTTTTTAAGCAAGTGAAGATCAACATTCCGCTGTTGGATGCTATAAAATAAATACCATCCTATGCCAAATTTCTAAAAGAATTGTGTACAGTCAAAAGGAAACACAATATTCACAACAAAGTACTTTTGACTGAGACTTTGAGCGCCATGATTAGACAAGAGGTGCCCCAAAATACAAGGATCTGGGTAGTCCTACCACTCATGCAACATAGGTGACTACCGGATCAAACAAGCTTTACTCGATCTTGGGGCAAGTGTTAACCTCATCCCATACTCGGTCTATGAACAACTTGGGTTAGGTGAATTAAAACCCACCAAAACCACACTTCAACTCGTAGATAGATCTATTTGTTGAATCTCCAATTTATACATTGCATAGCTCGTTACATCACATTATATGCATGGTTTGCATGTTTAAAAGGCCCATCTAACGCATGTTTCATGATTGTAGGAATGAAGCAGACTTCATCCAATTGGAGACTAAAAAGAGCCATTTAGAGCCATTGGATGAGGGTTGAAGGAGGACCAAAGAAAGAAGAAAGCAAGGAGAAAAGAAAGTAGAAGAAAGAAAGGAAGAAGAAGAAGAAAGAAAAAGGTCCGATCGGCAGTGACCGGTCGGCCATGGGAGCCCCGACCGGTCAAGACCGGTTGTCACGCCCCAAACCCGGGGACCGGGTTCACTAAATTCCCGATCGCCGACCTTGGTGCCAACAGCCTCCGTAGTACCCCATTCTCGGCTCCTAGCTCTCATGTGCTAGGTTCCGATCCTGGGATCCTACCAGGAGGATTTTCAGGGTAAGAATTTTTTTTGCACAGGAGCATAAACAAAACCATAAAACATCATCAAATATCCACTAATAAGTTTGTTGAGTACAGTACTGGAAAGGGAAATACAATATGAATCAGAAGTCCAAAATAGCAGGTACATAAACCGCGCTCAACGCTGCTGATAGGCTCTAGTACCTGCAGTGTAAACAAATGCGCATGAGCTTCCAACGAAGCCCAGTAGAGTGCGTGTGTGCGCGTGTGATGCATATGACAAGTATACAGATATCAGAGTAAGCGAAAGTAGTAGAGGGCAAAGTTATTAAGTTCATGAATGCTGTCAGCCACCCCAAGGCTATGCAATGCAAGGGCCTACATGGCCGAGTGTTACATGCTAGAGATGCAATGCAAACACGTCCATCCTCAACTGATCCACATATCAAAATAGTTATCATCTGGGACATCACCGGGGTCTAGTATACTCTAATATTGGCCGCCGTACATCGCGCGCATAACCAAGCGAATAGAAAAGGCCTCACTATCCGCCTCGTCAGTGGTATGCCAATGCCCACCCGGCTCGCCGATAGCGGACCCATTCCATGAGCTGGTCAGACTCGACCTAGCTTACAACCCACTTCACCCGGGTGGATAAGGTCACACCCCTTTCCAACCGACCTCGACACAGTGGGAGACGCGGCCTATTGGTATTTGGCACACGGGCGCTCATGTTATCCACTCGGTCTCGACACTGGAGCATCCTACTGGTACCACAGGGTTTAAGGACTTTCACCCAAGGACATCCATAGCGCCCACGTACTAGAACAAGTTTTCGGTGTCCAATACTGCCAACCATGATGTGACTATGGTGACCACCACCCTGATGCTGCTAGGGTGTGAAAGCGATCATGACATACATAATGCGAAATGCATGAGTCATACAATCCAAATCATGCACCAACTTACGCATACTGCGCAATCATGTGGGGCGACCCTGTCTCACACGGGTCCCCTAAGTATAACAAGCCAACTAGCATATGCTATGGTTAATCATGATCCATAACAGGCATACAAATGATGCGTATGGGCATATGAATGAGCATGGTATTCATTATACTAAGCATGTTATCAGTGTGACATATCAAGCTAATCAAACTAGCATGTTACCAAACATATCATGTAACATTGGCCTTAAAAGGCCCAATATATATCTAAAGAGAGTGGGACCTGGACTGTGGGTCCCATTGGAAATGTAAAAGTCTTCGTGGCATAGCCCACTTGAGAACACATCGGCCCCATACTTGGGCCTACACATACAAGATAGGCCGTCAAAATACGTGTACGGCATGGATAAGACATATACATCATGGTGGAGTTAACCAATACATCACGTTGGGACCCATAGGGTGGGCCACCTGCTGGCAGCGTGGTACCCATCTGGTCCCAATGAGTTTTGAATCAAGCAGATATTTGTGTTTTCTCCTTCATCCACATATCCATGTGATCTTATGAACAGATTGGATGGCAAAATAAACATCACTGTAGAACCTAGAAAGGTTTCAATGTTGGAAATCATTATTCCCACTATAGCATGGTCCACTTGATATTAGGATATGCTTAAATTTTGGGCTCGGCCACTTATGAAATAGGTTGGATGACAATTAAACATCACGGTAGGGCTGGGAAGGTTCCAACGGTAGAGATCCTTATTCCCACTGTTGAACCGTGGCATGGCCCACTAAAATGAGCTGGAAAAACATATGGACGGGATAGGTACAGCACATACATTCTAGGTGGGCCCAACGAATGGGGCCCATTTACAATGCTAAAAAATACTAGCTGCTGGGCAGCAGCGTCCGCTAGACGCTGTCTATCCAGCCAGCGTTTATTTTATTTTTTATTTATTTATTTATTTATATTATTATTTTTATAAACTCATCAAGTGGGGCCCACAGAAGTTTCTGATCAAGCTGACATTTTTGTTTTCCCTTTTTCCCCTGCCTGTGTGAGCTTATGAACAGATTGGATCTCAAATAAACATCATGGTGGGCCATGAGAAGATTTCAACGGTAGGGTCACTGTCCCTACTGTTTTCTGTGGTGGGGCCCCCTCGGGACTTGGATCTAACTCATTCTTGGGGTCATGCCCTAAAATGATCTCCCCAACTGGATGGACGGTGTGGATACAGCAATGCATCATGGTGGGACCCACAAGTGGGCCACCAGCTGGCCGAGCCAGCGTGCAAGGACGCTGGTACGCCCAGCGTCAGAGGCGCTACCTCTTCTGTCCGTTTTCTTCTTCTTCTTTTTTTTTTTGAGCTTATATCCAGTGAGGCCCACATGGGACTGATCCACTCCGTTCATCAGGTTCCCCATCTCATGTGGGACCCAACAAGCCCAATATTGAATATGAAAATAGGTCTAGAAACATTAAAGTGGGCCAAATGATTTATGACAGTAGAAATCATTGTTTCCACTGTTTTGTGCGGTGCGGTCCGCTTAAGATTTGGATCGGCTTCAAATTTGGGGCCTGGCCCTAAAGTGATATGGGAAAACAGATGGACGGCGTGGATGGAACACAAACATCAAGGTGGGTCCCATGAGTGGGGACCCCATTGCAGCGTCCAAGTGACGCTGGACGTTCCAGCGTCAGGACGTCCAGACGCTGGACGTCCAGCACATATTTTTTTTTGGTTTCCTTTTTTTTGTACTTATCTCAAGTGGGGCCCACTTAGGGACAATCCACCCCATTCATCATGTTCCCCTGGTCGTTGGGGTCCTAACAAGCCCAATATTGGGCAGGTGATGTGGTCCACAAACATCACGGTGGGTCCAGGAAGTCTTAACAGTCGGCTTCACCATCTCCACTGTTTTCAATGGTGTGGTCCACCTGAGATCTGGATCTTCTTCATTTTTGGCGCCCAGCCCTAAAATGGGCTGGAGAAACAGACGGACGGCATGGATCTAATACATACATCAAGGTGGGTCCCACGTGTGGGGCCTGCTCAACGCCCAAGGGCTGCCCCTGCTGGGCAGCAGCGTCCTCTGGACGCTGGCTGTCCAGCGGGTAGCCTTTCTCTCCCTTTTTTTTCTTTTTAATTATTATTATTATTATTATTATTACAAAGTGGGGCCCATTCATGGATGATCCAATCCATTCATCAGGTTGTCCACCACCAGGTGGGCCCAAAAGAAAAGGAAAAATGAAAGGAAGGAAGAAAATGGGGGATTTTTGTACCCCTTGCACTCACCTCGATGGATGGATGGTAAGATTGGATCGGGTTGACGATTGGATGATCCGGACAGTCCGGATGATGGTTGGGGTCCTCCAAGCTTGGATCTCCACCCTCAAATCCTAGATCTCCCTCCAAATCTCTCTCTTCTCTCAAATCTCTCTCTTTCTCTCTTAATCTCTTGAACTTGCAAAATGGGAAGTGAGGAAGCCTCCTCTCCCCCTACGTATGGTATTGTATGGGGGGGAGAGAGAGAGAAGCAATCATGGGTGATGATGGGTAGCATGGGAGAGAGGGATGGGGGGTATGGTGTGAGGGTTGACTTTGGAGGAGAGAGAGGGATGGGGGGTATGGGGTGTGTAGGCTAGGGTAATGATAGGGGTATGGGTGTGTAGAGTAGGGGCATGGGTTTGATTGATGTGACATGGTCTTGGAATTTGCGCAAGTGGGGCCCACGACACACGCACGTTGTGCGGCCCACCTCGGATTACGCAATCGATCATAACTTTCACACCGGGTATCGCAATGGGGCGTGCCGCGCAGCGTTGGAATCGCAGCGCCTACGCGGTCGCCGGGGTATAGGTCTTGGGTCGATGCGGTACTAAAATAGGGTCGCAGTCAAGGCTCGCTAATCTGATCCGTCCGGGACGTACCGGCACCGGAAATTATGTGTACGGAGGGCAAACAAGGGTATGGGTCTTACAACTCTCCCCTCCTAACAAAAATTTGCAATACAAACCTAAACTAGCCGAAGATCATAAAAAAAAGAATCGCATCACTATATATGCATATCAAATCGAAAAGCAATCATACAGATACAATCAATCATAAAAAAGATGAGGATAAGACTCGCGAATCTCTGCCTCTCGCTCCCACGACGCCTCATCTGCGCTATGATGACCCCACTGGACCTTCACCAAGGGAATGACCTTGGTCCGGAGGACCTGCTCCTTCCGGTCAAGGATACGAACCGGCTGCTCAATGTAAGATGCATCCTCACGAACCTCCAACGGCTGCCAATCTATCACAGGAACCACGTCTGACTCATACTTCCGCAACATGGAAACATGAAAAACATTGTGGACGCCAGACAACTGAAGTGGCAAGGCAAGCTGATAGGCCACGGCGCCAAAGCACCCAGTGATCTCGAAGGGTCCAATGAATCTCAGGGCAAGCTTCCCCTTGGCTCCAAAACGAACCACACCCTTCATGGGTGAGACCCTGAGATACACACGATCCCCAATGGAAAACTCTAGGGGACGACGTCGACGATCTGCAAAACTCTTTTGTCGACTCTGAGCTGTGCTCATCCTCTGCCTGATGATATCGATAGCCTCTGATGTCCTCTGCACAAGCTCGGGACCTAGGAGACGATGCTCTCCAACCTCGGCCCAACAACTATGAGACCTACAAGGTCTACCATACAACGCCTCAAAAGGAGCCATACCGATAGTCGCCTGGTAGCTGTTATTATATGCAAACTCAGCCAAACGCAGGTGTTTATCCCAACTACCTGAGAAATCCAACACGCAAGCTCGAAGCATGTCCTCAAGGATCTGGTTGACCCTCTCGGTCTGACCATCAGTCTGAGGATGATATGCGGTGCTGAACTTCAAGGCAGGCCCCATCGCCTTCTGAAAACTCCTCCAGAACCGCGACGTAAATCTCGGATCTCGGTCAGAAATGATCGAAACTGGGACACCATGCAGCCTCACAATCTCCTCGATAAACAATTATGCAAGTCGGTCCAATGACCAGGTCGCACGTATCGCAAGAAAATGTGCCGACTCCGTCAAACGATCAACGACAACCTAGATGGCGTCATGACCGCGATCAGTCCTCGGCAAGCCCATAATGAAGTCTGTGGTCACGTGCTCCCATTTCCACAACGGGACACTCAACGGCTGCAGGGGACCTGGAGGTTTGCGATGATCGGCCTTGACACGCTGGCAAGTGTCACACTCAACCACAAAACTGGCAATCTGACGCTTCATACCGGCCCAAAAATACTGCCTCCTCATATCACGATACATCTTGGTAGAGCCTGGGTGAATCGTGAACCTCGATCGGTGTGCCTCATCCATAAGGTCTCTGCGCAACTGAGGAATATCTGGAACACACAACTGACCCCTAAAACGAAGTCCACCATCTGACCCAATCTGCCAATCTGTCTGACCCTCTGACGCGGCCTCTTCCCAATAATCCTTCAACTTCTGATCTGTCTGTTGAGCCTCGATCACCCTAGAAACAAGAGAGGGTTGAATCAACAAGCTCGATAACTGCGCGATAGAAGACTGCAGGCTCAGCTCAAAATCATACTCTGCAACCTCCTCGAGCATCCTCCATTCCCGGACCATCATATACGCCACCAGGCCTTGTGGCTGACGGCTAAGGGCATCTGCCACCACATTGGCCTTGCCAGGGTGGTACTGAAGATCAAAATCATAATCCTTCAGGAGCTCCATCCAACGTCTCTGCCTCATGTTCAACTCGGACTGCGAGAAGAGGTACTTCAAGCTCTTGTGGTCAGAAAAGAGCTCGAACCTAACCCCATAAAGATAGTGCCTCCACACCTTCAGTGCAAAGACTACCGCTGCTAGCTCCAGATCATGTGTGGGGTAGTTCTGCTCATGGACCTTGAGCTGGCGAGACGCATACGCTACTACTCTGCCATGCTGCATCAGGACAACACCTAAGCCAATACGTGAGGCATCTGTAAAAACCACGAATCCTTCACTCCTGGAGGGAAGAGTCAAGACTGGTGTAGAAGTAAGACGGTCCTTCAGTTCTGCAAATGCTCGCTCACAGGCATCACTCCAAACGAACTCAGAGCCCTTTCGGGTCAACCTGGTCAGCGGGGCTACAATACGAGAGAAGCCCTCTATGAAACGACGATAATAACCTGCCAACCCTAAGAAACTCCAGATTTCGGATGCGTTCGTGGGCTGCCTCCACTGATGCACGGCATCGATCTTCACCGAATCTACTGCTACTCCCTGCCTCGTCACCACATGACCGAGGAACTTCACCTCCTCCTGCCAAAACTCACACTTCTCCAACTTTGCATAAAGCTGGTGTGTGCGGACGGTCTACAAGGTGATCTCCAGATGTCGCGCATGCTCCTCCCGAGTCCTCGAATAGATCAGAATGTCATCGATAAACACCACAACGAACTGATCAAGGTAGGGACGAAAGACCTCGTTCATCAATTGCATGAACACAGCGGGCGCATTGGTCAGTCCGAAAGACATGACCTGGAACTCAAAATGACCGTAACGCGTCCTGAATGCCATCTTCGGGATATCCTCCTCCCGGACACGGACCTAATGACAACCGGACCGTAGGTCAATCTTCGAAAAGAACTGGGCCTCCCGCAACTGGTCAAATAAATCGTCGATCCTCGAAAGCGGGTACCTATTCTTAATCGTGACCTTGTTGAGCTCGCGGTAATCCACGCAGAGCCTCAACGAGTCATCCTTCTTCTTCACGAAGAGTACCGGCGCTCCCCACGGTGAACTGCTCGGACGGATGAAGCCTAGTTCACGCAACTCGTCCAACTGCTTCCGTAGCTCCTGCAACTCCAAAGGTGCCATACGGTACGGGGCCTTTGAGATAGGCACAGTACCGGGCACAAGGTCAATCTGAAACTCGGTATGCCGACGAGGCAGCAACCCCGGAATCTCCTGAAACAAATCTGAAAAATCGCAAACTACCGGCAGCTGGTCGATACACATGGCAACCGGTTCCTCTATGGCACACGACATCAAAGTTGACAACTGCTCGCCTCTAGGCTCGGCAACGGACTGAAACTGTGGCATGCCGGGTATAAGGAAAGTGACTGTTCTTGCGAAGCAGTCCAATACGGTGTGATACTCGGCCAGCCAATCCATGCCCAAGATAACATCAAACTCGGTCATCGGTAAAACAAACAAATCGGCGGGCAAAAAGGTCTCTCCTACCAAGACGGGGCAAGACGAACAGATCAAACTCAATACTGCGGTCTTCCCCAAGGGTGTCGACACTGACAAACCCTCGCGCACTGATTCTAACGGCAAACCAGTCGATCGGCAAAAATCATTGGATATAAAAGAATGCGATGCACCAGAATCAAACAAAACATGAGCTATGCATGCAGAGACAATGAGTGTACCATCAACGACTCCTCCCGGTGCCTGAGGATCCTGCTGGGCTACATAGAACCTGCCCTGATTCTGCTGGGGATGTGCCTGTCCCCTCTACGGTCTATGCTGCTGCTGCTGCGGTCTATGCTGCTGCCTCTGCTGCTGTGGTTGCTGCTGCCGCTGCTGCGGTGACTGCTGCTGTGGCTGCTGCTGCTGCTGCTGTAGCTGCTGCTGTGGGTGGGGACACTCATGCCTACGATGCCCTGTCCCCCCACATCCGAAACAAACGCCCGCAAACTGTCTCTGGGACGGTGCTGGAGGTGCTGCTGGTGCCATTGGCGGTCGAACAGATGGACGAACCGGGTGCCTTTGCTGTGCCCGAGTCTGCTGCTGCCGGAAGCTGCCAGAAGGAGCCTTCCTCTTCCCCTTTCGGTCTCCGCTCTGGTCACGGATCCGCTGTGCATCATCCCACTCTGCCTCATATATCTGGGCCCGCTCTACCACCTCCTCGAATGTAGGAAGCTTATGTCCCGTGACACGGCCACGAAGGCCAAGGCGCAGTCCGGTCTCAAATCGACGGGCCTTCCGCACCTCGTCATCCACGAGATACGTCGCAAATCTGGATAGCTCAACGAATCGAGCCTCATACTGCGACACTGACATATCTCCCTGGACCAGTGTCTCAAACTCTAGAGCACGTTGCTGGCGGACATGCTCAGGGAAGAACTTCCGATCAAACCAGTTAACAAAGTCCTCCCATGTCCACTCGAAATCGGGTCTAGCTGCTCGGGTAACCGACGCCCACCAGTGCTCGGCCTCTCCCTGAAAAAGGAAAACGGCAAGAGGAACTCGCTCCTCGGTCGAGCATCGCATCGTGGTAAAGATCTTCGTTACCTTCGATTTCCATCGCTCCGCTGCCACCGGGTCTGGTCCGCCCAAAAATCGTGGGGGATCCATCTGCCTGAAGTCCATCAGCAAGGAACGAGCACGATCCTGCTCCGATGGGGCAACTGCGTCAGATGACCTCCTCTCCTGGCGCTCTACCATGGAGGTCATAACCCGCATCATCTCCTGAAACTGACCAGCAGTCATAGCTGGGGCTCGAGCTGGGACTGGGGCGGTCTGGGATGTACCCTCACCGGTCGACGGCCTACCGGTGGCTCTCTTGGGCGCCATATCCTATAGAAAAGGACAGGTACCTCTTAGCATTGATACTCTCGAATGCACACACGTTAGGGAATCATATTCAGAAGTTTCTAAGCTCAAATAGGGAATCCTAGTATAACTATGTTGTAACAGGATCCTAGTGTGGGTCGCTAAGTGCATGAGATTGGGATCCTAATCATCCTAAGTTTGCAACAATCATTCAGTTAAGGGTAGTTAATCTATGGCCATTAGTAGATATGTGATGTCATCCATAGGTATTCCCAAGTTATGCTCTGATACCAACTTCTGTCACGCCCCAAACCCGAGGACCGGGCTCACTAAATTCCCGATCGCCGACCTTGGTGCCAACAGCCTCCGTAGTACCCCATTCTCGGCTCCTAGCTCTCATGTGCCAGGTTCCGATCCTGGGATCCTACCAGGAGGATTTTCAGGGTAATTTTTTTTTTGCACAGGAGCATAAACAAAACCATAAAACATAATCAAATATCCACTAATAAGTTTGTTGAGTACAGTACCGGAAAGGAAAATACAACATGAATCAGAAGTCCAAAATAGCAGGTACATAAACTGCGCTCAACGTTGCTGATAGGCTCTAGTACCTGCGTGTAAACAAACATGCATGAGCTTCCTACGAAGCCCAGTAGAGTGCGTGTGTGCGCGTGTGATGCATATGACAAGTACACTGATATCAGAGTAAGCGAAAGTAGTAGAGGGCAAAGTTATTAAGTTCATGAATGCTGTCAGCCACCCCAAGGCTATGCAATGCAAGGGCCTACATGGCCGAGTGTTACATGCTAGAGATGCAATGCAAACACGTCAATCCTCAACTGATCCACATATCAAAATAGTTATCATCTGGGACATCACCGGGTTCTAGTATACTCTAATATTGTCCGCCGCACATCGCGCCGTAACCAAGCGAATAGAAAAGGACCTCACTATCCGCCTCGTCAGTGGTATGCCAATGCCCACCCGGCTCGCCGATAGCGGACCCATTCCATGAGTTGGTCAGACTCGACCTAGCTTACAACCCACTTCACCCGGGCGGATAAGGTCACAATCCTTTCCAACCGACCTCGACACAGTGGGAGACACGGCCTACTGGTATTTGGCACACGGGCGCTCATGTTATCCACTCGGTCTCGACGCTGGAGCATCCTACTGGTACCACAGGGTTTATGGACTTTCACCCAAGGACATCCATAGCGCCCACGTATTAGAACAAGTTTCCGGTGTCCAATACTGCCAACCATGATGTGACTATGGTGGCCACCACCCTGATGCTACTAGGGTGTGAAAGCGATCGTGACATACATAATGCAAAATGCATGAGTCATACAATCCAAATCATGCACCAACTTACGCATACTGCGCAATCATGTGGGGCGACCCTGTCTCACACGGGTCCCCTAAGTATAACAAGCCAACTATCATATGCTATGGTTAATCATGATCCATAACAGGCATACAAATGATGCGTATGGGCATATGAATGAGCATGGTATTCATTATACTAAGCATGTTATCAGTGTGACATATCAAGCTAATCAAACTAGCATGTTACCAAACATATCATGTAACATTGGCCTTAAAAGGCCCAATATATATCTAAAGAGAGTGGGACCCGGACTGTGGGTCCCATTGGAAATGTAAAAGTCTTCATGGCATAGCCCACTTGAGACCACATCGGCCCCATACTTGGGCCTACACATACAAGATAGGCCGTCAAAATACGTGTACGGCATGGATAAGACATATACATCATGGTGGAGCTAACCAATACATCATGTTGGGACCCATAGGGTGGGCCACCTGCTGGCAGCGTGGTACCCATCTGGTCCCAATGAGTTTTGAATCAAGCAGATATTTGTGTTTTCTCCTTCATCCATATCCATGTGATCTTATGAACAGATTGGATGGCAAAATAAACATCACTGTAGAACCTAGAAAGGTTTCAATGTTGGAAATCATTATTCCCACTATAGCATGGTCCACTTGACATTAGGATATGCTTAAATTTTGGGCTCGGCCACTTATGAAATAGGTTGGATGACAATTAAACATCACGGTAGCGCTGGGAAGGTTCCAACGGTAGAGATCCTTATTCCCACTGTTGAACCGTGGCATGGCCCACTAAAATGAGCTGGAAAAACATATGGACGGGATAGGTACAGCACATACATTCTAGGTGGGACCAACGAATGGGGCCCATTTACAATGCTAAAAAATACTAGCTGCTGGGCAGCAGCGTCCCCTGGACGCTGTTTGTCCAGCCAGCGTTTATTTTATTTTTTATTTATTTATTTTTTTATATTATTATTTTTATAAACTCATCAAGTTGGGCCCACAGAAGTTTCTGATCAAGCTGACATTTTTGTTTTCCCTTTTTCCCCTGCCTGTGTGAGCTTATGAACAAATTGGATCTCAAATAAACATCATGGTGGGCCATGAGTAGATTTCAACGGTAGGGTCACTGTCCCTACTGTTTTCTGTGGTGGGGCCCCCTCGGGACTTGGATCTAACTCATTCTTGGGGTCATGCCCTAAAATGATCTCCCCAACTGGATGGACGGTGTGGATACAGCACATGCATCATGGTGGGACCCACAGTGGGCCACCAGCTGGACGAGCCAGAGTGCAAGGACGCTGGTACGCCCAGCGTCAGAGGCGCTGCCTCTTCTGTCCGTTTTCTTCTTCTTCTTCTTCTTCTTTTGAGCTTATATCCAGTGAGGCCCACATGGGACTGATCCACTCCGTTCATCAGGTTCCCCATCTCATGTGGGACCCAACAAGCCCAATATTGAATATGAAAATAGGTCTAGAAACATTAAAGTGGGCCAAATGATTTCTGACAGTAGAAATCATTGTTTCCACTGTTTTGTGCGGTGCGGTCCGCTTAAGATTTGGATCGGCTTCAAATTTGGGGCCTGGCCCTAAAGTGATATGGGAAAACAGATGGACGGCGTGGATGGAACACAAACATCAAGGTGGGTCCCACGAGTGGGGACACCATTGCAGCGTCCAAGTGACGCTGGACGTTCCAGCGTCAGGACGTCCAGACGCTGGATGTCCAGCACATATTTTTTTTTTGTTTCCTTTTTTTTTGTACTTATCTCAAGTGGGGCCCACTTAGGGACAATCCACCCCATTCATCATGTTCCCCTGGTCGTTGGGGTCCTAACAAGCCCAATATTGGGCAGGTGATGTGGTCCACAAACATCACGGTGGGTCCAGGAAGTCTTAACAGTCGGCTTCACCATCTCCACTCTTTTCAATGGTGTGGTCCACCTGAGATCTGGATCTTCTTCATTTTTGGCGCCCAGCCCTAAAATGGGCTGGAAAAACAGACGGACGACATGGATCTAATACATACATCAAGGTGGGTCCCTCGTGTGGGGCCTGCTCAACGCCCAAGGGCTGCCCCTGCTGGGCAGCAGCGTCCTCTGGACGCTGGCTGTCCAGCGGGTAGCCTTTCTCTCCCTTTTCTTTTTCTTTTTAATTATTATTATTATTATTATTATTATTATTATTACAAAGTGGGGCCCATTCATGGATGATCCAATCCATTCATCAGGTTGTCCACCCCCAGGTAGGCCCAAATGAAAAGGAAAAATGAAAGGAAGGAAGAAAATGGGGGATTTATGTACCCCTTGCACTCACCTCGATGGATGGACGGTAGGATTGGATCGGGTTGACGATTGGATGATCCGGACGGTCCGGATGATGGTTGGGGTCCTCCAAGCTTGGATCTCCACCCTCAAATCCTAGATCTCCCTCCAAATCTCTCTCTTCTCTCAAATCTCTCTCTTTCTCTCTTAATCTCTTGAACTTGCAAAATGGGAAGTGAGGAAGCCTCCTCTCCCCCTACGTATGGTATTGTATGGGGGGAGAGAGAGAGAAGCAATCATGGGTGATGATGGGTAGCATGAGAGAGAGGGATGGGGGGTATGGTGTGAGGGTTGACTTTGGAGGAGAGAGAGGGATGGGGGGTATGGGTTGTGTAGGCTAGGGTAATGATAGGGGTATGGGTGTGTAGAGTAGGGGCATGGGTTTGATTGATGTGACATGGTCTTGGAATTTGCGCAAGTGGGGCCCACGACACACGCACGTTGTGCGGCCCACCTCGGATTACGCAATCGATCATAACTTTCACACCTGGTATCGCAATGGGGCGTGCCACGCGGTGTTGGAATCGCAGTGCCTACGCGGTCGCCGGGGTATAGGTCTTGGGTCGATGTGGTACTAAAATAGGGTCGTGGTCAAGGCTCGCTAATCTAATCAGTCGGGGACGTACCGGCACCGAAAATTAAGCGTACGGAGGGCAAACAAAGGTATGGGTCTTACACCGGTCGGCCACATCATTGGAAGAAACTGGAAGAAGGACTAGTTTGGTCCGGCCGGTCTTGACCGGTCGGCCAACTGGTCAGCCCTCTCTATGTACCCCTTGGACTGTCAAAAGACAGGTCCGACCAGTCGTGACCGGTTGGCATGTAGACAACGGCTTGAAGTTTTCTAATTTCGGATTTTGAGTTTCCTAAGTGCAGTAGGACTCCATATTTCTGTGATTCTTCCAAGTCGGTGACACCTCTAAGCTATAAAAAGATACCTACAGCCTCTTCCTAAGTCATTTAGCAACGTGGGGAGCAAAGAGATCAAGACCTAGGAGGCTTCCTAGCCTCCTACAACTAGTTTTCTTCTTCTTTTAGTTCTAGTTTCTAGTTTTTAATGTTTTCTTCTAGTTAACCTCTTAGCTAGAGCTAAGAGGTGAAATTTGTAGTTGTTTCAATGCTTTAATTCGTTCTTCAAGTACCCTTTACTTTAATTATGGATTTTCAAGTTCTAGTTTGAATAAAGTTTGGTTTTTTAGAAGTTTTGTGAGAGTTTGTGTGCTCCGGACATGAGTTCCTTGCAATTCTCTGAGATTACCATGATTGGGTTGTTTGAATTCGAATTGTAGTAACCCTTGAGCATGCTATAGTCCATAGCCATGGCTGTTACTCCGAAGGCTACAAGTTCAAGTTCTAGGTGCTTCATTAGAACTAGAAATATGATTTCCAGATTTAAGTGGGACTGTTTGTGCTTGAATATTATATCCTCCAATTAGATGAGAGATAGGACTTTGATTCTAATTGTGTTGTACTTGGATGAATGGATTAGCATTGGACTACTACAAGTGGATCCTTGATGCTCTAGTTCTTATTATTTTCAGATTATCCTATTTTATGTGAAAAACTATTTTCTTAAACTTTTTAGATTTTAGTTATTAGATTAGTTGGAATTGTTTACCTCTTTCCCTGTGGATCGACCTCGGTATTACCGAGAATTATTACTAAATCGCAGCCTTACACTTGAGGCGAGCGAACACCATTCGTATACCAAGAGGGATGATTGAAGATGTCCTCGTCCAAGTCGATAAATTCTACTATCCAGTAGATTTTATTGTCTTGGATACACGTCCTGTGATGGGAACCGGTGCTCAAATTCCTGTCATCCTTGGCCGCCCTTTCTTAGCCACTTCAAATTCGATTATCAATTGTAGAAAATGGGCTGGTACAAATGTCCTTTGGAAATATGACACTTGAGCTGAATATTTTTTATTTATGCAAACAACCACGGGATGTTAATGACGAGGTCCACGAAATAAATCTGATTGAATCATTCGAGGAAGACAAATCCCTCCTGACATTCTATTCCGATCCCTTGGAGGCATGCTTGGCCCATTCTCATGAGCTTGATGATGACATGATAAGAGAGATGGATGCCATTTTAAATTCTATACTGGTACTTGATAATTAAAGATGGAAGGCACCATTTGAGCCTTTGCCCTTAAGCGAGAACAAGCCGCTTCCATCTAATATCAAGGCACTGAAGCTCGACCTAAAATCATTACCCACTGATTTGAAATATGTTTATTTAGGTCGAGATGAGACATATCCAGTGGTGATTTCTTCCCACTTGGATGAGGAACAAGAGAGTAGGCTGATAGCCACTCTAATAGAGCATAAAAGTGTCATTGGATGGTCAATTGCGGATCTAAAAGGCATAGACCCCCTGATTTGTACTCATCGCATATACCTTGAGGAGAATGCGAAGACATCTAGGCAACCACAAAGACGCCTCAATCCAAACATGAAAGAGGTGGTTAAGGCCGAGGTGTTGAAACTATTGGATCTGGGTATCATTTACCCAATATCTGTTAGTCAATGGGTGAGTCCAACTCAAGTGGTGCCTAAGAAATCCGGAATAACCATCATAGCCAATGCTAATAATGAACTCGTGCTAACCAGAGTCACTATCGGTTGGAGAATGTGCATTGACTACAGGAAGCTAAACACTGTTACAAGGAAAGACCACTTCCCCTTACCATTTGTTGATCAAGTTTTAGAAAGGTTGGCGGGTCATTCCCACTTTTGCTTCCTTGATGGGTATTCAGGTTATAACCAAATAGAGATCGCCCTAGAAGACCAAGAGAAGACAACAGTCACTTGTCCATTCGGCACTTTTGCCTATCGAAGAATGCCGTTTGGACTATGTAATGCCCCTACCACTTTTCAGCGTTGTATGTTGAGTATTTTTTTTGATATGGTGGGGACGATTCTTGAAGTCTTCATAGACGATTTCTCTGTATTTGGTTATAACTTTGATGAGTGCCTTGTGCACTTAAAAACTGTTTTAAAAAGATGTGAAGACAAGAACCTTGTGTTGAATTGGAAGAAATGTCATTTTATGGTTCAAAAAGGAATGGTCCTTGGTTGCATCATCTCACAAAATGGAATTGAGGTGGACATGGTTAAAATCGATCTTA
Source organism: Liriodendron chinense (assembly GCA_003013855.2). Lineage (NCBI taxonomy): Eukaryota > Viridiplantae > Streptophyta > Magnoliopsida > Magnoliales > Magnoliaceae > Liriodendron > Liriodendron chinense. The sequence goes on along the minus strand of ML058490.1, from coordinate 844,076 downwards.
TCTCTAACCTTTCATCCCCCAAAAGTGTACGTGATGTGCTTTTCTTTTTAGGACATGCCAGATTCTATAGACGGTTCATAAAGGACTTTAGTTCACTCTCTCGTCCTTTATGTAAGCTCTTTCAAAAGGAAAACTCATTCAAGTGGAATAAGGATTGTCAAAATGCCTTTAACAAACTTAAAGGCATGTTGACATGTGCTCCCATAATGCAACCACCTAATTGGAGCCTTCCTTTTGAAATCATGTGTGATGCGAGTGACTATGCTATTGGGGTTGTGTTATGCCAAAGAAAAGAGAAGAAGCCTTGTGTCATCTATTACGTAAGTAGAACCTTAAACTCGGCTCAAGCAAACTACACTACTACAGAAAAAGAACTTTTGGTCGTAGTTTTTGCTTTGGACAAGTTTCGGTCCTACTTGATCGGATCCAAGATCATCATATTCATCGACCATGCAGCGCTTAAGTACCTTCTCTCTAAGAAGGATGCTAAGCCACGCTTGTTAAGATGGATCCTTCTACTCTAAGAATTTGACATAAAAATACGTGATAAGAAAGGAGTAGAAAACGTAGTTGCTGACCATCTTTCTAGACTTGTTCTCACCGATTCCCCTAAGACAACCGCGATTAATGACATGTTCCTTGATGAACAACTTTTTAAAGTCTCTCAATTGCCATGGTATCTGGACATTGCTAACTATTTTACTACAGGTACAATTCAGATACATTAGAAAACACAAGATAAGGACAAGTTCTTCAACGAGGTGAGAAAATTCCTATGGGACGACCCATACTTATTCAAGTATTGTCCCGATCAAATCATAAGGAGATGTGTGCCAGATGATGAACAACACAGTATCATCTCCTTTTATCATTCTCAGGCGTGTGGTGGCCACTTTTCGGCTAAGAAGACCAAAGCCAAAATTCTGCAACGTGGGTTTTATTGGCCCACCATGTTCAAGGACACCCATGAGTTTTGTAAAACATGTGAACCTTGTCAGAAATTGGGAGGAATCTCCCGTAGAAATATGATGCCCCTCAATCCCATCTTACCAATCAAAATTTTTTATTGTTGAGGCATCGATTTCATGGGTCCATTCCCATCTTCTTTTGAAAATTTATATATCTTGCTTGCCATCGACTGTGTTTCAAAATGGGTCGAGGCGATTCCATGCTGGAATAATGACCATAAAACAGTCACCCATTTCTTAAAAGAAAATACCCTTTCCCAGTTTGGAAAACCTCGAGTCATTATTAGGGATGGTGGATCCCATTTTTGTAACCGCCCGTTTGAAGCTTTAATAAAAAAATATGGCGTCAATCATAAGGTGAGTGTTGAGCTCTTAATTGTACATATTCTAACCCCAATTCATCACTCATTATGCAAGGTTTTCATGATTTATAGACTATTCTAATGCATGAATTTGTGATTGTAGGATGAGAGAGAGGATGCAACAATTGGAGACTTAAAGAAGTCATTTACAAGCATAGAAGATCAAGAGACTAAGCGTCAAAGGATGAAAGAAAGAAAGCAGAAGAGAACACTCATGACCGGTCGTCCAAGGCCCAGGATCGGTCGCCTGACCAGTCCGCACACTCAACAGAGGGGATCCAGAGGCCACAGCTCTCTGGACTGTTCACGACCGATCGTGCGACCGGTCGTTCACTGCTGCGACCGGTCGTGCGACCGGTCCTTGAATTAAAATCCTGGATTCAGAATTTCCCAAAACTCACTGGACGTTTTTTACGCTTTTGAGACCGGTCGTGCGACCGGTCGTACAGTGGCTCAGACCGGTCGTGCGATCGGTCGTCTGCGTAACAAAGTGTGTTCTACAAGTTCTGAAATTCTCTGCGCACTGCGTATGTTTACGCAAATTCTAGAAGTTTTCGAGGCTGCGGAGCCTCCCCACTATAAAAGGACACCTAGGGATCGTTCCTAAGGTATCTTAGAAGAGTTTGAGCAAGGTGGGAGACGGCGGAAGTGGATTTCGGAGTTCCACAACTCCTAGTTTGTTTTACTGTTTTATGTTTTTCTTAGTTGTTTCATGTTTCCTTGGATCATGAATGGCTAAACCTCTTAACTAGGGCTAAGAGGTGAAGCTTGTAGTGGATCTAAGATGTTTCAATTCGTTCTAAATTGGTTTTAAGATTGAATTTCACGTTTATGAACAATGGTTTGAAGTTTATACAAGTTCTAAGTAGTTTTTCTTAGTCTTATGATGACTCATGGATGTTTGAGAGAATCACTAAAGTTCTTAATTGCTTTGTGTTAGTCTAGACCTGTATGATCCGAGGAATTGGAGTACGCTCTAGTACTATGATCTTCATGTGGCGACTTCCTACCAAAGTTCTACTTTTCTGGTTTTCTGAATTATGTATGGGACTGTGCATGTGATTTGATTCAAGTTCAAGTCATGATCTAGCTTTGTCTGGTGACAGGACTTAATGATGATCATGATTATGAACTTAGTTTATTGGAATTGGGACTGACCTATGCAATTGAGCATGCTCATCCTAGCTTGCATTGAGTGAATCATATACATTGGCCTTACATATGGCAGATTGTTTGGTTTAACAGCTCTACCATCTGGCTAGATAGATCTTAATATCGATTTTAGTTGAGAAATTGAAAAACCACAGCGGATTGAACATCAAGGATTGCTACAAGTGGATCCTTGAACCCCTAGTGCCTTTTTATAATTGTTTACCTTCAATTTAGTTCAAAGTTGTTACTTACATCAATCTCATATAAAATCCGATTGTTAGCTCTCAATAGACACTATTGGATGTGTTTGTGAATTCCTACACAAGTCCCTGTGGATTGACCTCGGTCTTACCGAGTTTATTACTACATCGCAACCCTACACTTGGGGAAGCGAACAAGTTTTTGGCGCCGTTGCCAGGGACTTTGACGGTTTTTCACAGATTTCTGAAAATAAAATCTATTTAGGATTTTTAGGAATAGTTTTAACTTAGTTTATTTTGATTTTTTTTTCTTTTTTAGGGATTTCTAGGAGGTTGAAGAAGACATAAGGATCTCAAGTGCTCAAATCAGGTTCTATCTTTCTAAACCCTACTCTTCTCCTTCTCCTATTCATTTCTATCATATTCATCTTTTGTAGAGTGGGTGGAAACTCCTTTTGGATCTCTAAAAGGTAGGCCTTGTGCCACCTGGATTCCTATTGGTCGGCTCTGCCGTCTTGGATCACCTTGTGCTTAGAGATTTCTCTTCTCACCTCTACTCCTCTTTCTTCTTTTTCTGCACTTTTCTTAAAGGATTCAAAGAGTGGGTGGGGAGTTCTTTGAACCCCTATTGACCAAGAGAAATCAGTCTCTATCCTTGCTTCTGGCCTAGCCATTGCAAGACACCTTGTGCTTCGGTCCTACAGAAGAGTAAAGAAGGGAAGGAAGAATTCGTTTCTCTTTTCGTTTCATATTTTTTTTGGATTTGCATGCCACATTGGGCTCGGGATTCCAATAACCGACTCATTAGTGAAGGGGGAATAGTTGAAGGAATTGACAGAGAGCCACGTGCTAGGAAACATCTAAACTCTCCAATTTTTTCTGAAAACACGGCTGCAAATCAACCTAATCCGATGGCCAATCCTAATCTAGGCCAAAACCAAACTGAAACGGGGGGAAATGTGGTTGAGAATGTTCCTCGACCAAGAACTTTTCGTGATTTCTTGCAACCAGCAAAAGCGAGCACTCCCTCATGCATAATTTTTCCACAAAATGCAGGGAATGTGGATTTGAAACCGGGAGTGATCCAACTTCTCCCTAAATTCCATGGATTAGACAATGAAAGTGCCTATCAATACCTTAAGGAGTTTGATGAGGTAATAACCACCATGCACTTTGCTAATGTGACTGATGATGTGGTGAGACTCAAATTCTTCCCTTTTACTCTTAAAGATAAAGCTAAAGGTTGACTTCATGCATTAAGGCCAAGATCAATTGGTGTATGGACTGATATACATAGGGAATTCATAAAAAAATTCTTCCCTACTCACAAAACAAACTTGTTGAAGCGCCTTATCATGAACTTTGCCCAAAAGGAAGATGAAACCTTCTTCCAATGTTGGGAGAGGTTTAAGGACTTATTAAACGCATGCCCACATCATGGCTATGAAATTTGGCGGGTTATAAGCTTTTTCTATGAAGGACTGACTTCACCCATGTGCCAATTTGTAGAGATGATGTGTAATGGGGAGTTCATGAATAAGGAAGCTGATGAAGCATGGGATTATTTGGAAGAATTGGCTGAGAATGCACAGTCTTGGGATACATCGAAACCAACAAATTTCAAGACTAGCCAACAAAGAGAAAAGGAGGAATTTATGTCTTATCAGAAGAGGATAACATAAGTTGTTAGTGCACAAATCAGTGCATCGTTTTGTCAATTCCGTGACTATGTAAGTCAATCAAGTCTCGTGAGCCCCGATGAAGATTGAAGACTCTAGACTTGAAGACCAAGGCAGCTTTCTATACTCAAATTCAAGCCAGGCCAAGCTCGGAAGGTAAGTGGTATATAGACAGCCTATAGGATCCCGAAACATCCAAGTCCATGGCATTCGAATCGCATTCTATGTTTGCCAATTGATCCATAGGCTTTAGGTCAAGATGATCAGTCTTGGACCTCCATTATGTAGGTGCCAATCAGTTGAAAAAGAGAGGAAATCCTTCTCTTTGTGCACCGTTAAAATCGAGGGAGTTCACCCCATTTCAGGCCAGGAAATGAGCCTAACGACCGGTCGAGCGACCGGTCGGTTGAAACAAGTTTCAGTCAGAAAGCTTTTAAAATGAAAACTATTTTTTTGGCTGAGGACAGGTCTGAGGACCGGTCGCTGGTCACCTAGGACCGGTCGCATTTGGACGAAAAACGTCCAGCGACCAAAAGGGGAAAATATATTGAAGGGAGACCGGTCGCACGACCGGTCGCTGACCTCCCACGACCGGTCGTACGACCGGTCGTAAATGGGCCAAAAACTGTCCAGAGACCCAGGTTTTTCTGTTCAAAAGGAAGATCGGTCTCAAGACCGGTCGCACGACCGGTCGTCAGACAGGTCGGAGACACAGTCAAGACCGGTCGTTGAGATGTTTAGACAGGTCGCATGTGACCGTTTTCTATCCGTTGGAGCCCGATTCTTGGAGCCTATAAAGGCATATTTCGAGGGCTTTGAGGGCAGAAATTGCACACCCATTTAGAGCATTAAGAGAGGCTATTAAGGCCTTCATCTAATCTCTTCTGCTCATCATAATCTTGAGTTCATCTTTCAAACCTAGCCATTAATGGCACTACATTGAGTATTCAAAGCTCGGTTTGAACAATGAACTCAAGCATGGCATTCATGGCTGTCCCTATCATTCAATCTTCATCTTGAAGTCATTTATAGCCATTGAATGATCCAATTGATGGTTCCTTCATTATCCATTGCATTGTAATAGGCATATAGAACATTAATACCTTCTCCCACCTACCCGGCACTAGTCTAGGAACATCATATGCATTGGTAGCTGATCGTGGGAGCTTGGAGAGGAGCTAAGGCATTCGTGGAAGCTGAAGCTACTCATCAAAGGCGCTGAATCGAGGCTCAATCGTCTAGGTATGTCTAGTTTTTGAGAGTCCAATTATTGAATCTCTATTCCTTAGATTGGGAAACTCCGGCGGGAGGGTACGTGACCATCCTTGGTTTAGGATTGGTGAGAGTTTGAGATCCAAACTCGTCAAGTCCCTGGATTGGGCCATCGGCGGATGGTAAACGCGGTCTTAGATCAAAGGATGTGAAGGTTGATGGTTAACCTGATTTAAAACCACGACTATAGTGAAATCCGGTGGTCTCATAGGTTGAGATCGGGAACCGGGAGTGGAGTAGGGAAACCGAACCACTATACATCATGTGCACGTGGTGAATGCATTTTGTCTATTTTGTTCCATGTTGATCAATCTTATAAGTGCTTAACTGTATGCCCATCTTGTGTTTGACAAAATGCTCATATGCCATCTTTGAATGATTGACACAAGCATGCATATGAACTGTTTGACTAAATGCTTCTCTTAGAATAGTTGTCAAATTGAGTTGGATCTTGGGTGATCAATTGCTATCATTTACATGTGCTTAATTGGTATATTATAGTATAAATCCAATTGAGCTTTTGAATTTGCAAGAAAAATTAAAAAGTCCTATTCACCCCCCCTCTAGGACATAAGCATACCTCCAAGCTTATCTCACTAGCGTAAAACCGCAATTTCAATTGGTATCAGAGCGGGTTCCTCTTTAAGGGCTTAATTGCCTAGAGGTAGATTTTAAGTAAGCTTGTTAGTATGTCTAACTCCGAGGCAAGTTTTATTTCTAGTCCTCCACACTTTGATGGATCCGATTATACATATTGGAAGGCTAGAATGAGCATATTTTTAATGTCACGAGATCCAGCTATATATGACATAATTGGGAAAGGTTGGTCAGTCCCTATTGTTCAAACTAAAAGTAAAGGTAAGACCACCTGCACTCCAAAAGATGAATCAAAATGGAGTAAAGAAGAAAGGGCCAATTCTATGAGCAATCTTGAAGCCCTTGATGTAATCTGTTGTGCCCTCTCCCAAGAGGAACAAAATAGAATATCTACTTGCGAATCCGCTAAGCAAGCTTGGGAGAAGTTGGAATCTATTTATGAACATTCTTGCACAACTGATTCATCCATGACCATCCTTTCTACTGAAAGAGTTGTAAGTATCAATTTAAGGGAGAATATGAGCAATAATGAGACATTCTCTAGTAGTGAAGAGAAAGATAATGATGAGGATGACCAACTACAAGATGTCTATAATGAGCTCTATTGTGAAAATTTAAAAGTTATGAAAGAGCTCAATAAAGAAAAGATTGAAAGGAAAAAGTTGGAAATTGACCATGTCTCTCTAACTAAAGAAAAGGAAAATGTTCAAAATGAATTGAGAGAGGCAGTAAAAAGAATTGAAGAGCTTAAGCTTGCACTTAAAACAGTTAAATATGAAAATCAAGCTTTAAAACTTGAGGTCAACCAACTTAAGACCTACACCAATGAGAACAAAGACCAAGAGACCCAAAATGCGTAAATAAGTAAATCTTGTATTATGGGTAAAGATTTGGGAGAAAAATGGGGTTACAAATATGTCAAGAAAACCCCTTCTCTAGTATTTGTGGAGGTTGAGTCTTCTTCATTTGAGAGCAAACCCAAGTCGGCTCTCTCATGCCACTTTTGTGGAGAGGCGGGACACTTTAAATTTGAATGTCCAATTGCAAAATGACCGCCATGCACCTCAGTCCGACCTCAAATAGTTGAATCAATTGTGACTGAAAGAGTGACTCAAGAAAAGAAGAGCCAACATGGGAAGGCTCCAAAAATTGTGAAGAACTCAACCAAAGTTGAGAATAAGGAAAAATCTCGCAAGGTTGGCAAGAAAAGAAAAGTTTCATCCCCTTCTAAAAGATATGATTATGTGGGGGGGATGCTAAAGCAGGTGGCTCATTTGAACCAGAAAATTCAGAATATGGTTAAGGGCAAACAACAAAGGATTTTTGGGAATCATATTGACAATTCATATACCCAAAACCAATATTATGCGCCAACCAAGATGAGACGGCTAGTTGACATCTTTAGACCCTTGGATTTTAGGAAATCCATGGGTGGCTTTGTTTGCTAGCCAGGTAGATAGCTACATGTGCATATAGATAAATTTGAGGACTAAGCCTCATTCTCTTTTGATTAGTCCAACTCTTATGTATCATGCTCAGATCATTTTGATTGTTGAACTAATTGCTTTTGGATTAGCTTGGATTGATTGTGTGCTTTGCTAATCCCTATTGTGGTCAATTTTGCTCAATAGTTAAAATTCATTTGTGACCATATATATGTTGCATGCTTCATGAGTAGTATGTGACATTCTCGGCTAAGTTTGTGTATCTTGAATTGATTGAATATCATTAAAGCTTAATTGTTTAATCTTGCCGAGAAAAATCTGATAATTGTGCTTTATAAGTAAACTTGAGGAAATCTAGCCTCTTTAAACATTTTCTATCTATCGAACTTATCCTTGTATGCATAATGAGCATAACTAACCTTGAGTTCTTTAGTTAGCCATCTCATATGCAATTATTTGGTTATCTTTATGTCTGAGATGATGTGGGTTGATGAATTTATGGTGGCATGTGTAATTATACGAAAATTCTTCAATTAAACATCTTTGCCACATTTAGATGGTTATGGTCATGCTTCCTCCTCATGCCTTATTATAACATACTGGGAGTAATCTGGTAGAAAAATGGGATAACTGGATTCTAAATCCCAGGGTGATAAAGAACGAGATGTCATGCAAACTTTGACATTCTCCAACACCCTTCTCTCCCTATATCTATACATTTGGGAGAAAGCTCTTGACCATAACACCTTGAGTTTTAAAGAAACATACTCCATGTATGAAGGCAGAGATTATTGCTAAGAGGGTCATGAATGGCAAGTAATCTCATAGCCTTATGCCAGCCCCATGAACTTGATCAATCTGTAATATCATGGAAATTCATTGGTGGCTGTGCATTGGGGATTGGCTAACAAATTATCTATTTTGCAGGTTGTTAGCCTTTAGATAAATGTGGATTATCATTTATAGTAAAATCTGAGGTTCTTAGCCTCATCATTTATGAGCATAAATAGGTATATCTGGATATAAGATCCATCATCACAGTTTGCTTAAAATTTGTTCATTTTTGGCATCAAAATTTTATAAAATTATATGGCCAAACCTATGCTTTTGATATGATCTGATGATGGACCGTTTGTCATCCTAAATTGCATAATTTCATAACAAACAAGCCCATTTTTAAGAATTAAATCCAGCTGTGCAGATTTTCAAAAAAAAAAAAAAAAACACAGAATTTTGCAGTTTAGGGCCCACGACCGGTCGTGCGACCGGTCTGGCGACCGGTCCTGGATGTCCAGCGGGTGCGGGTTGGGTGTTTTAAAGGGCAAAAGGGCTACCCAAATCAGTTCTATTCCAATTTTTTCACCTCCTCTTTCATCCTAGAGGTTTCACCTGCCCTCCTCAAGCTTCCCTAGGTCTCCAATCGAAGATTAAAGTCCTCCTACGTGGTACATTGTCTTCCAATCATCATCTTCTTCATTGGTAAGGGCTTTATTCTTGTTCTTCCTTGTTGTATCCTTCTCCTTTGATTCCTAGGGCATATTTGTGTGGATTGTTCGGCTCCACTATGTCTTCTCGTGGGAGGAAATATGCATCCCCTCCTCGGCGTGAACACCGCTCGAAAATCCAACATGATGAGGGGCCCCCACAACCCACCTCCAAGAAGACGATTTCCAAAGGAAAAGGGGTTGCTTCATCATCTAAATCTCCTTCCAAACCCCTTCCTACTGCATCAGACACATCACATCTTGCCAATTGGCACAATTTCAAAAATCGTGATGTGCTTTGTGAAAAATCAGCCAAACTTGTGGACTTGGAACTGAAATTGCGGTTTTACCGCTTGTAGAGACACTTGGAGATATGTCTATGGACTTAGAGAGGGGGTGAATAGGACCTTTGAAATTCTTTTCGCCTACTTGCACAATTCAACAAAATAAGCTATGTAAGCAAGAACACCTCGGCTTCCAAGCCTTGGTGGGTCCAATCACAAGACTAGCAAGAGTATAAGCAATAAATAATCCTAGTCTAAGCATGCATAGGTTAAGAAAATATTCAACTAATCAAGCTCCTAGCATATGCATCTTGTGTAGACTTATGAGAGTGGATCAATGAGCTCAAGTCTACACAAGTAGTGAAGGTACATCTTGTGTGGGGATGTCTAAAAAGTGCCTAGCAGACATTCCTATCAAACATGCATAATTAAGCAATTAAACTAACAATGTGAAGATATGAATGTGCTCAAGAACAATCACAAACACAAGGATGTATAGTGGTTCGACTACGTGTCTACTCCACTCCCGGTTCAAGTACTCAACCCCTTTGAGCACACTGGCATTCACTATCGGAGGTTTTAAATGAGGTTCACCTCACAACCTTTACACGGAGGTTTTGTCGGTTCACCTCTCAACCGTATCCGGAGTTTTAGACATAGGCTAACTCTAAACCTAATCGCACGTTTACTCCCGTGTCGGAGGCTCCCCCTTGGAGACTTAGTTTAGGCCCGGCTGACGGGCCAAGGAACGACTAATGTCCCTAGGTCGAGTTCGAAAAACAAACTCTAAAATGGACTCTCAAATAAGACAACCTACTTGTCGGATGAGCAACTTGATTAGCGCCGGATTGGGTTGCTTGATCTCCGCTCTCCCGTGCTTCAATCAGCTTCCCTTGCTCCCACGATCATGTCGCCGTTGCGTCGCCAATACCTCAGCCACATTCGATCAAACACCTTGCATGCGATGCCTTGAAATGCCCAAGGTGCTAGGAGGATAGGTTTAAGAGCTCTACAACTTAGTGGGAATGGGTTGCCTAGAGTCTCTTACCTACAACGATCTCATCTTCGAGTTTAGGACAAGGATTTGACAATCAAGAAGCTTCCTAACTCTAGAGATCAAGAGGGGATGAAAGTCATCTTCTTCATGAGCTTGGAATGCTCTAATCTTGTGTTAAAGTACAAGGAAGATGCCTTGCATAGGTCAAGGAATGAGCCTCAAAAGATCTCCTTCAATGGTGGCTTTCCTTCCTCAAAAATCCCTCTTACAATGCCCAAAAACGGAGCTCTATATGTAGGAAAAGAGAGCCCCAACGGTCAGAAAACGGGCATAAAACGGCTATAAGCCGACCTGTCCCGACCGGTCATGACCGGTCGGACTCCCCTGCTGAAGGGTATCAAGTGCACAGGCCAAACACATGAGCCGACCGGTCATGACCGGTCGGGACCCCTTGCTGGACAGCCTAAACACTGCAGGCCGACCGGTCATGACCGGTCGGACTCCCTTGCTGGACATTTACAATATCCAGGCCGACCAGTCATGACCAGTCGGACCACTTTGCTGGATGGCTGAAGGAAACCAGAAAACCAACTGGCCGCTAAATCCAACCTGTTGAGAAGGCCGACCGGTCATGACCGGTCGGCTGCCCATTTTAATCATGCAGCAAGGCTGCTGGCCAACCGGTCTTGACCGGTCGGACCAGCTTGGTTCCCCTATACATTTGCTGACTCTCCTCATGTTCCAGCCAATCCATTTTGGCCTAGGTTAGAGTGATCAAATGGGACACCTAGGGCCTATCTATGATGCCTAAAGGATTCCTAATATGGTCAAGGTCATCAAAGATACAAAGGGGTTGGGTTTTGGTCGAGGTTAAGGCACCAAGGCATCACTTTTACCTGAAACTTCTTCCTTGATGCGGCTGGACGTCTTGAGTCTTCGGTCTTCGTCTTCATTTGGCTCAACCGACACTAGACTCACTGACGTAAGTGATTGACAAACAAGGTGCACTAGTATGCCACAGAAAAGTGCACTAACATGACCTTATCGGGTGGTCCAGCTTCTAGATGCGATAGGTTGGGAGCCTGTGCTCCATATGGGGGGTCCCGTTCAGAAAGAAGTAGTCAAAAAATTCTACTCTTGTTGTCGCATCATTCCTGATGACTCTTCTTCTTTCGAAGTCCATTTCGCTGACGGGATTTGGACATTCGGTCTTCCTGCCATAGCTGAGGCTACTAGAGTGTCTATTGTTGATGAGGATGAGCTTTCTGATAATGAGGAGACCGAACTCCCCTCTCGAGACACCATGACTAGAGCCTTATGCAATGGAGCATGCCCTAGATGGGTTAACAACAATGCCCTTCGTGCCTCTTCAATGTCTTGGGATTATCGTCTTATTCACAACATATTCTTCAAGAACGTATTCCCAAGGAAGAGCAACAAGGCTGACCTTCCCGAAGACATGGTCATAATTCTATATAATGTCAGTCAGGGCCGTAGGATGTGTCTTCTCTCGCGTATTATGAAAGTCATTCGGTCCGCCATCTTGGTGTCTGATGGTTTGTCGGCGGGTCTTCCTTTTGGGCATCTCATCTGTAGGTTGGCCAAAGCAGTAGGAATTGTTAATCCTTCAGATGTGATCGTAAAACCTCCCATTCTAAATTGCTCTATTATAACCAAAATGCGCAAGACACAAGAGGATCTCCAGCGACGACTTCAGGCGGCTTAGCTGCAGCGTGAGACCCCTCCAGGTTCCTCTAAGCCATCACAGCCTGGAGCAGCAGCGACATCATCCGATCCCTCCATCGATCCTCGTTTCGCTCCTGGACACTTCAGTATGCCCCCACGGGCGTTCTCCCGACGTAGCTCCCCTACAGCGGACTCGGGAGCTTATTCTGTTGAGCTACGCCAGATTCAGGACCATCTTACACGGATTGAGCAGAGGATGGATCGGACCGAGTCTCAGCTGTTTTAGGGACAGGCCACTCTACTCGTGCAGCATGAGGCTATTATGGCTCGCCTTGACCAGATTGATAGGCGCTTGGAGGCTTGGGAGTGAGCTGCTCGTAGCGATGCACCGCCACCAGATTCAAGCGACGGGACTGATTTTTAGCATCTTTGTATTATGTGTCTTGGTCAGGAGTATCTTTTTGGGTGACCAAGACACTTGTCGCTCGTCATGTTTTGTATTTATACATTTTAGATGACTGTTAGACCCTTGGATGATTGCGCTTTATAGTTATATCTATTGATGTCATCACTTGTTTGGATCTTCTTTTTTTTAGCTTTATTGATTCATCTTTTGAAGATAGTAGTACTCTCTATGCTTTGAAATGCTATATTTATGAGTCTATTGCTTCTTCTTGGTATATTGATAGGGGGAGGTTGGATGGTTTGGGCATTAAGCCCTTATGGCTCATGGTTCTGTTTAATATAGCCTAAATGTGTTTCATTGCTCTTGATATACATGCCAGTTGGGGTGGTCGGTTAATTGGGCGAAAGGCCCTCTTGTGCGTAATGATTATTGTATATCAGGTTTATATGTATTGCTTCTATTCTCTCATATGTTTCATGATCTATCTCTCCTAATTCATGGTTTAGCTTCGCTGCTCTTATAGGCAAATCTTTTTTAAGCTAACCCTTGTCAATGACTGACAATTAGGGGGAGAACTATATCCCACCAAGAAGCCAATTTGTTTTGTAGGCCTTCTTAGGTGCAGATGTTAAGGAGGAGAAATTGAAGATGTTTCGTGTCAGTACATGTCACTTTGTAAAGTTTTTATTATAAATTATGTTCTAACATGTAATTGGGTGTAAGTGTTTTTTTTTTTTTCTGTTTTGGGATGTTCATGATACGGAGTAAAAAGGGGAATCCTTGTTGCCTCATGTTGAACTATAAGTAAAATGATTAGTTGAGGTCAACAAGAACTAGGGTAGGAACTATTGTCATATCCCCTACCAAACATTGCTCTCCTACTTGGAATGAACCTAAGGGAGAAAAATCTAGGATAAATGAATTCCCACCCAACAAGCATGTTGGGTCCTATTTATCATACCCAAGGGGGTTGTGATCTAGGTTAGGTGACCTTAGGAGACCATATTGAGCTCTCATACATATCTGAGGATCAAGCCTCATTTTGAGCAAATTGATGAACTTGAGGAATTTAGCCTCATTAGAACAATAGGAAAATCTGAGGATTTCAGCCTCTTGTTTGTACTCATGAGCAAATCAGAGGATTCAAGCCTCATTAGCCCAATTTCGGTAGTTTAGCTTTGCTTTAATTTGTATATTTGCTTGCTAGCTATCATCCGGCTTAGATTAGCTACTCATCTTGAGTTATATGAATGCTAATCTTTGTTTAGTTTTGGTCTTGATATACCATAAGGGGAGGATGGTTGATTGGGCTATAAGCCCTTTGTGCTTTCATGCAAATGTATATCCTTGTCTAGATAGTTCCATTTTCTTGTTAATCATGTACCCTAGCATGCTCCATGGTTTTATGAGTCATGCACCCTATACTCTCCTTGTTATCATGTGCTTATAGTTATAACTGCGACATACTATCTTCTCTTACCTCAGCCTTATTGATATATCTTTAAGGGTGAGAGAATAGTTTGTCAATTGCTAACAAAAAGGGGGAGAAAGATCAAGTCCCACCAAAACTAGTTTGCTATGTTTTGTGATGCAGGGATTGACAGGTTATGGGGGAGCAAACTGAAGAGGAGCAGCTTAAACTAGGCATGTCAAGAGTCCTGTATTTAATGCGTTATCATTGTAATATCTTGAACATATATCTTGTTTTGGTAGGAAAGGTTTTGTCACGTAATTGACAAAGGGGGAGATTGTTAGTGCACAAATCAGTGCATCATTTTGTCAATTCCGTGACTATGTAAGTCAGTCAAGTCTCGTGAGCCCTGATGAAGATTGAAGACTCTAGACTTGAAGACCAAGGCAGCTTTCCACACTCATATTCAAGCCAGACCAAGCTCGGAAGGTAAGTTGCATATAGACAGCCTATAGGATCCCGAAACATCCAAGTCCATGGCATTCGAATCGCATTCTATGTTTGCCAATTGATCCATAGGCTTTAGGTCAAGATGATCAGTCTTGGACCTCCATTATTTAGGTGCCAATCAGTTGAAAAAGAGAGGAAATCCATCTCTTTATGCACCATTAAAATCCAGGGAGTTCACCCCATTTCAGGCCAGGAAATGAGCCTAAGGACCGATCGAGTGACCGGTTGGTTGAAACAAGTTTCAGTCAGAAAGCTTTTAAAATGAAAACTATTTTTCTAGCTGAGGACCAGTTTGAAGTACCGGTCGCTGGTCACCTAGGACCGGTCTCACGACCGGTCGCATTTGGAAGAAAAACGTCCAGCGACCAAAAGGGGAAAATATATTAAAGGGAGACCGGTCGCACGACCGGTAGCTGACCTCCCACGACCGGTCGCAAATGGGCTAAAAACTGTCCAGAGACCCAGGTTTTTCTGTTTAAAAGGAAGACCGGTCTCAAGACCGGTCAGGAGGCACAGTCAAGACCGGTCGTTGAGATGTTTAGATAGGTCGCATGTGACCATTTTCTATCCGTTGAAGCTCAATTCTTGGAGCCTATAAAGGCATATTTCGAGGGCTTTGAGGGCAGAACTTGCACACCCATTTAGAGCATTAAGAGAGGCTATTAAGGCCTTCATCTAATCTCTTTTGCTCATCATAATCTTGAGTTCATCTTTCAAACCTAGCCATTAATGGCACTACATTGAGTATTCAAAACTCGGTTTGAACAATGAACTCAAGCATGGCATTCATGGCTGTCCCTATCATTCAATCTTCATCTTGAAGTCATTTATAGCCATTGAATGATCCAATTGATGGTTCCTTCATTATCCATTGCATTGTAATAGGCATATAGAACATTAATACCTTCTCCCACCTACCCGGCACTAGTCTAGGAACATCATATGCATTGGTAGCTGATCGTGGGAGCTTGGAGAGGAGCTAAGGCATTCGTGGAAGCTGAAGCTACTCATCAAAGGCGCTGAATCGGAACTCAATCGTCTAGGTATGTCTAGTTTTTGAGAGTCCAATTATTGAATCTCTATTCCTTAGATTGGGAAACTCCGGCGGGAGGGTACGTGACCATCCTTAGATTAGGATTGGTGAGAGTTTGAGATCCAAACTCGTCAAGTCCCTGGATTGGGCCATCGGCGGATGGTAAACGCGGTCTTAGATCAAAGGATGTGAAGGTTGATGGTTAACCTGATTTAAAACCACGACTATAGTGAAATCCGATGGTCTCATAGGTTGAGATCGGGAACCAGGAGTGGAGTAGGGAAACCGAACCACTATACATCGTGTGCAAGTGGTGAATGTATTTTGTCTATTTTGTTCCTTGTTGAACAATCTTATAAGTGCTTAACTGTATGCCCATCTTATGTTTAACAAAATGCTCATATGCCATCTTTAAATGATTGACACAAGCATGCATATGAACTGTTTGACTAAATGCTTCTCTTAGAAGAGTTGTCAAATTGAGTTGGATCTTGGGTGATCAATTGCTATCATTTACATGTGCTTAATTGGTATATTATAGTATAAATCCAATTGAGCTTTTGAATTTGCAAGAAAAATTAAAAAGTCCTATTCACCCCCCTTCTAGGATATAAGCATACCTTCAAGCTTATCTCACTAGCAGTAAAACCGCAATTTCATAAGTGCACGGGTGGCTAGCCTCACAAGAAAAGTTGAGGCCATGGAATTAAGGAAAGGAGAGACGAACAACTCTAAGGACGTTGAAACTGTTTGTGGGATTTATGCCAGAAATCAACATGCAACACAAGATTGTCCCGCAATCTCAACATTCCAAGAACAAGCAAATGCCATAAACAGTTATCAACGGCAATTTGGTGCTCCAAACTCAAACACATATGATTCTAGTTGGAAGAACCATCCCAACTTTAGTTGGAGAAATGGACCCACTGTGAATGCAACCAATATCCCTTAAGCTCAACCTATACTATGTCCATCTCTAGTCATTACTCCAAAAGTTACGCTAGAGGAGTTGTTAGGTGCATTTGTATCGGTCCAAGCTGAGTATAACAAGACTAATTCTCTGAAAATAGATGGGTTCATGCAAGAGCAATTGAAATTTAATCAAAATACAACCCAAGCCATCAATGACTTGAAAACCTCAATGGCTAGGGTTTAATCTCACCTCAGTGCTAGGGAGAAAGGTACACTTCCTGCCCAACCTCTTCCTAACCCAAGGACCCAATTTAAGATACAAGATGCAAGTTCATCCTCCCAACATATGAAGCATGTTCAAGCTATCACCACTTTGCTGAAGTAGGAAAATAATTGATAAATCTAATCCAGTGAAGGCCTAAAGCCTAATGATCCAAAAAATTCTAAAGAGGATGATAGCTCGAACAACACTCCACAAGAGAAAGAACCGGAAAGGCAATACAAGCCGGTTGCCCCGTTTCCCCAAAGATTGATTTCACCCAAACCTTTAGACAAAAACCTGGAGATTTTAGAGGTTTTCAAGAAGGTGAAGATCAACATCCCATTGTTGGATGCCATTAAATAAATACCGTCATATGCTAAGTTTTTGAAGAATCTTTGCACGATAAAGAGAAAAATACATGTGCAAAAGAAGGCATTTTTTACAGAGAATGTAAGCGCCATTATAAATCACGGGATGCCCAAGAAATACAAAGATCCTGGTAGTCCGACAATATCATGCATAATTGGAGACTACCAGGTGAAGCATGCCTTACTTAATCTAGGAGCAAGTGTAAACTTAATACCCTTTTCGGTCTATGAACAATTGGGTTTAGGTGAATTAAAACCCACCAAAACCACATTACAACTCGCTGACCGATCGAGTCGTATTCCGAGAGGGGTGATTGAGGGCGTTCTTGTCCAAGTTGATAAGGTCTATTACCCAGTGGACTTCATTATCTTGGACACACAACCCATGGTTAATATTGGCCCTCAAATTCCTGTCATACTTGGCCGCCCATTCCTAACTACATCAAATGCTATCATAAATTGTAGGAGTGGGGTCATACAAATGTCCTTTGGTAATATGACGATTGAGTTAAATGCTTTCAATTTTGACAACCAAAAAGAGGATGAAGATGAAGAGGTCCACGAAATAAACATGATCAATGCTATTGTGGAAGATGTGTCCCTCTCAACTCCTTACCCCAATCACTTAGAAGAAGATGCGACCTATTCTCTTGATAAGAATGTCGATGTGATAGGGGATATAGTCACACCTTTCGAGTCGGTATTGGCATATAATCTTAGCCAAGAGAAGGATGAGGAAACAACTGTTGAGCTCTTCATTGTGCATATTCTAACCCCAATTCATCACTCATTATGCATGCTTTTCATGATTTAAAGACTAATCTAATGCATGGATTTGTGATTGTAGGAATGAGAGGAAGACTTCACTAATTCATAGTCAAAAGAGTCACTTCGTATGCTGTTAACGCCAAAAATTGGCTAACAGATGTTGGTCAGAGACCAACTTTGATTCTTCGTCGTCTGACCTCTAATCGGAGATGAATGGTGTAAATTGGTGAACCTGCAATCACCAAGAAAGGTTAGGACAACCGCCGGTTGGCCTGGCTTATGGCCCTCCAATGGCAAAGTCAGTACGGGTACTGTGATAGTAAGATGAAGTGTGAAATGTAGGCTTAGAGATTGTGTATTGTGTACCTTTATCATCAATAGAGTCATCTATTTATACAGATCTAAATGATCTAACCTGCTACGCAAGCTGTTAAGATTAGTACTGATTTCATGGAATAAGAAGCTTATCTTGTTAATCCTTGGATAAGGAGTAGTCAAAACATTCTAGACGTCTAGCTGATTACGTCTCTTGATATTCGGAACTATGAACAGATATAAATAAAAAATTGACCTATACGGGCTGCTGGTATTATGAGATGAGGACCATCCATGCTAGAGACCAGAAACCACGACCGCTCATATGTTGAGAGCTGTTCATATCAAGAGTGCTCGCATTTTGAAGATGCGACCCCTTTCGTCTTGCACGAGCCGGGCTGGTCGCATTTTGAAGATGTGACCCCTTTCGTCGAGCACGAGCCGGGCTGGTCTCATTTTGGAGATGCGACCCCTTTCGTCGAGCACGAGCCGGGCTGGTCGCATTTTGTAGATGCGACCCCTTTTGTCGAGCACGAGCCGGGCTGGTCGCATTTTTGATATGCAACCCCTTTCGTCGAGCACGAGCCGAGATGCTCGCATTTTGGAGATGTGACCCCTTTCGTCGAGCACGAGCCGGGATGCTCGCATTCCGGAGATGCGACCCCTTTTGTCGAGCACGAGCCGGGATGCTCGCATTCTGGAGATGCAGCCGCCATTCCTCACTTCTCTTTAAAGCTAAATTTGCTTACAACAAGTGCCCCCCAAACCCTTGGCGTTGATGAACTATGCCAACGGTTTTGTTTGTATGCGTGGCTGACTGCTGGGAGAGAATCGCGCATGATTCATTTAACATGATTCCGCATTTATGATGGCCAGCTTTACGCAGCTTTTCCTGCCGCAAGAAATGAGGCGTCGGTCGCCACGTGTCTCCGTATTTAATGCTTGTGCCCGTTCGTCTGTCGTGCTGGATGAGAGGCTACCGCGTGTCAACCAAATCAAAGAAATGATTGCGTATAAATATCATACCCTGTAGAATTTCCTTCATTTTTGAATTTTCGGCTGCAGGGTATAAATAACAACAGAATGGCTTTGCTTATGGCACCAGATAACTTCATTCTGGGGAACCTCTCCTCCAATTGCCATGGATGGAGGAAAAAATGGTTTTACGTCTTCGGCAACTAGGAGTCCGAAGTAGGCTCCGACCCCAAAGGCCATAACGTTAGTCGCATGTTCGGGAGCTGCTCACATGTCAGGAGTGCTCATGACGAGAGTGGTCATATGTCGGGAGTGCTCATGACGAGAGTGGTCATATGTCCAGAGTGCTCATGACGAGAGTGGTCATATGTCCGGAGTGCTCACGAGCCGAGCTGCTCTCATGTTGATCGAATGGCATTGCTCGGGGATCTGAGATGAACTATAAACGGAGGAGGCTCGCTATCGAACAATCTGATAATGACTTTCCATAGTGTTGAGGAGCTACGCGAAGGACTTGTATGTATATGTAACCGCCTATTTTTGGAGGAGAAGCTGTACATGATTGAGCATGCATTTATAAGTGCCAGCTTTCTGCATAGAGATAGGCTGGCCTATCAATTGAGTCTTTCAGCCCTGCGGTGAGTAGATGACTTAGTCACTTCATGCTATAATGTTTTACTCAACTCATGAAAATGAGTTGGGCTTAATCTAGGAGGTCTTGGCGACCATATCCGCATAGAGATAGACTGATCTATCGATTGAGGCTTTGATTCTACCAAGGGCAGAAGATTGGCCAAGAGAATGTATGTATTCCCTTAGGGGCTATTCGGGTCCAAAAAATGGAGTAGCGACCAAGTTATAGATTCCATAGTTGAACAGCTGGAATGAGAGAGATCGTCTTTATTTAAGAATGGTCCAATATTCACATGCTTTATGAAAAATATCAGAGTAAATGTTTCATGTGCCAAGGGTGACGTAGGGGTCTTCCTCGCATGTCTTCTAGATAATATGTACCTGGTCGAGCAATCTCGATGACTCGATACGGGCCTTCCCAGTTAAGATGCAATGACTGAGTGGTTATTCCGATGTTTTGCCTGAGCACCAAGTTGTCGAGCTAAAAAATCCTGATTTTGACCTTTGAATTATGATAATGGGCTATACGTTGTTGATAAGCCACTACTTGAAGACAAGATATGTTCATTTTCTCTTCTAAGAGATCGAGGTGAAGTAATCGACTGCCACGTCCTTTTCCCATAGGTAGTGGTCTGATTATATCGATTCTCCATTGAGCAAAAGGCCAAGGACCGTCCATCAGCGTCATTTACTCAGACGGTAAATGAGGGAATGGAGAATATCGCTGATATTTGTTACATTTCTTTGAGAATTCGATAGCATCCGCCTTCATAGTGGGCCAATAGTATCATTGTCTCATTGCTTTGTTTGCTAGAGACCGTCCTTTGGGATGATTACCGCATGCCCCCTGGTGTATTTCATCTAGAACACGGTGTGCTTCTTCTGGATGGAGACACTTTAAATACAGTAAAGTAAAACTTTTACGTAATAATTTTTCATTTTGTAAGATGTACCTGGCAGCACGATAGCGAATTGTTGGGCTGATTTTTATCATCTGGGAGTCATCCGCTTTGGAGTAAAGGATGATGGGGTCCATCCAACAGGAAGATAAAAGTAATGTGCGAGCTGCTCTGGAGCAACTTGATCCACACTCGGGGTAGATAGATGCTCGATAAGAACAGCTTGCGTCAGATCGCACTCAGGTGCAGAAGATAATTTTGCCAAAGAACCTGCGAGCGTGTTCTCCTCTTGAGGAATATGACTTATTTTATATTTGTTCAATTTGAGCGAGCAAGATGAGTACCTGAGATTTGTACGAAGCCATCCGCTCCTCCTTTGCCTCGAATTCATTGAGCACTTGATATACAACGAGCTGAGAGTCGTGTGAATGAGTAGGTTCCTTATTGCATGTATATTTGCTAATTTGAGGCCGACAATTAAGGCTTCATATTCCGTTTCGTTGAGGCATGAGAGCTTTAACGCTACAACAATGGAATCCTTATGAGGGAAATGGATTCCTTTAGCATCTTCGTGAGAGAGAGAGATTGGATGATGGCTCCAAACTTAACGTGCTGGATGATTCCTCCACCCAATAAATAAGCTAAGGCTTCTGGCATGCCTTTCGAGTATATGCTTTTCCTGAGGCTTGGGAATCTCCTCCACAAGCCGAACCATTTGCAATGGATGGAGTGAATGACCGCTAGCTGGATGATGAAGATCACCTGGGCGGCGTTGATGGTTGCTGGCCCCACATGTGATGACGAATGGTGATCCATTACGAGGTAAGATGAGGAAATCCAAGTCATTGATTAGTTTTGCGAGATTCAGATGATCTGTGAACTCAAATACGAAGCAGGTCTCGAACTCTGGCGGGTTGCATAACAGGAAATAATGAAAAAGCTCTGGATAATCAAAGTTTTCCACGAGCTTAGATCAAATGGACGGTTTGGATCAGGAACATGGGTTCCATCACTATAGAAGGTTTGGATGTCGCTGGTGGTGCATGTGCTGGTTCATGAATGAAGGAGGCATCCTAACTGCTAGAGTGGATAGTTAAAGAGGATGGATTATCCATGCTGGATGTTAGATGATGCAAGCTCCATTGTTGGTTGACGGTGTCCTTAGCATGGAGTTGGAGGTGTGGTTGACCGCATGAGATGGATGAGTGGTTGCTGGGAAGAGCTTCATGTGCTAAACGGCTGGGTTTTTATTTGCTGGAGACGTTGTAGCTTGCTGGCTTTGATGGACGGTTGGATGGTGAAGTTGGTCCGTGAGATCCGGATATGCTTAAGAATGATTGAATTGGTGGGGTTCTGCACGGACTACCAGCGGGAGATGTGTGCGACATTGCCGCTGGTGAGGAGCGAGTCCCGCTATGACGGATACTCTCGAAACAGATGCAGGAGCGCGATTTTGCTATGGACGTTAGGTGGGATCCACTGAGGAGTCTTATGAGAAATCCAAGTCGTTTATCAATTTTGGCAGATCAGAGTCTGTGACAAGGTTCTGGATGAGGCAACTTTGTGGCTGAGGTTTCTCATGCTGATGAACGGGACAGATCTATGAGGTGTGATCAACGGCTAGGCTTTGAGGGGGTTGCACGTTCCAGATAGCTGCGGAATGTCGGAGTTGAGAAGATGTGATGGTTGCATGACATGTGAATGCAGATCCCACTGGACAGAGAGGATGGACGCCCATCTGCATCGTTGGTTGATCAGGTGCTGATGATTGAAAATGGCCCACCTGTTGGGCAGTTGATGATGTCCACCATTAGGTTGGATGTTTACACTTATGAAGGCTAGGTGACGTGGAATCAGGAACGTTGGATGAGGGGTTGTACACTTATGATGCCCTGGTCTCTGGAAGACGAGATGTACATGCAAGATGAAGGCCATCGATGATGGGTGCGACGTCCTCAACTAATGGATGACTGAGCGGCTTGGAGGAGATGTGGGCCCCTCCTGACGTTGGAGTGCTGGAGAGGAAGATGAGACTAGTGGAGATGTGGGCCCCTCCTGACGTTGGAGTGCTGGAGAGGAAGATGAGACTAGTGGAGATGCACGTGTGAAATGATCCACCAACTCTTGGTTGAGCATGTGTGGTAGATGATGCTAGCCATTGATTAGGTAAAAGGGAGAAGATGACTGAACGACGAAGGAAGAAATTGGCGAGAACAATTTAGTCGTTCCCACAAACGGCGCCAATCTGTTAACGTCAAAAATTGGCTACCAGATGTTGGTTAGAGACCAACTTTGATTCTTCGTCGTCTGACCTCCAATCAGAGATGAATGGTGTAGATTGGTGAACCTGCAATCACCAAGAAAGGTTAGGACCACCACCGGTTGGCCCGGCTTATGGCCCTCCGATGGCAAAGTCAGTACGGGTACTGTGATAGTAAGATGAAGTGTGAAATGTAGGCTTAGAGATTGTGTATTGTGTACCTTTATCATCAATAGAGTCATATATTTATACAGATCTAAATGATCCAACCTGCTACGCAAGCTGTTAAGATTAGTACTGATTTCATGGAATAAGAAGCTTATCTTGTTAATCCTTGGATAAGGAAGTAGTCAAAACATTCTAGACGTCTAGCTGATTACATCTCTTGATATTCGGAACTATGAACAGATATAAATAAAAAATCGGCCTATACGAGCTGCTTGGTACTATGAGATGAGGGCCATCCATGCTAGAGACTAGAAACCACGACTACTCATATGTTGGGAGCTGTTCATATCAAGAGTGCTCGCATTTTGAAGATGCGACCCCTTTCGTCTTGCACGAGCCGGGCTGGTCGCATTTTGAAGATGCGACTCCTTTCGTCGAGCACGAGCCGGGCTGGTCGCATTTTGGAGATGCGACCCCTTTCGTCGAGCACGAGCCGGGCTGGTTGCATTTTTGATATGCTACCCCTTTCGTCGAGCACGAGCCGGGATGCTCGCATTCTGGAGATGTGACACCTTTCGTCGAGCACGAGCCGGGATGCTCGCATTCCGGAGATGCGACCCCTTTCGTCGAGCACGAGCCGGGATGCTCGCATTCTGGAGATGCGGCCGCAATTCCTCACTTCTCTTTAAAGCCAAATTTGCCTACAACATATGCATTGGAGATTAACATAATAAGTGACAAAAGGTGGAGGAAAGAAGAAGAAAGAAAGAGAAGAAAATATGCAAGTCCTGTCCCAAGACCTGTCTTAAGACCTTGTCCCAAGACCTGTCCCAAGATCCTATCTTAAGACCTGTCCCAAGACCGGTCGTTAGACCGGTCTAAACAGCTAGACCGGTTGCCAGACCGGTCGCCAGACAGGTCGAGAGTAGTCCAGAAACACAAAAACTCTCTAGACAGATTCTGCAGTTTTGAGACCGGTCGTGCGACAGGTAGTCAGCGTAACGGATTGTACATAAAGCTCTGATTTTCTCTACGCAATTGCAAAATTCCTTGCTAAATCTGGAATCTTCCGCACCAATCTATAAAAGGGACTTCTCCTCTTCATACCAAGGCATGCTAGGACGTGGGGATTGCTTGGGAGACAGATTCTACTTCAAGTTTTCTTAGTTTTCTTCTTGTTTTAGTAGTTTTTATATTTTTGAGGCTTCTAGTTCAAGGATGTTAGAGATAAACTAAAACCTCTTAGCCCTAAGCTTTTGATTTGTTTTTGATGGATTGATGCAACCTAGGTTTCCTTTTATGTTTTAATTAAAGAATTTTAGTTCAATATGAGTTTGAATCAAGTACTAGTTTGGTTTTACTTTGATCTCTTGATGACTCCAGGCTCATGTGATTCTTAGTGATTCTAAGCTTGGTAGCTTACCTTCTGAGCATTGTTTATGCTTATGTAGTTCATTGATCTATCATCGACTCCGGGCATGGTAGACCCTTTGACTGCCTTGTGTACAATGGCCCGATCTTCATGTGGGAACTCATTCAACTAAAGTTCTTATCTTTTGTTATAATCTGAAATAGTTGTTTGCTGATTGATTTTGATTTAATTAGAGTTCTAATCATTAGTTGTAATCAAGTATAGTGACAGGATTTGATGAAAGCTATGGTTGTGAATCTCAACTAAATTGGAAAGAGGCTTGGCCTACACAATTGAGTGTGCCCAAGGCCTGAGCATTGTTGCCAGAATCGAATCAATGAATGAGCTACTGTTTTAGATAATTGTTGATTGAACCGCTCTATATTCCGATCGGATAAAGATATGAATTGGATTCCTGATTGAGTTATGTGAGATCTAGTTGTGTTGATGCATTGAAACTTATCAAAAGTGGACCCTTGACGCTCTAGTGCCTTTTTAGATTGATATTACCTTACACATTCACTATTTAAACCCAAATCATTATTTTCTAGCTTTAGTTCTTAATAAAATCTTAATTATTAGTTGTTTTAGTTAAATTCTTAGAATACCCATTCATAAATCTCTGTGGGAACGATACTCGGTCTTTCTGAATTATTACTACATCGCAACCCTACACTTGAGGAGTGAACAAGTTTTTGGCGCCGTTGCCAGGGATTTCTATGCGGTATTTTTAGAATTTTCTGAAATAACTTTTAGTTGAGATTGTGTCAAGATAGGTTTAGGATTTGTTTTTCTTTCTAGGGTAGGTTTTCTTCTAAATACTAACTTAGTTTGTTTTGATTTTGCAAGATTCTAACATAGATCTACTTCAGGGATTTTTAAGAAGTTGAAGAAGAAGTAGGCATCTTAAGTCACAAATCAGGTTTTATCATTCTAACCTTACTCTTCTTCTTCTCCTACTCATTCCTACCATATTCATCTCTTGTAGAATGGGTGGAGACTCCTTTCGGATCTCTGATAGGTTGGCCTTGTGCCACCTTGATTCCTATTGGTCCGCACTGCCGTCTTGGATCACCTTGTGCTCAGAGATTTCTCTTCTCAATCTTATTCCTCTTTCTTCTTTTTCTGTACTTTTCTCAAAAGACTCGAAGAGTGGGTGGGGAGTTCTCTGAACCCCTATTGACTAGGAGAAATCGGTCTCTATCCTTGCTGCTAGCTCAGCCATTGCAAGACACCTTGTGCTTCGATCTTAGAGAGGAGTAAAGGATGGAAGGAAGAATTCTTTTCTGTTTCAACTTCTTATAATTTCATTATGAATGATTGGACGGGTGGATTGTCTAAATACCTTTTGGAAGATGAGAGATCGAACCAAATAAAAAATCATTATGATTGAAACCATTACAAGCATGAATATCTTTCTATGACTCAATCTACTTCTAATACTCCCCCACGTAAGACCTTGCGAGATTACCAGAATAACAACAATGGGCATAACTTTTCGCCAGGTAAGACAATGGGAGAGTATCGGAAAGAGATGAATAATGTTGCACCGGTTAAGACAATGTATGATCACTTGTTTGGCTACAAATATCAACAACTATCTAATAGCACAACATATGACATGCATAATCCTAATAGGTGGGAGCATCAAAATTTCAATTTGGGAGACGAGCCAACCATGGATGCCAACAATTATCTTCAAGAGTTTCTTTCTCACGAGCCACAACCGACACGAACTCTTGAGGATACACTGCGAGAGTTTATGAAAATAACTGAGCAATGCATACAAAACCTCTCGCCATCTCAAAATCCTGAACCCAACATTGGGAACACCAAATCAATCCCCAATAATGAGAAGGATGAGGCTATCCAAACCCAACCTTCTCCAGATTTAATGACTAAACTTCTAGAGGATATTGATCTTGGTGACCCCAATATCACCATCGATTATAGTGAATCAACTATCTCTTTTAGATATCCCGATTTTAATGATGAAGAGATTTCAATGACAGTTGACGAACCTGAGGAATCCATAAAATCTGAAAGTGATAGTGAGATTGCCTACAATAAGGGTTCCATGGATGATTGTGAGCTCATGATTTCTTCTTCCAAAGGGCCGAATGTTTATGAGTCGCCAGAAGATATTCTTGCTAGAGAGATGGCTGAAGTCGATATTTTTGAGTCCCTTCCACCAACAACACATCCCGGATTCTATTATGGAAGAACTCCCTTGGGTTGAAAATTCTGTTTCTTTAGGATGATGTGGTGGCACAATCTGAAATTTTAGATCAACCAATGTTAGATGATGTGCTTATCACTAAATCTGAAATTTTTCTTTGGAAGACCTCCCCTCTATAGAGGAGGAATTCATTACCATTGAAACAGACTTTCCTTAATCACTTAGGGAGAACGAGGACCCTTCATCCGACTCTCTCGATTTCCTAGAGGAATGCATGACCCACCCCTATGATCTGGATGATGAGATGATTAAGGAGTTGGATAGTTTGTTAGACATGGTGTTGGTGCCTGAAGAACACCATTCCACTGATTTACACTCTTTACCATTGTTTGTGGAAGCACCATGCAATTCTGAAATTGTGGAGGAGACAACCCAAACTGAAAAATATTTAATGAATGTCTCTCCACCATCATGGGTTCTTCAACCCATTGAAAATTCTGATTGGGAGGACCCATTTTTAATCAATTACAACCCAATTTAGAACTTGAGGAGATATCTTTTTGCTGCTCTTATCTCTTCCTTACATGCGTGTGGTGCACACTATGATTGGACCTTCATGAAGAAACGCACCCAGGTATACATTCAAGCAGGACTTTGGATGGTCCTCATGAGAAACCTATTGAAATTCATGAAGATCCTGCTCAAATTTGATCATGTAGTCGATCGGACTAATCAAAGGTAGGTAGGTAGGTTAGGATTTCTTTATACATTTAGGATTGAATAAGTCTCATTGAGACAATGGAAGAATTGATCTACTTGCTACCTCAGGTACTCTCGTTCTCACTCTCCTTTGTTTTATGTCATTGCTCTCATGTCATGCATATTGCATATCTTATTACATTGAGGACAATGTAAGATTTTGGTTGGGGGGTGAGATTCCTTAGATGAGTCTGCTAGCTTTTGTGACATTTTGAGCAATGACGTAGAAATTTTTTAATTTTTCTAAAATTCAAAACTCTTTTGGAAAACTTTGATTCTATGCATTCGAGATCATATAAGTATAAGAAAAGGAGATACGAAGTGAGGGATGTTGCAAGCTTTGAATTTCTCTTAATATGATGGTTTTATATGTGAATTCCCCTATTTATGTGAGCGATAGAGAATTTGAACACTTTTACACCTAGTTCACATTACACGATTTTCATGGGTTGAAAGAATTATGTGATTTGTGGATTAGCTAGAGTTTGATTTAAGGTGTTGAGAAACCAAGCCGGGGTACTTTGTTCATCCTTGTCCATGGGAAAATAACGAAAGATATGGATTTCTAAAAATTCTATCTAATTTAAAAGAAAAAGGAAAAGGAAAGATGAAATTGGGAATGATGGAAAAATGGTGGAAATTCCGAAAAGGGCTACCTATTACCAACCGGGGGATGGTCTACCCGTAACCAAAGCCGAAAATGGGACGTAGTGTGAAAGCCATCAGAAGGACGGTAAAGTAAATTCCTGTCATTGGCTTGGTGCTACTCTATACACCTTGAAATCCATAGTTTAGTTGATCTATGAAGAGGATAAGCCTAGAAACTCATGAGATGAACTTTCACTATGCACACTAGGTTGAATTTGTTCGAGTTCTTCTATTCATCAATCAATCAGCGAGAATTTCATATGGACACTTATTATGTTTTGAGAGTTTAAGGTTTCAACTTCTATTACCTAATTTTTCTGAATTTTACACTTGTATGTCTCGGAATGGATAGAAGCATAGTTTCTGAAGGAGAGTTGGTTTTTGGAGAATTGAACTTGTTTCACACATGTTTTGCTCGGGACTAGCAAAATGCTGGTTGGGGGTGTGTTGAGCTCTTAATTGTGCATATTCTAACCCCAATTCATCACTCATTATGCATGCTTTTCATAATTTAAAGACTAATCTAATGCATGGATTTGTGATTGCAGGAATGAGAGGGAGACTTCACTAATTCATAGTCAAAAGCGTCACTTTGTATGCATTGGAGATTAACATAACAAGTGACAAAAGGTGGAGGAAAGAAGAAGAAAGAAAGAGAAGAAAATATGCAAGACCTGTCCCAAGACCTGTCTCAAGACCTGTCCCAAGACCGGTCGCCTAGACAGGTCTACACAGCTAGTCCGGTTGCCAGACCGGTCGCTAGACAGGTCGAGAGTAGTCTAAAAACACAAAAACTCTCTGGACAGATTCTGCAGTTTTGAGACCGATCGTACGACCGGTCGTCCACAGCTCAGACTGGTCGTGCGACCGGTTGTCAACGTAACAGATTGTACGTAAAGCTCCGATTTTCTCTGCGCAATTGCGTAATTCCTTGCTAAATCTGGAATCTTCCGTGCTAATCTATAAAAGGGACTTCTCCTCTTCATACCAAGGCATGCTAGGACGTGGGGATTGCTTGGGAGACGGATTTTACTTCAAGTTTTCTTAGTTTTCTTCCTGTTTTAGTAGTTTTTATGTTTTTGAGGCTTCTAGTTCAAGGATGTTAGAGATGAACTAAAACCTCTTAGCTAGGGCTAAGAGGTGAAGCTTTTGATTTGTTTTTGATGGATTGATGCAACCTAGGTTTCCTTTTATGTTTTAATTGAAGAATTTTAGTTCAATATGGGTTTGAAACAAGTACTAGTTTGGTTTTACTTTGATCTCTTGATGACTCTGAGCTCATGTGATTCTTAGTGATTCTAAGCTTGGTAGCTTACCTTCTGAGCATTGTTTATACTTGTGTAGTTCATTGATCTATCATCGACTCCGGGCATGGTAGACCCTTTGATTGCCTTGTGTACAATGGCCCGATCTTCATGTGGGAACTCATTCAACTAAAGTTCTTATCTTTTGTTATAATCTGAAATAGTTGTTTGCTGATTGATTTTGATTTAATTAGAGTTCTAATCATTAGTTGTAATCAAGTTTAGTGACAGGATTTGATGAAAGCTATGGTTGTGAATCTCAACTAGATTGGAAAGAGGCTTGGCCTACACAATTGAGTGTGCCCAAGGCCTGAGCATTGTTGTGGGAATCGAATCAATGAATGAGCAACTGTTTTAGATAATTGTTGATTGAACCGCTCTATATTCCGATCGGATAGAGATATGAATTGGATTCCGATTGAGTTATGTGAGATCTAGTTGTGTTGATGCATTGAAACTTATCAAAAGTGGACCATTGGCGCTTTAGTGCCTTTTTAGATTGATATTACCTTACACATTCACTATTTAAACCCAAATCATTATTTTTCAGCTTTAGCTCTTAATAAAATCTTAATTATTAATTGTTTTAGTTAAATTCTGAGAATACCCATTCATAAATCTCTGTGGGAACGATACTCGGTCTTTCTGAATTATTACTACATCGCAACCCTACACTTGGGAAGTGAACAACAACACTTTATTGTCATGAGAAATCAATTCATATTTCCACACCTCTACCCATCCTGGGATGACCCGTACTTGCAAAATCAGTGCCCAGGAAAATCTGAATGGAGACATATTCTTTCTGACAAATATGATGCTGTCTCCTCTTATACATGTGGTGAAAACATTAATGAAACCATTGAAATTCCTTTTTGGAATTTTCAGTGGCTTATCTGGATCACTCACACACATGTATACTGCAATGCAGGATATTGGATGACGTTATTGCAAAACCTTTTGATCCATCTAATGATTCTGCTTGACTTTATGCTTTTGGATGAATTGTTGGAATTGATCTCCTAGTCTGATGGAGGTATAAAGTAGTTAGGATTAGGATTTTGTTGCTTTTGTTTGCTTTTGCTTAGGTTTGTTAGAAGGAGGAAGAATTCCACTTTTCACTTTTTCAGGTACTCTCATTCCTCACTCCCTTTTATGTTAGAATTGCTCTCATGTTTTGCTTATTACACATCTTTTACATTGAGGACAATGCAAGATTTGGTTGGGGGGTGTAGGATCACTTGGATGAATCCAGCGTTTTATAACATTTCGAGCAATTATGTCGAAATTTTTCAATTTTCCTAAAATTCAAAACTCTTTTGGAAAACTTTGTTTCTATGCATTCAAGATGATACGAGCATAAGAGGTCCTCTATACTTCACCTACTCCAACATACAGACCTTAAAGAGTATCGTATTACCAAAATATACACTTCAGGGGATCAATACACTAACTATCTTTTAAACTTGTGAAAATACTTTAACGCAGCCCATCGGATTGTGCTGTGGGATGCGTATGCGCACGCCTTCGAATTTCTCGTTGATCTTAATACCGATTTGGATATCCTCCCCCGACTTATCCTGGAAAAAGTTTTTAGAAAAGCGGATGAATTTATTAAGTTGTTAAATTTGATACATTCGCTATTGTGAAACCGAAGGTTCGGATTCACCCAGGTTAGTTTACTGATCGTATACTATTTTCGATATTTGTTGGATCAGATTTGTTCGTATCTAATTAATTTACTAATTCGATTACTTCTTGGATTAGATACGATGAGTTTATCAGAACTTACTCCTACCTAGTTATTCAAGTTCAGATGAACTCCATCACTTTCATGTAGAACACTCACACCTACACGGATGTTAACGGAAGCATACATTCCTAACTAAGCATTCATAATTAATCAATTAAACATAATGCATAAAGAGAAATGTGCTCAAGAACAATCACAAACACAACGATGTATAGTGGTTCGACTACTTGTCTACTCCACTCCCGGTTCAAGTACTCAACCCCTTTGAGCACACCGGCATTCACTGGGGAGTTTAAATCTGGTTCCTCCCAACCAAGGTGTTTTAACTCGGATCCACCCAACCGGGGAGTTTACAGGTTCCTCCCAACCTACACGTTTGCACCCGTGTTGGTGGCTACCCCTTGGAGACTTTGTTTAGGCCCGACTAACGTGCCAAGGAACGGCTGACGTCCCTAGATTTTAGGCCCAACTAATAGGCCAAGGATCGACTGACGACCCCGGGGCGAGTTTGTCAAACAAACTCTACACTCAACTCCCACAGGGAATTGAGTGGATGGACTCTTAACAAGACAACCTTACTTGTCGGATTGAGCCCCTTGTTGCGCCGCTTCGGGTTGCTTCTTCTCGCTCTCCCGTGCTTGAATCAGCTCCCCTTGTGCTCCCCCGATCTTTGACGCCGTTGCTTTGCCAAGGCTTCAGCTCCAAGATCAGCTACCTTGCATGTGATGCTCCATTGGAGATGCCCAAGGTGCTAGGGAATGGTGAAACCTCTACAAATGGTAGGAAATGGGTTTCCTAGAGGAATGCACCTAAATGGACTCCTAGGTAGTGTTTAGACAAAGGATTTAACTATCATCAAGGTGTCTAAACCCTAGGAATCAAGAGGGAACAAGTCCTATTCTCAAGATGCCATTGAATGGCCCAAGCTTGTGATGAAAACACAAGGAGAATGGCTTGCTATAGGTTTGGGATAGAGCCTCTAATGATCTCTAGCAATGGTGGCTTCTATCTCCTCAAAATTCCCTCTCATAGCTCAAAAAATGAATCCCCCTTTTAAATAGATTTTCTTCCAATGGTCAAAAAACGGGCAGATTCGCGCATCTCCGATTGATCGGAAGAAGTTCCGATTGATCGGAGACCTGTCCGATTGATCGGAGACAAGTCCGATTGATCGGAAATCTATCCAGTGAAGTCTCTGGAAGATATTCCGATTGATCGGAACACTGTCCGATTGATCGGACGGACCCCTTCCGATGGATCGGAAGACTGTCCGATTGATCGGAAATATGTCCAGTGGATTTTCAAGGTTGCTGGAAAAATTTCCGATTGATCGGAGATTCTGTCCGATTGATCGGAGCTTCTGTCCGATTGATCGGAGTCCTATCGGAGCCACTGTCCGATTGATCGGAGTCCTATCGGAACACCTATCGGAAACTGCTGTTTGAGCCTTTTTTATTGCAGCAGCTTCCACCTCTTAAATTAGTCTATCTTATCATGTTTTTCATGGAGTTCTAAGACTAATGATGATGACTAAGGGTATACCTAGTTGGTCCAAGTCATCTAAGAGGTTATGGGTTAGGTTTTGGTCAAGGCAAGGCACACCAAGGCATCACTTTTACCTGTTTCTTCTTCCTTGATGCAGCCGGTCCGTCTTGAGTCTAGCAAGAAGCAGAAGTAATTCGAGTTGGCTGTGATCTGGGTGACTGGATTCATTAACTGTTTGTTCCACGTGATCATACGGTATCTTTTCACGTGATTGTAAAATGTGGATCAAGTGTAATGTGCTAAAAGTACTCAACTTTCTTAATACACTAAACACCCAATCGATCTGAAACTAAATTCCACGACTCTTTAGTTCGGCCCCATGAAACAGGTAGGAACAGGTACCCTTTTATTACTTTCTATACCTAAAGATTTTTAGGATAGATTAAATTTTCTTTTCGATTTTCCTTCCTACTTTAACCCTTTCCACCTTTTTACCACCTTTTAACGCTCATCCCGATGGATAATGGTTGGCCCCCTACCAGATGGGCATTGGTTTCGGCCTTTACCCTGCATCACACTTTCAGCAGCCTTCCTGTTATTCCGTTTAAGGGTAGTAACCGAACAACAATGAGATATATGGAACTCTAGAGATCACACCAACTAGATACTTCACACAACTACAAGTTCTGAAATTCTCTGTGCACTGCGTATGTTTACGCAAATTCTGGAAGTTTTCGAGGCTGCGGAGCCTCCCCACTATAAAACGACACCTAGGGATCGTTCCTAAGGTATCTTAGAAGAGTTTGAGCAAGGTGGGAGGCGGCGGAAGTGGATTTCGGAGTTCCACAACTCCTTCTAGTTTGTTTTACTGTTTTATATTTTTCTTAGTTGTTTCATGTTTCTTTGGATCGTGAACGGCTAAACCTCTTAGCTAGGGCTAAGAGGTGAAGCTTGTAGTGGATCTAAGATGTTTCAATTCGTTCTATGTTGGTTTTAAGATTGAATTTCATGTTTATGAACAATGGTTTGAAGTTTATACAAGTTCTAAGTAGTTTTTCTTAGTCTTATGATGACTCATGGATGTTTGGGAGAATCACTTAAGTTCTTAATTGCTTTGTGTTAGTCTAAACCTGTATGATCTGAGGAATTGGAGTACACTCTAGTACTATGATCTTCATGTGGGGACTTCCTACCAAAGTTCTACTTTTCTAGGTTTTTTGAATTATGTATGGGACTGTGCATGTGATTTGATTCAAGTTCAAACATGATCTAGCTTTGTCTGGTGACAGGACTTAATGATGATCATGATTATGAACTTAGTTTATTGGAATTGGGACTGACCTATGCAATTGAGCATGCTCATCCTAGCTTGCATTGAGTGAATCATATACATTGGCCTTACATATGGCAGATTGTTTGGTTTAACAGCTCTACCATCCGGCTAGATAAATCTTAATATCGATTTTAGTTGAGAAATTGAAAAACCACAGCGGATTGAACATCAAGGATTGCTACAAGTGGATCCTTGAACCCCTAGTGCCTTTTTATAATTGTTTACCTTCAATTTAGTTCAAAGTTGTTACTTACATCAATCTCATATAAAATCCGATTGTTAGCTCTCAATAGACACTATTGGATGTGTTTGTGAATTCCTACACAAGTTCTTGTGGATCGACATCGGTCTTACCGAGTTTATTACTACATCGCAACCCTACACTTGGGGAAGCGAACAGTGAGCACTCCCTATCACCCACAAACAAGTGGACAAGCTGAGGTATCCAACATGGAAAATTAAACATATTTTGGAGAAAGCAGTGATCCCCGATCACAAAGATTGGTCGCTTCGACTTACCGATGCACTCTGGGCTTACCATACCGCATTCAAGACCCCCATTAGAATGTCTCCCTATAGACTTGTCTATGGGAAAGCTTGTCACTTGAGTATGGAGTTGGAACATAGGGCATATTGGGCACTAAAGAAGATGAATTTTGATTCTAACAAGGCAAGCTTGTTGCACAAACTTCAATTGAATGAACTTAGGGAACTCCAGAACGAGGCTTATGAAAATGTGAAGATTTACAAGGACAATACGAAGATGTTCCATGATAGGAACATCCTTCGTAAGACCTTCACGATCAACCAAAAGGTCCTTATGTATAATTCTCGATTACATTTATTTTCGAAGAAATTGAAGTCTCGATGGACCGGTCCTTTCATTGTGAAAACTGTTTATCCATATGGGACCGTCGAGTTGTTAAATCCAAGGAACGGTAATATCTTTAAAGCTAATGGTCAACGCCTAAAGCCGTTCTTAGAGAATTTTTCTCTAGAAGGTATGTCCATACCTCTAACTGATCCTGTGTATCAGGATACTTGATCTCCTAGTCTAATGGAGGTATAGAGTAGTTAGGATTAGGATTTTGTTGCTTTTGGTTTACTTTTTCATAGGTTTGTTAGAAGGAGGACGAATTTCAATTTTTGTTCTCTCGGGTACTCTCATTCCTCATGCCCCTTATTTTATAATTTCTCTCATGTTTTGCCTATTGCATATCTTTTACATTGAGGATAATGCAAGATTTGGTTGGGGGGTGTGGGATCACTAGGATGAATCTAGTGTTTTGTAACATCTCGAGCAATATAAAAAAGATTTTTAAGATTTTTAAAATTCAAAACTCCATTGGAAAATTTTGTTTCTATGCATTTGGGATGGTATAAGTATAAGAAAAAGAAAGGCGAAGTGAGTGATGTTGAATACTTTGAACAATCTTTAAGGTACTAGTCTTATATGTGAATTCCCCTATTTTTTAGATTGATAGGAAATTTTGAACACTTTTACACCTAGTTCACTATTACACGATTCTCATGTTTTGAAAGGATTATTAGATTTGTGGATTAGCTAAGTGTGGATTTGAGGTGTTGAGAAACCAAGCTGGGGTACTTTGTCCCTCTTTGTCCATTGTTCGCTCGCCTCAATTGTAAGGCTGCGATGTAGTAATAAAACTTAGGTAAGACCGAGGTCGATCCACAGGGAATTGGAGAACAAGTTCCAAACTATTCCAGCAACTCAATTTGCAATAAATAAGAGATTTAATTGGAACAATTATGTTAAAACAGAAACTCAATAGAAAACAGTAATTTAAAGGCACTAAGGC
Source organism: Liriodendron chinense (assembly GCA_003013855.2). Taxonomy (NCBI): domain Eukaryota; kingdom Viridiplantae; phylum Streptophyta; class Magnoliopsida; order Magnoliales; family Magnoliaceae; genus Liriodendron; species Liriodendron chinense. The sequence continues at coordinate 808,338 of ML058490.1, read as the reverse complement.
ATTCAAGGATCCACTTGTAGCAATCCCATGTCAATCCAATCAATCCAAGCAAGATACACAACTAGATGTGAAGTCCTATCTCTCATCTAGTTGGAAAATAAAACATTAAACACATTCAATCCCACTCAAGTTGAACTTCCAAGTTCTAGTCCCATTCAACAATGTAGAATTCGAAATCATAGCCTTCAGAGTAATGTTCACTCCCTAAGTGTAGGGTTGCGAAGTAGTAATAATTCGGAAAGACTGAGTATCGTTCCCACGGAGATTTATGAATGGGTATTCTCAGAATTTGTCTAAAACAACTAATAATTAAGATCCTATTAAGCACTAAAGCCAGGAAAATAGTGATTTGGGTTTAAACAGTGAATGTGTAAGGTAATGTCAATCTAAAAAGGCACTAGAGCGCCAAGGATCCACTTTTGATAAGTTTTGATGCATCAACACAACTAGGTCTCTCATAACTCAATCGGAATCGAATTCATATCTCTATCCGATCGGAATATAGAGCGGTTAAATAAACAATTATCCAAAACAGTTGCTCATTCATTGATTTGATTCCTACAATAATACTTAGGCCTTGGCACACTCAATTGTGTAGGCCAAGCCTCTTTCCAATCTAGTTGAGATTCACAACCATAGCTTTCATCAAATCCTGTCACTAGACTTGATTACAACTAATGATTAGAACTCTAATTAAATCAAAATCAATCTGCAAACAGCTATTTCAGATTATAATAAAAAGATAAGAACTTTAGTTGAATAAGTTCCCACATGAAGATCGGGCCATTGTACACAAGATAATCAAAGGGTCTACCATGCCCGGAGTCGATGATAGATCAATGAACTACACAAGCATAAACAATGCTCAGAAGGTAAGCTACCAAGTTTAAAATCACTAAGAATCACATGAGCCCGGAGTCATCAAGAGATCAAAGTAAAACCAAACTAGTACTTGATTCAAACTCACATTGAACTAAAATTCTTCAATTAAAACATAAAAGGAAACCTAGGTTGCATCAATCCATAAAAAATGAATCAAAAGCTTCACCTCTTAGCCCTAGCTAATAGGTTTTAGTTCATCTCTAACATCCTTGAACTAGAAGCCTCAAAAACATTAAAAAAACTACTAAAACAGGAAGAAAACTAAGAAAACTTGAAGTAGAATCCGTCTCCTAAGCAATCCCCACGTCCTAGCCTACCTTGGCATGAAGAGGAGAAGTCCCTTTTATAGATTGGAGTGGAAGATTCCAGATTTAACAAGGAATTACGCAATTGCGCAGAGAAAATCGGAGCTTTGCATTGCAATCTGTTACACTGACGACCGGTCGCACGACCGATCTCAAAACTGCATAATCTGTCCAGAGAGTTTTTGTGTTTCTGGACTACTCTCGACCTGTCTGGCTACCGGTCTGGCGACCAGTCTAGCGACCGGTCTACAGACAGGTTTAAGAACAAATTTTCAGATTTTCTTCTTTATCTCTTCTCTTTCTTTCTTGCTTCTTTCTTCCACCTTTTGGCACTTGTTCTATTGATCTTCAATGCATACAAAGTGACTCTTTTAACTATGAATTAGTGAAGTCTCCCTCTCATTCCTACAATCACAAATCCATGCATTAGATTAGTCTTTAAATCATGAAAAGCATGCATAATGAGTGATGAATTGGGGTTAGAATATGCACAATTAAGAGCTCAACACACCCCCCAACCAGCATTTTGCTAGTCCCGAGCAAAACATGCGTGAAACAAGTTTCATTCTTCAAAACTCAACTCTCCTCTAGAAACTATTCTTCTATACATTCCAAGACACACAAGCATAAAAATCAAAGAAATTAGGTGATAGATATTGAAACCTTAAACTCTCAGAACATAATAAGTGTTTATATGAAATTCCCGCTGATTGATTGATAAATAGAAGAACTTGAACAAATTCAACCTAGTGTGCATAGTGAAAGTTCATCTCATGAGTTTTCGGGATTATCTTCTTCATAGATCAACTAAACTATAGATCTCAAGGTGTATAGAGTAACAACAAGCCTATGACAGGAATTTGCCTTACCGTCCTTCCGATGGCTTTCACACTACGTCCCATTTTCAGCTTTGGTTACGGGTAGACCATCCCCCGGTTGTTAGTAGGTAGCCCTAATCGAAATTTTCCACCATTTCTCCATCATTCCCAATTTCATCCTTCCTTTTCCTTTTTCTTTTACATTAGATAGGATTTTTAGAAATCCATATCTTTCGTTATTTTCCCATGGACAAGGATGACAAAGTATCCCAGCTTGGTTTCTCAATACCTTAAATCAAGGTTTAGTTAATCCACAAATCACATAATCCTTTCAAATCATGAAAATCGTGTAATGTGAACTAGGTGCAAAAAGTGTTCAAATTTTCTATCAATCATAAAAATAGGTGAATTCACATATAAAATCATTATATTAAGAGAAGTTCAAAGCTTGCAACATCCCTCACTTCGTATCTCCTCTTCTTATACTCATGCTATCTTGAATGCATAGAATCAAAGTTTTCCAAAAGCGTTTTGAATTTTTGAAAAATTAAAAAAATTCTACATCATTGCTCGAAATGTCACAAAAACTAGTAGATTCATCTAAGGAATCTCTCACCCCCCAACCAAAACTTCACATTGCCCTCAATGTAAGAACGTGTACAATGAATGCAACACATGAGAGCAATGACAAAACAAAAAGGAGTGAGAAAGAGAGATATCACCTGAAGCATATATTTCATGGCAAGATTAACTTGGAGATGGATTACTTCACAACTAATTCAACTATCAAAGCAAATCCTAATGGGAAAGCATTCTAGAAAATCATCCTCCGTCAGACTAGGAGGTTAATCCCAACAACTAATCCAAAAGCATAAACTCAAGCAGAATCATTATATGAATCAAAAGGTTTCACAGTAACGTCATCCAATATCCTGCTTTACAATAAACATGTGTATAGATAAACCACTGAAAATCTCAAAAATGAATATCAGTAGGTTCCTTAGTGTGTGCACCACATGTATAAGGGGAGACAACATCATATTTATCAGAAAAAATATGTCTCCATTCAGATTTTCCTGGGCATTGGTATTACAAATATGGATAATCCCAGGGTTGTTGGAGTTCGGTATGCATATCCACAAAGGTGTAGAAATATGAATTGATTTCTCAGCACAAAAAGGTATTGTTTCCACATCCTTCTCTCGGCTAACGTCATATGCCGATACTGACTCGAAAAGTCTGACCATATCCCTTATCATATCATCGTTCGCATCAAGGGAGTAAGTCACTTCTTCGTCTAAGTGACCAGAGTAAAAAGGTGAGAGGGACTCGTCTTCCACGATAGAATTGATCATGTTTATGTCGTGGACCTCCTCATCCTCATCCTCTTGTTAATTGTCAATATTGAAAGCATTCAACTCAATCGTCATATTGCCAAAAGACATTTGTATGACCCCAGTCCTACAATTTATGATAGCGTTTGATGTAGCTAGGAATGGGCGGCCAAGTATGACAGGAATTTGGGGGCCAATATTAACCATGGGTCGTGTGTCCAAGACAATAAAGTCCACCGGGTAGTAGACTTTGTCAACTTGGACAAGGACGTCCTCAATCACACCTCTTGGGATACGAATCGATCGGTCAGCAAGTTGTAATGTGGTTTTGGTGGGTTTCAATTCACCTAAACCCAATTGTTCATAGACCGAAAAGGGAATTAAGTTCACACTTGCCCCTAGATCAAGTAAAGCATGTTTCACCCGGTGATCTCCAATTACGCATGATATTGTCGGACAACCGGGATCTTTGTATTTCTTGGGCATCCCGTGGTTTATAATGGCACTTACATTCTCTGTAAAAAATGCCTTCTTTTGCACATGTATTTTTCTTTTCACCGTGCAAAGGTCTTTTAAAAATTTAGCATATGACGGTGTTTGTTTAATGGCATCCAACAATGGAATGTTGATTTTTACTTGCTTGAAAACTTCCAAAAATTCCTGATATTTATCTTGAGGTTTGGCTGAAATCAAGCGTTGGGGGAATGGAGCAATAGGCCTATATTCTTTCAATGGCTCTTTTTCATTCATGGCGGTGCTAGGTCCATCATCCTCTTTGGAGATACCGGATCATTAGGCGTTAAGGCCTTCACTGGGTCAGATTTTTCAATAATTTTACCACTTCTAAGAGTGGTGATGGCCTTAGCATGTTCCATGTGTTGGTTAGAGGAACTAGGTACGCTTATTTCGCATTGAGGTTTCGGATTTGGTATAGGTTGGGCTGGAAGAATCCCTTCCCTTGCGTTTAAGCGAGCCTTGATTTCCTCCACCGAATTTTTAAGCTAAGCATTATCGTATGGTTGGATTGATTTATTTGAGCTTGACCTTCCATGAATGCTTTCAATGTATCCTCTATAGGCAATTGAGGTGGGGCCATAGGAATTTGCATTGGGGGCCCCCTTTGAGGATTATTTTGATTAGCCGTGTTTCCATTCGCCCAATTGAAGTTAGGGTTGTTTTTCCAATTAGAATTGTTCGTGTTTGAATTTGGAGTACCAAAAGGTCATTGATAACTATTCAAAGCATTCGATTGTTCAAGTAAAAGTTCTCGAAACACATAGATTGTTGGACAATCTGGCGTTTGATGCACATTGGAAGCACAAATACCACAAATAGTTTCAACAGCCCCCCTTTGCTGGGTTGTGTCCACTTTCTTTAGTTCCATCTCCTCGACCTTTCGTGTGAGTTTAGCCACTCTAGAACCTAGATCATCTTGCTCATTTAAAACATAAATTTCTCCCTTTTCCTCGGCTTGGGGTTGTTTTGAACTTGTTGGCTTAGATGTATCCCATGCTTGTGTGTTTTCAGCCAACATGTCAAAATAATCCCAAGCTTCCTCCGTTTCCTTGTTCATGAACTCCCCATTGCACATCATCTCCACAAATTGACGCATGGTTGAGTTTAGTCCATCATAGAAGAAACTAATCAACCTCCACCGTTCATAGCCATGATGTGGGCATGCGTTTAACAACTCATTATATCTTTCCCAATATTGGAAAAAGGTTTCTTCTTCTTTTTGGGCGAAGTTCATTATGGCCCTTCTTAATGCATTGGTTCGATGAGTAAGGAAGAATTTTTTAAGAAACTACCTAGTCATCTCAGCCCATGTCCCAATAGACCTTGGTCTTAAGGAATGTAGCCATGATTTGGCCTTTTCTTTCAGGGAAAAAGGGAATAATTTGAGTTTTATTGTATCCTTGGTCACATTGTCATAGTTTATTGTGGCAATAACCTCTTCAAATTCCTTAATATGTAGATACGCGCTCTCAGAGTCGAGTCCATGGAATGTAGGAAGAAGTTGGATCAACCCTGGTTTAAAATTAATGTTTCCCACATTGTGAGGGAAAATTATGCAAGAGGGAGTACTCGTCCTAGCTGGTTGTAAATAGTCACGTAAAGTTCTAGGTTGAGGTACATCCCCCACTTCATTCTCATCCAATTTAGTAAGGTTTGGGGCTGGATTTTGATGTTGATTAGCCCCTTGATTTGGTTGATTTTCAGCCATCTCTCTAGTAATTTCAGGAAAATTTTGATGTTTCCTAGCACGAGGCTCTCTATCAATCCCTTCAACAATTACTCCGTCATGATTGAGTCGGTTATTAGATCCCCGAGCCCAATGTGGCATGCAAAACCTAAAAGAATGAAACAAAAAGGAAAAAGAGTTCTTCCTTTCTTCCTTTACTCCTCTCTAAGACTTAAGCACAAGGTGTCTTGCAATGGCTGAGCCAGAAGCAAGGATAGAGATCGATTTCTCCTGGTCAATAGGGGTTCAGAGAACTCCCCACCCACTCTTTGAGTCTTTTGAGAAAAGTGCAGAAAAAGAAGAAAGAGGAATAAGATTGAGAAGAGAAATCTCTAAGCACAAGGTGATCCAAGACGGCAGAGCCGACCAATAGGAATTCAGGCGGCATAAGGCCAACCTATCAGAGATCCAAGAGGAGTCTCCACCCACTCTACAAGAGATGAATATGGTAGGAATGAGTAGGAGAAGAAGAAGAGTAAGGTTAGAACGATGGAACCTGATTTGTGACTTAAGATGCCTCCTTCTTCTTCCACTTCCTAAAAATCCCTGAATTAGATCTATGTTAGAATCCTACAAAATCAAAACAAAGTAAGTTAGTATTTAGAAGAAAACCTACCCTAGAAAGCAAAACAAATCCTAAATCTATCTTAACACAATCTTAACTAACAGCTATCTTAGAAAATTCTAAAAATACCGCATAGAAATCCCCGGCAACGGGGCCAAAAACTTGTTCACTCCCCAAGTGTGGGGTTGCGAAGTAGTAATAATTCGGAAAGACCGAGTATTGTTCCCACAGAGATTTATGAATGGGTATTCTCAGAATTTGTCTAAAACAACTAATAATTAAGATCCTATTAAGCACTAAAGCAGCAAAATAGTGATTTGGGTTTAAACAGTGAATGTGTAAGGTAATATCAATCTAAAAAGGCACTAGAGCGCCAAGGATCCACTTTTGATAAGTTTCGATGTATCAACACAACTAGGTCTCTCATAACTCAATCAGAATCAAATTCATATCTCTATCCGATCGGAATATAGAGCGGTTAAATAAACAATTATCCAAAACAGTCATTCATTGATTTGATTCCCACAATAATACTCAGGCCTTGGGCACACTCAATTGTGTAGGCCATCTAGTTGAGATTCACAACCATAGCTTTCATCAAATCCTGTCACTAGACTTGATTACAACTAATGATTAGAACTCTAATTAAATCAAAATCAATCTAACAGCTATTTCAGATTATAATAAAAAGATAAGAACTTTAGTTGAATAAGTTCCCACATGAAGATCGGGCCATTGTACACAAGATAATCAAAGGGTCTACCATGCCTGGAGTCGATGATAGATCAATGAACTACACAAGCATAAACAATGCTCAGAAGGTAAGCTACCAAGCTTAAAATCACTAAGAATCACATGAGCCCGGAGTCATCAAGAGATCAAAGTAAAACCAAACTAGTACTTGATTCAAACTCACATTGAACTAAAATTCTTCAATTAAAACATAAAAGGAAACCTAGGCTGCATCAATCCATAAAAAGTGAATTAAAAGCTTCACCTCTTAACTCTAGCCACGAGGTTTTAGTTCATCTTTAACATCCTTGAACTAGAAGCCTCAAAAACATAAAAAAAAAAACTACTAAAACAGGAAGAAAACTAAGAAAACTTGAAGTAGAATCCATCTCCCAAGCAATCCCCACGTCCTAGCCTGCCTTGGTATAAAGAGGAGAAGTCCCTTTTATAGATTAGCGCGGAAGATTCCAGATTTAGCAAGGAATTACGCAATTGCGCAGAGAAAATCGGAGCTTTGCGTGCAATTTGTTACGTTGACGGCCAGTCGCACGACCGGTCTGAGCTGTGGACAACCGGTCACACGACTGGTCTCAAAACTACATAATCTGTCCAGAGAGTTTTTGTGTTTCTGGACTACTCTCGACCTGTCTGGCGACCGGTCTACAGACAGGTCTAAGAACAAATTTTCAGATTTTCTTCTTTATCTCTTCTCTTTCTTTCTTGCTTCTTTCTTCCACCTTTTGGTACTTGTTCTATTGATCTTCAATGCATACAAAGTGACTCTTTTAACTATGAATTAGTGAAGTCTCCGTCTCATTCCTACAATCACAAATCCATGCATTAGATTAGTCTTTAAATCATGAAAAGCATGCATAATGAGTAATGAATTGGGCTTAGAATATGCACAATTAATAACTCAACAAGTAACAGCCATGCCTATGGACAATGGCTTGCTCAAGGATTACTATAATTCGAATCTAAATAAGCACAACATGATAATCTCAGAGAATTGCAAGGAATCCATATCCGGAGCACATGAACTCTCATAAAACATCTAAAGCTATCAACTTTGGGAACTATAATATGCAAAAATCCAAACTTGAAGTAAAATTACTTGAACTGAACTAAATTAAACATGAAATCAGCTACAAGCTTCACCTCTCAGCCTTAGCTGAGAGATTCTAGCCGAGCATTGTCATGCTACAACTAAAACTCATGAAAGAACTAGAAAACATAGAAAAACCCAAGTTTGGAGGGTTGCAGACGCTCCACGACGACTTCCTTCCTCTCCCACGACATCCCTTAGCTTCTATGATACCCTAGGAAGAGCCCCTAGGTGTCCTTTTATAGTGGAAAAGCTCTGCTGCGTCGGAAACTTCCAGAAATTGCATAAGGATACGCACTGTGCAGAAGAATTCAGAGTCTGAATTAGAAAGGCTTCTGTCTTACGCAGGGCCCACCGGTCGTGACCGGTCGGATTGGCCTGGCCAACCGGTCTTGACCGGTCGGACATGTCTGTGAAGAGTCCAGAGAGTGCAGCAGGGTGAACGACCCATTGGCCGGTCGGATAGGGTTGGTCGACCGGTCTTGACCGGTCGGACTGCCTTTGTTACATGTCCAGGGAGTACAAGATGCTTGGCCGACCGGTCTTGACCGGTCTAGCTCCTTTGGCCGACCGGTTACAACCGGTCGGAACTTCTTTTCTCCACTTTTTCTTCTTTTCTTTCTTCTTCTCTCTTTTCTACTTAATTCCTTCTTTCTTTGGTCCTCCTTCAATCTTCATCCAATGCATCTAAACACGTTCTTTTGGTCTCCAATTGGATGAATTTTTCTCTCATGCCTACAATCACAAAACATGCATTAGATGGGCTTTTTAATCATGAAAACAATGCATATAATGTGATGTAATGGGCTATGCAATGTATAAATTGGAGGTTCAACACACCCCCCAACCAGCTTTTTGCTAGTCCTGAGCAAAACATGCGTGAATAAGTTCAAACCTCCAAAACCAACTCTCCTTCAGAAACTAAATTTCTATCCACTCCAAGACTTACAAGTATAAAATTCAGAAACAATAGGTGATAGACGTTGAAACCTTAAACTCTCACAACATAATAAGTGTCCATATGAAGTTCCCGCTGATTGATTGATAAATAGAAGAACTCGAACAAAATTCACCTAGAGTGCATAATGAAAGTTCATGTCATGAGTTTCTGGGATTATCTTCTTTATAGATCAACCAAACTATGAATGTCAAGGTGTACAAAGCAACCACAAGCCAATGACAGGAATTTACCTTACCATCCTTCCAACGGCTTTCACACTATGTCCCATTTCTGGCTTTGGTTACGGGTAGACCATCCCTAAGTTGGTAATAGGTAGCCATTTTCGAAATTTTCTACCATTTTTCCATCATTCCCAATTTCATCCTTCCTTTTCCGTTTTCTTTTAAATTAGATAGGATTTTTAGAAATCCATATCTTTCATTATTTTCCCATGGACAAAGATGGACAAAGTACCCTGACTTGGTTTCTCAATGCTTGAAATCAAAGTTTAGCTAATCCACAAAGCACACAATCCCTTCAACCCATGAAAATCGTGTAATGTGAACTAGGTGAAAAAGTGTTCTAATTTTCTATCAATCACATAAATAGGGAAATCCACATATAAAATGATTATATTAAGAGAATTTCAAGACTTGCAACATCACACACTTCATATCTCCTCTTCTTATACTCATCTCATCTCGAATGCATGAAAATAAGGTTTTCTAAAGGAGTTTTGAAATTTTAGAAAATTCGAAAAAAATTGTGGATATGAGGCTTGAAATGTTGCAAACTGCTAGATGAGGAATCTTATCTCACCCCCAACCAAATCTTGCATTGTCCTCAATGTAAAAAGATATGTAATGAGCATGGGCATGAGAGCAATGATAAAATAAAAGAGAGTGAGAACAATAGTACCTGAGAGAGCGATCATGGAAGTCTACAACCCAACAACTAAAGATATGAAGCAAGTAAAACTAAAACAACTAAACCTACCTATGTTATACCTCCGTCAGACTTGGAGATCAATCATCCTGATACACAGGATCATCCAGAGTGATAGACATGTCCTCTGAATCAAATTTCTCAACAAATGGTTTAAGGCGTTGTCCATTAACTTTAAAGCAGTTACCATTTGCTGCATTCTCAATCTCAACAGTCCCATAAGAGAAAACTTCTTTGATAATATATGGGCCGGTCCATCGAAATCGCAATTTTTTCGAAAAAAGATGAAGTCAAGAATTGTACAAGAGCACTTTCTGACCCTCATGGAAGGATTTTCTGAAGATATGTTTGTCATGAAAGGCCTTCATCCTACTCTTGTAGATTCTCGAGTTCTCATAAGCGTCGTTCTGGATCTCATCAAGCTCATTTAATTGGACGTTTACGAAGCGAGCTAGCCTTGTCAATGTCAAAATTTAAAGCCCGAATTGCCCAATAGGCTTTGTATTCAATCTCCATAGGCAAGTGGCAAGCTTTCCCATATACAAGTCTATAAGGGGACATCCCAATGGGGGTCTTGTAGGTGGTATGGTGAGCCCAAAGTGCCTCATCTAATCTTAGTGACCAATCCTTGCGATCTGGCCTCACCTTCTTTTCCAAAATTTGTTTGACCCGATTGGAAATTTCAGCTTGCCCACTTGTCTGTGGGTGGTATAGGGTGCTCACTTTATGCCTAATGCCATATTTCTTCATTAAGGCTTCAAAAGGCCTGTTGCAAAAGTGGGAACCACCATCACTAATAATGGCTCGAGGCATCCCAAATCTGGAAAGTATATTTTCTTTGAGGAACTTGAGAACGGTACGATGATCCATCAGCACCATCATCACCGTCAGCACCATCAACATCATTACCTTCGGCATTAACACCTCCATCATCCCCATTATTACCATCATCATCGTCACCAACTTGACCATAGACCAAGTGATCCTCATCTTGTCAGACTTGGATTTGGCCTGATTTTCTAAATATACTTGCTTGGCACCCTTTCCAGCCCTTTTCGAACGACTGTGCCTGATAAGCTGAGCAGGTACGGTTGGGCTCGCTTCACCATCTTTAGATCCTACAATCCCGTCTGATCGAAAACCATGCAGGGGAGCGTACCAAGCATCCCATTGCTCTTATGTACCCCTATCCGGAGGAGGTGGCACGACCTTGTCGCAAAGGATTTTCTTCTGCATATCCTTGGACAGCGTCAGGATGCGTTTGTAAAAGTTGAAGGTTCTAGAGGCATGAACCATTGGGGATTCTGATCAGATGGACGATTGACCCTCTGTGGACCTGCCCGTTTACACTTTGATGGAGTTTGTGGTTGACCTGAAGGCCCAGCTTGTGAGGGATCACTAGCCATTACGATCAGCAACGGCATGCAAGAAGCTTAGATATAGCTCAGAGCAAAGAAAAGGAAATGCGCGCAGAAAAAAATCGACATTCGTAAAATCCAAAGGGATACAAAGCAGCAGGTAAGAGAAAATGCAAGCGCCAATCATGACCTCAGTAAAACACACCCAGGCCTGCAAAGAAGGAAATAATGCGACAACATTCACAACCACGACATCATCATCACATATACAAACAAGAGAGGACAAAAGAAAAAGAAAATGATATAACTATCATTCATCAATTATAAAGACAATTCCAAAATGTTTAGATTGTCGTATCAATTGTTTAAATGTTAGAAGTTAATGTTTGTCATAAGATGACACAAAATTGTGGGGCCCTCTCCCCTTGGTCAGAAAAAGGATCTCAGTCCTGCAGCAGAGGAAGAATCCGAGCCTTCAACTCATCCACCTTCGCCTGGACCCGGGCTTCCTTAGAAATCAGGTCCATTAAGTAGGAGATGCATTGCTGCACGAAATCGAAGTTCAAATGTTCGGAGTTGGTCCAGTTCCTCACGATAGAGATGTCGATCGCGAGCCTGTCATGTTCCCTCAAGGCCTCCCTGACCATTCTCCAGATTCTGACTCGACGGTCTGGAAACTCGGCCTCCGCCAGCAGGACAGCCCAAACCAGAATTGTCTATTCTCCCTTTTCTCTTTCTTTAAGGAGTGAAGTCGGCTCAACAAGGCCAGGAAAGAAGCAGCCAAAGGAGGCTCCGCCGCTTCAAGGATTGCCAACTCTTCCGGAAAAGAAGAATCGCCGATGAAGTCAAGGATAACTTCCTTATGCTCGCCAGAAATGGAGGCCATGAGGGAGACGTTTCGGATAGCCTTCAGAATGGGGCGAGGATCTGAGCCTAGTCGGGTCAGAGCCTCAGCCACCTCATCATGCTGAGCGGTGAGAGATGACCAAACCTCAGGATGATCCAGGGAGCCAAGAAGCCACCATAGACAATCTTGGGCCGCGCGCAAGGAAGCACGAGTTATGACCATTGTCTGCTGAAAAATAAGACTGACAAACTGATCTGAGAAACATAGCGACCCTAATAAAAAGAAGGAGAAAGAGAAGAAACACATAAGGCCAGTCACGTGAAGTCTAAAGGTTGGAAGAGGCATGCAAAGGTACGCTCGAAACATCACTTGAATCAACCATTAGGATTACCCTTTAAACTGATGCGATCTAGAAATCTTTTAAGTGTATAAGACCCTACACCTCCTCAAAATAACTGTCACATATACGCAAATGCGAGATAGAGTTACAGGGGCTCATACCCTTTAGAGATCTAGTACAGCAAGAACTATTAAAGTAGATTTCACAAACTTTCAAAAAACCACAAGTCCTATAACCTGGGCGCGTGAGGCTTCACGCACCCCAAAATGCACAGTTCAATTTCTGGGTGCCTGAGGTCCCACACACCCCAAAATTCTCAAAATTCACAAGTCCTATAATCTGGGTGCGTGAGGCTCCACGCACCCCAAAATTCTTAAAAATTCAGTCTAATTCCAAGGTGCGTGAGGCCCCAAGCACCCCAAAAATCCGAAATCTGCCAAGTTGCATTTCAAGGTGCGTGTGACCCCACTCACCCAAGATCGATCAAAACCTAATTTTCAGGTGCGTGAGGGGCAAAATCCTCCAATGAATTCGATGAAGGGTGCATGAGGTACCACGCACCCATAAAATATAGACGAAGGTGCGTGAGTTCCCACGCACCCATAAAATGTAATTTTTTTTTACAAAGTCCATTATTTGGGTGCGTGTGACCCCACGCACCCTTAAAACCGATTCAAAACCCAATTTTCGGGTGCATGAAGGGGCCAAAACCCTCCATATGTTTTGACGAAGGGTGCGTGGGCCCCATAACACCCAAAAATTCAAAAATTCCCCCGAAGTTCAAAGATTCCTGGGTACGTGATACCCCACGCACCCCTAAAATATTCAAAATTTGAAGTCCGGATTCCTGGGTGCGTGAGCCTCCACGCACCCGGAAAATCATTTTACCTTGAATTTAAGGGTGCGTGCAGAATTAAAAGGTGTGTTGGAGATAATTTTTGGGTGCGGTGGCGAATAAAAAGGTGCGTGGGAAGGGCCTGAAAAATTTAATGAGAAATGATGAAATGACGAGAATGGCTATCTTCTATATTTATAGTAGGGACCCAACGGTCCGATACGTCACACTGAACAGTCATCTATCCATCGTAACGCATCGGAGGGGCATCTATTGGGGTCCCAAAAGGTAGGGGCCCTTAAAAAAAGTAAAATAGCCATATACCTCCGAAGGAATCACGCAAAACGCCTTCCGGTGCATGCAAAACAGAGATTTACAAAGATTCCCCTTAGCCAATTTTAGTTGAAATCTCCAGCAGGCCCCGCCAATCATCGTGATCAGAACCGTCCGGAATCGGACCCATAACTTCTTTATGATTTATGATGAATAGCGCATGTGATTTTACAATCAAACGGGCCCCACAAACGCACCAAAATTTAAAACCCAAATAGTGGTGTTCACATTTACGTGCCATGCACCCATAAATTCGGGGCACCCACGCACCTGAAAAATCAGCAAAAATAGGAATTCGTTTGAGGGTTGCGTGAGGTCCCACGCACCCCAAAAATGGGTCCACGCACCCTTAAATTTGACTCATTTGATATCCATCATTTTAGAGGCATTTCCGAGTCCCACGCACCCAAAAAATGCCCCACACATCCATAAATTTGATGTAATTTAGATCTGTATATTGGTGTCCCACGCATCATAACTTAAGTCCCACGCACCCAAAAAATCAGATATTTTCAGAAATCATTTCTGGGTGCGTCGGACCTCCGCACGCCAATTTTAAGGTGCGTGGAGGGTATTTTAGGGGTGCGTGGCACGTTGCAGCCCCTCATTGGCGGAAATTCAGCGTCTTCGGCTATAAATCAAAATTCTTTCCAATCGCCAGCATTTTCCCCGCAGGTCTGAATTTTGAAAATCACTAAGTGTGGGCACGCACCCATAAAATGGTCCCACGCACCTGAAAAATGTCCCACACATCCATGAATTCAAGTCTCACGCGTCTATTAATTTAACATAAATCAAACTTGCATCAGACTCCCACGCACCCGAAAAATGGCTCACGCATCCATAAATTCGGGTCCCACGCATCCATAAATTTGACGAAATTCAGATTTGCAAATTCGGTCCCACGCACCTAAAAAATGCCCCACGCACCCTTACATTCATAAAAAATCTGGAACTTTAATTTATAGGTGCGTTAGAGTCCCACACACCAAAAAATTAAGTCTCACGCACCAAAAAAATCAGCCAATTACCAAAATGTTTACGGGTGCTCCGGACTTAATTTTAAGTGTTTTCAAGTTCCGTTTGAGCCTATATTGTGTATTTTAAGCATTCCGGATGCAATGGAATGGTCAAACGGGCGTTCCGGGATCCCTAAAAGAGCAGAATCGCGCATCTTCGAGGCTCGACCTGATTCGAGGAGTTGAATGAAATGACTTCTTGAAAAGAAGCCTCCAGCATCCAGAACTATGCAAATATGTCATCATTTATATCTACTGTAAAGATGTGATCCCATTTGGGTCGAAAGCTAGACAAACAGGACTATGGTTATCACGATAAACCATATCAAAGAGTTTCGATTATCTACAAAGCAATTGCTATGAACTGCCACAACACAACAGTCGATGCCCTACCCATCCAAACGCATCCGTCGGTTGGGCTGCTCAGGTACACACAACTGCGGACCGATCTTCCCAAGGTCGCCTGTCCACACATGACAGCTGCAGACCCAGAGTCGTACCCTCTCAGTAAAAACCCTGACAGTCTCTGCCCGGATCTCTGGCCAAAACATGGGACATAGACATCTGACTAATACAAAGATGGTTCAGTACATAAAAAATAAATAGGTCTATACGACCATGAACTCAAGACCATAATCCCTGATGATTTAAATTACTTACTCGATCTATCCATGCTTTCTTTCTAACATTCCATCTATGGTATATCTACATTCATGGTGGAATCTTGTCGCTTTGTGCCGTGGTTTTCTCCCGCAAGGGTTTCCACGTAAAAATCTTTATGTTGTTTGTGATTTATTTCATTTACATTCATACTCTCTTAATGTTTTATTTAACTTATCTATGATGCATGAATTCATTTACTTTTGCCTTTTAATCAAGGGTGATCATCCATTGATGTAATTAAAGGCTCGTGACCGATATTACAGCCTGGAATGTAAAAGATCTCAGAATCTCTGGAATAAAATTTGCCTTGCGATATCTCTTCTTGTGTACCTTTTTGTGAATGCTTATGATTGTCTATGAATGTTTCTATTACTCAGAACCCCAGAGCAACAAAACACCATTTTCAGGAAAGTGTCCATCGCATTCCATTTTCCAGTTCCAACAGAACCACTAAGCCAGCCCCTTCCTTTTCCGCCAAAAGTTGGAATTTCAGATCCAGGCATTTCTCACCATCAATCAACCCCAAAATTTTATACAAATGTTTCCCTGTCATGAGTACATATTTTTACAAAATTTGGGCCCTGATCATCAAGCGTAGACTGTTAATTAAGATCAAGCCCATTTTAGCACCCGTCATACCATTTTTAAAGATCGACCAATCTAGAATGTGGATTATCAAGAAATTTACGTATTCTGACTCTACCCTTTGAGCTTGATAAGATGAACGGATTGTAATTGATCAAAGATCACCCGAATATTGAGATTTGAGAAACCCACATCGAGAGGTTGTTACACAAGACCTCACGTGCACATCCCTCTCTCTATATTCCTACTACGCACTCCAAGCCTTTCTCCTAACCCTAACCTCCATGCCCTAGATAAAGATAGAAGAGAGAGAGAGAGAGAGAGAGAGAGAGAGAGAGAGAGAGAGAGAGCACATTCCTTCCATCCTAGCCGTCCACCTTAAGTATCCAACGTGTGGGACCCGTTCTACTAAACTCGTGTGGTTCATGTTTTGCTTAAATGCCATCTTTTTAGAGATTCTACATCTAGAGTTTCATCTAAAGACAAGGGGAGGATTTTCCTTCAAGCCTTTTATTAATAATATCATGATTATCATAAGTTTCTTTTGTGACATGTGAAGTTATTTTGTTTTGAATTCCTGATCCATATAACATGAAGTTTAATGTAGGATTTGTAATGAATATCATTATATAATGATGTTGTTAACGTCAGATATTGTAATAGGATCCTCCGGTCGTTCACCTTCTTGCCAACAGGGATTTCTTCCGCCGAACCTGTAAGAAGACAGAAAGCAACTAGGGGTGGCTGGTGTCCAGCCGTTAGCCCTCCGATGCTTAAGTCAGGCAAAGCAAGAAGAATAATAACCAGGCGAAACCAAGCTAGAGATTGAATATTGTGTACCTGTATTCTTAATGGAGTCTTCTCCTTATATAGATCAGAAATGATCCAATCTGTTACGCAAGATATCGAGATCCCTGATTTCGTGAGATAAGAATCTTATCCTCATATAGAAGGAAAATCTAATCCAATGAATCATCCGATATTTTCGTTCCTTGATAGCGATCCCTTGAGACTCGGAACCACTGAAGAAGATAAACCCAAAATCGACCTATACGGGCTGCTGATACTGAGGGCTAAAGGATATCGTCACAGAAAAAGCTGTTTGCATGCTTAGAAGATGGTCGCGAGTCCAAATGCTCGTTCATTCAGATGTGACACCTTTCAACGACTTGTGAGAAGGTCTGCTCGCAGGAAAAACACAACTTCTCGAAGCTTTGGTAGTCGGGCATCGTTTTCCTAATATACGAGCCTCGAGTGTGCATCAGAACCTGGGACGAGAGCGAAACTGAGGAAAGAGGAAGATAGGAAGAGAGCCTCGAACAGACGTTCTCGATAGTCGGATAAAGGTGCTCGCGAGATCGGAGTATCTTCAGAATATGCGAGTCTCGAACAGACGTTCTCGATAGTCGGATAAGGGTGCTCGCGAGGTCTATCTCCAGCAGATGATCTTCGCTATTTTGACTATAACAGCGACTCTTGAGCATATGATCTCGAGAGTCGAATGAGCGCCCCGTACTTATCCAATCTGCGACTCTCGAGCATATAATCTCGGGAGTCAAATGGGCACTCCGCATTTACTCGATCTGCGACTCTTGAACAGATGATCTCGAGAGTCGAATGGGCGCCTGCGTAAAATCTTAGCAGCTAAGTTGGATCTCCATCATTTTGCCTATAACAGATGCCCCCCAAGTCCTTGCCGCCAAGAATTCTTAAGGGAAGGACTTAGCTTACTGTCATGCACAGCTGCCTGCTGCTTTAACTGAGAAGCCGTACATGATTGGGCTGGAATTAATGAGCGCCAGCCTTTCCGCAGTCAAAAAATGAAGAGACGCTCACCACGTGTCCGAGTATTTAATGGGCATGCCTGCTCGAGTGCCGTGCCGAACGAGAGACTGCCACGTGCTACCATATACGGTGGAATGATTGCCTATAAATATACGGAGTCCGCCATATCTTCTGATTTCCACAGAAGTTTCAAAATTTTCTTCTTTGTCCTTAGATCATCTTCCTCCGGAGTTCCCTGGTGTCCTCCTCGATCTTTTTTGGTGTTCTTTCTTCCTCCTCGTACTTGGTATTTCTTCTTTCTTTTTCTTCTTAAATACCCTATGGCTGGTGATTCTAAGGAGACTACCGTTCCCTTGGGGGATGCCACCCCGGAATCCTTTGCCTCCAGCAATGCAAGGGTTCCGGTGGGTCGGTATACAGCGGCCAGGTACCCCTCCATTCTATCGGAGAACCGGCTGCTGGAACTACGAGAGAGATATTCAATCCCTGACTAAGTCGCTCTTCGATTACCCGGAGATGGAGAGACACCAGACTCCCCCCCCCCCCCCCCCCCCCCAGGGTGTGTGGCTTTTTATGAGTACCAACTCATTCTGGGGGTTCGCCTTCCCCTCCATCCCTTCGTCCGGGATCTACTTTAATGCTATAAGATTGCCCCTGGGCAACTTATCATGAATGGATGGAGGGTGGTCCTAAGCTCCTTCGTCCTTTGGGCTCAGGCCGGGAATGGGGAGCTTACAGCTGATGAGTTCCTCCGCATGTTCCGCTTGAAGAAGGCGCCCTCCAGCGAAGGCTGGTACTATCTATGTTACTGGCATCGGGATAACTTCGTGTTGGGGAAGCCCTCATCGAATTATCCCGGCTGGAGGAAACGCTGGTTCTATGCATCCGGGAACTGGGAGTCTGCTTCCTCCATGGGCCCAGGAGTAAACTGCCTTTTCTGTGAAGGTAGGCACAGTTTTACGTTGTGCATTTTGTCCATGATCAAAAGTTTTTAGGCCTGCATGTTTTCTAACTCCGATTTGTGCTCGCAGGTATCCCGGCTTTGGCGAAGCCGAATCTGAAAGGAGAAATTCACGAGAAGATCGTGAAGGTGTACAAGCTGCCTGCTCACGACAGGCATATCGAAGCTTGCCTATCTCCTTCGCGACTCGCGATCGCAGGACTAATCCCAAACTAAAAGGCCGAGATGACGAAGGCTGGGGAGAAAAGGGGTCTGCTGCCGCGACTTAAGGGCACGAACTCCAAGAGGCAGAAGAAAACATCTGCCGAACCATCTCAACCACCCATCCGCAAGGGTAGCGACCAACCTGCCCCTCTTACGAGCACGGCGGGGGTACCGGCAGTGCCCAATATTCCTCCACTGGTGGTCGCACCTGGACCGCCAGTGATTAACATCACTGATAACTCCCCTGATGGGGCAGGGTCCAGCTGCCCCCCAGCTGAAGAGGCTCGCGAGCAAATAGAACCTCGCGAGCCGGCTCCTGCTCGCGAGCTGATTCCTGCTGTCGAGCAGGGACCTGCTCGCGAGTCGATGGCCCCGCCTCACGAGTCGGCTGGGTTGGTCGTTGCCCAACCATCTGGAAGTGGGACATACTCCATCCCTCGCCACCTCCATCCGATTTACAAATTTTTGTTCGAGAACGTTTCCCCCCAAACTTTTGGCTCTCTTCCCGAGCCAAGCCCTGAGAACCTCTTCCTTGAGGCGGGGGTAAGAATGGTTCAGGTAAGACCTTGGAGATTTAGTTTTAACTTCATTATTTTGGGGCTCTCAAGTATTTTTTCTTACGTTTTTCTTTTTCATTTTGCAGGGCTTAGACCTCATCTTGCGGACAAAGCGAGATATCGTCGCCGCTCGCCGCGTGATCGATGAGGCAGAAGGAAAGAGGATCGCCTTGTAGAAGGCGGTCCAGGGACGGGACGAACTGCTCAAGGCCCGTGAGGCAGTGATCTCGAAGAGAGATGAGGAGAAGAAGATCCTCATCGAGAAAGTCCAAGTCATGACCGATAGGTATCAGGCTTTGGACTCTAACTTTGCAAAGCTCACCGGGTTGAAGGAGAAAGCTGAGAGAGAGAGGGAGATCTTTCGTCAGGACAAGATCTCGCTGGAGGAGCGGCTAGCGGAGGCCAGGTCGCAGCTCAAAGAAGTCAACGACAACTTGGAGAAGGAGCGCTCCGCTCTTGCACAGCTTAAGGACGACTCGATCCACTGGGACGAGGAGAAAGTCAGCCCTGGTAAAAATGCTCTCGGAGGAAGGGCCTCGGGCAATTTTCGAGTTCCGGAACTCGCAGCTATATGACGATGAAAGATATGAGTCATATGATGCTGGTCGCGACTTTGCGCTAAGAGTAGTGCAACGAATGTCCCCATCTTTTGATATGGGGGAATTTGGTCGAGTCGCGACCATCATAGCTGCAGAGGAGTAAGCTGCTGCGGAGAACGAGGTGACCTGAAGCCACGCAGGCTGGAGGGGCTCTAGAATCGGGTCCTGAAATCGAGAGCACGGCTCCTCCCCCAAGAGATTAACTCTCCCTTTTATTTTTCTTTCTTCTGTACTCGTGAGCAAATATCTGTAAACAATTGTTATTGATGAATAGAAAAAAAAATTGGAAATGTTCTCGTTCTTTTTGTTTACTCTCTTTTCCCTTCATGCAATGAATGCCTTCTTGTTTTAATGAATTATGCTCAACCCGGGGGGTCGTGACGACCATACCCTCGTGGAGATAGATTGATCTATCGATTGAGAAAATGTATTGTTCTCAATCCGGGGGGTCGTGTCGACCATACCCTCGTGGAGATAGACTGATCTATCGATTGAGAAATGTATTGTGCTCAATCCGGGGGGTCGTCTCGACCATACCCTCGTGGAGATAGACTGATCTATCGATTGAGAAATGTATTATGCTCAATCCGGGGGGTCGTCTCGACCATACCCTCGTGGAGATAGACTGATCTATCGATTGAGACTCTGAGTTTACCAAGGGTAGCTTGGTCAAGAGATTGTATGCATCCTCTTCAAGGCTATTCAGGTCCAAGTGAATGAAATAGCGACCAAAAGATATCTTCGGCTTTTTATTCATAAAATGTTACTATGAACTACATTGAATCTAGGGGTAGTATTATAGTAAATGCTCCACGTGCCAAGGGCGACGTACAGGTTTTCCCTGCATGTCTTCAAGGTAATAAGTACCGGGTTGCACAATCTTAATAACCCGATAAGGGCCTTCCCAATTTGGATCCAGCGAATGAGCGGGAACCCCAAGTCTTTGCCTCAGGACCAAATCTCCGAGCTGGAAGGACCTAGGTCGAACTTTAGCATTTTGATAGCGAGCAATACGTGCTGATATGCGACCGCTCGTAATTGGGAGGCATTTCTTCGTTCTTCCAAGAGATCGAGATGAAGTCGGAGATTTTCCTGATTACCGCGGGGTCATACTGTTCGATCCGATACGAGGGCACTTGAATTTCCACTGGTACTACTGCGTCGACACCAAATGCTAAGGAAAAAGGGGTCTCACCCGTTGATGTACGAGTTGTAGTCCTATATGCCCATAATACCTCTGGTAGAAGTTCTGGCCATTCACCTTTGCATTCACCAAGCTTGGTCTTTAAGTGGTGCTTAATGATTTTGTTCACTGCCTCGACCTGCCCATTCGCCTGAGGATGATATGGAGAAGTGCGGAGATTACGTATCTTCCATTTTTCACAAAATTCATCAAAGGCCGCGTTGTCGAACTGCGTTCCGTTGTCGGTAATTATAGTGTGAGGGAGTCCGAAACGGCATATGATATTTCTCCATATGAACTTGGTAGTTTGTTTCTCAGTAATCTTGGCTAATGGTTCTGCCTCAGCTCATTTGGTGAAGTAATCAACCGCCACAATTGCGAACTTATTTTGTCCCTTTCCCATGGGCAAGGGCCCAATGATATCGACCCCCCACTGAGTGAAAGGTTAAGGGTTATCAACTGGAGTCATCCGTTCGGATGGTACATGAGGTATAGGTGAATATCGTTGACACTTGTCACATTTTTTAGAAAATTCAATTGCATCTGCTTTCATAGTTGGCCAATAATATCCTTGCCTCATCGCCTTATATGCTAGGGATCGCCCCTTGGGGTGGTTACCACATGCCCCCTGGTGTACTTCGTCTAGAACACGAAGTGCTTCTTTTGGAGGAAGACACCTTAAATAAGGCAAGGAAAAGCTCTTGCGTAATAATATTCCGTCTTGCAAGAGATACCTGGCAGCTCGAAGACGAATTTGTCTTGCAGCTTTCTTGTCCTCTGGTAGGTATCCGTCTCTGAGATAAAGGATGATGGGATCCATCCAGCATGGAGATGATTGTACTGATATTACTTGCTCAAGAGTCACTTGGTCGATATTCAGGTTCTGACGATGCTTGATGGGGATCGAATGTGATAACTCAGATTCTGGTGCAGAGGCGAGCTTTGCAAGGAGTCGGCAAGTTGGTTCTGCTCGCGAGGAATATGAATTATTTCATAAGTCTTCAGTTTTGCGAGCAGGTTGAGGACACGGGACTTGTATAAAGCCATCCTCTCTTCTTTGGCGTCGAATTCACCAAGAACTTGGTTGACAATGAGCTGGGAGTCGCTATGAATTAACAGATTCTGAATTGCAAGGACAATGGCCAGTTCGAGGCCAACGATCAGGGCCTCATATTCTGCTTCATTATTTGAGACGCGGGAATCGAAACGCAAAGCATATTGGAAATGCGACCCGTCGGGAGCCACTAAAATCAGGCCCGCTCCGCTGCCAGTGGCCCGTGACGACCCGTCGACGAAGAGTGACCAACGAGGCTGGCCGCTAGTCATGGTATTATCATCGGAAGAGTATGTGAATTCGGCGATAAAGTCAGCCACGGCCTGGCCCTTAACTGCGGTCCTAGGACAGAATGAGATATCGTGCTCACTGATCTCGACCGCCCATTTAGTTAAGCGTCCGGAAGCCTCAGGTTTTTGAAGGACTTGCCGTAGTGGATGATTTGTTGGTACTAGAATAGCGTGGGCTTGAAAGTATGGTCACAGTTTTCGAGCTGCCGTGACTAAGGCTAGGGCCAGTTTTTCCATATCAGAATACATAGTTTCTACATCAACCATTGCTCAACTGATATAATAAATGGGCCTTTGCACCCCGGAATCTTCTCTTATCAAAGTGGCGCTAACGGCCGTAGTGGACACAGAGAGATAAAGAATGAGTTGCTCATGTGCTACAGGTTTAGATAAAATGGAGGGGTGTGCTCATGTATAGCTTCAATTGTTGAATGGCTTCCTCACACTGAGGTGTCCATTTCCAATCAGACTTGGCCGTTGCACGGAGGAGTTTGAAGAATGGTAAGTACTTGTCAGATGCTCGCGAGATGAATCTATTCAACGATGCGATGCGACCAGCCAGACGCTGGACGTCCTTCAGAGTAGTGGGGGATTTCATCTCTACCAATGCTTTTATCTTTTCGGGATTTGCCTCAATTCCTCGCTGACCGACCATGAATCCGAGGAACTTTCCAGCAGATACCCCGAATGCACACTTTTCTAGATTCAACTTCATCTGATATTTCCTCATCAGATCGAATGCTTCTCGAAGATCAGGGAGATGATCATCTTCCACGATGCTTTTCACGAGCATGTCATCGACGTAAACTTTCATATTTCTGCCGATTTGGGCAGCGAATATTTTGTTGACGAGGCGCTGATAGGTGGCCCCTGCATTTTTAAGACCAAACGGCATTACCTGGTAGCAATGTAGTCCCCGATCTATGATAAAGGCGGTATGCTAGCTATCAGGTGGATGCATCATGATCTGGTTGTAACCAGAATAAGCATCCATAAAACTGAGCAGAGCGTGTCCAGCTGTTGAATCGACCAACTGGTCGATCCGCGGTGTCGGGAAGCTATCTTTGGGACATGCTTTGTTCAAATCTAAATAGTCGACGCACATTCTTCATTTGCCATTATCTTTCCGGACGAGAACTACGTTCGCGACCCATTCTGGGTAATCAACCTCTTTTATGAAATTGACCGTGAGCAGCTTCTCAACTTCAGCTTTGATTGCCATCTGCCTTTCTACAGTGAAGGCACGTGTTCGCTCGCCTCAAGTGTAAGGCTGCGATGTAGTAATAAATCTCGGTAAGACCGAGGTCGATCCACGGGGAAAGAAGTAAACAATTCCAACTACTCTAATAACTAGAATCTAAGAAGTTTAAGAAAGTAGTTTTTCACATAAAATAGGAAAATCTGAAATTAAGAAGAACTAGAGCATCAAGGATCCACTTGTAGTAGTCCAATGCCAATCCATTCATCCAAGTACAACACAATAAGAATCAAAGTCCTATCTCTCATCTAATTGGAAGATATAACATTTAAGCACAACAATCCCACTTAAATCTGGAAATCAGATTTCTAGTTCTAATGAAGCACATAGAACTTGAACTTGTAGCCTTCGGAGTAACAGCCATGCCTATGGACTATGGCATGCTCAAGGGTTACTACAATTCGAATTCAAACAACCTAATCATGGTAATCTTAGAGAATTGCAAGGAACTCATGTCCGGAGCACACAAACTCTCACAAAACTTCTAAAAAACCAAACTTTATTCAAACTAGAACTTCAAAATCCAAAATTAAGAAAAGGGTACTTGAAATAAAAGAATTAAAGCATTGGAACCAACTACAAATTTCACCTCTAGCTCTAGCTAAGAGGTTAGCTAAGGAAAAGCATATTAAAACTAGAACTAGAACTAAGAAAAGGAAGAAAAACTAGCTGGAGGAGGCTAGGTAGCCTCCTGGGACTTGAACTCCTTGCTTCCCACGTCCTTGGTTGATTTGGAATAGAAGAGAGCACCTCCTTTTATAGTGCAGCAATAGTACAGCAACATAGCAGAATTTGTTTCGCCTGGTACGGCTTAACCAATGGTCGGATTGCCTTCAAATTTGGTTTGTAGCTTTCTTGTAATGTGATCTTCCTCATAGATGATTTAGATTTCCAAGATTATTCTCTGAATGGGCCCACCAATCACATCACCGACCTGCCTCTCAAAATCGCGCATTTTGGGTACCTTCAGAACCAGTCATCTTGCTTTTAACGCCCTGGAGTGTACAGAGATCGGATTGATCTCAAATTTTAAACATTGGTAGAAAACTTCATCCTCTACATGATAGACGGATTAGATTGTCCAAAACAATCCCAAAATGTGGTCCAAAAATTAGAACACTTAGGGCTTTTATAAACTCTGTGCAGTTGGATCTTTCTGGATGGTCCATCTTTCTTCAACCGGTACGATCAAACCACACATCCTTTTGATATGAAACTTTTGTGTTATTCATATATGGATGTGTTCTAAAAGATGGTCAAAGTAGATTCTTCATATCATCAATGATGAGTCCTCTGGACCGACCCAGAGTTGAACAGCGAAATCTGGAACTTTCTAGACAGTTCGAATGTTTTGGCCACCACGGTCAATCCGTAGCTCCGATCGACACGAAACCACTTGGGTTAGTTCGGTGTCGAGCTCCTCTTCGACATGGATGTGTTGGATTTCCAAATATCATCAAGATGGCTTCATAAAACTGGTCCAAAAACCAGGTGCGAGAGTACATTGCTGTTTTAGAATCTGGAATCTGAAACTTGCATGGCCGACCGGTCACGACCGGTCGGACAGGGCTGGCCGACCGGTCACGACCGGTCAGGCCCTCTTTGGCATTACTCCAGCAAGCATGGCCGACCGGTCAAGACCGGTCGGTCTCTTTTTCTTCTTGTTTTCTTCCTTTCTTTCTTCTATTTTCTTCTTTCTTTGCTTCTTTCTTTGCTTCCTTCTTCCTTCAGCCCTCCTTGGGTCTTCATCCAAGGTTCTAAATCAGCTCTTTTGGTCATCAATTGGGTAAAGTAACTCTCATTCCTACAACCACAAAACATGTATTTGATTAGTCTTTAAATTATGAAAACCATGCATAATGAGTGATGAATTGGGGTTAAAATATGCACAATTAAGAGCTCAACAGCACGTCGATGCTGGTGTACAGGTTTATTCTTCGGGTCAATGTTGAGACGATGTGCGATGACATTGGGGTCGATGCCTGGCATATCTTTATGAGACCAAGCGAACACGTCCTGGTATTCGGTGAGAAAACGAACCAAATCTTTACGATGGACACTGGTTAAAGAGGATCCAATGTATACGACCCTGGACGGGTCATCTTTAGTTAAGTGAATCGTCACTGTTTCTTCTCCAGGAGTTCCTGATTGGAGAACGTTCTCTCTCGGATCCAGCGAGGCGTTGGTGGAAAAGTTGGGTGAATCTTGTGCTATCTCCATAACGGGTGTCGCTTGAGCTTTCTTTCGATCTTGTAGGGCTATCTGGTAGCAAGACCGAGCCTCCTTTTGATTTCCTTGCACAACCCCAACACCATTTGGGGTAGGGAACTTGACGCATAAATAGGATGGGTGTAAAGCTGCCCCAATCTTATTAAGTGATGGCCGCCCTAAAATGGCGTTATATGCTGATTTACGATCCACCGCGAGGAAGTTTACGAAGACGGTAGTCTTCGCTGGACTTTTTCCAAAAGTAACTGGAAGATCGATGCTTCCTTTAGGTGTTACCACCTCACCTCCGAAGCTGACAAAGGGGGTCGATACTGGTTTGAGTAGGCTTCTGGCAAGTGCCATTTTGTTGAAAGCCTCCAAGTATAGAATATCTGCTGAGCTACCTGTATCCACCATGATTCGATCAGTCAGATAATTTGATACCTTTAATGCGACTACGATGGAGTCTTTGTGAGGGAAGTGAATTCCCACTGCATCTTCGAGGGTGAAGGAGATTGGAGGATGGCTGGCTTTTGACGAGCTGGGTGTCTGTTCCAGCCAATAGATATGCTGGGGTTCTTTAGATGCCTTCTGAGTGTATGCTTTCCTTGAAGCTTGAGAGTCACCCCCGCAAGATGGTCCTCCGACGATGGTGCGAATTTCTCCAGTAGGCTCAGCGTCCTCTTGGGCAGTATGATGATGAGGCAGTTCCTTTTGGCGTGGTGAGGCTTTCGCCCTTTCCGGTGATCGATTTTTACGAGCGACATAATCTTGAAGATGGCCTTTTCGAATAAGGGCCTCGATGTGATCTCGTAGAGAGATGCAATCCTGGGTTCTATGCCCGTGATCTTTGTGGAAGTAACAGAAGTTGCTCTTGTCTCTCTTCTCGGGATCGAATTTGATCTTTGCAGGCCACTTCACATATGGCTTGTGTTTGATCTCCATTAGAACCTTTTCATGAGACCGATTAAGAGGAGTGTAGTTATGATATTTACCAGAATAAGGCTTCTTGGGAGAACGGTCGCGTTGATCACGACGATATTTTTTATCTGTAGAAGAGGTTCCTTTTGGCTTACGTTTCTTACCCTGTACTCCATGGCGTGTCAATGCGACTTCTTCTGCATTGATATACTTTTGAGCTTTGGCTTGGAACTCTGTCAAACCTAAATTTCTAAGGCAAACCTGAATTTATCTAAGGCAAACCTTCAGTCTATGAGGGCTTTTATCTAAGGCAAACCTTCAGTCTATGAGGGCTTTTATCTAAGGCAAACCTTCAGTCTATGAGGGCTTTTATCTAAGGCAAACCTTCAGTCTATGAGGGCTTTTATCTAAGGCAAACCTTCAGTCTATGAGGGCTTTTATCTAAGGTAAACCTGAATTTCTCGCTCGTTATTCTGGCTATGAGGGCTGTAAGACCTTTTTCCTCAGTATAACCTTCAGTCTGAACGGCTTCTGCAGTGAACCGTACTATGAACTCCTTTATTGTCTCCCCATGCTGCTGTTTCAGATCCATCAGGTGGGAAGCTGGTTTCTTAATGCGAATGCTTCCCATGAATTGAGAAAGGAATATCTCCGATAATTGTGAAAAGGAGCTGATGGAATGAGGCTTTAATCCCCGAAACCACGTACGAGCTGCATCTTTCAATGTTAGGGAAAAAGCCCTACACATGATTTCTGAGCCATGTCCCTCCAACTCCATAAGAGACCTATATGTTTCCAGATGTTCAAGAGGATCACCAATACCTGTATACGGGGTGATAACAGGCGTCCGATACTTTCTAGGTAACGGTGCCTCCATAACCTCACTGGTAAAGGGGGACTCGGATTGATGTATCGCCGCCATGATGGCAGATGGCCGATTTGCCTGATATCGCTGTTCCATGATGTCAAATCGATCATGGATTCTTTTGAGATCGCCTTCCCACGGTAAGGTATAGCCTGATGTTTCGGCGGTGGAGCCCTGAGGTTGAGGTTGTCGAGACGAACTAGAATGTATAGAATGTGGAGACGGCACAGGGAGATGGTTGTCAAGTGGTGCCCGGTTTGATGGTGGATGGTGTGGTGGGACCTGTGGTTCGTCCATAGAATGTCTGGAAGCCACTGGTATGGGTTGCGGTGGTAACCCTTCGGAGGGTTGTCTCTGCGGTTCGGGGAAATGCTGATCAAGCCGATTCGACAGGGCTTGAACTCCGGCATTTAGAGTTATAAGAGTATTTCCAAGGAAACGCAAAAAATCGTCTTGACTTCCAGAAGCCTCCAATAATGGGTTTGCTGATGGCATATTTGGGGCTCCTTGAGGGATATTCGTCGAAGTGGGTGGAAGAACGGGTATGGATTCCGTCTCACCGGGCGGAGGTGGTGCCTGCTTTGAGGTCGAAGGATGAACAGCCTTTTAAGGAGGCATTGCAGAAGGATTTTGATCAGTGATTAGAACGATTGATTTTGACGATCAAGTCGTTCCCACAGACGGTGCCAAATTGTTAACGTCAGATTTTGTAACAGGATCCTCCGGTCGTTCACTTTCTTGCCAACAGGGATTTCTTCCACCGAACCTGTAAGAAGACAGAAAGCAACTAGGGGTGGCTGGTGTCCAGCCGTTAGCCCTCCAATGCTTAAGTCAGGCAAAGCAAGAAGAATAATAACCAGGCGAAACCAGGCTAGAGATTGAATATTGTGTACCTGTAT
Source organism: Liriodendron chinense (assembly GCA_003013855.2). Taxonomy (NCBI): domain Eukaryota; kingdom Viridiplantae; phylum Streptophyta; class Magnoliopsida; order Magnoliales; family Magnoliaceae; genus Liriodendron; species Liriodendron chinense. Next base: position 779,706 of record ML058490.1, on the reverse strand, counting down.
TCTTAATGGAGTCTTCTCCTTATATAGATCAGAAATGATCCAATCTGTTACGCAAGATATCGAGATCCCTGATTTCGTGGGATAAGAATCTTATCCTCATATAGAAGGAAAATCTAATCCAATGACTCATCTGATATTTTCGTTCCTTGATAGCGATCCCTTGAGACTCGGAACCACTGAAGAAGATAAACCCAAAATCGACCTATACGGGCTGCTGATACTGAGGGCTAAAGGATATCGTCACAGAAAAAGCTGTTTGCATGCTTAGAAGATGGTCGCGAGTCCAAATGCTCGTTCATTCAGATGTGACACCTTTCAACGACTTGTGAGAAGGTCTGCTCGCAGGAAAAACACAACTTCTCGAAGCTTTGGTAGTCGGGCATCGTTTTCCTAATATACAAGCCTCGAGTGTGCATCAGAACATGGGACGAGAGCGAAACTGAGGAAAGAGGAAGATAGGAAGAGAGCCTCGAACAGACGTTCTCAATAGTCGGATAAAGGTGCTCGCGAGATCGGAGTATCTTCAGAACATGCGAGTCTCGAACAGACGTTCTCGATAGTCGGATAAGGGTGCTCGCGAGGTCTATCTCCAGCAGATGATCTTCGCTATTTTGACTATAACAGCGACTCTTGAGCATATGATCTCGAGAGTCGAATGAGCGCCCCGTACTTATCCAATCTGCGACTCTCGAGCATATAATCTCGGGAGTCAAATGGGCACTCCGCATTTACTCGATCTGCGACTCTCGAACAGATGATATCGAGAGTCGAATGGGCGCCTGTGTAAAATCTTAGCAGCTAAGTTGGATCTCCATCATTTTGCCTATAACAGATGCCCCCCAAGTCCTTGCCGCCAAGAATTCTTAAGGGAAGGACTTAGCTTACTGTCATGCACAGCTGCCTGCTGCTTTAACTGAGAAGCCGTACATGATTGGGCTGGAATTAATGAGTGCCAGCCTTTCCACAGTCAAAAAATGAAGAGACGCTCACCACGTGTCCGAGTATTTAATGGGCATGCCTGCTCGAGTGCTGTGCCGAAGGAGAGACTGCCACGTGCTACCATATACGGCGGAATGATTGCCTATAAATATACGGAGTCCGCCATATCTTCTGATTTTCACAGAAGTTTCAAAATTTTCTTCTTTGTCCTTCGATCATCTTCCTCCGGAGTTCCCTGGTGTCCTCCTCGATCTTTTTTGGTGTTCTTTCTTCCTCCTCGTACTTGGTATTTCTTCTTTCTTTTTCTTCTTAAATACCCTATGGCTGGTGATTCTAAGGAGACTACCGTTCCCTTGGGGGATGCCACCCCGGAATCCTTTGCCTCCAGCAATGCAAGGGTTCCGGCGGGTCGGTATACAGCAGCCGGGTACCCCTCCATTCTATCGGAGAACCGGCTGCTGGAACTACGAGAGAGATATTCAATCCCTGACTCAGTCGCTCTCCGATTACCCGGAGATGGAGAGACACCAGACTCCCCCCCCCCCCCCCCCCCAAGGGTGTGTGGCTTTTTATGAGTACCAACTCATTCTGGGGGTTCGCCTTCCCCTCCATCCCTTCGTCCGGGATGTACTTTAATGCTATAAGATTGCCCCTGGGCAACTTATCGTGAATGGATGGAGGGTGGTCCTAAGCTCCTTCGTCCTTTGGGCTTAGGCCGGGAATGGGGAGCTTACAGCTGATGAGTTCCTCCGTATGTTCCGCTTGAAGAAGGCGCCCTCCAGCGAAGGCTAGGTACTATCTGTGTTACTGGCACCGGGATAACTTCGTGTTGGGGAAGCCCTCATCGAATTATCCCGGCTGGAGGAAACGCTGGTTCTATGCATCCGGGAACTGGGAGTCTGCTTCCTCCATGGGCCCAGGAGTAAACCGCCTTTTTTGTGAAGGTAGGCACAGTTTTACGTTGTGCATTTTGTCCATGATCAAAAGTTTTTAGGCCTGCGCATTTTCTAACTCCGATTTGTGCTTGCAGGTATCCCGGCTTTGGCGAAGCCGAATCTGAAAGGAGAAATTCACGAGAAGATCGTGAAGGTGTACAAGCTGCCTGCTCACAACAGGCATATCGAAGCTTGCCTATCTCCTTCGCGACTCGCGATCGCAGGACTAATCCCAAACTAAGAGGCCGAGATGACGAAGGCCGGGGAGAAAAGGGGTCTGCTGCCGCGACTTAAGGGCACGAACTCCAAGAGGCAGAGGAAAACATCTGCCGAACCATCTCAACTACCCATCCGCAAGGGTAGCGACCAACCTGCCCCTCTTACGAGCACGGCGGGGGTACCGGCAGTGCCCAATATTCCTCCACTGGTGGTCGCACCTGGACCGCCAGTGATTAACATCACTGATAACTCCCCTGATGGGGCAGGGTCCAGCTGCCCCCCAGCTGAAGAGGCTCACGAGCAAATAGAACCTCGCGAGCCGGCTCCTGCTCGCGAGCTGATTCCTGCTGTCGAGCAGGGACCTGCTCGCGAGTCGATGGCCCTGCCTCGCGAGTCGGCTGGGTTGGTCGTTGCCCAACCATCTGGAAGTGGGACATACTCCATCCCTCGCCACCTCCATCCGATTTACAAATTTTTGTTCGAGAACGTTTCCCCCCAAACTTTTGGCTCTCTTCCCGAGCCAAGCCCTGAGAACCTCTTCCTTGAGGTGGGGGTAAGAATGGTTCAGGTAAGACCTTGGAGATTTAGTTTTAACTTCATTATTTTGGGGCTCTTAAGTATTTTTTCTTACGTTTTTCTTTTTCATTTTGCAGGGCTTAAACCTCATCTTGCGGACAAAGCGAGATATCGTCGCCGCTCGCCGCGTGATCGATGAGGCAGAAGGAAAGAGGATCGCCTTGGAGAAGGCGGTCCAGGGACGGGATCAACTGCTCAAGGCCCGTGAGGCAGTGATCTCGAAGAGAGATGAGGAGAAGAAGATCCTCATCGAGAAAGTCCAAGTCATGACCGATAGGTATCAGGCTTTGGACTCTAACTTTGCAAAGCTCACCGGGTTGAAGGAGAAAGCGGAGAGAGAGAGGGAGATCTTTCGTCAGGACAAGATCTCGCTGGAGGAGCGGCTAGCGGAGGCCAGGTCGCAGCTCAAAGAAGTCAACGACAACTTGGAGAAGGAGCGCTCCGCTCTTACACAGCTTAAGGATGACTTGATCCACTGGGACGAGGAGAAAGTCGCCCTGGTAAAAATGCTCTCGGAGGAAGGGCCTCGGGCAATTTCCGAGTTCCGGAACTCGCAGCTATATGACGATGAAAGATAAGAGTCATATGATGCTGGTCGCGACTTTGCGCTAAGAGTAGTGCAACGAATGTCCCCATCTTTTGATATGGGGGAATTTGGTCGAGTCGCGACCATCATAGCTGCAGAGGAGTAAGCTGCTGCGGAGAACGAGGTGACCGAAGCCACGCAGGCTGGAGGGGCTCTAGAATCGGGTCCTGAAATCGAGAGCACGGCTCCTCCCCCAAGAGATTAACTCTCCCTTTTATTTTTCTTTCTTCTGTACTCGTGAGCAAATATCTGTAAACAATTGTTATTGATGAATAGAAAAAAAAATTTGGAAATGTTCTCGTTCTTTTTGTTTACTCTCTTTTCCCTTTATGCAATGAATGCCTTCTTGTTTTAATGAATTATGCTCAACCCGGGGGGTCGTGACGACCATACCCTCGTGGAGATAGATTGATCTATCGATTGAGAAAATGTATTGTTCTCAATCCGGGGGGTCGTGTCGACCATACCCTCGTGGAGATAGACTGATCTATCGATTGAGAAATGTATTGTGCTCAATCCGGGGGGTCGTCTCGACCATACCCTCGTGGAGATAGACTGATCTATCGATTGAGAAATGTATTATGCTCAATCCGAGGGGTCGTATCGACCATACCCTCGTGGAGATAGACTGATCTATCGATTGAGACTCTGAGTTTACCAAGGGTAGCTTGGTCAAGAGATTGTATGCATCCTCTTCAGGGCTATTCAGGTCCAAGTGAATGAAATAGCGACCAAAAGATATCTTCGGCTTTTTATTCATAAAATGTTGCTATGAACTACATCGAATCTAGGGGTAGTATTGTAGTAAATGCTCCACGTGCCAAGGGCGACGTACAGGTTTTCCCTGCATGTCTTCAAGGTAATAAGTACCGGGTTGCACAATCTTAATAACCCGATAAGGGCCTTCCCAATTTGGATCCAGCGAAGGAGCGGGAACCCCAAGTCTTTGCCTCAGGACCAAATCTCCGAGCTGGAAGGACCTAGGTCGAACTTTAGCATTTTGATAGCGAGCAATACGTTGCTGATATGCGACCGCTCGTAATTGGGAGGCATTTCTTCGTTCTTCCAAGAGATCGAGATGAAGTCGGAGATTTTCCTGATTACCCGCGGGGTCATACTGTTCGATCCGATACGAGGGTACTTGAATTTCCACTGGTACTACTGCGTCGACACCAAATGCTAAGGAAAAAGGGGTCTCACCTGTTGATGTACGAGTTGTAGTCCTATATGCCCATAATACCTCTAGTAGAAGTTCTGGCCATTCACCTTTGCATTCACCAAGCTTGGTCTTTAAATGGTGCTTAATGATTTTGTTCACTGCCTCGACCTGCCCATTCGCCTGAGGATGATATGGAGAAGTGCGGAGATTACGTATCTTCCATTTTTCACAAAATTCATCAAAGGCCGCGTTGTCGAACTGCGTTCCGTTGTCGGTAATTATAGTGTGAGGGAGTCCGAAACGGCATATGATATTTCTCCATATGAACTTGGTAGTTTGTTTCTCAGTAATCTTGGCTAATGGTTCTGCCTCAGCTCATTTGGTGAAGTAATCAACCGCCACAATTGCGAACTTATTTTGTCCCTTTCCCATGGGCAAGGGCCCAATGATATCGACCCCCCACTGAGTGAAAGGTTAAGGGTTATCAACTGGAGTCATCCGTTCGGATGGTACATGAGGTATAGGTGAATATCGTTGACACTTGTCACATTTTTTAGAAAATTCAATTGCATCTGCTTTCATAGTTGGCCAATAATATCCTTGCCTCATCGCCTTATATGCTAGGGATCGCCCCTTGGGGTGGTTACCACATGCCCCCTGGTGTACTTCGTCTAGAACACGAAGTGCTTCTTCTGGAGGAAGACACCTTAAATAAGGCAAGGAAAAGCTCTTGCGTAACAATATTCCGTCTTGCAAGAGATACCTGGCAGCTCGAAGACGAATTTGTCTTGCAGCTTTCTTGTCCTCTGGTAGGTATCCGTCTCTGAGATAAAGGATGATGGGATCCATCCAGCATGGAGATGATTGTACTGATATTACTTGCTCAAGAGTCACTTGGTCGATATTCAGGTTCTGACGATGCTTAATGGGGATCGAATGTGATAACTCAGATTCTGGTGCAGAGGCGAGCTTTGCAAGGGAGTCGGCAAGTTGGTTCTGCTCGCGAGGAATATGAATTATTTCATAAGTCTTCAGTTTTGCGAGCAGGTTGAGGACACGGGACTTGTATAAAGCCATCCTCTCTTCTTTGGCCTCGAATTCACCAAGAACTTGGTTGACAATGAGCTGGGAGTCGCTATGAATTAACAGATTCTGAATTGCAAGGACAATGGCCAGTTTGAGGCCAACGATCAGGGCCTCATATTCTGCTTCATTATTTGAGACGCGGGAATCGAAACGCAGAGCATATTGGAAATGCGACCCGTCGGGAGCCACTAAAATCAGGCCCGCTCCGCTGCCAGTGGCCCGTGACGACCCGTCGACGAAGAGTGACCAACGAGGCTGGCCGCTGGTCATGGTATTATCATAGGAAGAGTATGTGAATTCGGCGATAAAGTCAGCCACGGCCTGGCCCTTAACTGCGGTCCTAGGACAGAATGAGATATCGTGCTCGCTGATCTCGACCGCCCATTTAGTTAAGCGTCCGGAAGCCTCAGGTTTTTGAAGGACTTGCCGTAGTGGATGATTTGTTGGTACTAGAATAGCGTGGGCTTGAAAGTATGGTCGCAGTTTTCGAGCTGCCGTGACTAAGGCTAGGGCCAGTTTTTCCATATCAGAATACATAGTTTCTGCATCAACCATTGCTCGACTGATATAATAAACGGGTCTTTGCACCCCGGAATCTTCTCTTATCAAAGTGGCGCTAACGGCCGTAGTGGACACAGAGAGATAAAGAATGAGTTGCTCATGTGCTACAGGTTTAGATAAAATGGGGGGTGTGCTCATGTATAGCTTCAATTGTTGAAAGGCTTCCTCACACTGAGGTGTCCATTTCCAATCAGACTTGGCCGTTGCATAGAGGAGTTTGAAGAATGGTAGGCACTTGTCAGATGCTCGCGAGATGAATCTATTCAACGATGCGATGCGACCAGCCAGACGCTGGACGTCCTTCAGAGTAGTGGGGGATTTCATCTCTACCAATGCTTTCATCTTTTCGGGATTTGCCTCAATTCCTCACTGACCGACCATGAATCCGAGGAACTTTCCAGCAGATACCCCGAATGCACACTTTTCTAGATTCAACTTCATCTGATATTTCCTCATCAGATCGAATGCTTCTCGAAGATCAGGGAGATGATCATCTTCCACGATGCTTTTCACGAGCATGTCATCGACGTAAACTTTCATATTTCTGCCAATTTGGGCAGCGAATATTTTGTTGACGAGGCGCTGATAGGTGGCCCCTGCATTTTTAAGACCAAACGGCATTACCTGGTAGCAATGTAGTCCCCGATCTATGATAAAGGCGGTATGCTAGCTATCAGGTGGATGCATCATGATCTGGTTGTAACCAGAATAAGCATCCATAAAACTAAGCAGAGCGTGTCCAGCTGTTGAATCGACCAACTGGTCGATCCGCGGTGTCGGGAAGCTATCTTTGGGACATGCTTTGTTCAAATCTAAATAGTCGACGCACATTCTCCATTTGCCATTAGCTTTCCGGACGAGAACTACGTTCGCGACCCATTCTGGGTAATCAACCTCTTTTATGAAATTGACCGTGAGCAGCTTCTCAACTTCAGCTTTGATTGCCATCTGCCTTTCTACAGTGAAGGCACGTCGATGCTGGTGTACGGGTTTATGCTTCGGGTCAATGTTGAGACTGATGTGCGATGACATTGGGGTCGATGCCTGGCATATCTTTATGAGACCAAGCGAACACGTCCTGGTATTCGGTGAGAAAACGGACCAAATCCTCACGATGGACACTGGTTAAAGAGGATCCAATGTATACGACCCTGGACGGGTCGTCTTTAGTTAAGTGAATCGTCACTGTTTCTTCCCCAGGAGTTCCTGATTGGAGAACGTTCTCTCTCGGATCCAGCAAGGCGTTGGTGGAAAAGTTGGGTGAATCTTGTGCTATCTCCATAACGGGTGTCGCTTGAGCTTTCTTTCGATCTTGTAGGCCTATCTAGTAGCAAGACCGAGCCTCCTTTTGATTTCCTCGCACAACCTCAACACCATTTGGGGTAGGGAACTTGACGCATAAATAGGATGGGTGTAAAGCTGCCCCAATCTTATTAAGTGATGGCCGCCCTAAAATGGCGTTATATGCTGATTTACGATCCACCGCGAGGAAGTTTACGAAGACGGTAGTCTTCGCTGGACTTTCTCCAAAAGTAACTGGAAGATCGATGCTTCCTTCAGGTGTTACCACCTCACCTCCGAAGCTGACAAGGGGGGTCGATACTGGTTTGAGTAGGCTTCTGGCAAGTGCCATTTTGTTGAAAGCCTCCAAGTATAGAATATCTGCTGAGCTACCTGTATCCACCATGATTCGATCAGTCAGATAATTTGATACCTTTAATGCTACTACGATGGAGTCTTTGTGAGGGAAGTGAATTCCCACTGCATCTTCGAGGGTGAAGGAGATTGGAGGATGGCTAGCTTTTGACGAGCTGGGTGTCTGTTCCAGCCAATAGATATGCTGGGGTTCTTTAGATGCCTTCCGAGTGTATGCTTTCCTTGAAGCTTGAGAGTCACCCCCGCAAGCTGGTCCTCCGACGATGGTGCGAATTTCTCCAGTAGGCTCAGCGTCCTCTTGGGCAGTATGATGATGAGGCGGTTCCTTTTGGCGTGGTGAGGCTTTCGCCCTTTCCGGTGATCGATTTTTACGAGCGACATAATCTTGAAGATGGCCTTTTCGAATAAGGGCCTCGATGTGATCTCGTAGAGAGATGCAATCCTGGGTTCTATGCCCGTGATCTTTGTGGAAGTAACAGAACTTGCTCTTGTCTCTCTTCTCGGGATCGAATTTGATCTTTGCAGGCCACTTCACATATGGCTTGTGTTTGATCTCCATTAGAACCTTTTCATGAGACCGATTAAGAGGAGTGTAGTTATGATATTTACCAGAATAAGGCTTCTTGGGAGAACGGTCGCGTTGATCACGACGATATTTTTTATCTGTAGAAGAGGTTCCTTCTGGCTTACGTTTCTTACCCTGTACTCCATGGCGTGTCAATGCGACTTCTTCTGCATTGATATACTTTTGAGCTTTGGCTTGGAACTCTGTCAAACCTAAATTTCTAAGGCAAACCTGAATTTATCTAAGGCAAACCTTCTGTCTATGAGGGATTTTATCTAAGGCAAACCTGAATTTCTCGCTCGTTATTCCGGCTATGAGGGTTGTAAGACCTTTTTCCTCAGTATAACCTTCAGTCTGAACGGCTTCTGCAGTGAACCGTACTGTGAACTCCTTTATTGTCTCCCCATGCTGCTATTTCAGATCCATCAGGTGGGAAGCTGGTTTCTTAATGCGAATGCTTCCCATGAATTGAGAAAGGAATATCTCCGATAATTGTGAAAAGGAGCTGATGGAATGAGGCTTTAATCCCCGAAACCACGTACGAGCTGCATCTTTCAATGTTAGGGAAAAAGCCCTACACATGATTTCTGAGCCATGTCCCTCCAACTCCATAAGAGACCTATATGTTTCCAGATGTTCAAGAGGATCACCAATACCTGTATACGGGGTGATATCAGGCGTCCGATACTTTCTAGGTAACGGTGCCTCTATAACCTCGCTGGTAAAGGGGGACTCGGATTGATGTATCGCCGCCATGATGGCAGATGGCCGATTTGCCTGATATCACTGTTCCATGATGTCAAATCGATCATGGATTCTTTTGAGATCGCCGTCCCACGGTAAGGTATAGCCTGATGTTTCGGCGGTGGAGCCCTGAGGTTGAGGTTGTCGAGACGAACTAGACTGTATAGAATGTGGAGACGGCACAGGGAGATGGTTGTCAAGAGGTGCCCGGTTTGATGGTGGATGGTGTGGTGGGACCTGTGGTTCTTCCATAGAATGTCTGGAGGCCACTGGTATGGGTTGCGGTGGTAACCCTTCGGAAGGTTGTCTCTGCGGTTCGGGGAAATGCTGATCAAGCCGATTCGACAGGGCTTGAACTCCGGCATTTAGAGTTAGAAGAGTATTTCCAAGGAAACGCAAGACATCGTCTTGACTTCCAGAAGCCTCCAATAATGGGTTTGCTGATGGCATATTTGGGGCTCCTTGAGGGATATTTGTTGAAGTGGGTGGAAGAACGGGTATAGATTCCGTCTCACCGGGCGGAGGTGGTGCCTGCTTTGAGGTCGAAGGATGAACAGCCTTTTTAGGAGGCATTGCAGAAGGATTTTGATCGGTGATTAGAACGATTGATTTTGACGATCAAGTCGTTCCCACAGACGGCGCCAAATTGTTAACGTCAGATTTTATAACAGGATCCTCCGGTCGTTCACCTTCTTGCCAACAGGGATTTCTTCCACCGAACCTGTAAGAAGACAGAAAGCAACTAGGGGTGGCTGGTGTCCAGCCGTTAGCCCTCCGATGCTTAAGTCAGGCAAAGCAAGAAGAATAATAACCAGGCGAAACCAGGCTAGAGATTGAATATTGTGTACCTGTATTCTTAATGGAGTCTTCTCCTTATATAGATCAGAAATGATCCAATCTGTTACGCAAGATATCGAGATCCCTGATTTTGTGGGATAAGAATCTTATCCTCATATAGAAGGAAAATCTAATCCAATGACTCATCCGATATTTTCGTTCCTTGATAGTGATCCCTTGAGACTCGGAACCACTGAAGAAGATAAACCCAAAATCGACCTATACGGGCTGCTGATACTGAGGGTTAAAGGATATCGTCACAGAAAAAGTTGTTTGCATGCTTAGAAGATGGTCGCGAGTCCAAATGCTCGTTCATTCAGATGTGACACCTTTCAACGACTTGTGAGAAGCTCTGCTCGCAGGAAAAACACAACTTCTCGAAGCTTTGGTAGTCGAGCATCGTTTTCCTAATATACGAGCCTCGAGTGTGCATCAGAACCTGGGACGAGAGCGAAACTGAGGAAAGAGGAAGATAGGAAGAGAGCCTCGAACAGATGTTCTCGATAGTCGGATAAAGGTGCTCGCGAGATCGGAGTATCTTCAGAATATGCGAGTCTCGAACAGACGTTCTCGATAGTCGGATAAGGGTGCTCGCGAGGTCTATCTCCAGCAGATGATCTTCGCTATTTTGACTATAATAGCGACTCTTGAGCATATGATCTCGAGAGTCGAATGAGCGCCCCGTACTTATACAATCTGCGACTCTCGAGCATATAATCTCGGGAGTCAAATGGGCACTCCGCATTTACTCGATCTGCGACTCTCGAACAGATGATCTCGAGAGTCGAATGGGTGCCTGCATAAAATCTTAGCAGCTAAGTTGGATCTCCATCATTTTTTCTATAACAGATGTGATTCCTTGTTTAGATTTTTGACTAAGAAGCATGTATATTTGTGTTATTTATCTTTGTGAAATCTATGCCCTTATTTTCTTAGTCTATGTGTTACAAGTAACATTGGTTTTCATATTGTGATATGAAATATGTGTATAAGATCATCATATGGACATCCCATTATTATATACTCTTTGTCCCTAAGTTGATAAAATTATTCGATGTAAAGAGATGGAACCCGTGAGAGGTGTTCACAATCGAAGAATATATCTTGACTTAACTGAGAGAATGAAGTGATTGTTTGTCAATGGATCCTTACATGTACATGATGCTTGATTGGACCCATTTACACTACATGAGTATTTTAATGAATTTGGCCATGATGTACAACATTGGCTTCTTGAGACATGATGAAATCATAAAACGAGACAATGAGTGGACACTAATGGTATACAAATTCTTATGAGCCGGGGTTGGTGCCATGGACACTAAGCCCGAGCTGTCGGCCTATGCCGGGTCGCTTGCGACTCTCCATAGTGTCCAGTGAGCTACTAAAAAATGGTTGTATGTAAAATATTTAATAAAAGGGGAGACAAACTCATGCATACACTAGGGCTCGACTTGGTGAGCCAGCCCCTCTGGGTGTCATGGATGAAGTTTTGGAAACTTGTTTCACTTCTTGCCATACACTATCTAGTAGAAGTGTATTGGGGGTTTCTCGCTTCCATTAGTTGGGTTAATTTCACTCTGGTGACTAGTGGCTGACGGGATGTGTATGGCGTGTCTCAACCTTGGGCTTCCTACATTCATTTAGTCAGGGTGCCTTAAACAAAACATGCAATCCATGCATCGCATTAATAAAGATTTTTACCTGATTGTTTTGTTTTGAATAAAGATATCATTGTATTGCGTTACTCTAAGTTTTGTACATTATTATTCTGGATTGTCTTAGAGGGAATATTCCCCACTATGATAGCGTTTAACGCTATTCCAATCACAATTTAGATGATGCAAGTAAAAATCCAGGTACTGAACCCGACTTTAAAAGTGAAGAGTTCGATGGTTCGTACGATCACATGGCGGATGAAGACGTTGAAGGAATCTAGTTGATGTTTTCATTTATTAGACATTTCTTTTGATTAGTGATTACATTTATGAAAATTATAATAAGTCTTCTAGAGAAGACATGGTTTGGTATTTTGATTGATTAGTATGAATATGGGTTGGTTCCCTTATTTAAACATTGATGATGAAGTAATAAGTTTGATAAAATAAGATGAACATTTGTTTCCGCCATTGTGCTTGAATGCTAGATTTCATAATTTAACAAATCAATTAGTCCATGACTTACTTGGGAATTCGACCGTCGCATTATATACGAGAGTCGAAAATCTCAGGTTGTTACAGTTGGTATCAGAGCACAATCGGGACCTCTGAGTGAGAAGCCCAATCTTTATCATAATAAACACACCCTAGGGCTTAGGTCCCCATGAACTAGAAACAAAACACCTAGATTCAACTCCTATTGGTTGCATGTGATGTTATGAACCTAGAAACCAAAACTTAGGCCCTTTAAAATCATTAGGATAGCCGATAAACGTAGAAATCTGTAAACTTTAGAGTTTTTGGGAAGTGAATTCCCACTTTTTTATTGAAGTCTAAGGCTTTCATCAATTCCCCATGTTTAGATCAGTGTTTCGCTGAATTGTGTGAATTAAATTGCTCAAATTTTACGGCTATCTATTTTATTTTGAATTTTTTCATTAGTTCAGATTTTCAAAACCAACAGCAGTACTCTCATTAGAAAATGCACTTTCAGACTTACAAAAATTTTGTAATTTTTTTTACAGAGACTCCTAACTTATCTCCTAGAACTCTCATAAAATTTTATACCAATCGGACATGTAAATAAATCAGAAAAATTCTTATAGTAGTGAAAATCTTGCATAAAATTCTACTGACCTGCTACGCTTTTTGGACTTAATTAGGGAAGAAACATATGTTACCGTAGGAATATTCATCTGAGAAAAATTAGTTATATTCCACACCTAACCTACAAACTACCTTCCAAATTTTAGGAGAAACCGATGCCCGGTTTGAGAGAGAATTCTAAGAGTGCTTATAGGTCTTGCATTCCAAATTCAGCGCTACCCTAGTCCTTAGCCTCGAAACCCCTTTGATTAGACCTAGTTTGTAAGCATTCACTCTTAAAACTGTTTTCTAACATTTTCTTATACGTCCCTATGAATTTTGGGCCCAACTCAGTTACCTTAGGTAGGTTATCATGACCATAAAATGCCATTTACCAATCCCTCACATAGATCTTCGACCATATCTAACAATGAAAGTAAATAGGATGTCGTAAGGTTTTAATATTTTGCATCGTTACATTTTAATTTACGTGATCTTTGTTGATGTTTTCTTTGTTGGAGAATACATAAAGGTCCCCACAATGTTAGACTAAATCGGCCGCACGGGAGGGTAGAACCGTACATAATATATTGTGTAAATGATTGGATCCTCGTTCAACTCCTGAGGGTCGACACTCGGAATTTTGAATAGATTCTAATGAACTCAATGCTCAAATGCGAGTAGAAGATCTAAGTATCAGATCCAAATCTACTTGAACCGTTCGCCCGTGATGTCGATGTTATGGGTAAATTCGGGCTGAACTCAAAACATGGAAAGCTATCCACTGGAGCTCATCTTCTACACCAAGTATGGTCATGGATCGACTACTTAGGAGAGGAAGCTAAGTCAGCCTTGGCCCACTCGGGCTCATCATACGGCCTTCTCAGGCCTCGGCCCACTCGGGCTAGACATTCTACCTTCTCAGGCCTCGGCCCACTCGGGCTCAGCATTCGGCCTTCTCAGGCCTCAGCCCACTCGGGCTCGACATTCGGCCTTCTCAGGCCTCGACCCACTCGGGCTCAGCATTCGGCCCTCTTAGCCTCGGCCCATCGGGCTCAGCATACGACCCTCTCAGCCTCGGCCCACTCGAACTCAGCATACGGCCTTTTCAGCCTCGGCCCACTCGGGCTTAGCATTCGGCCCTCTCAACCTCGGCCCACTTCGACTCAACATTTGGCCTTCAAATTGGCAAGAGGCCTGGCCTCATCTACCTTGGTTTATCCCTCTTGATAAGATAATGATAAGGCTTATCCCACTAATCCAGATAAGATAAGGATAATGCTTATCCCACTGATCCAGATAAGATAAGGATTATCCCAACAAATTTAGGATCCACTTAAATCTCTCCAATAATTATCTACAAAGAAGCCCTCCGCACTCTCTCCAGGTACGCAATCGACCACCATTAAAACTTCAACAATCTCTCCTTTCAGTATCCATACTGACTTTGCCATCGGAGGGACGTAAGCCGGGCCAACCGACGGCGGTCCTAACCTTTCTCGATGATAGGTCCCTCAATCTACACCATTCATCTCTGAGTGGAGATCAGATGACAAGGAATCAAAGTTGGTCCCTAACCAACATATGTTAGCCAATTTTTGGTGTTAATAGATTAGGCGCCATCTGTGAGAAACGACTAGATCGTTCTCATCTACCTCTTTCTTCGTCGTTCAATCATCTATTCATCCTCATATGAAGATCAGACAACGGAGAATCCAAGTTGGTCCCTGATCAACATCTGGTGACGACTTTTAGCGTCAATGTTGAACCTCCAATTTATACATTGCATTGCCCATTACACAACAAGGTTTGCATGATTTTCATGATTTAAAGGCCCACCTAACACATGTTTTTGTGATTGTAGGGATGAGAGCGGACTTCATCTAATTAGAGCTTAACAAGGGTTATTTGAGCGATTGCATGAAGTCCTAAGATGGACCAAAGAAAGAAGAAGAAAGAAGGAGAAAAGAGGATGAAGAAAAGAAGAAAAGGTTGCAGAAATACAAGGCAGACCGGTCGTCCGACCGGTCAGCCACATCAAAGAAGCAAATGGAAGACAGGCCGACCGGTCGGCCATGAAGACTGACCACATTGCATTGGAGCCCGACCGGTCATGACCGGTCGGCTGTATACACTGGACAAGGCAAAAACGAAGCCCGACCGGTCATGACCGGTCGGGTAGGCACGCTGGATCATGGACAGGTCTATCCGACCGGTCACGACCGGTCGGCCCTGCGTAAGGAAAGTCCTTTCTAATTCAGGACTCCGAAAAACACTGCGCAATGCGTAGTCTTTCGCAGAATCCGACGCAAGGGAGGTTTGTTGCTATAAAAGGCCACCTAGGGGCTCTCCCTAAGGTGTCAGAGAAGCCAGGAAACATGGGTTTGGAGAGTGAAGGCGATTGTGGAGCGGCTGCAACTCTCCTATTCGGGTTTTTCTATTTTTATGCTTTATTTCAGAGTTTTTAGTTGTAGCATGACTATGCTCGGCTAAAACCTCTCAGCTAAGGCTGAGAGGTGAAGCTTGTAGCTAATTCTATGTTGATTTCAGTTTAATTCAAGTAATTTACATTCAAGTTTGGATTGTTGCATGGTTTAGTTCCAAAAAGTGGTAGTTTGAGACGTTTTATGAGAGTTTATGTGCTCCGGACATGAATTCCTTTTAATTCTCTGAGATTATCATGTTTGTTTATCTAAATTCGGATTATAGTAATCCTTGAGCAGGCCATAGTCCAGAGGCATGGCTTTTACTCCGCAGGCTATGGTTTTGAGTTTTGTATTGATTTTATTGGACTAGAACTTGGAAGTTCAACTTGAATGCGATGGAATGTGTGTGAATGCTTTATTCTCCAACTAGATGAGAGATAGGACTTCAAATCTAGTTGTATTCTCTACTTGGATTAACTGAATTGACATAGGATTGCTACAAGTGGATCCTTGAAAGCCTTAGTACTTTATATCTCTGATTTTTCATTAAGTTCCTGTTTTAAGTAAACATTCAATTGAATATGAATTTCCTCTATAAAACTGAGTTGCTGGAGTGATTTGGGAGCTGTTACTATTTCCCTGTGGATCGACCTCGGTCTTACCGAGTTTTATTACTACATCGCAGCCTTACACTTGAGGCGAGCGAATAGTCAACAGATTGGAGCCCACCGTGGAGCCGACTTGATCTTTTTTCCTTCATCGATCTTCCCCTTCAGCATGATATTCCTTCAATTCAGCACGTTTATCGATCTCTGCGGTCCCACCCACTTCGCTAAACAGCCAGGATTCAATTTACAAAGATGTAGAAAATCCAACTGTTTGGATTTCCCTCCATGAAGCCAAAATCGGTCTCTGTACGAAATCTCATCGCCCAGATTCCCCTCTTTGGCATCTTAACCCTCCTTCGCTTCGTCTACGTCGTGACCGTCTGATGCGACGAATAGGGCGACTTCCACTGCTTCTCTGACCCTAGAAGCGTCAGCATTGACGGGGCCTGGCGGGATTGATAGGACTCACTATGCACGATCAGACAAGCCTCTGTCGTCGTCCCCATTGAACCCCAAGAATTAGACGCTATGAAGGACCCACGAGTGGCGCAGGACTCACCGACGTCTAGCGCACTCTACGTTGATACTCGAGGTGGGCCCAAGGTCTATGCATGAGGAAAATCGACGTCCCTGACTCGTTCGGAATTCATAGGAAGGCGTCACTGCCACTAGTTACCCCCGGAGGCCTTGGCCCATGCCAATATCAACATCGTCACCTTCTATCCTGATGCCCTCATCACTGCCATCGCTATCGGTGATGAGGTCCTCACCAGCGATCCTACTCTGGACCCACTTTAACGCCCCACCAGTTTATGGTGCACATGGTGAACACCGGCTTTGCTGATTTTCTTTCCAACCGTCTATTTTTTGTACAAGAGTGCCCCACCTAATGATCGGTGACACTTGAGGCAATCTCTCGGATTATCTCCAACGGTTGGGATCATTTTTGTGGAGAGGTATTCTTCCCCAGGGCCTATCCTCTTGCAGGAGTTCTGTTTTACATGGTCCCGATCATTCACTCACATGGAGTTACCTTGTAAAACCAGTGATCTCGCGGTGCACCTCTCTTCACCATGGAGAACAAAGAACCATCGAGGAGACACCCACAACAATTAGGGATTCCTGAATCCGTTCCATATGGGATGATCAAGAATTTCTTCATGTTCCAACTCAAAGCAGATAAAGGATCTTGATCTCGCCACACTGACAACTCCATAAGAAATCATTAAGGGTGTGGCAGTGGATCTGGACGTTGTTCCAAATGAGCCACCGTCAAAACGATCGATGAGCGCTGGAGCCGGCCCTAGCAGTACATTCGAATCAGATTTAAGTGATTTCAGACCCTTCAACGACTACCATCTTCTTCCAACGTCTACTGGCTTATGACAAGAACCGGGCCGATCCAGCCACCGTCCATCAATGGCTTCTTTGACGACAAGGTACTTGAACTGATCCATCTTGCGAAACCGTCTTGGTTACCTTCGATTAGGAGGCCAAATTCCCAGAAGACCTTACACAAAGCGTGCACAGGAGCCTCTCAAGCTCCCGGAATCTCGCGCAAATATCCGTAAAGATCTCACCGACACGGGCTTTGAGATTCTCCATCATATTGAACATACCAAGGAACTTAAATAGTTTTTGCGTCTGTTTACTGTGCCTCGCGACTCCCTTGTCAAACCGAAAGAAGATGGCCATGACCTTGTCAGCAATCTTCACGTTGCTTCTGGCCCAGATTAGGCCGTCCATTGGCATTCCATCAATGGTCATCTTCAGCACCAAAAGCTGGTGCATCACCAATTTTCTATAATCCAACAATCTGGACCGTCCGAGCTTCCAACACTTCAATTAATGGTCGGATTGTCTCCCATGTACATTCTGCCTGTCAAAGGGCTATCCGAGCCACCCACACCATACTTGCATCATGTGCGTCAACAAAGGCCATTCAAATCTCCACCGTGCAGAGATTCAAAATCAATTCCACACGTGCTACGACACCACCTCCAGCCATCCATCTCAGTGGAAGTCCAGCTTCAGCATCATTTATTACCTTGTGGATGTCTTAAGCATCATCATCACCGTCTAAGAGCAATTAAACGTCCACTAATCCAAGCAATGTACAGATTGGTGGGGTCCATACCTACATCAGTCGTCGAGTTCAAGTGGGTCACCTTCTGATGACAAACCCAGCCATCCACTCCATCTACAATCCAATGGACCTTAAGACAGCCAACTCCTTAATATTCATCCAGCACCGTTCATCAAAGAATGCCCCACCGTTATTTGTAGATCCATTGTCCAAGAGCTACACACGTGCAGAGCCCACATGATTTCTAGTCATGCCCGATAACCACTCTGACATGTCCACTTCATCAGGCCATCATCTGATGGCCAGGAACTCCATTCAAATATCTAGAGATGTTGGCCCCATCAATTCCACGGCTGGTAGAAACGCACCTTGTTGAGCTCAGAATTGTGCATATTCTAACCCCAATTCATCACATATTATACATGGGTTGCATGATTAAAAGACTACTTTAATGCATGATTTGTGATTGTGGAATGCGATGGACATTTTCACTTATTCAAGGCTTGAGCGAGCACTTTATATGCATTGAAGACCAAGCTTTGATGAGCCCAAGAAGAGAAGAAAAACCTTGAAGAAGTCCTGAATTGTCCTGAAAAAGTAAAGTGCAGAGCACCAGGGCCATAAAAGTAAAATGCAGAAAGTTGCAGTTTCTGAAGATTGATCTAGAGATTGATCCATCGATTGATCGACAGACTTGAGTGATTGATCGCTTACAGCAGAAATTGACAAAATTGTTGCTGGAATGAAGTGCAGAATTGCGATTGATCGCCTAGCTTGTAGATCAATCGACAGAATGTAGATTTTTTAAGAATTGCTGTTGAAACTCTCTAGACACTTTTTACTCCCATCGATTGATCGCCCAACCTTGATCGATTGATCTCTAGGATCCACCGATTGATCGCTCAGCCAGTCGATCAATCGCTCAATCGCTCAAGTTCAGAAACTGCTATTTTTTGTCCGAATTTCTCTGCGCAGTGAGTAAGTTTTACGCAAATTCTCGAAGATTCTGTGCCTATGAAGGCTTGAAAGCTATAAAAGTGGTCCTCCACTATGTTCCTAAGGCATCCTAGAACAGAACCACTATGGTGTGAGGCGGCGAAAGTGGATTTCAGAGTTCCACAACTCCTCCTAGTTTGTTTACTATTTTCATGTTTTTCTTAGTTGTTTCATGTTTCCTTGGATCATGAACGGCTAAACCTCTTAGTTAGGGCTAAGAGGTGAAGCTTGTAGTGAATCTAAGATGTTTCAATTTGTTTAAAGTTGGTTTTAAGTTGGATTTCATGTTTATGGACAATGGTTTGAAGTTTAATTCAAGTTCTAAGTAGTTCTTCTTAGTCTTATGATGACTCATGGATGTTTTGAAGAAATACTTGAGTTCTTAATTGTTGTGTATTAGTCTAGACTTGTATGATCCGAGGAATTGCAGTACGCTCTAGTACTATTTTCTTCATGTGCGAATTTTCTACCAAAGTTCTATTTTTATGGATTTCTGAAGTATGTTTGAGACTGTGTATGTGATTTGAATTAAGTTCAAGTCATAATTTAGTTTTTTCTTATGACAGGATTCAATGATAGTTATGATTGTGATCTTAGCCTATTGGAATTGGGACTGACCTATGCACTTGAGTATGCTCGTCCTAGCTTGCATTGAGTGAATCATACACATGGCTCTTACAAATGGCAGATTGTATGGTTTAACTGCTCTATCATCCGACTGGATAGATCTTAATTTCAATTCTAGTTGAGAAAGTAAGAAACCACAGCGGATTGAACATCAAGGATTGCTACAAGTGGATCCTTGAACCCCTAGTGCCTTTTATTAATTGATTACTTCAGTTTAAGTTCAAAATTACTATTCACATCAATCTCCTTGAACCCCTAGTGCCTTTTATTAATTGATTACTTCAGTTTAAGTTCAAAATTACTATTCACATCAATCTCCTTAAAAACTTATTTGTTGGTTTCTCAGTAGAAACTATTGGAAGTGTTTTGTGAATTCCTACATAAGTCCCTGTGGATCGACCTCGGTCTTACCGAGTTTATTACTACATCGCAACCCTACACTTGGGGAAGCGAACAAGTTTTTGGCGCCAGTTGCCGGGGACTTCGACGGTTTTTCACAAAATTCTGAGAATAGTATCTATTTAAGATTTTTAGGATTCTAGTACTTAATTTGTTTTGTTTGATTTTTATTTTGCTGGGATTTCTTGGAAGCTGAAGAAGACATAAGGATCTCAAGTGTCAAATCAGGTTCTATCTTTCTAATCTTACTCTTCTTCTTCTCCTATTCATTCATATCATATTCATCTCTTGTAGAGTGGGTGGAGACTCCTTTTTGGATCTCTGATAGGTAGGCCTTGTGCCACTTGGATTCCTATTGGTCAGCTCTGCCGTCTTGGATCACCTTGTGCTCAGAGATTTCTCTTCTTACCTCTACTCCTTTTTCTTCTTTCTCCGCACTTTTCTCAAAAGATTCAAAGAGTGGGTGGGGAGTTCTCTGAACCCCTATTGACCAGGAGAAATCGATCTCTATCCTTGCTTCTGGCCTAGCCATTGCAAGACACCTTGTGCTTTCGGTCTTAGAGAAGAGTAAAGAAAGGAAGGAAGAATTCTTCTTTCTTTTTGTTTCATTTAGGATTTGCATGTCACATTGGGCTCGGGATTCTAGTAACTGACTCATTAGTGAAGGGGGAATAGTTGAAGGAATTGACAGAGAACCACGTGCTAGGAGACATCTAACTTCTCCAATTTTATCTGAAAATATGGTTGTAAATCAACCTAATCTGATGGTCAATCAAAATTTGGGCCAGAATTAAACCGAAACGGGAGATAATGTGGTTGAGAATGTTCCCCGACCAAGAACATTACGTGATTACTTGCAACCAGCAAAAACGAGCACTCCCTTATGCATAACTCTTCCACAAAATGCAGGGAATGTAGATTTGAAACTGGGAGTAATCAAACTCCTCCCAAAATTTCATGGATTAGATAGTGAAAGTGCCTATGAACACCTTAAGGAGTTTGATGAGGTAATAACCACCATGCACTTTGCAAACGTAACTGATGATGTGGTGAGGCTTAAATTATTTCCTTTTACTCTTAAAGATAAAGCTAAAGGTTGGCTTCACGCATAAAGGCCAAGATAAATTGGTGCATGGACTGATATGCATAAGGAGTTCATTACAAAGTTCTTCCCTACCCACAAAATGAACATGTTGAGGCGCCTTATCATGAATTTTGCCCAAAAGGAGGATGAGACCTTCTTCCAATGTTGGGAGAGGTTTAAGGATTTGTTAAATGCATGCCCACATCATGGCTATGAAATTTAGCAGGTTATAAGCTTTTTCTATGAAGGACTGACTTCACCCATGCGCCAATTCGTAGAGATGATGTGTAATGGGGAGTTCATGAATAAGGAAGCCGAGGAAGCATATGACTATTTGGAGGAATTGGCTGAGAATGCACAGTCTTGGGATACATCTAAACCAACAAATTCCAAGACTAGCCAACAAAAGGAAAAAGGAGGAATTTATTTCCTATCAAAAGAAGATAGCATAAGTGCACGGGTGGTTAGCCTCACAAGAAAAGTCGAGGCTATAGAATTAAAGAAAGGAGAGACGATCAACTCAAAAGACGTTGAAACTATTTGTGGGATTTGTGCCGGAAATCAACATGCAACACAAGATTGTCCTGCAATTTCAGCATTCCAAGACATCATACAAGAACAATCAAATGCCATAAACAGCTATCAACGACCATTTAGTGCTCCAAACTCAAACATGTATGATTCTAGTTGGAAGAACCATCCCAATTTTAGTTGGAGGAATGGACCCACTACAAATGCAAGTAATACTCCTCAAGCTCAACCTTTACTAGGTCCATCCCTAGTCATTACACAGAAAGCTACGCTAGAGGAGACATTGGGTGCATTTGTATCGGTTCAAGCTGAGTATAACAAGACTAATTCTCTGAAAATA
Organism: Liriodendron chinense; assembly: GCA_003013855.2. Classification (NCBI taxonomy): domain Eukaryota; kingdom Viridiplantae; phylum Streptophyta; class Magnoliopsida; order Magnoliales; family Magnoliaceae; genus Liriodendron; species Liriodendron chinense. The sequence continues at coordinate 758,002 of ML058490.1, read as the reverse complement.
GATGGGTTCATGTAAGAGCAATTAAAATTTAATCAAAATACAACTCAAGCCATCAATGACTTGAAAACTTCAATGGCTAGGGTTGAATCTCACCTCAGTGCTAGGGAGAAAGGCACACTTCCTGCCCAACCTCTTCCTAACCCAAGGACCCAATTTGAGATATAAGACGTAAGCTCATCCTCCCAACATACGAAGTATGTTCAAGCTATCACCACTTTAAGAGGTGGGAAAATAGTTGATAAATCTAATCCGGTGAAGGCCCCAAAGCCTAAGGATTTGAAAATTTCCAAAGAGGATGATAGCCCGAATAACACTCCACAAGAGAAAGAACCGAAAAGGCAATACAAGCCGGTTGCCCCGTTTCCTCAAATGTTGATTTCACCCAAACCTTTAGACAAAAACCTGGAAATTTTAGAGGTTTTCAAGCAGGTGAAGATCAACATCCCATTGTTGGATGCCATTAAAGAAATACCGTCATATGCTAAGTTTTTTAAGAATCTTTCTACGATAAAAAGAAAAATACATGTGCAAAAGAAGGCATTTTTGACAGAAAATGTAAGCGCCATTATAAATCATGGGATGCCCAAGAAATACAAAGATCCTGGTAGTCCGACAATATCATGCATAATTGGAGACTACCGGGTGAAGCATGCTTTACTTGATCTAGGATCAAGTGTGAACTTAATACCCTTTTCGGTCTATGAACAATTGGGTTTAGGTGAATTAAAACCCACTAAAACCACATTACAACTCGCTGACCGATCGATTCGTATTCCGAGAGGGGTGATTGAAGACGTTCTTATCCAAGTTGACAAGGTATACTACCCGGTGGATTTCATTGTCTTGGACACACAACCCATGGTTAATATTGGCCCTCAAATTCCTGTCATACTTGGCCGCCCATTCCTAGCTACATCGAATGCTATCATCAATTGTAGGAGTGGGGTCATATAAATGTCCTTTGGTAATATGACGATTGAGTTAAATGCTTTCAATGTTGACAACCAATAAGAGGATGAAGATGAAGAGGTCCACGAAATAAACATGATCAATTCTATTGTGGAAGATGTGTCCCTCTCACCTCTTTACTCTAATCACTTAGAAAAAGATGTGGCCTATTCTCTTGATAAGAATGTTGATGTGATAGGGGATATAGTCGCACCTTTCGAGTCGGTATCGGCATATAACGTTAGCCAAGAGAAGGATGTGGAAACAACACTTTATTGTACTGAGAAATCAATTCATATTTCCACACCTCTATGGATCATGCATACCGACCTTTACCAACCCTGGGATGATCCATACTTGCAAAATCAATGCCTAGGAAAATCTGAATGGAGACATATTTTTTCTGATAAATATGATACTGTCTCCTCTTATACATGTGGTGAAAACATTAATGAACCCACTAAAATTCTTTTTTGGAATTTTCAATGGCTTATCTAGATCACTCACACACATGTATACTGTAATGCAGGATATTGGATGACGTTATTGCAAAACCTTTTGATCCATCTAATGATTCTGCTTGACTTTATGCTTTTGGACGAGTTGTTGGAATTGATCTCCTAGTCTGATGGAGGTATAGAATAGTTAGGATTAGGATTTTGTTGCTTTTGTTTACTTTTGCTTAGGTTTGCTAGAAGGAGGAAGAATTCCACTTTTTGTTCTCTCAGGTACTATCATTCCTCACTCCTTTTTATTTTAGAATTGCTCTCATGTTTTACTCATTGCACATCTTTTACATTGAGGACAATGCAAGATTTAGTTGGGGGGTGTAGGAACACTTGGATGCATCTAGTGTTTTGTAACATTTCGAGCAATTATGTAGAAATTTTTTTATTTTTCTAAAATTCAAAACTCTTTTAGAAAACTTTGTTCTATGCATTCGAGATGATATGAGTATAAGAAGAAGAGATACGAAGTGGATGAAGTTGTAAGTCTTAATCTTCTCTGAGCATAATAGTTTTATATGTGAATTCCCCTAAATTATGTGATTGATAGAAAATTTAAACACTCTTACACCTAGTTCACATTACACGATTCTCATGGGTTGAAAGGATTTTGTGATTTGTGGATTGGCTAGACTTTGATTTAAGGTGTTGAGAAGCCAAGCCGAGGTACTTTGTCCATCCTTGTCCATGGGAAAATAACGAAAGATATGGATTTATAAAAATCCTATCTAATTTAAAAGAAAAAGGAAAAGGAAGGATGGAATTGGGAATGATGGAAAAATGGTGGAAAATTTCGATTAGGACTACCTATTACCAACCGGGGGATGGTCTACCCATAACCAAAGCCGAAAATGGGACGTAGTGTGAAAGCCGTCGGAAGGACAGTAAGGCAAATTCCTGTCATTGGCTTGTTGTTGCTCTATATACTTTGAGATCTATAGTCTAGTTGATCTATGAAGAAGATAATCCTGGAAACTCATGAGATGAATTTTTCACTATGCACATTAGGTTGAATTTGTTCAAGTTTTTCTATTTATCAACCAATCAGCACGAATCTCATATGGACACTTGTCATATCTTGAGAGTTTATGGTTTCAACCTCTATCACCTAATTTTTCTTACTCTCACACTTGTGTGGCTTGGGATGTATAAAAGAATGGTTTCTAAAGGAGAGTTAGGTTTGGAGAATGAAATTGGTTTCACGCATGTTTTACTCAGGACTAGCAAAATGCTGGTTGGGGGGTGTGTTGAGCTCAGAATTGTGCATATTCTAACCCCAATTCATCACATATTATACATGGGTTGCATGATTAAAAGACTACTTTAATGCATGATTTGTGATTGTAGGAATGCAATGGAGATTTCACTTATTCAAGGCTTGAGAGAGCACTTTACATACATTGAAGACCAAGCTTTAATGAGCCCAAGAAGAGAAAAAAAAACCTTGAAGAAGTCCTGAATTGTCCTGAAAAAGTAAAGTGCAGAGCTGCAGGGCCATAAAAGTAAAATGTAGAAAGTTGCAGTTTTTGAAGATTGATCCAGAGATTAATCCGTCGATTGATCGCTCAGCCTGAGTGATTGATCAACAGACTTGAGCGATTGATCGCTCACAGTAGAAATTGACGAAATTGTTGCTGGACTGAAGTGCAGAATTGCGATTGATCGCCCAGCTTATAGATCAATCGACAGAATGTAGATTTTTTAAGAATTGCTGTTGAAACTCTCTGGACACTTTTTACTCCCATCGATTGATCGCCCAACCTTGATCGATTGATCACTAAGACCCACCGATTGATCGTTCAGCCAGTCGATCAATCGCTCAAGTTCAGAAACTGCTATTTTTTGTCCGGATTTCTCTGTGCAGTGCGTAAGTTTTACGTAAATTCTCGAAGATTCTGCGCTATGAAGGCTTGAAAGCTATAAAAGTGGTCCTCCACTATGTTTTTAAGGCATCCTAGAACCGAACCAGCACGGTGGGAGGCGGCGGAAGTGGATTTCAGAGTTCCATAACTCCTCCTAGTTTGTTTGCTATTTTTATGTTTTTCTTAGTTGTTTTATGTTTCCTTTGATCATGAACGGCTAAACCTCTTAGTTAGGGCTAAGAGGTGAAGCTTGTAGTGAATCTAAGATGTTTCAATTCATTTAAAGTTGGTTTTAAGTTGGATTTCATGTTTATGAACAATGGTTTGAAGTTTAATTCAAGTTCTAAGTAGTTCTTCTTAGTCTTATGATGACTCATGGATGTTTGGAAGAAGTACTTGAGTTCTTAATTGTTGTGTGTTAGTCTAGACCTGTATGATCCGAGAAATTGGAGTACGCTCTAGTATTATTATCTTCATGTGGGAATTTCCTACCAAAGTTCTATTTTTATGGATTTCTGAAGTATGTTTGGGACTGTGTATGTGATTTGAATCAAGTTCAAGTCATAATTTAGTTTTATCTTTTGACAAGATTCAATGATAGTTATGATTGTGATCTTAGCCTATTAGAATTGGGACTAGCCTATGCACTTGAGTATGCTCGTCCTAGCTTGCATTGAGTGAATCATACACATGGCTCTTACATATGGCAGATTGTTTGGTTTAACTGCTCTATCATCCGACTAGATAGATCTTAATTTCAATTCTAGTTGAGAAAGTAAGAAACCACAGCGGATTGAACATCAGGGATTGCTAAAAGTGGATCCTTAAACCCCTAGTGCCTTTTATTAATTGATTACTTCAGTTTAAGTTCAAAATTACTATTCACATCAATCTCCTTAAAAACTTATTTGTTGGTTTCTCAATAGAAACTATTGGAAGTGTTTTGTGAATTCCTACATAAGTCCCTGTGGATCGACTGTTGAACCTCCAATTTATACATTGCATTGCCCAGTACATCACATTATATGCAAGGTTTTCATGCTTAAAAGGCCTATCTAATGCATGTTTTGTGATTTCAGGAATGAGAGTGGAATTCACCCAATTGGAGACTAAAAAGAGCTATTTGAAGCCATTGGATGAAGAAGAAAGAAGGACCAAAGAAAGTAGAAAGAGAGGAGAAGAAAGGAAGAAAGAAGCAAAAGGACAAAGCAAAAACCGGTCGTGCGACCGGTCGTCCATCGCCAAGACCAGTCGTCCAACCGGTCTGATTATGCACAGAAGGGAAAATTTCAGAGAAGGTCTCTGGACCATTCACGACAGGTCGTGCGACCGGTCGTCCGATGCCCAGATCGGTTGTGCGACCGGTCATTGAATTAAAAAATTAAATTAGAATTTTGGAAAAACACTCTGGACTAAAAAGAGCTGTTTTGCGACCAGTTGTGCGACCGGTCGTCAGGTGGCTCAGACCGGTCTTGCGACCGGTCGTCTGAGTAATGAAGCTTCTCCATGAAGCTCTGAGATTTTCTACGCAGTGCGTAACCTTGCGCAATTTCTGGATGTTTCCGACGCAAGAGGCTTCCACATTATAAAAGGACACCTAGGGGCTCTTCCTAGGTCATGATAGAAGCCAAGGAAGGTCATGGGAACGGACGGAAGTTGTCGTAGAGAGTCAGCAACCCTCCAATTTTCGGTTTTTCTAGTTTTTATGCTTACTTATTTGAGTTCTAGTTGTAGTATGACAATGCTAGGCTAGAATCTCTTAGCTAAGGCTGAGAGGTGAAGCTTGTAGCTTATTTCATGTTTGATTTATTTTAATTCAAGTAATTTCAATTCAAGTTTGGATTTTTATTTATTTTAGTCCCTTGAGTTGGTAGTTTGAGATGTTTTATGAGAGTTCATGTGCTCCAGACATGAATTCCTTGCAATTCTCTGAGATTATCATATGATGCTTGTTTAGATTCGAATTATAGTAATCCTTGAGCAGGCCATAGTCCATAGGCATGACTGTTACTCCGAAGGCTATAATTTTGAATTCTACATTGATTGAATGGGACTAGAACTTGGAAGTTCAGCTTGATTGGAATTGAATGTGTTTGAATGCTTTATTTTCCAACTGGATGAGAGATAGGACTTCAAATCTAGTTGTGTTCTCTACTTGGATTGATTGGATTGACATGGGATTGCTACAAGTGGATCCTTGAATGCCTTAGTACCTTAAATTACTGGTTTACATTAAGTTACTATTTTAGTTTAATTACTCAATTGAATTCTCATATCTATTGCAAACTAAGTTGCTGGAATAGTTTGAAAGTTGTTTCAAATTCCCTGTGGATCGACCTCGGTCTTACCGAGTTTTATTACTACATCGCAGCCTTGCACTTGAGGCGAGCGAACATCGACCTCGGTCTTACCGAGTTTATTACTACATCGTAACCCTACACTTGGGGAAGCGAACACACCTCCATCATGGCACCGTTAGAGCTCCTTCACAAGTGGCCTGCACTGTGGACCATCTCTGACCATTCGATTCTAGCATGCTCTCACATGACTTGCAATAATTGGACATCATGTGCGTCCATTAATGGAAGATGGTCCAAATCAATATCTCCAGGTGCAACCAGCAATCCGGCCGTCCATCCACCCAATCAACAACAATGGAAATTATCTCCACCATCCACCCATACTTACAGCAGAGATGGAGTATATGCCTTCATCCATCATGGCCTTCAACAGTAACAAGACTGGACAAACTAGCATCTATCAACACCCAACTATCTTCACACATGCAGAGCCTTGCACGTGCATTCACAACAACCATCAAATGGCCATAATCTTTCAATCGTCCACCAATCTGATATCACAGTGGGTCTCATCCACTCTCCACCATTAAGCCATATCCAGCGCCCACTTCTCACATGTACATTTGGTGGACCGCTCCGAATCTAGCTCCATCAGCAACCGTTCAAAACCAGATAAGTCGTCCATCCATTCAAGTGTGCAAAGGAGATCTCAAATCTCCACCATCAACAGTCCAACAAGGATGGATGTCTTCAACGTGTGCAACTCTTAAAAGACTTGCCCCACCTCCATATCTAATCAGCGTTCAAACAGGTAGGCCATCTTCAATCAATAACCCAGATCAGCAAGTGGACACCTTCACCATCAAAACATCACGTAGCAGTGGAGACCATCTTCACCTTCTAGCCATGGAGCCTCCATCCACCTGTGATCATTTAGCAGTTGCGGCAATGAACATCATCATCAACCTACTGACCCATCCCTGCCTTGCACCATCCATCAGGGTGGGACCCACCTCGTAGATCTGCACCGATCATCAGTACCAAATGCATGAAAAACCTCATCAAAGGGCTTTCCAAGCTATCCAAACATCCAACACTCATCTACCGAGACCTCACTCATATGTGCGTATTCACCCATGAGTGCTCATCCGCGAGGCCTCATCCTCGTCACTCTGCTCGACCTATTCGGCCTCATCTACAGGCATTAGCACTCGGCCGCCTCAGCTCGGCGACAATCATCTATTGAGACCACATCCATTGGCTTCAGCCTTGTCTGTGGGTGCTCACCCTAAGTTCTCATCCCATGGCAGGATCGCTCCTCCAAGAAACATGGCAAATCTCCAGATCAACAACATTGACCACAACGGGATCAATCGCCTTAACGGCCAGACCGACAGGTGCCAAAAGGAGCTGTAAGATAGCCAAAGACTACAGACTTCATCAAGCATGCGCAAGGATTCAATAATCGATTAGCCCTTATTCTTTAAGAATATGAGGCTCATATGAACTGCCCTGACGCTTCCTCTGACAAATTTTGTCCCTGTGACGAAAGATTTAATTTGGATCTGATAACTCATTGGGCAGCGCCGGTTGCCCCGCATAGCCTCCGGGCACCATAGCATCCAGGCCACTTAGCCTCCGGGCACCATCGCCTCCGGGCCATGCTAATTAAGCTCAACCTATTCAGACGCTTCAGTAGTAACCTCTTCAAAGTTCCGTGCTTAGACTTTCTAACCACGAAACTTGGGGGGCTTCTGTTATGGGTAAATTCGGGCTGAACTCAAAACATGGAAAGCTATCCACTGGGGTTCATCTTCTACACTAAGTATGGTCATGGACCAACTATTTAGGAGAGGAAGTTAAGTCAGCCTCGGCCCACTCGGGCTCAAAATATAGCCTTCTCAGGCCTCGGCCCACTCAGGCTCGACATTCTACCTTCTCAAGGCCTCGGCCCACTCTGGCTCGGCATTTGGCCTTCTCAGGCCTTAGGCCTAACATTCGGCCTTCTCAGGCCTCGGCCCACTCGGGCTCGACATTCGGCCTTTTCAGGCCTCGGCCCACAAGGGCCTGACATTCGGCCTTCTCAGGCCTCGACCCACTCGAGCTTAGCATTCGGCCCTCTCAGCCTCGGTGCACTCGGGATCAGCATATGGCCCTCTCAGCCTCGGCAGCATACGGCTTTTTCAGCCTCGGCCCACTCGGGCTCGGATTCGGACCCTCTTAGCTTCAGCCTACTCAGGCTCAGCATTCGGCCCTCTTAACCTCGGCCCACTTCGGCTCAACATTTGGCTTTCAGCTTGGCAAGAGGCCTGGCCTCATCCGCCTTGGTTTATCCCTCCTGATAAGATAAGGATAAGGCTTACCCCACTGATCCAGATAAGATAAGGATAAAACTTATCCCACTGATCCAGATAAGATAAGGATTATCCCAACAAATTTGGGATCCACTTAAATCTCTCCAATAATTATCTATAAAGAAGCCCTCCTGCACTCTCTCCAAGTATGCAATCGACCACCATTAAAACTTTAACAATCTCTCCTTTCAGTATCCGTATTGACTTTGCCATCGGAGGGCCGTAAGCCTGGCCAACTGGCGGCGGTCCTAACCTTTCTCGATGATTATAGGTCCTTCAATCTACACCATTCATCTCTGAGTGGAGATCAGATGACTAAGAATCAAAGTTGGTCCTTGACCAACATCTGTTAGCCAATTTTTGGTGTTAACAGATTGGCGCTGTCTGTGGAAAACTGACTAGATCGTTCTCATCGACCTCTTTCTTCGTCGTTCAATCATCTATTCATCCTCATATGAAGATCAGACGGCGGAGAATCCAACTTGGTCCCTGATCAACATCTGGTGATGATTTTTAGCGTCAACAGTCGACCCTATACAAATCGCATCCTTGTTCTAACTAAACTACTTTTGTGCATTCTCTTGGAATGTGTGTGATTGTTTTTCCTTAGGATGACTAAAATAAGATAGATGTATAAACGACCCTAGGACGTAGAAGCTTAGCAACTTAGACCCTATAAAGAGCTAGAATACGGTATCCCTAACCTCATCTTTCCGTCGCACCTTCAGCTATTAAAGGATCATCGATGATTTCTCATTTTCTTAGTAACATGCTCATTTATCTATTTGTTCACTCTACCATTTGATCATGCTGACCCAATCAAACTCAGATCGATCCTCTAAACTCTTGATCAGTCATTTCATTAGCGATCAGACATCCTTGATAATTATCTAACCATAATCGTCTTAGATCCTTGACTATAAGAGCACCCACCCAAACCTGAGAAATATTAGGGCGCTAAATGATTAAATGATTTGAGAGACCAATCAATATATTCAGAACCATCTAGAAATCAGAGTGCACAATGGAAGCACGATAGGACAGAAATTTGAAGGAGCTTGTAAAAATCGATGTCGAGTACGAAATTATTTTTAAGGGGGGTGGATTGTGATTGCGTCTAACCCGAAATAGTTCATAAAGTTAGATGAGAAGTCAAGAAGTGAGATTGCCATCAATCTTTTATCGATGATGCTTAGGAAACTTTAGGGACGAAGTTTTTTTTAAGGCGGGTGGTTTGTAACACCCCAGATTTTTAGAATTTATTTGAAAATTTTTTAAAATTTATTTTTATTTTATTTTAATTAATTATTGTACATTAACTTTGATTTACGAATAGTGGCGCATTTGTAAGAGATCCGATAGCAAACCCTTTACAAAAGTTGCTTGAAATAAACCCATGAACAGCGTAGAGAGGTTAGATTTTTTGAAACTCGCACTTTTTCGATAATTATGATAATGCCATTGGATCCCTTAATTTGTGATTTCTAATCAATCAGATAGGTAGTTCTCGAATCCATCCAAAAGATAAGCGTAAATTTAGGTGTATAATAATTCTTTGTAGATAGATTTTCAAGTAGGCTCCATGATCATAGAGATCTTAATCTAGGAGCATCCATAGTCGTTGATCGAGAAATGTGGTCGAAAAAGTAACCATACCAAATTGATCATCTTAGTGATAAATTCTTAACCTAGAATTTGAGTAATTATCTTAGGTATATAGATATGAAATCTTAAGTGCCCAAATGTGTATGACTCACATTAACCTAGACCCTTGATTTCTAGATCACATGGTTCCCACAATCCATTTAACTTGAAATTTTATACCATGCCTATTCATCATAAATTAATCATATACGTCAATTTTCAGCTCTTAAATCATAGTAGAAGTGGTCCAATTGTCAAATCAACCCTTAACCCTTGATTTTTATGTCCATCAAGTGAGGAAAGTGGATGGTTAATCATAGTCGAATATTTTTCTTCATATGAGTGACTTGGATCGTCTTTATCATGGACCAATAGTGTTATTTGAGTGCCCCACTTTGATAAGCATCTTTCTTAAGCACGAAGTTATCCCGTTTTAGGAATTAACGAGTTATTAACTCTTTTTAAATCTGAACCTTTCAATTTACCCACTTCTCATCATCAATCGCTTCTCAAATTTGGACCACCCGTTATACTCATATGACTATGAGTTTACATAAAATTTGGACCCCGATCTTTAATCCTACACCGTTGAACCACAAAGCCAACCCCTTCATTTTCCGCCAAAAGTTACAATTTCAGATCTAATCATTTCTTACCATCAATCAACCACTAAATTTTGTACAATTGTTTGCCTATCATGACTACATATGTTTTCAAAATTTGGGCCCTGATCATCAAGCGTAGACTGTTAATTGAGATCAAGCCTATTTTAGCACCCGTCAGACCATTTTCAAAGATCAGCCAATCTAAAATGTGGATCATTAAGAAATTTACGTATTCTCACGCTACTTTTCGAGCTTGATAAGATGAACGGATTGTAATGGATCAAAGATCACCTAAATATTGAGATTTAAGAAACCCACGTCGAGAGGTTGTTACACAAGACCTCTGCGCATGCCCTTCTTTTCTCTCCCCATATGCGCACATCCCTCTCTATATTCCTACTACGCACCTCCAAGCCCTTCTCATAACCCTAGCCTCCATGCCCTAGATAAAGAGAGAAGAGAGAGAGAGAGAGAGAGAGAGAGAGAGAGAGAGAGCACATTCCTTCCATCCTAGCCATCCACCTTAAGGATCTAATGTGTGGGACCCGTTCTACTAAACTCGTGTGGTTCGTGTTTTGCTTAAATGCCATCTTTTTAGAGATTCTACATTTAGAGTTTCATTTAAAGACAAGGTAAGGATTTTCGTTCAAGCCTTTCATTAATAATATCATGATTATCATAAGTTTCTTTTGTGACATGTGAAGTTATTTTGTTTTGAATTGCTGATCCATATGTTTACGTCGAATTTGGTAATAGGATCCTCCAGACGTTCACTTCCCTTCAAGCCAGCTTCCCTCCTAACCTGAAGGAATACAAGAGAAAACTTAGGGTGGCCAGCGTCTAGCCGTTGGCCCTCCGAAGCTTAAGTTAGACGGGACATGGTTGTAAAGTAAACAGCGGGCTCAGAGCTTAGAGATTGTGTACCTTTACTCTCTGTGGAGTCATCTATTTATACAGATCCGGGTGATCCAGTCTATTACGCAAGACGTTAAGATTACTGCTGATTTCCAGTGATAAGGTGTTTATCCTATTAATCCTTAGATAAGGGATGGCCTAATCCAGCTAGTGATCTGGTTGATTACGTTCCCTGATGGTGACTCCCTGAGGTTTGGAGCCACGAACGAAGATAAGCCCAAAACCTGGCCTATACGGGCTGCTAGTACTAGGAAAGAGGAGGATGCTTGGGCTCGACTGCTGGCATGTTGAGATGCGGCCCCTTTCAGCGACCACGAGCCGAGCTACTCGCATACAGGACCTTTGTTTAGTGACCAAGGAGTAAAGATTGACCAATTATGAGAATACCTTCATCCGATGACTAACGACCATGCCAGCTCGCATATTCGGGGGTGTATATCGTACTTTTACGATATGCGAGCCTCGACCATGACGGCTCGCGGGTTCGGGAGTTGTATACTGTACTTTTACGATATGCGAGCCTCGACTATGCGTGCTCGCAGGTTAAACACCATCAGAAAGGTGCTCGCAAGCCTCGAGTCTTTGATATCTTCGACCACTGCTTTTTGGCTATAACAGATGCCCCCCAAGTCCTTGCGGTCAAGGAGTCTGAGGGAAGGACTTGCTTACCAGCATGCATAACCGCCTAATGCATTTCTTGAAAGTAAAGCCATACATGATTGGACTGTTATTAATGAGCGCCACCTTTCCGCAGCTTTTCGGCAGAGAGGAAATGAAGAGATGCTCGCCACGTATCCACAGAATTAATGTCCATGCCCGTTCGACTGTTGTGCCAAACAAATGGTCACCATGTGTCATCAAATCTTGAGGAATGATTGCTTCTAAATATACGGAGTCTGCAAAATTTTTGAGATTTCATCCAGAGTTGACGAAATTTTTTCTTCTCTCCTTGCTTCCTTCTCCCCTCTGGTGTCCTATCCTTTCTCTGGTGTAACTCCGTTCCTCCAATTCCCTCTGGTATAACTTCATTCTTCTTCTTTTTCTTCAAGGTTTTATCCCTCTTCTTTTTTTATCTAAAAAAAAATCATGGCGAGAGATTCTGATGAGGAAACCATCCCTCTAGGGGATGCTACTTCGGAATCTTCTTCCTCCAATAACACGAGGGTTTCGGTCGGCAGATACTCTGCGTCTAGGTATCCCTCCATATTGACGAAGGAGCGTCTGAGTGAGTTACAGGAAAAATATCAAGTTCCCAACTCCATCTCTTTCTGGTTGCCCGGAGAGGGAGAGACTCCGGATTCACCTCCCCCTAATTGAGTAGCCCTATTCGATTACCTCTTCATCCTTGGAGTATGCCTCCCCTTCACCCTTTTATTCGTGACGTACTCCGAACTTAAGATTGCCCCCAGGCAACTCATTGTAAATGGTTGGAGGGTGGTCTTGAGTTCTTTTGTTCTTCGGGCGCAAACCGGTAATGGGGACTTGACCGCCGAGGAGTTCCTCAGGATGTTCTAGCTCAAGAGAACTCCCTCCAGTGAAGGCTGGTATTACTTATGTTACTGGCACCGGGATAACTTCGTTTTGGGGAAACCCTCTTCGAATTACCCTAGATGGAGGAAACGTTGGTTTTTTACTTCAGGGAATTGGGAGTCTAAGATGAGATCCACCTCTGGGGGCCATAATGTGAACCGCTTTTTTGGCGAAGGTGGGTGAAGCTTCGCTCTACCCTAATTTATAAACCGACTTTGGGTCTCTCGTTTATCTGACTTATGCTCGCATTTGCAAGTATTTCGACCGTGGGGAAACAGAGCCTGAAGGGAGGAATTCACGAGAAGATTGTTAAAGTTTACAAATTACCTGCTCGTGACCGGCACATCGAGACCTGTCTGTCAGCCTCCCGACTCGCAGCTGCCGGATTGATATCTCGCAAGGTGGTCACGATGACGAATGTGGGAGAGAAGAGAGGGTTGCTGCCTCACTTAAAAGGCATCGGGTCAAAGAGGCAGAAGAAGACATCTGCCGGTCCATCTCACCCGTCTAATCGGCCGGGTGAGAATGCTCGAACCCCACAGTCGCGAGAACCCCTTCCTACCACTGTGGCAGCCGCACCAGTGGTTTCTGCACCGGTGGTTCCTCGCAAACCACCAATCATTAATATTGTTTATAACTCCCCAAAGAACGATGGGGTGGGGTCAAGTTGCCCCCCAGTTGAAGAATCTCGCGAGCCAGAAGGTGCTCGCGAGTTGGTTCTTGCTCGCGAGCAAACTGTTGCTCAAGATGCGAGTCATGCTAGGCTAGTCGTAGCCCAGCCCTCCGGAGTCGGGACATTCACCGTCCCCAGCCACCTACACCCGATCTGTAAATTCCTTTTCGATAACATCTCTCCCTAGACCTTCGGTGCCCTCCCCGAACCAAGTCCTGAAGACCTCTCTCTTGACTGCGGGAGTGAGGATGGTCCAAGTAAAGGGTGCTCCTATTTGACCTTGCTTCTTGCTTTCTTTATTGATCTTTAAGTGCATATCTAATAGTCTTCCTTCTTTTTTGAGCAAGGCTTGAATCTCATCATACGGATGAGGCGTGATATCCTCGCCGCCTGCCATATCATAAATGAGGCTAAGGGGAAGAGGATTGCCCTGGAGAAGGCGGTCCATGGGAGGGACCAGGTCATTAAATCTTGCGAGACCTTGATCACAAAGATGACTGAGGAAAGGAAAATCCTCATCGAAAAGGTCCAGGTCCTGACTGATAGATATCAGGCCTTAGACTCGAACTTCGCCAAGCTCGCGGAGATGAAGGAGAAGATAAAGAGAGAAAGAGAGATCTTTCGCCAAGATAAGATCTCTCTAGAGGAGCAGTTCGCAGAAAGTAAGTCACGGCTAAAGGAAGTCAGCGACAATTTAGAGAAAGAGCGCTCCACCCTTGCACAACTTAAGGATGACTCTATCCATTGGGAGGAGGAGAGAGTAACCCTCGTCAAAATGCTCTCCGAAGAGGGGGCCCGAGCTATCATGGAGTTCCAAACTTCGCAGCTGTACAACAATGAAAGATATGAATCGTACGATGCTGGTCGCGACTTCACACTGCGTGTGGTGCAGCGGATGTCTCTGTCTTTTGACATGGGAGAGTTCGAGAAGGTCGCAGCTATCATAGCTACAGAGGAAAGAGCAGCCATTGAGAACGAGGTTACTGAGGTTACTCAAGCGGGAGGGGCCTTGAAAGTGGGCCCTGAGGCTGAGACTAACGCTCCTCCGACCGATGCGTAAGGATGATCATCTCCCTTCTTCTCTTTTTCTATCTTATGTAAAAGTTTTCATTTTTCGTTTTTAAGTAACCTGACTTTTTTAGTCAACGAAATGAATGAGAAAAACCTTTTGATACTATGATTTGAATGTCGTTTCTCCTTCTTTTGATTTTTTTTGGTCGTGTGTTGAATGCTTAAGTACTTAACTCATGAAACAATGAGTTAGGCTCAATCCGGGGTCTTGGTGACCATGTATTGAGGCTTTGACTCTACCAAGGGCAGAAGATTTGGCCAAGAGAATGTATGTATTCCCTTTGAGGCTATTCGGGTCCAATCAAATGGAGTAGCGACCAAAAGACAATCCATCTTTATTCGAATATCATTCCGACTTACATTGAATTAAGGAAAATATCGAAGTAGATGCTCTACGTGTCAAGAGCGACGTAAGGGTCTTCCTTGCATATCTTCGAGATAATAGGTTCCTAGTTGCACAATTTTGATAACTCGATACGGGCCTTCCCAATTTGGATCCAACGAGCGAGCAGGAATTCCTAGGTTCTGTCTAAGGACCAAATCATCGAGCTGGAAAGCTCTGGGTCGAACCTTGGCGTTATGATAGCGAGAAATAAGTCGTTGATAAGCTGCTGCTCGAAGTTGGGATACATTCCTCCTTTCTTCCAAGAGGTCGAGTTGAAGCCTCATACCTTCTTGGTTACTCGTGGAATCGTATTGCTCGATTCGATACGAAGGTACTTGGACTTCGACTGGGACAACTGCGTCGGTGCCAAAAGCCAAAGAGAAATGAGTTTCTCCGGTTGATGTGCGAGTTGTAGTTCTATAAGCCCATCAGACTTCCGGCAGGAGCTCTGGCAACATGCCTTTACATTCGTCGAGCTTGGTCTTTAAACGATGTTTGATGATCTTATTGATTGCTTCAACTTGTCCATTAGCCTGGGGATGATATGGGGAGGTATGAATACTTTGTTTCTTCCATTTTTCGCAAAACTCTGAGAATGCAGCGTTGTCGAACTGCTTTTCGTTGTCGGTGATTATAGTGTGGGGGAGCCCATAGCGACATATGATGTTTCTCCATATGAACTTTGTGGTCTGTTTTTCGGTGATTGTGGTTAATGGCTCTGCCTCGACCCATTTGGTGAAATAATCGACTGCTACGATTGCAAACATGTTCTGGCCTTTCCCGGTGGGCAATGGTCCGACGATATCGACTCCCCATTGGACGAAGGGCCAAGGGCCGTCCATCGACGTCATCTGCTCAGATGGTACATGAGGTATTGGAGAATGTCGCTGGCATTTGTCACATTTTTTTGAGAATTCGATTGCGTCCGCCTTCATAGTGGGTCGGTAGAACCCTTGCATCATCGCTTTATATGCTAAAGAGCGTCCCTTGGGATGGTTACCACATGCCCCCTGGTGTATTTCATCAAGAATGTGATGCGATTCTTCTGGATGAAGACACCTGAAGTATGGTAAAGTAAAGCTCCTATGTAATAGCATTCCATTTTATAAGGTATACCTGGCAGCACGATGATGAATTTGTCGTGCAGATTTTTTATCATCCGAGAGTTGTCCATCTTTGAGATAAAGAACGACGGGGTCCATCCAACATGGAGAGGAATATACTGTGACCACTTGCTCGGGGGTCGTTTGGCTAATACTCGGAGCATGAAGATGCTCGATGGGAACAGATTGCAATAATTCAGATTCTGGTGTAGAGGCTAGCTTTGCCAAGGAATCTGCGAGTTTGTTCTCCTCGCGGGGGATATGAATTATTTCATGTCTATAGCTTCGCAAGTAGGATAAATACTCGGGATTTGTATAAATCCATACACTCTTCTTTCGCCTCGAATTGGCTGAGCACTTGATTGACTATGAGTTGGGAGTCACTATGAATAAGTAAACTCTGAATCGCAAGAACGTTCGCTAGTTCGAGGCCGACGATCAAAGCCTCATATTCTACTTCATTGTTTGAGACGTGAGTGTGAAATCGTAAAGCATACTGAAAATGCGATCCATCAGGAGTGATTAAGATTAAACCGGCTCCGCTACCAGTAGCGAGCGAAGACCCATCCACAAAGAGCGACCAGGGGGTCTGGTCACTGGTCGCAGGGTCATTGTCGGAGGGAGAATATGTGAATTCAGCAATGAAATCAGCCACAACTTGACCCTTAATGGTGGTTCTTGGACAAAACGATATATCATGCTCACTAATCTCAATCGCACATTTAGTTAATCGCCCTGAAACTTCAGGTTTTTGAAGGACTTGTCTTAATGGATGATTTGTTGGCACCAGTATAGCGTGGGCTTGGAAATAGGGTCGCAGTTTTTTAGCGGCAGTCACTAGGGCGAGAGCTAATTTCTCCATATCAGAGTATCGGGTTTCGGCATCCACCATCGCTCGATTAATATAATAAACAGGCCTCTGTACCCCAGAATCTTCTCTTATTAATGCGGCGCTAACGGTCGTAGAAGATGCAGATAAATAAAGAAGGAGCTACTCGTGTAAAACAGGTTTTGATAAAATAGGAGGTGCGCTCATATATTGCTTCAGTTGTTGAAATGCTTCTTCACATTGCGGAGTCCACACCTAGTCAGTTTTTGCGGTAGCTCGAAGAAGCTTAAAGAAAGGAAGGCACTTGTCAGAGGCACGCAAAATAAACATGTTCAATGATGCAATGCGACCAGCAAGTCGTTGAACGTCTTTGAGAGTGGACGGAGACTTCATTTCTATCAGAGCTTTTATTTTCTCGGGATTCGCCTCGATTCCTCGTTGCCTAACCATAAACCCAAGAAATTTTCCGGTGAAAACTTCGAAAGCACATTTTTCTGGGTTTAACTTCATCTGATACATCCTCATCAAGTCAAAGGCTTCTCGGAGATCTGCGAGGTGGTCGTTTGCTACGCCGCTTTTCACGAGCATGTCGTCGACATAAACTTCCATATTCTTACCGATTTGCGCAGAGAATATTTTATTGACCAGGCGTTTATAGGTGGCTCCTGCATTTTTGAGACCAAAAGTCATTACCTTGTAACAATACAAGCTGCGGTTAGTGATAAAGGCAGTGTGCTGACTATTGGGCGGGTGCATCATAATTTGGTTATAACCAGAGTAGGCGTCCATAAAACTAAGCAGAGCGTGCCCTGCTGTTGAATCAACCAACTGGTCAATGCGCGGAGTCGGGAAACTATCCTTCGGGCATGCTTTGTTCAGGTCAGAGTAGTCCACACACATTCTCCACTTGCCATTAGCTTTTCTAACAAGGACCACGTTCGCGACCCATTCTGGGTAATCAACTTCCTCGATGAAATTGATGGTCAACAATTTTTCGACCTCAGTTTTAATCACCATTTGTCTTTCTGCGGTGAAGGCACGTTGTCGCTGGTGAACAGGTTTGTGCTTTGGATCAACATTCAGGCGATGCACTATGACGCTGGGGTCGATACCTGGCATATCACTATGGACCAAGCAGATACATCTTGATATTCGGTGAGGAAACAATAAGATTTTCATGGAAGACCTCGCTTAAAGAAGATCCAACGTAAACTTTCTTGGACGAATTTCCTTCAGATAAGTGGATTGCAACTGTCTCTTCGCCTGGAGTACCTGATTGAAGAGCGCTTTCTCTTGGGTCCAACGTTGTAGCTATCGAGGCATCTGATGAGTCTCCTATAATCGACATAACAGGAGTTACTTGGGCTTTCTTTCGATCTTGTACAATGATTTCGTAACATGCTCAACTTCCTTTTGATTTCCTTGTACGACCCCGACTCCATTTGGAGTAGGGAATTTGATACACAGGTAGAAGGGATGTAGAGCTGCTCCTATCTTGTTGAGCGAAGGTCGGCCCAAAATAGCGTTATATGCTGACCTTCGATCTACCACGAGGAAATTAATGAAGACGGTGGTTTTTGCTGGACTCTCTCCGAAGGTGACTAGAAGGTCGATGCTTCCTTCTGATGTTACAACTTCACCCCCGAAGCCGACGAGGGGAGTTGAGACTGGATTGAGCAGACTTCTGGCGAGTGTCATTTTATTAAAAGCTTCCAAGTAGAGAATATCAGCAGAGCTACCTGTATCCAACATTATACGATGGGTTCAATAATTTGATAGCTTTAACGCAACCACGTTGGAGTCCTCGTGAGGGAAATGAATCCCTTCTGCATCTTCAAGAGAAAAAGAAATCGGATGATGGCCAGGATTCGATACATCGACCGTCTTTTCCAACCAATCGATATGCTGGGGCTTCTTAGACGCCCTGCGAGCGTATGCTTTTCTTGATGCTTGAGAATCTCCCCCAAAGGCCGGTCCTCCAACAATGGTCTGGATCTCACCAGTGGGTTCAGCATCTTCTTGCGAAGGATGATGTTGAGGTGACTTTTTCCGTTGTGATGGGGCTTCCATCCTTTTCGGTGACCAATCCTGTCGGGCTACGTAATCTCAGAGGTGACCTTTCCGAATAAGAACTTCGATGTGATCTTTCAAAGATATACAATCTTGGGTGTTGTGTGTAAGACCTGTACCCTTATTTGCCCTCCGTATGCTTAATTTTCGGTGTCGGTACGTCCCAGATGGACCAGATTAGCGAGCCTTGATAGCGACCCTATTTATTACCACATCAACCCAAGACCTATACCCCAGCGACCGCGTAGGCGCTGCGATTCCAACGCCACGTGGCATGCCCCATTGCGATACCCGGTGTGAAAGTTATGATCGATTGCGTAATCCGAGGTGGACCACGCAACGCGCGTGTGGCGTGGGCCCCACTTGCACAAATCCCAAGATCAAGTCAAATCAATCAAATCACTCTCACCCATACCCCTACTCTACTCACCCCGTACCCCCCATCCCTCTCTCACCTCCAAAGTCAATCAAGGCCCATACCTCCCATACCCCTCTCCCATGCTAGCCATCATCACCCCCAAGATTCCTCCTCTCTACCCCCTATACAATACCATATGTAGGGGAGAGGAGGCCTTCTCATTTCCATTGCCAAGAAAGCAGAGAGAAAGAGAGAAAGAGATTTGAGAGGAGAGAGAAAGAGAAAGATTTGAGAGAAGAGAGAGATTTGAGTGATCAAGAGAGAGATTAGAGAGTTTGAGGGTGGAGATCAAGCTTGGAGGACCCCAACCACCGTCCGAACCGTCCGATCGCCAACCCGACCCAATCCAACCGTCTAACCATCCTTCGAGGTGAGTGCAAAGGGGGCCATAAACCCCTCCATTTTCTTAATTTCCTTCCATTTTCCTTTTTCTTTTAGGCCCATCTTGTGGTGGACAATCAGATGGATGGACTGGATCATCCATGTATGGGCCCCACTTGCTAACAAAATAAAATATAAAAAAACAAGAAGGAGAGTGGCCGCTGGACAGTCATCGTCCAGAGGACGCTGCTGCCCAGCAGCACATGGGCTACACCCCTTTTGGGCGTTAGGCAGGGCCCCACTCGTGGGACCCACCTTGATGTATGAGTTGATCCACACCGTCCAGCTGTTTCTCCAACCCATTTTAGGGCAGTGCGCCAAAACTGAAGAAGATCCAGATCTCAGGTGGACCACACCATAGCAAACAATGGAGATAAGGACGTCCACTATTGGAACTTCCGTGGCTCACTGTGATGTTTGTGGACCAAATCACCTGCCCAATATTGGGCTTATTGGGTCTTTAAACAGACCGCACCACATGAAACAGTGGAAATAATGATGTCTACTGCTGTAAATTCTTCGGCCCACTTTAATGTTTCTAGACCAATTTACATACCCAATATTGGGCTCATTGGGTCCCCCATGAGCCGAGGAACCTGATGAATGGAGTAGATCACCCTTATGTGGGCCCCACTCGATCAAAACCACACAATAAAAAGAAGAAAGAAAGGAAAAAAGAAGCAGAGGCGTCTCTGACGCTGGGCGTACCAGCGTCTCTGACGCTGGCTCGTGAGGCCAGCTCGGGGTCCCACCATGATGCATGTGCTATATCCTCACTGTCCATCCATTTGGGGAGATCATTTTAGGGCATGATCTCAAGAATGAGTCAGATCCAAGTCTCAAGGGGGCCTCACCACAAAAAACAGTAGGGACAGCGACCCTACCGTTGAAACCTTCCTATGGCCCACCATGATGTTTATTTGAGATCCAACCTATTCATAAGTTCACACATGCACGGAAGAAGGGAAAACAAAAATATCAGCTTGATCGAAAAGTTCTGTGAGCCCCACTTGTTGAGAGAAAAAAAATAAAAATAAAAAAAACACAAGAAGCTGGCCGCTGGACAAACAGCGTCCAGGGGACGCTGCTGCCCAGCAGCATAGCCCTCTGGGCATGACCATGGGCCCCACTCGTTGGGCCCACCTAGAATGTATGTGCCTTATCTATTCCGTCCATATGTTTTTCCAGCTCATTTTAGTGGCTGAGCTCAAAATTTAAGCATATCCTAAAGTCAAGTGTACCATGCCACGAGACAACAGTGGGAACAATGATCTCTACCGTTGAAACCTTCCCAGCCCTACGGTGATGTTTAATTGTCATCCAACCTGTTTCATAAGTGGCCGAGCCCAAAATTTAAGCATACCCAAATTTCAAGTGGACCCTGCCACGGGAAACAGTGGGAGATAATGATTTCCAGCGTTGAAACCTTTTCAGGTTCTACAGTGATGTTTATTTGCCATCCAACCTGTTCATAAGATCACATGGATATGGTTGAAGGAGAAAACACAAGAATCTGCTTGATTCAAAAACTTATTGGTACCAGTTGGGTACCATGCTGCCCAGCAGGTGGCCCACCCTATGGGTCCCAACGTGATGTATCTATTAGCTCCATCATGATGTATCTGTTCTATTCATGCTGCCCATCTATTTTTCCATTTTATTTTAGGATACGGCCCCAACAATGAGGCAAATCCAGGTGTTAGATGGACCACACCCGCAGGGAATAGTGGTCATTGATGCCCACCATAGTCCTTCCTTTGATACATATGTTTTTATCCATGACGTACACCTATTTAGTCGGCCTACTTCGTATGTGCAGGCCCAAGTATGGGGCCGATGTGGTCTCAAGTGGGCTAAGCCACGAAGACCTTTACATTTCCAATGGGACCCACAGTCCAGGTCCCACTCTCCGTATATATATTGGGCCTTTTAAGGCCAACATTACATGATATATCTGGTAACATGATAGTATACTTAGCGTGATATGTCACACTGATAACATGCTTAGTATAATGAATACCATGCTCATTCATATGCCCATACGCATCATATGTATGCATGTTATGGATCATGAATAACCATAGCATATGCTAGTTGGCTTGTTATACTTAGGGGACCCGTGCGAGACAGGGTCGCCCCACATGATTGCGCAGTATGCATAAGTTTGGTGCATGATTGGATTGTATGACTCATGCATTTCGCATTATGTATGTCACGATCGCTTTCACACCCTAGCAGCATCGGGGTGGTGGCCACCATAGTCACATCATGGTTGGCAATATTGGACACCGAAAACTTGTTCTAATACGTGGGCACTATGGATGTGCTTGGGTGAAAGTCCCTAAACCCTGTGATACCAGTAGAATGCTCCAATGTCGAGACCGAGTGGATAACATGAGCGCCCGTGTGCCAAATACCAGTAGGCCGCGTCTCCCACTGTGTCGAGGTCGATTGGAAAGGGGTGTGACCTTATCCGCCCGGGTGCAGTGGGCTGTTAGCTAGGTCGAGTCTGACTAGCTCATGGAATGGGTCCGCTATCGGCGAGCCGGGTGGGCATTGGCATACCACTGACGAGGCGGATAGTGAGGTCTTTTCTACTAGCTTGGTTATGCGCGCGATGTGCGGCGGCCAGTATTAGAGTATACTAGACCCTGGTGATGTGAACTATTTTGATATGTGGATCAGTTGAGGATTGAAGTGTTTGCATTGCATCTCTAGCATGTAACACTCGGCCATGTAGGCCCTTGCATCGCATAACCTTGGGATGGCTGATAGCATTCATGAACTTGGTAATTTAGCCCTCTACTACTTTCGCTTACTCTGATATCTGTATACTTGTCATATGCATCACACGCGAACACACGCACTCTACTGAGCTTCGTAGGAAGTTCATGCGCGTTTGTTTACACTGCAGGTACTAGGACACATCAGCAGTGTTGAGCGCGGTGCATGTACCTAATATTTTGGACTTCTGCTACATGTTGTATTTTCCTTTCCAGCACTGTACTCAACAAACTTTTTAGTGGATATTTGATGATATTTTATGGTTTTGATTATGCTCGTGTAAAAAAAAAATTTACCCTGAAAATCCTCCTGGCAGGATCCTAGGATCGGAACCTAGCACATGAGGGCTAGGAGCCGAGAATGGGGTACTACGGAGGCTGTTGGCACCAAGGTCGGCGATTGGAAATTTAGTGAGCCCGGTCCCCGGGTTTGGGGCGTGACAGAAGTTGGTATCAGAGCATAACTTGGGAATACCTGCGGATGACATCACATATCTACTAATGGCCTTAGATTAACTACCCTTAACTGAATGATTGTTGCAAACTTAGGATGATTAGGATCCCGATCTCATGCACTTAGCGACCCACACTAGGATCCTGTTACAACATAATTATAATAGGATTCCCTATTTGAGCTTAGAAACTTCTGAATATGATTCCTTAACGTGTGTACATTCGAGAGTATCAATGCTAAGAGGTACCTGTCCTTTTTTGTAGGATATGGCGCCCAAGAGAGCCACCGGTAGGCCGTCGACCGGTGCGGGTACATCTCGGACCGCCTCAGCTCCAGCTCCAGCTATGAATGATGGTCAGTTCCAGGAGATGATGCGGGTTATGTCCTCCATGGTAGAGCGCCAGGAGAGGAGGTCATCTGACGCAGTTGCCCCATCGGAGCAAGATCGTGCTCGTTCCTTGCTGATGGATTTTAGGCGGATGGATCCCCCATGGTTTTTAGGCGGGCCAGGCCCGGTGGCAGCAGAGAGATGGAAATCGGAGGTAACGAAGATCTTTACCACGATGCGATGCTCGACCGAGGAGCGAGTTCCTCTTGCTGTTTTCCTTCTTCAGGGAGAGGCCGAGCACTGGTGGGCATCGGTTACCCGAGACGCCGGGCCCGATTTCGAGTGGACATGGGAGGACTTGTAGATTGGTTTGACCAGAAATTCTTCCCTGAGCATGTCCGCCAGTAGCGTGCTCTAGAGTTTGAGACACTGGTCCAGGGAGATATGTCAGTGTCGCAGTACGAGGCTCGATTCGTTGAGCTATCCAGATTTGCGACGTATCTCGTGGATGATGAGGTGCGGAAGGCCTGTCGATTCGAGACCGGACTGCGCCTTGGCCTTCGTGGCCGTGTCATGGGACACAAGCTTCCTACATTCGAGGAGGTGGTAGAGCGGGCACAGATATATGAGGCGGAGTGGGCCAATGCGCAGCGGATCCGTGACCAGAGTGGAGACCGAAAGGGGAAGAGGAAGGCTTCTTCTAGCAGCTTCTGACAGCAGCAGACTCGGGCACATCAGAGGCACCCGATTCGTCCATCCGTTCGACCCCCAGTAGCACCAGCAGCACCTTTAGCACAGTCCCAGAAACAGTTTGTAGGTGTTTGTTACGGATGTGGGGGGACAAGGCATCGTAGGCATGAGTGTCCCCACCCACAGCAGCAGCCACAACAGCAGAGGCAGCAGCAGCCACAGCAGCAGCCACAGTAGCAGAGGCAGCAGCATAAACCGCAGCAGCAGCAGCGGCGACCGCAGAGGGGACAGACACATCCCCAGCAGACTCAGGGCAGGTTCTATGTAGCCCAGCAGGATCCTTAGGCACCTGGAGGAGTCGTTGATGGTACACTCATTGTCTCTGCATGCATTGCTCATATTTTGTTTGATTTTGGTGCATCGCATTCTTTTGTATCCGATGATTTCTGTGGATCGACTGGTTTGCCGTTAGAATCCGTGCGCGAGGGTTTGTCAATGTTGACACCCTTAGGGAAGACCGCAGTATTAAGTTTGATATGTTCGTCTTGCCCCCGTCTTGGTAGGAGAGACCTTTTTGCCTGCTGATTTGTTTGTTTTTTCGATGATCGAGTTTGATGTTATCCTGGGCATGGATTGGCTGGCCGAATATCACGTTGTATTGGACTGCTTCGCAAGAACAGTCACTTTCCTTATACCCGGCATGCCGCAGTTTCAGTTCGTTGTCGAGCCCAGAGGAGAGCAATTGTCATCTTTGATGTCGTGTGCTGTAGAGGAACCGGTTGCCGTGTTTATCGACCAGCTACCGGTAGTTTGTGGTTTTTTGGATGTGTTTCAGGAGATTCCGGGGTTGCCGCCTCATCGACATACCGAGTTTCAGATTGACCTCGTGCCCGGTACTGCGCCTATCTCAAAGGCCCCGTACCGTATGGCACCATTGGAGCTGCGGGAGCTGCAGAAGCAGTTGGACGAGTTGCGTGAACTAGGCTTCATCCGTCTGAGCAGTTCACCATGGGGAGCGCCGGTACTCTTCGTAAAGAAAAAGGATGGCTCGTTGAGGCTCTGCGTGGATTACCGCGAGCTCAACAAGGTCACGATTAAGAATAGGTACCCGCTTCCAAGGATCGATGATTTATTTGACCAGTTGCGAGAGGCCCAGTTCTTTTCGAAGATTAATCTACGGTCCGGTTATCATCAGGTCCGTGTCCGGGACGAGGATATCCCGAAGACGGCATTCAGGACGCGTTACGGTCATTTTGAGTTCCAGGTCATGTCTTTCAGACTGACCAATGCGCCCGCTGTGTTCATGCAATTGATGAATGAGGTCTTTCATCCCTACCTTGATCAGTTCATTGTGGTGTTTATTGATGACATTCTTATCTATTCGAGGACTCGGGAGGAGCATGCGCAGCATCTGAAGATCACCTTGCAGACCCTCCGCACACACCAGCTTTATGCGAAGTTGGAGAAGTGTGAGTTTTGGCAGGAGGAGGTGAAGTTCCTCGGTCATGTGGTGAGGAGGCAGGGAGTAGCAGTAGATCCGGTGAAGATTGATGCCATGCGTCAGTGGGGTCAGCCCATGAACGCTGTCCGAAATCTGGAGTTTCCTGGGGTTAGCAGGTTATTATCCTCGTTTCATAGAGGGCTTCTCTCGTATTTCAGCCCCGCTGACCAGGTTGACCCGGAAGGGTGCTGAGTTCGTTTGGAGTGATGCCTGTGAGCGAGCATTTACAGAACTGAAGGACCGTCTTACTTCTACACCAGTCCTCACTCTTCCCTCCAGGAGTGAAGGATTCGTGGTTTTTACAGATGCCTCACGTATTGGCTTAGGTGCTGTCCTGATGCAACATGGCAGAGTAGTAGCGTATGCGTCTCGCCAGCTCAATGTCCATGAGCAGAACTACCCCACACATGATCTGGAGCTAGCAGCGGTAGTCTTCGCATTGAAGGTGTGGAGGCACTATCTTTATGGGGTCAGGTTCGAGCTCTTTTCTGACCATAAGAGCCTGAAGTACCTCTTCTCGCAGTCCGAGTTGAACATGAGGCAGAGACGTTGGATGGAGCTCCTGAAGGATTATGATTTTGATCTTCAATACCACCCTAGTAAGGCCAACGTGGTGGTAGATGCCCTTAGCCGTCAGCCACGAGGCCTGGTGGCGCATATGATGGTCCGGGAGTGGAGGATGCTCGAGGAGGTTGCCGAGTATGATTTTGAGCTGAGCCTACAATCTTCTATCGCGCAGTTATTGAGCTTGTCGATTCAACCCTCTCTTGTTTCTAGGGTGATTGAGGCTCAGCAGACAGATCAGACATTGAAGGATTATTGGGAAGAGGTCGCGTCAAAGGGTCAGACAGATTGGCAGATTGGGTCAGATGGTGGACTTCGTTTCAGGGGTCGGTTGTGTGTCCCAGATATTCCTCAGTTGCGCAGAGATCTTATGGATGAGGCACACCGATCGAGGTTCACGATTCACCCAGGCTCTGTCAAGATGTACCGCGATATGAAGAGGCAGTATTTTTGGGCTGGTATGAAGCATCAGATTGCCAGTTTTGTGGCTGAGTGTGACACTTGCCAGCGTGTCAAGGCCGATCATCGCAAACCTCTAGGTCCCCTGCAGCCGTTGAGTGTCCCGTTGTGAAAATGAGAGCACATGACCACAGACTTCATTATGGGCTTGCCGAGGACTGATCACGGTCATGACGCCATATGGGTTGTTGTTGATCGTTTGACGAAGTCAACACATTTTCTTGCGATACGTGCGACCTGGCCATTGGACCGACTTGCAGAATTGTTATCGAGGAGATTGTGAGGCTGCACGGTGTCCCAGTTTCGATCATTTTTTACAGAGATCCGAGATTTATGTCGCGGTTCTGGAGGAGTTTTTAGAAGGCAATGGGGCCTGCCTTGAAATTCAGCACCGCATATCATCCTCAGATTGATGGACAGACCGAGAGGGTCAATCAGATCCTTGAGGACATGCTTCGAGCTTGCGTGTTGGATTTCTCAGGTAGTTGTGATAAACACCTGCGTTTGGATGAGTTTGCATATAATAACAGCTACCAGGCGACTATCGGTATGGCTCCTTTAGAGGCGTTGTATGGTAGATCTTGTAGGTCTCCTAGTTATTGGGCCGAGGTTGGAGAGCATCGTCTCCTAGGTCCCGAGCTTGTGCAGAGGACATCAGAGGCTATCGATATCATCAGGCAGAGGATGCGCACAGCTCAGAGTCGACAGAAGAGTTTTGCAGATCGTCGACGTCGTCCCCTAGAGTTTTCCATTGGGGATCGTGTGTATCTCAAGGTCTCGCCCATGAAGGGCGTGGTTCGTTTTGGATCCACGGGGAAGCTTGCCCCGAGATTCATTGGACCCTTCGAGATCACTGGGTGCGTTGGCGCCGTGGCCTATCAGCTTGCCTTGCCACTTCAGTTGTCTGGCATCCACAATATTTTTCATGTTTCTATGCTGCGGAAGTGTGAGTCAGACGTGGTTCCTGTGATAGATTGGCAGCCGTTGGAGGTTCGTGAGGATGCTTCTTACATTGAGCAGCCGGTTCGTATCCTTGACCGGAAGGAGCAAGTCCTCCGGACCAAGGTCATTCCCTTGGTGAAGGTCCAGTGGAGTCATCATAGCGCAGATGAGGCGTCGTGGGAGCGAGAGGCAGAGATTTACGAGTCTTATCCTTATCTTTTTTATGATTGATGGTATCTGTATGATTGCTTTTCGATTCGATATGCATCTATAGTGATGCAATTCCCTTTTTTTATGATCTTTGGCTAGTTTGGGTTTGTATTGCAAATTTCGAGGACGAAATTTTTTGTTAGGAGGGGAGAGTTGTAAGACCCGTACTCTTATTTGCCCTCCGTACGCTTAATTTCCGGTGCCGGTACTTCCCGGATGGACTAGATTAGCGAGCCTTGATCGTGACCTTGTTTTAGTACCGCATCGACCCAAGACCTATACCCCGGCGACCGCGTAGGCGCTGCGATTCCAACGCCGTGCGGCACGCCCCATTGCGATACTCGGTGTGAAAGTTATGATCGATTGCGTAATCCGAGGTGGACCGCGCAACGCGCGTGTGGTGTGGTTCCCACTTGCACAAATCTCAAGATCATGTCAAATCAATCAAATCACTCTCACCCATACCCCTACTCTACTCACCCCGTACCCCCCATCCCTCTCTCACTTCCAAAGTCAACCAAGGCCCATACCTCCCATACCCCTCTTCTATGCTAGCCATCATCACCCCCATGATTCCTCCTCTCTACCCCTCGTACAATACCATACGTAGGGGAGAGGAGGCCTTCTCATTTCCATTGCAAAAAAAGGAGAGAGAAAGAGAGAAAGAGATTTAAGAGGAGAGAGAAAGAGAAAGATTTGAGAGAAGAGAGAGATTTGAGTGATCAAGAGAGAGATTAGAGAGTTTGAGGGTGGAGATCAAGCTTGGAGGACCCCAACCACCGTCCGGACCGTCCGATCACCGACCCGACCCAATCCAACTGTCCAACCATCCTTCGAGGTGAGTGCAAGGGGGGCCATAAACCCCTCCATTTTCTTAATTTCCTTCCATTTTCCTTTTTCTTTTGGGCCCATCTTGTGGTTAACAATCAGATGGATGGACTGGATCATCCATGTATGGGCCCCACTTGCTAATAAAATAAAATAAAAAAAACAAACGAGAAGGAGAGTCGCCGCTGGACAGTCAGCGTCCAGAGGACGTTGCTGCCCAGCAGCACGTGGGCTACACCCCTTTTGGGCGTTGGGCAGGGCCCCACTCGTGGGACCCACCTTGATGTATGACTTGATCCACACCGTCCAGCTATTTCTCCAGCCCATTTTAGGGCAGGGTGCCAAAGCTGAAGAAGATCCAGATCTCAGGTGGACCACACCATAGCAAACAGTGGAGATAAGGACGTCCACTATTGGAACTTCCGTAGCTCACTGTGATGTTTGTGGACCAAATCACCTGCCCAATATTGGGCTTATTGGGTCGCCCATGAGATGGGGAACCTGATGGATGGATTGGATCAAACCTATGTGGGCCCCACTTGAAATAAGCACAGGAAAAAAGAAAGAAAAAAAAGGGGGAAGAAAAACAAAAAAAATGTTTGAATGTCTAGATGCTGGACGTTCTGACGCTGGAATGTCCAGCGTCACGTGGACACCGTAATGGGGTCTCCACTTGTAGGACCCACCTTCATGTTTGTGTTTTATCCACGCCGTCCATTTGATTTCCCAGATTATTTTAGGGCCAGAGCCCAAGGATGAACCCGATCCAAGTTTTAAATGGACCGCACCACATGAAACAGTGGAAATAATGATGTCTACTGCTGTAAATTCTTCGGCCCACTTTAATGTTTCTAGACCGATTTACATACCCAATATTGGGCTCATTGGGTCCCCCATGAGCCAAGGAACCTGATGAACGGAGTAGATCACCCTTATGTGGGCCCCACTTGATCAAAACCACACAACAAAAAAAAGAAAGAAAGGAAAGAAGAAGCAGAGGCGTCTCTGATGCTGGGCGTACCAGCGTCCACGGACGCTGGCTCGTGAGGCCAGCTGGTGGCCCACTCGTGGGTCCCACCATGATGCATGTGCTATATCCTCACTGTCCATCCATTTGGGGAGATCATTTTAGGGCATGATCTCAAGAATGAGTCAGATCCAAGTCTCAAGGGGGCCTCACCACAGAAAACAGTAGGGACAGCGACCCTACCGTTGAAACCTTCCTATGGCCCACCATGATGTTTATTTGAGATCCAACCTGTTCATAAGTTCACACATGCACGGAAGAAGGGAAAACAAAAATATCAGCTTGATCAAAAACTTCTGTGAGCCCCACTTGTTAAGAGGAAAAAAATAAAATTAAATTAAAAAATTAAATTAAAAAAACACAAGAACCTGGCCGCTGGACAGACATCGTCTAGGGGACGCTGCTGCCCAGTAGCATAGCCCTCTGGGCATGACCATGGGCCCCACTCGTTGGTACCACCTAGAATGTATGTGCCTTATCTATTCCGTCCATATGTTTTTCCAGCTCATTTTAGTGGCTGAGCCCAAAATTTAAGCATATCCTAAAGTCAAGTGGACCATGCCACGGGACAACAGTGGGAACAATGATCTCTACCGTTGAAACCTTCCCAGCCCTACAGTGATGTTTAATTGTCATCCAACCTGTTTCATAAGTGGCCGAGCCCAAAATTTAAGCATACCTAAATTTCAAGTGGACCCTGCCACGGGAAACAGTGGGAGATAATGATTTCCAGCGTTGAAACCTTTCCAGGTTCTACAGTGATGTTTATTTGCCATCCAACCTGTTCATAAGATCACATGGATATGGATGAAGGAGAAAACACAAGTATCTACTTGATTCAAAAACTTATTGGAACCAGCTGGGTACCACGCTGCCCAGCAGGTGGCCCACCCTATGGGTCCCAACGTGATGTATCTATTAGCTCCATCATGATGTATCTATTCTATTCATGCTGCCCATCTATTTTTCCATATTATTTTAGGATACGGCCCCAACAATGAGGCAAATCCAGGTGTTAGATGGACCACACCTGCAGGGAATAGTGGTCATTGATGCCCACCATAGTCCTTCCTTTGATACATATGTTTTTATCCATGACGTACACCTATTTTGTCGGCCTACTTTGTATGTGCAGGCCCAAGTATGGGGCCGATGTGGTCTCAAGTGGGCTATGCCACGAAGACCTTTACATTTCCAATGGGACCCATAGTCCGGGTCCCACTCTCCGTATATATATTGGGCCTTTTAAGGCCAACATTACATGATATATCTGGTAACATGATAGTATACTTAGCTTGATATGTCACACTGATAACATGCTTAGTATAATGAATATCATGCTCATTCATATGCCCATACACATCATTTGTATGCCTGTTATGGATCATGAATAACCATAGCATATGCTAGTTGGCTTGTTATACTTAGGGGACCCGTGTGAGATAGGGTCGCCCCACATGATTGCGCAGTATGCATAAGTTTGGTGCATGATTTGGATTGTATGATTCATGCATTTCGCATTATGTATGTCACGATCGCTTTCACACCCTAGCAGCATCGGGGTGGTGGCCACCATAGTCACATCATGGTTGGCAATATTGGACACCGAAAACTTGTTCTAATACGTGGGCGCTATGAATGTCCTTGGGTGAAAGTCCCTAAACCCTGTGGTACCAGTAGGATGCTCCAACGTCGAGACTGAGTGGATAACTTGAGCGCCCGTGTGCCAAATACCAGTAGGCCGCGTCTCCCACTGTGTCGAAGTCGATTGGAAAGGGGTGTGACCTTATCCACCCGAGTGCAGTGGGCTGTAAGCTAGCTCGAGTCTGACTAGCTCATGGGATGGGTCTGCTATCGGCGAGCCGGGTGGGCATTGGCATACCACTGACGAGGCGGATAGTGAGGTCTTTTCTAGTCGCTTGGTTATGCGCGTGATGTGCGGCGGCCAGTATTAGAGTATACTAGACCCCGGTGATGTCCCAGAGGAGAAATATTTTGATATGTGGATCAATTGAGGATTGACGTGTTTCCATTGCATCTCTAGCATGTAACACTCGGCCATGTAGGCCCTTGCATCGCATAGCCTTGGGATGGCTGATAGCATTCATGAACTTGGTAAGTTAGCCCTCTACTACTTTCGCTTACTCTGATATCTGTATACTTTTCATATGCATCACACACGCACACACGCACTCTACTGAGCTTCGTAGGAAGCTCATGCGCGTTTGTTTACACTGCAGGTACTAGGACACATCAGCAACGTTGAGCGCGGTGCATGTACCTAATATTTTGGACTTCTGCTACATGTTGTATTTCCCTTTCCAGCGCTGTACTCAACAAACTTTTTAGTGGATATTTGATGATGTTTTATGGTTTTGATTATGCTCCTGTAAAAAAAAATTTACCCTGAAAATCCTCCTGGTAAGATCCCAGGATCGGAACCTGGCACAGGAGAGCTAGGAGCCGAGAATGGGGTACTACGGAGGCTGTTGGCACCAAGGTCAGTGATCGAAAATTTAGTGAGCCCGGTCCTCGGGTTTAGGGCGTGACATTGTGCCCATGATCTTTGTGAAAATAGCAGAATTTTCTCTTGTCTCTTTTTTCAGGATTGGACTTGATCTTTGAAGGCCACTTCACGTAAGGCTTATGCTTGATCACCATTAATACTTTTTAGGGAGATTGGTTAAGGGGTGTATAATTATGATATTTACCAGAGTAAGGCTTCTTACGGGAGCGGTCCCGTCGATTGCGTTGGTATTTCTTATTAGGAAGAGAGATCTCCTCAGATTTTCGCTTCTTGCCCTATGTACCATGACGTGCCAAAGCGACTTCTTCCGCATTGATGTATTTTTTGGCCTTTGCTTGGAATTCTGTCATACTTTAGGAGGATTCTTGTCTAGGGCAAACTGAAATTTTTCGCTTGTAATTCCAGCTATTAGGGCGATGAGGCCTTTATCCTCAGTATAACCTTCAGTTTGAACAGTTCTGCAGTGAACCGAACTATAAACTCCTTAATTGTCTCCCCATGTTGCTGCTTTAAATCCATTAAATGAGATGCTGGCTTTTTAATACGGATGCTCCCCATGAACTGAGAGAGGAAGAGCTCCGATAATTGAGAGAATGAGCCAATAGAGCGAGGTTTTAGGCCCCGAAACCAAGTATGCGCTGCATCCTTTAGAGTTAAGGAGAAAGCCCTACACATAATTTCTAAGCCATGTCCCTCGAGCTCTATAAGAGACTTATAAGTCTCCAGATGTTCGAGAGGATCGCCGGTGCCTGTATACGGGGTGATGACAGGTGTTCGGTATTTCTTAGGCAAAGGTGCCTCTATAACCTCTCGAGTGAAAGGAGACTCAGATCGATGAATTGATGCGAGAGCAATAAGTGGAAGGTTAGATCGATACCGCTGTTCCATATCATCGAAGCGATCCTAGATTCTCTTGATATCTCCTTCCCATGGTATGGTGTAGCTTGAAGTTTCGACAGCAGACCCCTGAGATTGTTGTTGCCGGGAGGTACTGGAATGTATAAAATGTGGAGGAGGTACCGAGACTGGGTTGCCGTGTGGCATTCGATTCGAAGGAGGATTTGGCTAGGTTCATGGCTCGCCCGCGAATGCCTGGAAGCCACTGGTATAGGCCGCACCGGCGGTCCTTCTGGAGGTTGCTGTTGTGGTTCCCGAAAGTGTTGATCAAACCGGTCAGATAAGGTTTGGAGCCTGGCTTTGAGAGTAAGAAGTGTGTTTCCAAGGAAACATATAATGTCCTCTTGACTGCTAGATGCATCGTAAAATGGGTTTTGTGAAGGCACGTTAGACTCTCCAGGCAGCATGCCCATCGAAGCAGTATGAGGGAGGTTAGGTACTGGTTCAGTAATGTCAGGCGGAGGTAACGTCTGTCTTAAAGTGGAGGGATGAACCGTCTTTTTGGGAGGCATGGTGGGAAATAACGATCAATGATTAGAATGGCTAACTCAATGACCCTAAGTTCCCACAAACGGCGCTAATCTGTTTATGTCGGATTTGGTAACAGGATCTTCCAGACGTTCACTTCCCTTCAAGCCAGCTTCCCTCCTAACCTGAAAGAATACAAGAGAAAACTAAGGGTGGCCGGCGTCCAGCCGTTGGCCCTCCGAAGCTTAAGTTAGATGGGACATGGTTGTAAAGTAAACAGCGGGCTCAGAGCTTAGAGATTGTGTACCTTTATTCCTTATGGAGCCATCTATTTATACAGATCTGGGTGATCCAGTCTGTTACACAAAACGTTAAGATTACTGCTGATTTCCGGGGATAAGGTGTTTATCCTATTAATCCTTAGATAAGGGGATGGCCTAATCCAGCTAGTCATCTGGTTGATTATGTTCCCTAATGGTGACTCCCTGAGGTTCGGAGCCACGAACAGAGATAAGCCCAAAACCAGCCTATACGGGCTGCTAGTACTAGAAAAGAGGAGGATGCTCGGGCTCGACTGCTCGTATGTTGAAATGCGGCCCCTTTCAACGACCACGAACCGAGCTGCTCGCATGCAGGACCTTTGTTTAGCGACCAAGGAGTAAAGATGGACCAATTATGAGAATACCTTCATCCGATGACTAGCGACCATGCCAGCTCGCATATTCGGGGGTGTATACCGTACTTTTACGATCTGCGAGCCTCGACCATGACGGCTCGCTGGTTCGGGAGTTGTATACCATACTTTTACGATATGCGAACCTTAACCATGAGGGCTCACAGGTTAAACACCATCAGAAAGGCGCTCGTAGGCCTCGAGTCTTTGATATCTTCGACCACCGCTTTTTTGCTATAACACCATATAACATGAAGTTTAACGCAGGATTTGTAATGAATATCATTATATAATGATGTGATTCCTTGTTTAGATTTTTTACTAAGAAGCATGTATATTTGTGTTATTTATCTTTATGAAATCTATGCCCTTATTTTTCTTAGTCTATGTATTACAAGTAACATTGATTTTCATATTGTGATATGAAATATTTGTATAAGATCATCATATGGACATCCCATTATTGTATACTCTTTGTCCGTAAGTTGATAAAATTATTTGATGTAGAGAGATGGAACCCGTGAGAGGTGTCCATGATGGAAGAATATATCTTGACTTAACTGAGAGAATGAAGTGATTGTTTGTCAATGGATCCTTACATGTACATGATGCTTGATTGGACCCATTTATATTACATGAGTATTTTAATGAATTTGGCCATGATGTACAACATTGGCTTCTTGGGACATGATGAAATCATAAAACGGGACAATGAGTGGACACTAATGGTATATAAATTCTCATGAGCCCGGGTTGGTGCCATGGACACTAAGTCCAAGCTATCGGCCTATGCTGGGTCACTTGCGACTCCTCATAGTGTCCAGTGAGCTGCTAAAAAATGGTTACATGTAAAATACTTAATAAAAGGGGAAACAAACTCATGCATACACTAGGGCTCGACTTCGTGAGTCAGCCCCTCTGGGTGTCATGGATGAAGTTTTGAGAACTTGTTCCACTTCTTACCATGCACTTTCTAGTGGAAGTGTATTGGGGGTTTCCCGCTTCCATTAGTTGGGTTAATTTCACTCTGGTGACTAGTGGCTGACGGGTGTGTATGGGATGTCTCAACCTTGGGCTTCCCGCATTCGTTTAACCGGTGTGTATGGGGTGACTCAACTTGGGCTTCCCGCATTCGTTTAACGGGTGTGTATGGGGTGACTCAACTTGGGCTTCCCGCATTCGTTTAGTCAGGGTGCCTTAGCTAGAGCATGCATTCCATGCATCGCATTCACAAAGATTTTTACTTAATTGTTTTGTTTTGAATAAAGATATCATTGTGTTGCGTTACTCTGAGTTTTGTACATTATTATTCTTGATTGTCTTGGAGGGAATATTCCTCACTATGATAGCGTTTAACGCTATCCCAATCACAATTTAGATGATACAGGTGAAGATCCAGGTATCGAACCCGACTTTAAAGGTGAAGAGTTCGATGGTTCGTACGATCACATGGCGTATGAAGACGTTGAAGGAATCTACTTGTTGTTTTCATTTATTAGATATTTCTTTTGATTAGTGATTACATTTATGAAAATTGTAATAAGTCTTCCAGAGAAGACATGGTTTGGTATTTTGATTGATTGGTATGAATATTGGTTGGTTCCCTTATTTAAACATTGATGATGAAGTAGTAAGTTTGATAGAATAAGATGAACATTTATTTCTGCCATTGTGCTTGAATACTATATTTCATTATTTAATAAATCAATTAGTCCATGATTTATTTGGGAATTCGGCCGTCACATTATACACGAGAGTAAAAAATATCGGGTCGTTACAAGCAGAGTCGCCAGTTTGTTAAAACTAGAAAAATGCTCACAAAGGGAGTTTTTCCTATGTTTCATTATTCTGGGGTTCTGAGTGTAGAGACATTTATAGATAATCACAAGCAATCACAAAGTATACACGAGAAAGCACCGCGAGGTGATTTTTATTCCAGAAATTTTGAGATCTTTTAAATTCCAGGCTGTGAACTGGTCACGAACCCTTAATTACATCAATGGATGATTATCCTTGATTAAAAGGAAAAATTAAATGCATGCATGTATCATAAATGAATTAAATAAAGCATTAAAAGAGCATAAATATAAATAAAGCACAAAATAGACAACATAGAGATTTTTTACGTGGAAACCCTTACGGGAAAAAATCATGGCACAAAGAGACAAGATTTCACTATGAATTGCAGTCATACAATAGATTAAATATTAAAGGGATGAAGCCCGGATAGATCGAGCAAGTAACTTAAAATCGTCAGGGATTATAGTCTTGAGTTCATGGTCGTAGAGACCAAGTTTAGGATTTCTTATGGACCAAGCCATTGCTAAGACTAGTTAGATGTTGGTCCTATGCTCTTTCGGGCGTTCCTAGTTGAGTAGCAACCAGGATTTTAACTGAGTCATGTATCTCAGTGTCATCGGGCGTCTTTGTGGATGAAATGACTTTCAGGAATACAGTCCACAGTTTCCATTTACTGCAACTAGTGCCAGTGATCGTCTCAGGTTCGGACGGGTGACTTGAAGGAGAAAACCTCATGGTTTCTTAGTGTAACCAGTGCCAGTGACCATCTCGGGTTCGGACAGGTGACTTGCTAGAGAACACCCCATGTTTCTTAGTGCAACCAGTGCCAGTGACCGTCTCAGGTTCGGACGGGTGACTTGCTAGAGGACACCCCATGTTTCTTAGTGCAACCAATGTCAGTGACCATCTTAAGTTCAGACAGGTGACTTACTAGAGGACACCCCATGGTTTCTTAGTGCAACCAATGCCAGTGACCGTCTCAGGTTTGGACAGGTGACTTGCTGGAGAACACCCCATGTTTCTTAGTGCAACCAGTGCTAGTGACCCTCTCAGGTTCGGACGAGTGACTTGCTGGAGGACTCCCCATGTTTGTTAGTGCAACCAGTGCCAGTGACCATCTGAGGTTCGGACGGGTGACTTGTTGGAAAGCACTCATTACCTTAGCCACTCAACTGACAGATCCCACTTTGGACACGAACATCAACTGGTCTTAACGATGAAGTATTTCAGATGTTTTAGAACTCTTTGATTACGGTTTTTTTTATGATAACCGTAGTCCCTTTGATTTAGTTTCGTATCTCAATCCGAGATGAATAAGATTCATGCAATGGATGCAAATGAGTACAGTACAAAGTAAATATGCTTTATGCATGCTCGAGAGAGGATCACATTTATGCTTGGTGTTCAGTGTATCAGACAAATTATGCATTTGATTTGATAAATCTGCTTCATGCATTTCCTTAACTCGATCGTATTATTGTTAATAATCGATATTTCGAACGATCGGGTCGTTGGGAGAAGCTGTGTTGAGCTATATTTCTTCGAGAAGTTCAAATTTGATAGATTAAATCAGCCATTTCTGATGCCTGCGAATGGCTAGGTATTGGGTCCGATAAGCACCCGTGTATCCCAATTTCTTATGAATGATGGGGATCGGTGCCCCATAAATGTTTAACTCGGCTATTTCATAGCCTGAGCGCTTTAACTTTGCCTCAGCGTCTTTGAGATCGCGATTGATTTCATTTGGCAGCAGTCGGTTTTCGGGCCATCAGGACACTTTCCAAGGCTGAAAATGACTAAGTAGTAGACCTATTTGCAGTCTGATTAGGGCCTTCGATGAATATCATCGATGACCTTCTTTGAACTGGGTGGATAATGTCCACAAGGTTCGTAGTGTGATCGCATTTCAATTAGCTTAGCATAGGTCGATTTTCGAGCCGACAGGGTACTTCCCAAGGCTGAAAATGACCAAGTACTAGACCTGCTGACCGCTTAATTAGGGAATTCGAGGGTCTTGAGATTGGATAACCTCGTCGCAGTGCATGATTATGGTGTATCATGTCATAAAGAAGAAAAGTTTCCACCTTGGGCTCGGTCCAATTCCGCCTGATTCTCCTCTATTTTGGCCGTTTTCGGCTATTTCGGGAGGATTGTCGGAGTTGCCAAATGAGCTAAGTGTTGGTTATTTTTTTATTAAAACACTAGTTTAGGCCATTCATCATCGACCGTTGGTGAATTCGATCCTGTGGATGGAAAGATCTCATTGGTGTGCATCTAAGAGAGGCAGTTTGGTCGAAATCCGATCCCGAACGAAGACGCACGATGGAAGGTCCACCCCTCCCATCAGCGTCCAGGCACATGGGGCGGTGTATGGGCGCATGTTGGGTTGGCAATGGGCTGGTGGGCGCATGTGCTTAGGAGGTGGGCGCATGTGCCCCCCTCCCAGGCACATGTGCCCGACTTAGTGAAAGAGGGAGAGAATTTTAAAACTCCGAGCGCATGGGACATTGACATGCGCCCAACCCCAAATAGTGGGCACATGTAGCCCCGACACTTAGTGTATTTTTGTGATTCTCCGGCCCCAGAAAGTGGGCGCATGTGGGATTTGCACTTAGTGCATTTTTGCAGTTCCCAGTGAGAGAAAGGCGGCGCATGTGCCTCTGTGAAGTGGGGAAAGTCCCAACACTTTAAGTTTTTTCAGGATTTCTCCCCTTGCACTTGATTTTGACGGAGGATATCCCTTGACTCCGGTGGAAGAAACTATCCGACGGTAGTGCAATTTTTTGTTCCGGCGAGGGATTCCTACGAGGGAAACCAATCCGACGAGGGCATCCGGCGAGGGGTGATGGAGCGGGCGCATGTACCTCTTGCGTCGCTCTGAGGTGAGAAGGGGATGATGTAGCTTAATGTCATCAGGAGGACCTGCTATTTATAACAGTGCAATCGGGTTGGGGTTCGGGTTTGGGTCCGACCCGGCGGGTGTTGGGGCTCAAATTTGTGCCCATTGTAAAACAACATCCCGTGGCCTATTGACAATGATTTGGATAAGTTTTGAGGCCAGGAAAGCCCTGAAAATGCCTGCACAACCCTGATCGCTTGGTAGCGACCAAAATCCATAAACAATATTTTGGAGCGGAACTGGACATGCGCTTCACCGCCAAATGATCCGAAATGTCCTAAAACCCTTAACCTGCAAGTTTCGAAGTCCTTCGGTGCATATTTTTACCTGCGCACCTCGAAATGCATTTCGTCCTTGCCTAGAACTGACCAAAAGGGTCCGTAAGCCTACAGCTACCATTTCAGAGCGGAACTGGACATGCGCTTCACCGTCAAATGATCCAGAGCACCCCAAAACCCTTAAATAGCAAGTTTGAAGTCATTACGATGAGTATTTCCATGCGCGCGCTCCTCGGAACAACGCTCCTATACGACAAGTCGACCCGGAGCCTCCAAATTAGGAAATACCAAAATTAGCAACACCTGGACTTCCACACCCCATCCCGTTCATTCAGGAGGTCAATCCTAGCCTAGAAGTGGCTTGGCGACAATGAGTGCATGTCTAGAAAAGGTAGCTGTCCTTTGGAGGTCCCTCGTCGGAGCTGAAATGCTGAAATTTTCTAAGTGCTGGAATCTTGAAAAATCTGGCTAAGTAGTGGGAAAGCTCCGGCAAAGGACATCTGCCTGGCCTCCAACCACATGCGCTTGCACCCTATTAGTGAAATGGAGTGAATGAAACACTTTTCCGAAAAGCGCCGGTAAAGGACATGCGCCCGGATCCTCCACATGCGCCTGGTGCATTTTTCTCACATGCGCTTGGCTTTATTTCTGGCACATGCGCCGGGAAATACCCGCCGGACCGGACCCGAACCCGATTACCCCTATAAATAGTGAAGTCGCTTCATTTCATCAGCACGAGATCATCCCCCGACGACCTCAGAGTGATGTAAGCACCACATGCGCTTGCTTTCTCTCCCCTCGCCGGATGTCTTGGCCGGAGTGGATTCCCTCGCCGGAAAGGGATTTCCTCGCCGGAATCCCAAGTTCAAAAAGAAAATCCTGAAATTTCTAAGTGTTGGGCACATACGCCGGCTTATCCCCCACATGCGCCGGCTTTTCCCACCGGAAAATCCCAAATTTCTTTAAGTCTGGGAGGGACATGCGCCCACTCCTTAGGTCCAAGCGCATGTGCACCACCACATGCGTCGGGATTGCTTTCGGACTCCCGTTTTTCATGAAAAATAGGGCCACATGCGCCCGGGAGATGGGACATGCGCCCGGCTCCCTACCACATGCGCCTGAAAGATGATGCAGTGACACATACGCCTGCACAAATGGCCACATGCGCTTGTACACACCCCCCCATGCACTTGGACGCTGATGGGAGGGGTGAACCTTCCGTTGTGCGGCCCACCTTCGTCCGGGATCGGATTTTGATGAAACCGCCTCTCCTAGATGCGTCTCGATGAGTTCTATCCATCTACCGGATCAGATTCTCCAATGGTTAATGATAAGTGGCCCAAATTAGTGTTTTGGTCCAAAATGACCAACACTTAGCCAATTTGGCAGCCCCGAAAATCCTCCCGAAAGAGCCGAAAACGGCCCAAAACGAGAAGAATCGAGCGGAATTGAACCGAGCCCGAGAGGGAAACGTTTCTTCTACTTGACATGATACATCATAATCATGCACCGCGACGAGGTTATCCGATCTCAGGACTCTTTAATACCCTAATCAAGCGGTCGGCAGGCCCGCTACTTAGTCATTTTCAGCCCTGGAAGTGCCCTGTTGGCTTGAAAATTGACTAATGCCAAATGAAATCAACCGCGATCTCAAAGACACTGAGGCAAAGCTGAAGCGCTCCGTCTATCCAACAGCCGAGTTAAGCATTTACGGGGCACCGATCCCCATCATTCATAAGAAATTGGCATGAACAGGAGTCAATCGGACCCTATACTTAGCCACTTGCAGGCATCGAAAATAGCCGATCCAGCCTATTGAATTTGGATCTTCAAAAGATCTTGGCTCGACAAAGCCTATTTGATCCCAAACAAATCATTGAAAATACTCAGAAGAAAGAATATTCTCGAAGACGAGTCGCCCGACTCTAGAAGAAATACATTTACTTTATTGTACAAAGCTCTATTCATCCCGGATAAAGGTCCGAGGCTAAACCTAAGGGGTTATGGTTACCACGAGAAACCACAAACAAAGAGTTCTAACTAAGCTTGAAACATCTTGCTATGGACTGCCACTATGAAAAAGACAGTCGATGCCCTACCCATCGACAACGAGTCCGTCGGTTGAGCTGATGAGGTAGTTGCGGATTGCTTTCCTAAGGTCACCCGTCATAAAAATACGGGCGCGGGCTTTAGGTTATGCCGACCAACATTTCGATGTTCGTGTATTCTAGCGGTCACCTGTGCGCAGTAACAGGCGCGGGCCCAGAGTTGCACTACTCGATTAAAAACCTCGTTCGGGAACGTTGCGGAGTGCTTTCCTAAGGTCACCTGTCATAAAAATACGGGCGCGGGCCTTGGGTCATGCCTACCAACATTCGAGGATAATGTATTCCAGCGGTCACTTGTTCACAGTAACAGGCGTGGGCCCCGAGTTGCACCACTTGAATCCTGACAGTCTCTCAACCCGGACAGTCAGAAAGAAAATGGGACATAGACATCCGGCGTGTCTAACAAATGTGGCTCAGTCCATAACAAGAAAACAAA
This sequence comes from Liriodendron chinense, assembly GCA_003013855.2. Lineage (NCBI taxonomy): Eukaryota > Viridiplantae > Streptophyta > Magnoliopsida > Magnoliales > Magnoliaceae > Liriodendron > Liriodendron chinense. The sequence continues at coordinate 716,536 of ML058490.1, read as the reverse complement.
GGTCTAAACGACCATGAACTCAAGACCATAATCCCCAGCGGATTAGTCTTTTGCCTTCCAATCAAGGGTGATCAACCGTTGATGTAATTAAAGGCTCGTGACCAGTATCACAGCCTGGAATGTAAAAGATCTCAGAATCTCTGGAATAAAATTCGCCTTGCGATATCACTCTCTTGTGTACGCTTTGTGATTGCTTATGATTGTCTACAAATGTCTCTATACTCAGAATTCCCCCAGAATAAAAGAAACATGAAAAAAGAAAGAAGGGCTGCTGATGAGCAAGTTCTGAGATTCTTCTCTTTTTCTAAGTTCTAACAGCGGGTATTTCCCGACGCATGTGTTTCTGGAGTGTTTCCCGATGCATGTGCTGGGCGAAACTATTGAGCGCAATGGTCCGGGCGCATCTCATTCCAGGTCGGGCGCATGTGTTTTCAGGTTGGGCCCATGTCATTTCTGGCAGATTTTCGGGCGATTTTCGGGAAAATGTTTGAATTACTTTCTTTCGAATATTCGTTGCAGGCGCATGTGGTGGAAGGCCGGGCGCATGTCCCTCTTGAAAATTTTCACTTTTTCCACTACTTAACCAAATTTTAGATTTTGCACTTTTGTGAGAGAGAAAATTTTCAAACTTAGAATTTTTCAGGATTTCAGGCTCCGACGAGAGACCTCCAGAGGACAATTACCTTTTTTGGGATTGCGGTCACTATCGCCAAGCCACTTCTAGGCTGGGATGGACCTCCTGAATGAACGGGATGGGTTATGGAGGTCCATGTGTTGAAAGTTTTGGTGCTTCCTTCCTAATTTAGAGCCTCCGGGTCGGCTCGTCGTATAAGAACGTTGTTCCGAGGAGCACGCACATGGAAATACACGTTGCAAGGACTTCAAACTTGCTATTTAAGGGTTTTGGGGTGCTCTAGATCATTTGGCGGTGGTATGGATGTCCGGTTTCGCTCTGAAATGGTAGCTGTAGGCTTACAGACCCTTTTTGGTCAGCTTCGGGCAGGGATGAATGTTAAGTTTTAAATGTGTATATTCTAACCCCATTTTATCACTAACTATGCTTGAAATACATGATTAAAGACTTAACTAATGCATGGTTTTGTTATTGTAGGAATGAGAGAGAGAATTCATCAATTGAAGGCTTAGAGAAGCTGTTTACAAGCATTGAAGATCAAAAGACCAAGCACCAAAAGGTGGAAGAAAGAAAACAAATGAGAGAAGAAAGATGGCAGAAAAATGCACTAAAGACCGATCGTCCGACCGGCCGTCCATAGCCCAGGACCGGTCATCCAACCGATCCGAACACTTAACAGGAGGACCCCTGCTGCCAACGTTGCTGGACCAATCACGACCGGCCGTCCGATCGGTCATTAAATTAAAATTTTGGTTCGAATTTTCAGAAAACTCACTGGACCATTTTTAGCCTTTTGAGACCGGTCGTCCAACCAGTCATCTGCGTAATAGAGGTTCTTCTACAAGCTCCAAAATTTACTGTGCAAAGCGTAGTTTTTGCGGATTTTCTCAAAGTTTCTTTGCACCTAGGGCCCCAAAACTATAAAAGGACTCCTCTAGCTCATTCCTAAGGCATCCTAGGAAGTCGGATATGGAGTTCTACAACTCCTAATTTATTTTTCTAGTTTTTACGTTTTCCTTAGTTGCTTTCATATTTCATTGGATCATGAACGACTAAATCTCTTAACTAGGGCTAAGAGGTGAAGCTTGTAGTGAATCTAAGATGTTTTAATTCATTTGTTTTGGTTTCAAGTTGGATTATTAGTTAAGAACAATGGTTTGAAGTTTGAATAAAGTTCTAAGTAGTTTTTCTTAATCTTATGATGGCTCATGGATGTTTAGAAGAATTGCTTTAGTTCTTAATTATTTTGAATGGTTCTAGACCTGTATGCTCCAAGGAATCGGATTCAATATGCTCTAGACCTTTGATTCTCATGTGGGAACTTCATGCCAAGAGTTCTACTTTTCTGAATTTCTAAATTATGTGTGATTTTGTAAGTGATCTTAATGAAGTTCAAGTCATGATTTAGTTATGCTTTGTGACAGAGTGTAATGATGATTATGATTGTGATCTTAATCTATTGGAACCAGCATTGACCTACGTAATTGAGTGTCAAGTCCTAACTTGAATTGAGGGAATCATGTACATGGCTCACACATATGACAGATTGTTTGTTTTAACTGCTCTATCATCCGGCTAGATAGGATTTAATTTCGATTCTAGTTGAGTAAGTGAGAAACCACAGCGAATTGAGCATCAAGGATTGCTACAAGTGGATCCTTGAACCCCTAGTGCTCTTTTACATTGTTTAAATTCACTTTTAGTTCAAAGTATTCATCTACATTCAATTCCAAAATCATATTTAGTTAGTTCTCAATTAGAAACCATTGGAAGTGTTTTGTGAGTTCCTACACAAGTCCCTGTGGATCGACCTCGGTCTTACCGAGATTATTACTACATCGCAACCCTACACTTGGGGAAGCGAACAGTGAAATGTATTTCGAGGTGCACAGGTAAAGATACACGCCGCATGACTTTGAAACTTGTAGGTTAAGGGCTTTAGGATGTTCTGAATCATTTGGCGGTGACCCACATGTCCAGTTCTGCTCTGAAATGCTATTTACAAATTTTGGTCGCTACCGAGTGGTTAGGGTTGCACTGGCATTTTCTGAGTTTTTCCAATCTCGAAATTAATTCAAATCGTCGTAGATGGACCGCAGGCTGTTGTTTTACAATGGGTGCGAATTTGAGCCCCAACACAAATGAACTTAGAAACATGTTCACTCCCCAAGTGTAGGGTTGCGAAGTAGTAATAATTCGGAAAGACCGAGTACCGCTCCTACAGAGATTTATGAATGGGTATTCTCAGAATTTATCTAAAATAACTAATAATTAAGATCCTATTAAGAACTAAAGTTGAAAAATAATAATTTGGGTTTAAACAGTGAATGTGTAAGGTAATATCAATCTAAAAAGGCGCTAGAGCGCCAAGGATCCACTTTTGATAAGTTTCAATGCATCAACACAACTAGGTCTCTCACTACACAATCGGAATCGAATTCATATCTCTATTCGATAGGAATATAGAGTGGTTCAATCAACAATTATCTAAAACAATTGCTTATTCATTGATTCGATTCCCACAACAATGCTCAGGCCTTGGGCACGCTCAATTATGTAGGCCAAGCCTCTTTCCAATCTAGTTGAGATTCACAACCATAGCTTTCATCAAATCCTGTCACTAGACTTGATTACAACTAATGATTAAAACTCTAATTAAATCAAAATCAATTAGCAAACGACCAATTCAGATTATAACAAAAGATAAAAACTTTAGTTGAATGAGTTCCCACATGAAGATCAAGCCATTATACATAAGGCAATCAAAGGGTCTACCATGCTCGGAGTCGATGATAGATCAATGAACTACGCAAGCATAACCAATGCTCAGAAGATAAGCTACTAAGTTTAGAATCACTAAGAATCACATGAGCCTGGAGTCATCAAGAGATCAAAGCAAAATCAAACTAGTACTTGATTCAAACTCATATTGAACTAAATTCTTTAATTAAAACATAAAAAGGAAACCTAGGTTGCATCAATCCATTAAAAACAAATCAAAAGCTTCACCTCTTAGCCCTAGCTAAGAGGTTTTAGTTTATCTCTAGCATCCTTAAACTAAAAGCCTTAAAAACATAAAAACATCTACAACAGAAAGAAAAACTAGGAAAACTTGAAGTAGAATCCGTCTCCTAAGCTTCCTTGATGATCCCCACGTCCTAGCATGCCCTGGTATGAAGAGGAGAAGTCCCTTTTATAGATTGGCGCGGAAGATTCCAGATTGCGCAAGGAAATATGCAATTGCGTAGAGAAAATCGGAGCTTCACGCACAAGCTGTTACACTGACGACCGGTCGCATGACCGGTCTGAGCTCCTAGACAACCGGTTGCACGACCGGTCTCAAAACCGTGAAAACAGTCCAGAGAGTTTCATCTTCCCCTGTTGAACGCCCGACCGGTCTGAGTGGTGAACGACTGGTCTCAACTGGTCCAGTGAAGTTTGCAAAGAGCTCCTCTTCTGTTGAGTGGTCAGACCGGTCGGACGACCGGTCCTAGGCTATGGACAACCGGTCGCACGACCGGTCTTAACTACAGTTTTCTTCACCTCTTCTCTTTTGTCCTTTGTTTTCTTCTTCATCCCTTTTGCACTTGGTTCCTTGATCTTCAATGTATGTAAAGTGCTTTATTTAGCCTTGAATCAATGAAATCTCCATCTCATTCCTACAATCACAAATCATGCATTAGAGTAGCCCTTTAAATATGTAAACCATGCATAATGAGTGATGAATTGGGGTCAGAATATGCACAATTAAGAGCTCAACACACCCCCCAACCAGCATTTTGCTAGTCCCAAGCAAAACATGCGTGAAACAAGATCAATTCTCCAAAAATCAACTCTCCTTCAGAAACTATTCTTCTCTACATCCCAAGACACACAAGTGTAAAAGTCGGAAAAATTAGGTAATAGAGGTTGAAACTGTAAACCCTCAAAACATAATAAGTGTCCATATGAAAGTCCCGCTGATTGATTGATAAATAGAAGAATTCGAGCAAATTCAACCTAGTGTGCATAGTGAAAGTTCATCCCATGAATTTTCGAGATTATCTTCTTCATAGATCAACTAAACTATAGATCTCAAGGTGTATAGAGCAACCACACGCCTATGACAGGAATTTGCCTTACCGTCCTTCTGACGGCTTTCACACTACGTCCCATTCCGGCTTTGGTTACGGGTAGACCATCCCCCGGTTGGTAATAGGTAGCCCTTTTCAGAATTTTCCACCATTTTTCCATCATTCCCAATTTCATCCTTCCTTTCCTTTTTCTTTTTCATTAGATAGGATTTTTAGAAATCCGTATCTTTCGTTATTTTCCCATGGACAATGATGGACAAAGTACACCGGCTTGGTTTCTCAACACCTCAAATCAAAGTCTAGCTAATCCACAAATCACATAATCCTTTCAAATCATGAAAATCGTGTAATGTGAACTAGGTGTAAAAGTATTCAAATTTTCCATCAATCACATAAATAGAAGAATTCACATATAAAACCATTATATTACGAGAAGTTCAAAGCTTGCAACATCACTCACTTCGTATCTCCTTTTCTTATACTCATATCATCTCGAATGCATATAATTAAAGTTTTCCAAAAGAGTTTTGAATTTTAGAAAAATCAAAAAATTTCTACATCATTGCTCGAAATGTCACAAAAGCTAGTGGATTCATCTGAAGAATCGCTCACCCCCCAACCAAAACTTTACATTGTCCTCAATGTTAGAAAATATATAACGAATGTAACACATGAGAGCAATTACAAAATAAAGGGAGTGAGAAAGAGAGATATCACCTGAGGACTATATTTCATGGCAAGATTAGCTTTTGGAGATGGATTACTTCACAACTAAATCGACTGATCAAAGCAAATCCTAATGGGATATCATTCTAGGAAAATTATTTAAAATCATCCTCCGTCAGACTAGGTGGTTAATCCCAACAACTCATCCAAAAGCATAAAGTCAAGCAGAATCATTAGATGGATAAAAAAGTTTCGCAGTAAAGTCATCCAAAATCCTGCTTTACAATATACATGTGTGTGAGTGATCCCGATAAGCCACTGAAAATCCCAAAAAGGAATTTCAGCAGGTTCCTTAATGTGTTCACCACATGTATACGAGGAGACAACATCATATTTGTCAGAAAACATATGTCTCCATTCAGATTTTTCTGGGCATTGATATTGTAAGTATGGATTATCCTAGGGTTGGTAGAGTTCGGTATGCATGAACCATAGAGGTGTGGAAATATGAATTGATTTCTCAGCACAATAAAGTGTTGTTTCCACATCCTTCTCTCGGCTAACGTCATATGCCGATATCGACTCTAAAGGTGTGACCATATCCCCTATCACATCATCGTTCTTATTAAGGGAGTAAGTCACGTCTTCGTCTAAGTGACCGGAGTAAAAAGGTGAGAGGGACTCATCTTCCACAATAGAATTGATCATGTTTATTTCGTGGACCTCCTCATCTTCATCTTCTTGTTGGTTGTCAATATTGAAAGCATTCAACTCAATCGTCATATTACCAAAAGACATTTGTATGACCCCACTCCTACAATTGATGATAACGTTTGATGTAGCTAGGAATGGGCGGCCAAGTATGACAGGAATTTGAGGGCCGATATTAACCATGGGTCGTGTGTCCAAGACAATAAAGTCCACCGGGTAGTAGACCTTGTCAACTTGGACAAGAACGTCCTCAATCACCCCTCTCGGAATACAAATCGATCGGTCAGCGAGTTGTAATGTGGTTTTGGTGGGTTTTAATTCACTTAAACCCAATTGTTCATAGACCGAAAAGGGAATTAAGTTCACACTTGCCCCTAGATCGAGTAAGGCATGTTTCACCCGGTAGTCTCCAATTACACATGATATTGTCGGACTACAGAGATCTTTGTATTTCTTGGGCATCCCGTGATTGATAATGGCACTTACATTCTCTATCAAAAATGCCTTCTTTTGCACATGTATTTTCCTTTTCACCATGCAAAGGTCTTTTAAAAATTTAGCATATGACGGTATTTGTTTAATGGCGTCCAACAATGGGATGTGGATTTTGACTTACTTAAAAACCTCCAAAAATTCCTGATATTTATCTTGAGGTTTGGTTGAAATTAAGCATTGAGGGAATGGAGCAACGAGCCTATATTCTTTCAATCACTCTTTTTCATTCATGGCGGTGCTAGGTCCATCATCCTCTTTGGAAGATACCGGATCATTAGGCGTTGAAGCCTTCACCGGGTCGGATTTTTCAATAGTTTTACCACTTCTAAGAGTGGTGATGGCCTTAACATGTTCCATGTTTTGGTTAGAGGAACTAGGCATGCTTATTTCGCATTGTGATTTCGGATTAGGTAGGGGTTGGGCTGGAAGAATCCCTTCCCTTGCATTTAAGCGAGCCTTAATTTCCCCCACCGAATTTTTAAGCTCAAGCATTATCGTATGGTTTGATTGATTTATTTGAGCTTGACCTTCCATGAATGCTTTCACTGTATCCTCTATAAGCATTTGAGGTGGGGCCATAGGAAATTGCATTGGGGGCCCCTTTTGAGGATTACTTTGGTTGGTTCCATTCGCCCAATTGAAGTTAGGGTTGTTTCTCCAACTAGAATTGTTCGTGTTTGGATTTGGAGTACTAAAAGGTCGTTGATAACTATTCAAAGCATTCGATTGTTCATATAAAAGTTCTCGAAACGAATAAATTGTTGGACAATCCGACGTTTGATGTACATTGGAAGCACAAATACCACAAATAGTTTTAACAGTCCCCATTTGTTAGGTTGTATCCACTTTCCATAATTCCATCTCCAAGACCTTTCGTGTGAGATTAGCCACTCTAGAACCTAGATCATCTTTCTCATTTAAAACGTAAATTTCTCCCTTTTCCTTGGCTTGGGGTTGTTTTGAACTTGTCGGCTTAGATGTATCCCATGATTGTGTGTTTTCAGCCAACATGTCAAAATAGTCCTAAGCTTCCTCCGTTTCCTTGTTCATGAACTCCCCATTGCACATCATCTCCACAAATTGGCGCATGGTTGATTTTAATCCATCATAGAAGAAACTAATCAACCTCCACCATTCATAGCCATGATGTGGGCATGCGTTTAATAGCTCATTATACCTTTCCCAACATTGGAAAAAGGTTTCATCTTCTTTTTGGGCAAAGTTCATTATGACCCTTCTTAGTATATTGGTTCGATGAGTAGGGAAGAATTTTTTTAGAAACTCCTAAGTCATCTCAGCCCATGTCCCAATAGACCTTGGCCTTAAGGAATGTAGCCATGATTTGGCCTTCTCTTTCAAGGAAAAAGGGAATAATTTAAGTTTTATAGTATCCTTGGTTACATTGTCATAGTTTATTGTGGCGATAACCTCTTTGAACTCCTTAATGTGTAGATAAGCGTTTTCAGAGTCGAGTCCATGGAATCTGGGAAGAAGTTGGATCAATCCCAGTTTAAAATCAATATTTCCCACATTGTGAGGGAAAATTATGCAAGAGAGAGTACTTGTTCTAGCTGGTTGTAAATAGTCACGTAAAGTTCTAGGTTGAGGTACATCCCCCACTTCATTCTCATTCAATTCAGTAAGGTTTTCTGCTTGATTTTGAGGTTGGTTAGCCCCTTGATTCGGTTGATTTTCAGCCATCTCTCTAGTAATTTCAAAAAGATTTTGACGTTTTCTAGCACGAGGCTCTCTATCAATCCCTTCAACAATTACTCCGTCACTAATGAGCCGGTTATTAGAATCCCGAGCCCAATGTGGCATGCAAATCCTAAAAGAATGAAACAAAAAAGAATTCTTCCTTCCTTCCTTTACTCCTCTCTAAGACAAAAGCACAAGGTGTCTTGCAATGGCTGAGCCAGAAGCAAGGATAGAGACCGATTTCTCCTGGTCAATAGGGGTTTAGAGAACTCCCCACCCACTCTTTGAGTCTTTTGAGAAAAGTGCAGAAAAAGAAGGAAGAGGAATAGGATTGAGAAGAGAAATCTTTGAGTACAAGGTGATCCAAGACGGCAGTGCCGACCAATAGGAATCAAGAAGGCACAAGGCCAACCTATCAGAGATCCAAAAGGAGTCTCCACCCACTCTACAAGAGATGAATATGATAGGAATGAGTAGGAGAAGAAGAGTAAGGTTAGAAGGATAAAACCTGATTTGAGAACTTAAGATCCCTACTTCTTCTTCAACTTCCTAAAAATCCCTAAATTGTAGATCTATGTTAGAATCCTGCAAAATCAAAACAAAGTAAGTTAGTATTGTGATTTTAAAAGAAAACCTACACTAGAAAGCAAAACAAATTCTAAATCTATCTTAACCCAATCTCAACTAAAAGCTATCTCAGAAAATTCTAAAAATACCGTATAGAAATCCCCGGCAACGGCGCCAAAAACTTGTTCACTCCCCAAGTGTAGGGTTGCGAAGTAGTAATAATTCGGAAAGACCGAATATCGTTCCCACAGAGATTTATGAATGGGTATTCTCAGAATTTGTCTAAAATAACTAGTAATTAAGATCCTATTAAGAACTAAAACTGGAAAATAGCAATTTGGGTTTAAACAGTGAATGTGTAAGGTAATATCAATCTAAAAAGGCACTAGAGCTCCAAGGATCCACTTTTGATAAGTTTCAATGCATCAACACAACCAGGTCTCTCACTACACAATCGGAATCGAATTCATATCTCTATCCAATCAGAATATAGAGCGGTTCAATCAACAATTATCGAAAACAGTTGCTTATTCATTGATTCGATTCCCACAACAATGCTCAGGCCTTGGGCACACTCAATTGTGTAGGCCAGGCCTCTTTCCAATCTAGTTGAGATTCACAACCATAGCTTTCATCAAATCCTGTCACTAGACTTGATTACAACTAATGATTAGAACTCTAATTAAATCAAAATCAATCAGCAAACAACCAATTCAGATTATAACAAAAGATAAGAACTTTAGTTGAATGAGTTCCCACATGAAGATCAAGCCATTATACATAAGGCAATCAAAGGGTCTACCATGCTCGGAGTCGATGATAGATCAATGAACTACGCAAGCATAATCAATGCTCAGAAGATAAGCTACTAAGTTTAGAATCACTAAGAATCACATGAGCCTGGAGTCATCAAGAGATCAAAGCAAAACCAAACTAGTACTTGATTCAAACTTATATTGAACTAAATTCTTCAATTAAAACATAACAAGGAAACCCAGGTTGCATCAATTCATTAAAAACAAATCAAAAGCTTCACCTCTTAGCCTTAGCTAAGAGGTTTTAGTTCATCTCTAACATCCTTAAACTAAAAGCCTTAAAAACATAAAAACAACTCAAACAGGAAGAAAAACTAGGAAAACTTGAAGTAGAATCCATCTCCTAAGCTTCCTTGATGATCCCCATGTCCTAGGATGCCCTGGTATGAAGAGGAGAAGTTTCTTTTATAGATTGGCGCGGAAGATTCCAGATTCGCAAGGAAATATGCAATTGCACAGAGAAAATCGGAGCTTCAAGCACAAGCTGTTACGCTGACGACCGGTCGCACAACCGGTCTGAGCTCCTGGACGACCGGTCGCAAGACCGGTCTCAAAACCGCGAAAACAGTCCAGAGAGTTTCATCTTCCCCTGTTGAACGCCCGACCGGTCTGACGACCGGTCTGAGTGGTGAACGATCGGTCGTACGATCGGTCTCAACTGGTCCAATGAAGTTTGCAAAGAGCTCCTCTTCTATTGAGTGGTCAGTCCGGTTGGACGACCGGTCCTAGGCTATGGACGACCGGTCGCACGACCGGTCTTAACTGCAGTTTTCTTCACCTCTTCTTTTTCTCCTTTGCTTTCTTCTTCATCCCTTTTACACTTGGTTCCTTGATCTTCAATGTATGTAAAGTGCTTTATTTAACCTTGAATCAGTGAAATCTTCATCTCGTTCCTACAATCACAAATCATGCATTAGAGTAGCCCTTTAAACATGTAAACCATGCATAATGAGTGATGAATTGGGGTTAGAATATGTACAATTAAGAGTTCAACTAAACATCATTAGGAGCAATGCTCGATTGATTGCACAAGGGTACACTCAAATTGAAGGTATAGATTATGATGAAACTTTTGCACCAGTTGCTCGCCTTTAATCTATTAGACTATTCTTATCCATTGCTTATTTTAAGCATTTTAAAATTTATGTAATGGATGTGAAAAGTGCTTTTCTTAATGGTCATTTACATGAGGAAGTTTATGAAATTGCGGTTTTACCGCTAATAGAGATACTTGGAGATATGTCTAATGTCCTAGAGGGGGGGTGAATAGGACTTTTTAAAACCAATTACAATTAAAAACTGATCAAAACAATCTTATCACCTAAGACAATCACAATAGCATTCAGACATTTATATGAGCAGTTTGTAAGCAAGGACTATCATAGGCATTTCATCAAACAGTTAGCATTCATGATTGACTAAACCATTCAACACATAGCAATCATTCAATCTCAAAATGCAAGGCGATTTATAGTGGTTCGGTTTCCCTACTCCACTCCCGGTTCACGATCTCAACCTATGAGACCACCGGATTTCACTATAGTCTTGGTTTTAAATCAGGTTAACCATCAACCTTGACATCCTTTGATCTAGGACCGCGTATACCATCCGCCGATGGCCCAATCCAGGGACTTGACGAGTTTGGATCTCAAACTCTCACCAATCCTAATCCAAGGATGGTCACGTACCCTCCCGCCGGAGTTTCCCAATCCAACGAATAGAGATTTAAAAGATGGACTCTCAAATACTAGACATACCTAGACGTTTGAGCCCCGATTCGATGCCTTTGATGAGTAGCTTCAGCTCCACGTGCTTCAGCTCCTCTTTTGAGCTCCCAAGATCAGCTACCGATGCAAATGATGAGGATATGTTGATGCCGGGTAGTTGGGAGAGAGTTGGTCTAGTTCCTCTTGCCTATTCAATGCAATGGTAATGAGGGAACTACCAATCTTCACTCATTCAATGGCTTTAAGTGACCTAATAATGATTTTCGGAAGGTAGGTCAGCCATGAATGAAAGTCTTGAGTTCATACTTCAAACTGAGCTTAGAATACTCAATGACAAGCCATTAATGGCCAAGTTTGAATGATGAACTCAAGGGAGTTAAGAGGGAGGAAGGATGGAAGTAAATGCTCTCTCACTCTCAGCTCTGAATGGGTGTTGAATGCCTGCCAAGAAAGACCTCAAAACCTGGCTTTATAGAGCCCCAAATGATAGCCCCAACGGATCTAAAACGGTCACGTCCGACCTGTCAGAGATAGGACTCGACCGGCCAGACGAACCGGTCAGCGTTCAAAAACCAAAGGGGACATATGGGACTGGCCGACCGGTCATGACCGGTCGGACCCCCTTGCTGAGAGATGTGTATTATGGAGGCCGACCGGTCATGACCGGTCGGACCCCCTTGCTGGAAAGCTGTGAAATATGGAGGCCGACCGGTCATGACCGGTCGGACCCCCTTGCTGGAACACTATGAGAAATCTGGCCGACCGGTCTTGACCGGTCGGCAGTGCTTGCTGGAGGAATATAATTTGTGAAGGCCGACCGGTCTTGACCGGTCGGCTACCCACTTGAAGCACGCAGCAAAGCTGCTGGAAGGAAGGGTATGCTGGCCGACCGGTCAAGACCGGTCGGCAGTCCATTTTAGAATGCCTTCCAGCAAAGATTCTGAATTTTTAAAGTGCCTGGCCGACCGGACAGGACTGGTCGGCTGTCCCAGCAACGAATCCACAGCAAGGCTCTCAGCAAGGTTGATGAAGTGTTAGAGATGCCTGGTCACTGTCTATATGGTTTTGTCATAGTGATCTTGCAGGACCAAGATTTCAACACAGCAACAGATCACTATAAGTGATGAGGTGCAAGGGTCCAATCTATGGACATATCTTCATTTACATTTAGCACCAATCCAGGGATCACAAGCCTGATCAACTTGTGCAAGGGTCGAGAAGAATGGGGATAGGAAATGTGAGTCTTTTACGCCATTCTTTGATGTTTTGGGTTTCCTATGGTCAATCTATATGCAACTTACCTGGGATCTTGTTTCAGCATGAGCTTGAGCAATGGACGAAGCGTAATCTTCAAGACTTGATACTTCAATACTTCGACCGGGGCTCATATGACAAGACGAGACCAACCAACACGCCAATTGACAACAAAAGGTGTACTAACAATCTCCCCCTTTGTCAATTGCGTGACAAAACATCTAACCTAGACAAGTCATGACTCCTTATCATGATTGACCCTCAAAATACACCCATATACATGTCTATTCAAATATACAATATAATCTTTACAAAAGGACATGTACAGACTCGATTTTCTTCAAAATCTCCCCCTCAATGCTTGCACCTACAAAGTCCTGCAAAAAGATATAATCGGACCTTCTAGGTGGGATGATTCTCCCCCTTTTTGTTAGTAATTGACAAGGGTTAGCCAGCAAAAAGATATGCCTATGAAAGCTGCAAGGCTAGCGCCGAAAATATGTCAATCACATGTCACAGGAAAGAGATGGAAATATAAGCCCTGAGGAGATTTAAAGAACAACACATGCCAGATATACAAGTAAACATGAAAGCACAGGGGCTTATAGCCCAATCAACCAACCACCCCTCCAGATGTATATCTAGACTCAAAATAAAACATAAAGCATGAGCTAATATGGGCAGATACGCCCAAACCATCCAACCGCCCAAGGGATATTCAATAAAGGAACAGATAGCTCATATGAAAAGATAGATATTCAATATACGAACAAAGGAAAAAAAATATAACTATATCATCCACATGTATACCAAAATGGGCAAGCAGCCCAATGTAAAGATGTATCATGACGTGCAAAAGGTACAGACAATCCCATAAAAAGATAGATCATGAAGTACAAACAATGTTCTTGGTCATTCAAAAAGTAACTATGACCAAGACATAAGCCTAATAATCCGTGCCATCGCCCAGATCCGGGGGAGGAATGTCCCCACGAGCCGCACGCTCCCATCGCTCTATCCGACTCTCTATCTGCGCTTGACGAGTGACTAGAGCCTCCTGCTGCACCAGTATGGTGGCCTGACCCTGCAGGATCTGGCCTTCAAGCCTATCAAGTCGCTGAAATATATCCGCTCGAAGCTGGTGAAGCTCTGCAATGTAGGTAGAGGGATCCACGGAAGGAGAGTGCCGACGAGAAAAGGCTCGAGGCGGCGTGGTGAATCGACCTGGAGCGTCGCGAGGATCGGGGGATGGATCTGATGACGGAGCTGAAGAATGTGAAGGGCCAGTAGAGATATGAGGTGCCTCAAGCTGGGATGGCTCTGCCTGCTCCTGCTGCTGCTCCTGCAGACGCCGCTGGATAGCGTCTCTGGTAAGCTCCATCCTAGCGATGATGGTACGGTTGATGATGACCGGTTTGTGAAATTTGTCGGTACCAACAATGCCAATACGCCCAGCCATTTTGCATATGAGATGCCCAAATGGCAGACTAGTGGAGTTCCCGTCGTCGCGCAGGATGACTTGTTGGATGGTATTCATGATACGAGAGGGAAGACAGAGCGAGTGACCTTTACCCACCCGATACAGCAACCGAAACATAGTTTCGGAGACATCTGCTTTGTTGCTCATCCGCGGATAGACATTTCGGAAAAAGAGATTATGCAAAAGGCGGAAGTCCCACGTCATTGAGGACGCTCGAAGTGCACCACCCACCCATTGGGGTGTCCCCTCACCACACAAAAATTTAGCGATAACTAGGTTGGGTTTGGGACCCAAGGATGAAAAATCAAAGGAAGGCTCCTCAACAAGTGGAATCCCAACAAAATCTGAGATGGACTTCAACGTAAACGGGCAAATCCGGTCACCAACCTCGACTTTGAAGGAGGGGGGAGAAGACGTGACATGAATACAGGATGCATAGAATTTTCTGACAACATCAAATTGGACCGGGCCCCCCATGTGAAGTACGGGGCCCCAATTGATGGCATCCAACATCGAACGCACGTCGAAGTCAGACAAATCACCCAAATTGACAGATTTCTCACAGACGACCTCCTTATCTTTGAAATCATCCCAATGAGTGGAATGGGATGAGACTTTTGCCCCCATAGATTTAGATTTAGCAGGTGGAACCGAAGAGGAGGCAGCCCCTTTCCCTTTGGAAGCGGCTTTCTTGGACTTTAAAGGGCGAGGAGGAGGCTTAGGTTTAGCCTTGGAACGATCACTCCTCCCCAAAGGGAACTCATCCTCGCTCTCTGAGGATGACATGGAAAGGGCAAGAGGATCTCTAGAACACTTCAAGAGATGAAGGAAAGAGATGAACAAAAGAAGATAGAGAGTGTAGAGAAGGAATCTCTTACCAACCAAGAGAAGTGAAGTGGAGGAGGTTCGAACCTCAAATCTATCAAGGACTCAGCTCAAAAACACCTTGGAGAGCTAGAGGAGAAGCTGGAACATCAGGTGGAGGTGACGAAATGAGAAGCACTGCCCTAAAATGGGCTCACAACAGGTTTAAATACCCCCTACCCGGTCGGCACACGCGTGGACGGGGCTAGCACTGGGACGCACAACCGGTCATGACCGGTCGTGAGACGGAAACAGGGCCACCATCTGGATTTGCTTCAAAGCCCGACCGGTCATGACCGGTCGGCATGCTTATCTGGACGAGTCCAGAGGGATTTGGGAGACGCCCGACCGGTCTTGACCGGTCGGCTGGCCGGTCAGCAACAGTATTTTCATACTTTTGACAGGGATCCTGTATTGGAACAGGTGGATAAAGTCTGTCCTTTGGACAGGCCTTTGAAATCAAGTACCCTTAGCTAGGGTGCATCATCAATGGTCATGGTGTACCAAGGTACACCAATCTCAAGATGAGGGACCCCTGAGGTCCAGATATGACAATAATTGGCTAGAAAATGGGACTATGATCCCGGATATACGTGAACAGCAATTAAAAGAGGCCATGATCCTCAGATATACCTATAACGAACAGAAAGAGAGGCTAAATCCTCAGATATTTCCTGCAAAACAGACACTTGTTAGCTAAACTAGATACATCCAACACCAATGGACTTCTGGAGGTTCGAAAATCGAACCGAGTCCAAAGGTTTTGTTAGAATGTCAGCTAGCTGATTCTCTGTAGGCACATGTTCGAGAGATATGATTTGATCTTCAACCAGTTCTCGAATAAAATGGTGCCTAATGTCTATGTGCTTAGTGCGAGAGTGCTGAACAGGATTTTTCGATATATTTATGGCACTCGTATTGTCGCAAAATAACATCATTGTGCCTTGTTTGATCCCAAAATCGGTTAGGGTTTGTTTCATCCATAATAGCTGGGCACAACAACTACCAGCAGCTATGTATTCTGCTTCGGTTGTGGATAAAGAGATAGAGTTTTGCTTCTTACTGTGCCATGCCACAAGGCAGTTTCCAACATAAAAACAACCACCGCTGGTAGATTTGCGATCATCCATGTTACCAGCCCAGTCGGCATCTGAGTACCCTGCAATATCTGTAGAGGAATCAAAGGGGTACCAAAGACCGTATTCGGTGGTGCTTCCAACAAATCGAATGATCCTCTTAACAGCGGTAAGATGAGATTCTTTGGGATCAGCCTGAAATCGAGCACACGCACCAACACTAAAAGCAATGTCTGGTCTACTAGCAGTGAGGTAAAGGAGACTACCAATCATGCTTCTATAAAGATGTTGATCTATACTTTTCCCTGCAAGGTCTTTTGATAATTTAACAGTGGTGCTCATAGGTGTAGTGTAGGAATGACCAGAGTCTAAGCCAAATCTCTTGACAAGGTCTTTAGCATACTTGGCTTGAGTAATGAATATTCCTGATGCAAGTTGTTTTACTTGAAGCCCTAGAAACATGTTGAGTTCTCCTACCATACTCATCTCAAATTCAGATGTCATTAATTCAGCAAAGGAGATGGACATTTTCTCACATGTGGATCCAAACACAATGTCATCCACATAAATCTGGGCAATCAATACAGAATTCTCGGCTTCTCTAATAAATAGAGTTTTGTCTACGCTCCCCCTAGCAAAATCATGGTCTATAAGAAACTGAGTTAAGCGTTCATACCATGCACGGGGTGCTTGCTTGAGTCCGTAAAGCGCCTTTTTCAACCGGTAAACCTTGTGAGGATACTTAGGATCAATGAATCCTTTTGGTTGTTCAACATACACTTCCTCATCAAGAATACCATTCAAGAAGGCGCTCTTTACATCCATTTGAAATAGTTTGAACTTTAAAGCACAAGCAACAGCCATAAGAATTCTAATAGACTCGAGTCTGGCTACAGGGGCAAATGTTTCATCAAAATCAATGCCTTCTATTTGTGAATATCCCTGAGCCACTAATCGAGCCTTATTTCGTATTACATTCCCAGATTCATCGGATTTGTTTTTGAAAATCCATTTGGTTCCAATCACATTTTTCCTTTCCGGCCTGTCAACCAGATACCATACATCATTTCTAATGAATTGTAGAAGCTCTTCCTGCATTGCAAGAATCCAGAATTCATCATTTAGAGCTTCATCAGCATTTTTTGGTTCAATTTTTGATGTGAAACACAGGTGACTGTTGACTGCCTCCAATTGCCTCCTGGTTTTAACACCAATGCTAGGATCCCCAATGATTTGATTGAGGGGGTGATCCTTGACAATTTGTACATCACCAGGAGCAGTGGGGGCATTTGGAGATGAGGGTGGTTTATCAGATTTACCTATCTCGCATATGCCCTCATCTTCTTCTTCATCACCTGGAGACACAGGTTTATCCAAGCTATCGTCCACAGTCACATTGATTGACTCTTGGACAGATGAGGTTCGAAGGTTGTAAACACGAAAAGCTCTACTATTCAATGAGTATCCCAAGAAGATACCCTCATCACTTTTGGATTCAAATTTTCCCAAATTTTCTCGGTCTCTCAGAATATAGCATGTACTACCAAAGACCTTAAAGTATTTAACATTCGGTGTTTTTCCACACCACAGTTCATAAGCTGTTTTGTTTAAACCTGCCCTCAAATAAACTCGATTAACAATATAGCAGGCAGTGTTAACAGCTTCGGCCCACAGATTTTGAGCAAGTTTCTTATTATTAAGCATAGCTGTGGCCATATCCAACAACACTCTGTTTTTCCTTTCAGCAACCCCATTTTGTTGAGGTGTTTTGGGAGCTGAGAACTCATGACGAATGCCCAATTCATCGCATAATGCCTTAAAGCGATGATCTTCAAATTCACCGCCGTGATCACTCCTGATTCTTGCTACCATGTATCCTTTCTCATTTTGAAGTCACTTCACTATTTTTTTGAATTCCTCAAAAGTGTCAGATTTTTCTCTTAGGAAGGCGACCCATGTGAATCTGGAGTAATCATCAACGATTACAAGGAAGTATCGTTTTCCACCTTGGCTAAGTACTCTGGTAGGACCGACTAGGTCCATGTGTAGCATTTCAAATGGTTTTGATGTTACCAGGATAGGGGTTCTCTTGTGTGCAACCTTGATTTGTTTACCTTTTTGGCATGCGGCGCACACAGTATTTGGTCTTCTACCCATCTTGGGTAGACCTCTCACCAAATTTTTCTGACTTAGTTTGAACAGATTTCTATAATGTACATGACCGAGTCGATGGTGCCATAATTCCGTTTCATCCTGAACGGCCATGTGACACATGGTGGAGGAGCTTGAATTGTTGTGATTTTCAATGACATAGCAATTGTCTCCTGTGCGTAGACCTTTCATGACTAATTTTCCTGTGGAGTTCATGATCTTGCACATATCTTTGGAGAAGCTTACTGAGTGCTCTTCATCACAAATCTGTGAGATACTCAGTAGGTTGTGTTTAAGGCCATCAACATACAATACATTTTCAATTTCAGGCAAACCTGGCCCTATGATGGTTCCTTTACCAATGATCTTAGCTATGCTCCCATCACCAAATGTGACAGACCCACCATCAAATTCGTCATATGCACAAAATTGAGATCTATCACCTGTCATGTGTCTAGAACAACCACTATCCAAGTACCATCTAGGAGTATTCCCAGCTTTTAAGGCAGTATGAATGACTAAGCACTTGTTCTTAACAACCCATTTAGTTGTTGTCTTTTTATAAGGGGTGTTCTTATGATAAGATTCTCTAGTTTTCTTGGGAGAATCAGATTTTTCTTTTTCACGCAAAAGAAGAGCAGTTTTCAAATTCAGCATTTTAACTTGCTCCAATAGATCATCCATCCTCTTGTCCTTCCTAGGAAAAGCAGGATAATTCTTTCGAATGTTTCCCCTCTTAGGTGAAGAATGCATGGGAGGATTCCAATTAGCTTGGACATTTTTCCCGGTCGGTACAAATTTACCTTTCAAGTTTCTGACCGGATTTTTGAATACCAAGCACTCAAATTTTAAGTGGCCAATGTCTCCACAAGCATGGCAGATAGGAGATGCTCTAGTTTTACTTTCGGATGCACCATGACCATTTTTTATAATTGGATGGACTGAGGTGGTTTTTGAAGTGTGACTATCATAGCCCAAACCTCTTTTGTCCATTGGTGATCTTGCAACATCGAGGAGTTTTTCCAAGTTTTCTTCTCCTTGAGCGAACCGTCTTCTAGAGTCAACGACTTGACACTTAAGACGATTGATTTCATTGTTCGCCTCTTTGAGTTCTCTCTCAAGTCTAGCATGCTTGTCGAGAGATTCACCACTTATGAACTCTTTCTTTTCTTGTTCAAGCTCATCATTCTTCTTTTTCAGCTCTTCTAAGTCTTGACTCAACTTTTGATTCTCTATTTTCAATCCGTCAAGATTTTTCATCAGTTTGTCATTTTCAGCCTTCATTTGGCCCAACTTGTTGATGGTATTTATATTTTCAATGTATAGTTGGTTATAAACCTCCTGAAGGCCTTCCTCCTCATCCTCATCATCACTCAAGGAATCATTTTCTGTGTTGGAGGATTCATGATCATCAATGTCTCCGGTGGTCTTTGCAATGGGCTCAATTTGAGGTACAATATCAGTAATGGAGGCCATTAAAATTCTGATTGAACCTTGCTCCTCCTCACTTTGGTATAGGACTGATTCTGATTCAGATTCTTCAGTCTCATCCCATGTAGCTGCCATTGCCTTTTTCTTGGCTTTGTTATTGGTGCACTCGGATGCAATGTGACCAAATCCTCTACACTTGTAGCATTGAGGATCTTTTAACTTAAGAAATTTTCCTTTGTTGTTCTTGGAGTCAAAAGGTTTACCCTTCTGGTAGGGTTTCCTTCTAGAGGTATTTCCTTTAGTTTTGAAGAATTTTTGAAATTTCTTGGCCATAAGTGCCATTTCTTCTAAATCGGGATCTTCCTCACTCCCACATTCAGACTCTTGCTTCTTGTGGGAAGATTTCAAGGCTGTACTTTTGGATTTAGAGGGAGTTTTGAAACCTAGCTCATAGGTTTGGAGGGACCCAAGTAATTCTTCAACTTTCATGGTATTTAGGTCCCTACATTCTTCGATGGTAGTGACTTTGGAAGAGAACCGGTCCGGAAGGGATCTCAGAATTTTCCTACATAGTCTATGCTCCGGAACGGGATCCCCCAAGCCCCACATTTCATTTGTAATCCTGTTCAGCTTGGTATAGAAGTCAGTAAATGTTTCATGCTCCTCCATAGTAATATTTTCAAATTGTGTGGAGAGGCGCTGAAGTTTTGAGTTTTTAACAATGCTTGTTCCTTCATGAGTAACCTCAAGGATGTCCCATGCCTGCTTACTGGTTGTGCAATTTTGAATCCGGCCAAATTCATCTTTAGATACTGAACAAAAGATGGCATTCAGCCCTTTGGCATTACAGACCCGTTGAGCTTTATCATAATCGGTCCACATTGCCTTTTCTTTTGGCTTGAGGACATCCAGTTCACCTTCCTTACATATAGTGACCATTGGGGGTTTATATCCAATATCAATCATATCCCTAACGTCCGAATCAATAGATTCCAAAAAGATGCGCATTCGGGCTTTCCAGTATGGATAGTTAGACCCATCAAAGAAGGGAGGTTTAGTAACGGATGAAGAGTCCTCTCTAGACATATTTTCAAGTTCTCTTAGGATCTCACTCCGGGTTTTTAAACCTGAACGGAGGAACCCGCTCTGATACCAAATGAAATTGCGGTTTTACCGCTAATAGAGATACTTGGAGATATGTCTAATGTCCTAGAGGGGGGGTGAATAGGACTTTTTAAAACCAATTACAATTAAAAACTGATCAAAACAATCTTATCACCTAAGACAATCACAATAGCATTCAGACATTTATATGAGCAGTTTGTAAGCAAGGACTATCATAGGCATTTCATCAAACAGTTAGCATTCATGATTGACTAAACCATTCAACACATAGCAATCATTCAATCTCAAAATGCAAGGCGATTTATAGTGGTTCGGTTTCCCTACTCCACTCCCGGTTCACGATCTCAACCTATGAGACCACCGGATTTCACTATAGTCTTGGTTTTAAATTAGGTTAACCATCAACCTTGACATCCTTTGATCTAGGACCGCGTATACCATCCGCCGATGGCCCAATCCAGGGACTTGACGAGTTTGGATCTCAAACTCTCACCAATCCTAATCCAAGGATGGTCACGTACCCTCCCGCCGGAGTTTCCCAATCCAAGGAATAGAGATTTAAAAGATGGACTCTCAAATACTAGACATACCTAGACGTTTGAGCCCCGATTCGATGCCTTTGATGAGTAGCTTCAGCTCCACGTGCTTCAGCTCCTCTTTTGAGCTCCCAAGATCAGCTACCGATGCAAATGATGAGGATATGTTGATGCCGGGTAGTTGGGAGAGAGTTGGTCTAGTTCCTCTTGCCTATTCAATGCAATGGTAATGAGGGAACTACCAATCTTCACTCATTCAATAGCTTTAAGTGACCTAATAATGATTTTCGGAAGGTAGGTCAGCCATGAATGAAAGTCTTGAGTTCATACTTCAAACTGAGCTTAGAATACTCAATGACAAGCCATTAATGGCCAAGTTTGAATGATGAACTCAAGGGAGTTAAGAGGGAGGAAGGATGGAAGTAAATGCTCTCTCACTCTCAGCTCTGAATGGGTGTTGAATGCCTGCCAAGAAAGACCTCAAAACCTGGCTTTATAGAGCCCCAAATGATAGCCCCAACGGATCTAAAACGGTCACGTCCGACCTGTCAGAGATAGGACTCGACCGGCCGGACGAATCGGTCAGCGTTCAAAAACCAAAGGGGACATATGGGACTGGCCGACCGGTCATGACCGGTCGGACCCCCTTGCTGAGAGATGTGTATTATGGAGGCCGACCGGTCATGACCGGTCGGACCCCCTTGCTGGAAAGCTGTGAAATATGGAGGCCGACCGGTCATGACCGGTCGGACCCCCTTGCTGGAACACTATGAGAAATCTGGCCGACCGGTCTTGACCGGTCGGCTACCCACTTGAAGCACGCAGCAAAGCTGCTGGAAGGAAGGGTATGCTGGCCGACCGGTCAAGACCGGTCGGCAGTCCATTTTAGAATGCCTTCCAGCAAAGATTCTGAATTTTTAAAGTGCCTGGCCGACCGGACAGGACTGGTCGGCTGTCCCAGCAACGAATCCACAGCAAGGCTCTCAGCAAGGTTGATGAAGTGTTAGAGATGCCTGGTCACTGTCTATATGGTTTTGTCATAGTGATCTTGCAGGACCAAGATTTCAACACAGCAACAGATCACTATAAGTGATGAGGTGCAAGGGTCCAGTCTATGGACATATCTTCATTTACATTTAGCACCAATCCAGGGATCACAAGCCTGATCAACTTGTGCAAGGGTCGAGAAGAATGGGGATAGGAAATGTGAGTCTTTTACGCCATTCTTTGATGTTTTGGGTTTCCTATGGTCAATCTATATGCAAATTACCTGGGATCTTGTTTCAGCATGAGCTTGAGCAATGGACGAAGCGTAATCTTCAAGACTTGATACTTCAATACTTCGACCGGGGCTCATATGACAAGACGCGACCAACCAACACGCCAATTGACAACAAAAGATGTACTAACAGTTTATGTAAAACAACCTAAAGGATTTGAAGACCCAAAACTTCAAAATCATGTATTTCGACTTAAGAAAGCTCTTTTTGATCTAAAACAAGCACCAAGAGCATGGTATGATAAATTGACTTAATTTTTTTGTCAACCATGATTTTCAAATGGGAAGTGTTGACAAAACCCTATTTGTCAAACATTCAAATAATGATATTTTGATTGTTCAGATATATGTAGATGATATTATATATGGATCAACTTCTACTAATCTGTCTCTTAAGTTTGTAGAACTAATGAAGTCTGAATTTGAAATGAGTATGGTTGTTGAACTAACCTACTTGGATTTCAAGTCAGACAGCTGAAAGAAGGTATATTTCTATCTCAAACTAAATATGCTCAAAGTTTAGTTATGAAATTTGGTTTAGATAATGGTAGAAATTATGATTCTCCTATGAGCACAATACTACGATTATCAAAAGTTGAATTTGGTAAAAGTAGAGACACTCACTCATATAAAATTATGATTGGTAGCCTACTGTACTTAACCGCTACTAGACCTCATATTGCATTCAATGTAGGCGTGCATGCCAGATATCAATCTGAGCCCAAAGAATCACACTTAACTTCTGTCAAATGCATACTTCGATATGTTGCTAATTCTACTAATCTTGGACTATGGTATCCATGTGATACTTCATCTTAATTAGTAGGATATTCTGATGCTGATTGGGCTAGTAATGTTGATAACGGGAAATTAATTGGTGCATGTTTTATATTGATAATTGTCTTGTTTTGTGGATGAGTAAGAAACAAAACTCAATTTCTTTATCAACTGCAGAAACTGAATACATCACTGCAGGAAGTGCATGTACACAGCTTATATGGATGAAAAGAATGTTAGCAGATTATGGGATAACACAGGATACTATGTACCTATATTGCGATAACACCAGTGCAATTAATATATTAAAAAATCCCATTCAACATTCTCGGACAAAGCACATTGACATTCAACATTATATCTGAGAATTGGTTGAAGAAAAATTAGTTTTGATGGAATATATTCAAACTGAAAATCAATTGGCTAATATTTTTTCCAAGCCACTTAACAATACAAGATTTTTAAAATTAAGAAATGATATTGATTTGTGTTCTATGT
Organism: Liriodendron chinense; assembly: GCA_003013855.2. NCBI lineage: Eukaryota > Viridiplantae > Streptophyta > Magnoliopsida > Magnoliales > Magnoliaceae > Liriodendron > Liriodendron chinense. The sequence goes on along the minus strand of ML058490.1, from coordinate 692,679 downwards.
AACTATTTTGTTTTATGTTATTTCATGTATTATTTAAAAAATTTTATATATATATATATATATATATATATATATATATATATTTCTAATATTTCTTTTCAGCCAACCGGTGACTGAACTATTCGGTCAGCCGAACAGCGTGGTCATTCTGCTTTTAAGAGATGAAAACCCATTTTTTATTCCTCTTCTTCTTCTTCGGTTGGCCGGTGCTCCTCTTTAGTTACCCATCATCTTTGTCATGCAAGTAAGTATTGTGAGTTGATTTTTCATCAATATTCTTCTTGATTTCGTCATTTAATCAACTCCATTGCATCTTAATCTCAAGTTTGTGTTTGGAAACCCTTATTTTTTTTCTTGTTGGAGTGTTTATCTTATTATATTTCTTCAATCTTTTGTCATGGAACGTCGTCCTAAACGAGTTGTTTGTGATGAATGTTTATGAGTACTATATTAGCAGACTCAGTATATTAGATTTTGGTTTAGTATGCTATTATGTTACTTGACTTGTCATGCCCCAAACTCGGGGAACGGGCTCACTAAATTCTTGGCTGCTGAATCCGGTGCCGACAGCCTCCGTAATACCCCATTCTCGGCCCCTAGCTCCTATACGCCAGGTTCCGATCCTGGGATCCCACAAGGAGGATTTTTAGGGTAAACTTTTTTTTCTTTATAGATGAGCATAACCACAAGCGTACCAAACCAAAAACTTCACATCACATATCCACTAAGATAATCTTTTGAGTACAATGCTGCAGAAAAAGGAAATACAATGTATAACTGAAAGCTGAAAGATCAAATGCGCGCCCATGTCTCACTGCTGTCGCCCTATAGTATGTCCTACACGTAAACAACTTGCATAAGCTTACTATGAAGCTTAGAGAGTGCGTGGTGTGTGTGCAATGCATATGACAGGTATACAGATATCAGAGTAAGCGAAAATGATGGAAGGCTACACTACCAAGTCTATGAATGTTATTAGCCATCCCGAGGCTATGCAATGCAAGAGGCCTATATGGCCGAGTGTCATATGCTAAAGATGCAATGTGTGCATGTCAATCCTCAACTGCCATATACCATACGTTTACAACTGGGACATCACCAGGGTCTCATACACTCCAGACATTGGTTGCCGCCCATCGCGCGCATAACCAAGCGAGTTGGTCAGACTCACCTGGTTAATGACATACAAGAAAATTCACCTGGCTCGTCGATAGCGAACCCATTCACGAGCTGGTCAGACTTAATCTAGTATATAGCCCTCTGCACCCGGGCGGGTAAGGTCACACCCCCTTCCAACCGACCCCGACACAGTGGGAGACGCGGCCTACTGGTATTTGGCCCTCATGCTCTCATAAATTCACTCAGTCTAGATATTGGAGCATCCTACTGGTACCACAGGGTTTAGGGACTTTCACCCAAGGACATCTTTGGCGCCCAAGTGCTAAAACATATTTTCGATGTCCATTTCTACAACTCATGATGTGGCTGTGGTGGTCACAACCCCAATGCCGCTGGGGTGAGAATCTAATCATGACATGCATAATGCGAGATGCATGAGTCATACTGTCAAAGCCATGCACCAAACCTGCGCATACCACGCAATCATGTGGGGTGACCCTATCTCATACGGGTTCCCTAAGTATCTCAAGCTATAAGGCATATGCTATGTTCAACATCATCCACAGTCAGGCATACATATGATGCGTATGCACAAATGAGTGGGCATGATATTCATTACACTAAGCATATTATCAGTATGACCTATCAAGCTAAGTATACTAGCATGTTACCAGAAATATCAAGTAATGTTGGCCTTAAATGGCCCCATATATATACAGAAAGTGGGACCCGAACTGTGGGCCCCATTGGAAATGTAAAGGTCTTCGTGGCATAGCCCACTTGAGACCACATCGGCACCATACTTGGGCCTGCACATACAAAATAGGCCGACAAAAATAGTGTACGGCATGGATAAAACATATATATTAAAGGAAGGACCATGGTGGGTCCCGCCCACTTGTCGGATAGCAAATACACATCATCAGTCTTAGGAAGTTTCAGTGGTAGGTATTCACACACCACAATTTCCTAAGTGAAGCCCATTCAAATCAGGCCTCACGCATTGTTCGCTCGCCTCAAGTGTAAGGCTGCGATGTAGTCATAATTCTCGGTAAGACCGAGGTCGATCCACAGGGAAACAGGTAAACAATTCCAACTACTCTAATAACTAGAATCTAAGAAGTTTAGGAAAATGGTTTTTCACATCAAATACAAAAAATCTGAAATTAAGAAGAACTAGAGCATCAAGGATCTACTTGTAGTAGTCCAATGCCAATCCATTCATCCAAGTACAATACAATTAGAATCAAAGTCCTATCTCTCATCTAATTGGAAGATATAACATCTAAGCACAAACAGTCCCACTTAAATCTGAAAATCAGATTTCTAGTTCTAATAAAGCACATAGAACTTGAACTTGTAGCCTTCGGAGTAACAGCCATGCCTATGGACTATGGCATGCAAATGTATAAATTGGAGGTTCAACACACCCCCCAACCAGCTTTTTGCTAGTCCCGAGCAAAACATGCGTGAAACAATTTTGAAACCTCCAAAACTAACTCTCCTTCAGAAACCATGTTTCTATCCACTCTAAGACATACAAGTATAAAATTCAGAAAAATTAGGTGATAGACGTTGAGACCTTAAACTCTCAAAACATAATAAGTGTCCATATGAAATTCCCGCTGATTAATTGATAAATAGAAGAACTTGAACAAAATTCAACCTAGTGTGCATAGTGAAAGTTCATTTCATGAATTTTTGGAATTATCTTCTTCATAGATCAACTAAACTATAGATCTCAAGGTGCACAGAGCAACAACAAGCCAATGACAGGAATTTGCCTTACCGTCCTTCCGACGGCTTTCACACTACATCCCATTTTCGGCTTTGGTTACGGGTAAACCATCCCCCGGTTGGTAATAGGTAGCCCTTTTTGGAATTTTCCACCATGCTTTCCATCATTCATAATTTTCATCCTTCCTTTTCCTTTTCCTTTTGCCTTAGATAGGATTTTTAGAAATCCATATCTTTCGTTATTTTCCATGGACAAGGATGGACAAAGTACCCCGGCTTGATTTCTTAACACCTTAAATCAAAGTCTAGTTAATCCACAAATCACATAATCCTTTCAACCCATGAAAATGGTGTAATGTGAACTAGGTGTAAAAGTGTTCAAATTTTCTATCGATCATATAAATAGGGGAATTCACATATAAAACCATTATATTAAGAGAAGTTCAAAGCTTGCAACATCACTCACTTCGTATCTCCTCTTCATATACTCGTATCTGAAATTGCGGTTTTACCGCTTGTAGAGACACTCGGAGATATGTCTTAGGACCTAGAGGGGGGGGGGGGGGGGGGGGGGGGGGTGATTAGGACCTTCAAAATTCTTTTCGCCTACTTACACAATTCAACAATTTTAGCCTAGTAAGCAAGAACACTTCGGCTTCCAAGCCTAGGTGGGTCCAATCACAAGACTAGCAAAAGGTTAAGCAATAAACAATCCTAGTCTAAGCATGCATAGGAAAGTAAATGATACAACTAATTAAACTTCTAACCTATGCAACTTGTGTAGACTTATGAGAGTGGATCAATGAGCTCTAGTCTACACAACTAGTGAAGGTACATCTTGTGTGAGGATGAATCTAAAAATTGCCTAGCATACATTCCTATCAAGCATTCATAATTAAGTAATTAAACTAACAATGCGAAGATATAAATGTGCTCAAGAACAATCACAAACACAAGGATGAATAGTGGTTCGACTACGTGTCTACTCCACTCCCGGTTCAAGTACTCAACCCCTTTGAGCACACCGGCATTCACTATCGGAGGTTTTAAATGAGGTTCACCTCTCAACCTTTACACGGAAGTTTTATCGGTTCACCTCTCAACCGTACCCGAAGTTTTAGACATAGGCTTACTCTCAACCTAACGCACGTTTACTCCCGTGTCGGAGGCTCCCCCTTGGAGACTTAGTTTAGGCCCGGCTGACGGGCCAAGGAACGGCTAACGTCCCTAGGTCGAGTTCAACAAACAAACTCTAAAATGGACTCTCAAATAAGACAACCTACTTGTCGGATGAGCCCCTTGATTTGCGCGGGATTGGGTTGCTTGATCTCCGCTCTCCTGTGCTTCAATCAGTTTTCCTTGCTCCCACGATCGTGCCGCCGTTGCGTCGCCAATGCCTCAGCCACACTCGATCAAACACCTTGCATGCGATGCCTTTGAGATGCCCAAGGTTCTAGGAGGATAGGTTTGAGAACTCTACAACTAATGGGAATGGGTTGCCTAGAGTCTCTTACCTATAATGATCTCATCTTAGAGTTTTGGATAAGGATTTGCCAATCAAGAAGCTTCCAAACTCTAGAGATCAAGAGGGGATGGAGGTCATATTTTTCATGAGCTTGGAATGCTCTAATCTTGTGTTAAAGCACAAGGAAGATGCCTTGCATAGGTGTTAGGGCTCAAATTTGTACCCATTATAAAATGGTATTTAACGGTCCATCTACGATGATTCGGACTGATTTCGAGATCCGAAATACTCGAAAAATGCCAGTGCCACCCTAACATGCGCAATCGTGACTGAAACCTACGAATGCTATTTCGGGGTGGAATCGGACATGCGAATTACAGCCAAATGATCCGGAACGCCCAAAAACCCTTAACTTGTAAGTTTCGAGGTCGCACGATGCATATCTTTACCAGCGCGCTTCCAAATGCATTTTTTGCCCTGACTTATCTTACTATAAGGGCCCAAAAGCCTACAGGTACCATTTCGGGCTGGAATCAGACATGCGGATTACCGCCAAATGATCCGGAATGCCCGGAAAACCTTAAGTAGCAAGTTTGAAGTCATTGCGGTGCATATTTCCACATGCATTCGTTCACTCTCTCTCCACATGCATTCGTTCACTCTCTCTCCACATGCATTCATTCACTCTCTCTCCACATGCGAAGGTCATAAGGAGACATGCGTTAACTCTCTCACCACATGCGCATGAGAGCTCTCTCTCTCTCCCTTTTCAATATTCTAAATAAAATAAAAAAAAGTACAAAAATCATGAAAATATGCTAAGTGGGGCCACATGCGCCCAACACAGAGACCACATGCGCCCATACCAGTGGCACATGCGCCCATGCCATGCTACATGCGCCTGGTGATGGGTACATGCGCATGATCCCATGCGCATGACTCGTCTCTCCAGAATATTTCCATATGCATGATCAACATGCGCATGACTCGTCTCTCCAGAATATTTCCATATGCATGATCAACATGCGTATGACTCGTCTCTCCAGAATATTTCCATGTGCAAAAATCCCCACAACATGCGCATGACTCATCTCTCTAGAATATTTCCATGTGCACGCCCTCCATTTTTGCAAACAACATGCGCCCGGTACCCGATACCCGATTAACATGCTATAAATACCCCTCCACTCGATAATACAGGGACAACGAGATCATCACTCCCAGAGCACACTTCTTGCAGAGGTAGAAATTCCTCACCGGAATCCTCACATGCGCCCATTCCTTCGCCGGATGCCCTCACCGGAAAGGGATTTTTCCCACCGGCGCAAAATCCTCCAAGTCACATAGTGACATGCGCTCACCCATTCTTGGGAGGGGAAATGCGCAAAAATCCCTAAGTCCCATGGGGACATGCGCCCATGGCTGGAATGTTGGGTGAATGTGCATGTCACATGCGCTTGATAACCATGCATTTGTAGCAGGACATGCGCCTGGGGCGAACAAGTGCATCCACCTAGGACATGCGCCTGGGGCGAATAACATGCATCCACCTAGGACATGCGCCTGGGGCAAATAACATGCATCCACCTATGACATGCGCTCATGTCTAATGCAACATGCGCCCAAACCAACCCAACCTCCCATGCGCCTGGACACTGATGAGGAGGTGGGGCCTTCCATGATGTGGCCCGCCTTCGACGTAGCCCGCCTTCCGATCGCATCAGCACTCCTAGGCACACATTAATGTCCTCTATCCATCCCCCGGACCGGATTCACCAACGGTCGATGTTAAGTGGGTCAAATCAGTAATTTGATCAAAATGGCCAACACTTGGCCAATATTGCAAACCTCGGAAATCCTTCCGAAAGAGCCAGAAATGGCCAAAAGCGAGAGGAATCGTGCGGAATTTGACCGAAACCGAGAGGGAGATTCTCTCTGCCATAACATGATATACCATAATCATGCATTACAATGAATTACCTGATCTCAGGATCTCCGATAAACCTTGATTAGACCATAAACAGGTCCACTACTTAGTCAGTTTTAGCCCTGGGAAGTGCCCTGTTGGCTCAGAAATCGACTTACACTAAACAAATTGAAATACGATCGCACTGTGACTCTCGTGGACATAATCCGCCTCTATCCAAAGACGATCGTGATAGGTATTCACCAAATCCTCCGATCAGATCATAAACAAGCCCTGGGAAGTGCCCTGACGGCCCAAAAATCTACTAATGCCAAATGAAATCAATCGCGATTTCAAAGACGCGAGGGCAAAATATCAATGACACAAAGATATATATGAAGCAGATTAATCAAATTAAATGCATAATTTGTCTGATACACTGAGCATCTAGCATGAATGCAATCTTCTCTTGAGCATACATAAAGCATAGTTACTTTGTATTGTACTCATTTGCATCCATTGCATGAATTTATTTCATCTCGGATCGAGTTACGAAACTAAATCGAAGGGGACTATGGTTATCATCGAAAACCATAATGAAAGAGTTCTAAACGTCTGAAATACTTCATCGTTAAGACCAGTTGATGTGCGTCCTATCCAAGGCGGGATCCGTCAGTTGAGTGGCTAAGGGAATGAGTGCCTTCCAGTAAGTCACCCGTCCAGCTGAGACGGTCACTGGCCCTGGTTGCAGTAAGTGGACGCCGTGGAGTGTATTTTTGAAAGTCATATCGTCCATAGAGACGCGTCATGACACTGAGATATACGACTCGGTCGAAACCCTGTTTGCACAAAGACCCCATGGAGTGCCCTCCAGTAAGTCACCCGTCCAGCTGAGACGGTCACTGGCCCTGGTTGCAGTAAGTGGACGTCGTGGAGTGTATTTTTTAAAGTCATATCGTCCATAGAGACGCGTCATGACACTGAGATATACGACTCGGTCGAAACCCTGTTTGCACGAAGACCCCATGGAGTGCCCTCCAGTAAGTCACCGGTCCAGCTGAGACGGTCACTGGCCCTGGTTGCAGTAAGTGGACGCCGTGGAGTGTATTTCTGAAAGTCATATCGTCCATAGAGACGCGTCATGACACTGAGATATACGACTCGGTCGAAACCCTGGTCGCACTAAGACCCCATGGAGTGCCTTCTAGTAAGTCGCCCGTCTAGTAGAGACGGTCACTGGCCCTGGTTGCACTAAACGGAAACCGTAAAGTGTATCCCTGAAAGTCATATCGTCCATAGAGACGTGTCATGACACTGAGATATACGATTCGGTTAAAATCCTGGTTGCTACTCAACTAGGAATGCCCGAGGAGTATGGGATCAACATCTAACTGATCTTAACGGTGAAGTATTTCATAATAAATCCTAGACTTGGTCTTGGCGACCATGAACTCGAGACTATAATCCCTGACGATTTAAATTACTTGCTCGATCTATCCGAGCTTTATCCCTTTGATATTCCATCTATTGTATAACTGAAATTCATAGTGGAATCTTGTCGCTTTGTGCCGTGGTTTTCTCCCGTATGGGTTTCCACGTAAAAATCTCTGTGTGGTCTATGCTATGCTTTATTTATATTTATGCTCCTTTAATGCTTTATTTAACTCATTTATGATACATGCATGCATTTACTTTTGCCTTTTAATCAAGGGTGATCATCCATTGATGTAATTAAGGGTTCGTGACCAGTTCACAGCCCGGAATGTAAAAGACCTCGGAATCTCTGGAATAAAATTCACCTCGCGGTGCTTTCTCGTGTATACTTTGTGATTGTTTATGATTGTCTATGAATGTCTCTATACTCAAGATTCCCCCAGAATAAAAGGAACACAGGAGAAGAAAAAGACTGCCGACGAGCAGTGTCGATTTTTCTTTAGTTCTAACAAACTGGCGACTCTGCTGGGGAATCGAATAATACCAGAATCTCTGGTTATCTCTGAGTAAAGAAACATCCTAAGATAAATCATTCACAAACACAGATGTATACGTAAAAAAGTTCCGGTAGGAGAAATGTTCGGCGCCTTTACGGGCGCCAAACTGGCGACTCTCAACGGGAACGTTCTTCCCTTCATCTTTAAAGCAAAAGTTTTCTAAAAGAATTTCAAAATCTCGCATGGCATGCATATGATTCGTACTCATATACTTCTGGTAACCATTGAGCCATATCGCGACTGGTAAGGACGCGTCTTCTCTCCGTTGAGAGGTGCAGGGTGTTCTAATGTGCGTATGACTGTGCAGAGAGAGAAAGAGACAAAGAGAGAAAGACAGAAAGACAGAAAAGAATCAAACATCAAAACTATACAAATGGCAGCCACTATGGTCTTCCTAGCTTCTGGGGGATTTTATTTCCCTCACCTCGCGATAGCAGAAATAACAATTCCCGAAGCCGGATGGCAAGTAGTGCAGAAACGTCGATCACTGAAGGGGGCTGAAAACAAACAATTAACTTCAGTCAGAGTAGAAACAGTGAAGACACAGAGCAATGTGAGAAGACAGTGGAAGCCGGTTCGCAGGAATGAAACTCGCAATGCTATTAGAGCTATCATGTCACCCAGGCCAGAATTCTCCTTCGTCGCTGCCGATTTCCCAGTAATGACAGGAACAACACTACCAGTCAAAACACCAAATCAATTCACTAACCGGGGATTGACCGAGACTGCAATGAAGGCATGCTCTACTGAAACCATATGACCAGTGCTAGACCACAGCGAGTGCAGGTTGCAGTGGTGCAAGTCGTAGAAAGGGAGGAGAGCGAGAAAGATACAGAGCTGCCTCCGATCCAAGAGCAAATAGATGAAATCATTCAGGTCCAAGAAGACACAGCTAGAGAGATCAGAGAAATAAAAGAAGCATTGGTGGCTCTAGTCGCCCAGGGGGCAGTCAGAAGCCCAACCGTTCCCTTTGGACAACCGCTGGGAGAGTCGCAGGATACGACAGGAGAACCAGTAGCCGTAGAACCACAAATTCACCCAAGGAATGTTGCATTCGAGCGTGCACCGCCGCAATCATCTCATGCCACGAAAGAAGAATTGTCCCAGACAGTCGTAAACCTGATGAGTCAGGAAAGAGAAAAGGAGAAGAGAGAAAAATATGTATATCGGATACCGTATCCATCCGAAGTTAATGAAATCCCGTTCCCTGACGACTTTAGTCATCCCGACTTCCCACACTTCGACGGTAAAGGGTCACCAGAGGAACATATGACCCAATTCATGATGGTGCTAGGGAATTTGTCCGTAATACCTCAATATTGCCTCCGATTGTTTGGGTCGACGCTGACTGGAAAGGCATTTCAATGGTATATGTCATTACCCGTAGGGTCTATCAAGACCTGGGATCAGATGCAAGATTTGTTCATTTCCAAATTTTTCTCCACTGAGCGAGAAGTCTCGTTGACGGATTTAGCCTTAGTCCATCAGAGGCAAGGAGAGTCAATCGAGGCGTTTATTGATAGATGGGGAGCCATAGCAGCGCGATGCCGAGAGTTGCCTAGCGAGCCTGAGCAAGTCAAGATGTGTACGCAAGCCATGGACCCAATAATCTCGTTCGGTTTATCTGGACACAATTTCTCAACGTTCAGGGACCTAGTGACAAAGGCCCATATGGTAGAGGAAGCCGCGCTGAGAACGCAGTTCAAAGCAGAAAGACCGAAGCATGAGGTCTGGAAGATGGTCACATCAAGTTACGTCGATAAAATTAAAGCCTCGAAAGATCGAAAACGGCTACATCTAGAACACAAGATTAAAGGTAAGCCAGCAGAAATTCAGTTCAGAGCCAAAGGGCCAGGAAAATTGAAAAAGATAACGATCGTCGGACGGGGCAGGGTAGAAGGACGTTACTCGTTTGACTCGGAAGACCTTGTTCCAATAATGGAACACCTAGTCGAAGAAGGGGAACTACAATTGCCAGAATTGATCCGACTAGAGGAAGCAGGACAAACGGATGCCCCCAATTATTGTAAGTATCATCGAATCCTGGAACATGAGACGGGGGAATGCCTCATCTTGAAAGGGAAAGTGCAGAGATTGATCGACCAGGGTACCATTAAGCTAACGACAGAAGAAATCAGTCAGGTTACGTCAGCTGTAGTGACAATAGCACCTATGATACCACCAGTTCATGATGAAAGACTGGTACAAACAACAATGGTACAGGCTGTCGAAGAAAGGGAATCGGCAGGACATGATGTCGAATTGTCGGCAATTCGAGAGAAAGTTAGCGAATTGGCCCAAGCCCATATAGAGCTATCCGAACAGATGGGAGAAGTTCGGGAGGCTTTAGCCATCTTGATCTCACAGAAAGCGACCCCTAATACCACTATGCCTGTCCAACAGTTGGAAGAAGAAGCATTGGGGGCAGCCCGTAATGTTGTTGAAGTAAGACAACAGAACCACACTGAACAAACGAATGCGCGTATGTTGGGTTCAGACTCCATGATCCCATACGAACTGCTAGGCAATATCTCTTTCACCCTTCGTAACCTGGCTGCAGAGGTTCGCATGATAGAACAATCCGTTTCAGAAACATGATCTCAAGCAGAAAAGTTAAGACACAAAATGAGAAAGAGGACACAGGTAGGCGTAAGAAAGAACCCTAGAAACCGAAAACGACCGAATCCAGGACATGAGGCAGAGACCAGTGTAATGAGGACACAAGACAAGGGCAAAGAACCTCAGAACTCGCTGCACATGAGAATCAGTGAGCGAGATGAAAAGAACGGACCATACACATTTGACATCAAAGACCTTGTCCCAATTATGGAGCGGCTAATCGAAGAAAGAAAATTGCGACTCCTAAAGTCTATTCGACCAGCAGAAGTAGGATGCGTGGATGATCCCAACTATTGCGAATATCACAGATGCATAGGCCACAAAACCGAGCAATGCTTCATTCTGAAAGGAAAGATATAAAAGATGATAAACCAAGGCGTCGTCAGTTTGAAAATGGAAGGGTCCGATGGAACCCCGGCCAGTACGGTTCCAGTAGATATCGCTTAGGAAGAACTTCGCTCGAAGAACTCCATTCCCTAAACTTCAATAATCGTGAACGTTTACAAATAGTCCTGGCGGTTTATAAAGTAGATAGGAATATACTTATGTTCTCTCATGCATCAACTTCATCTGTATACTGTGCTTCATACTTGTTTACATGTTCACTCACATCATACTGTTGTGCATATGAATATAAAATGTTCGTAGAGCTCTTCTTAATGACAGGTACCATAATTGGAGAATATTAAAGAATCGACTCCACGAATCATCAACCGACTTATTATATCCTCATCAGACCGGTTGAATCAGGAGAGAATATCTTATAGAAAGTCTACGCGAATCACAACATCCCCATATTATGGTATCTTCGTCACAAGTTCTCATATTAAGTATCTTGGTATTCCGGCATTCCTCTGCTTAATAGGAGAATACTTCAGAATTGATGGATTCTCATATATGTATATGTGGTTCTCTACATGAAGACGGCCGAGATACTCTATTATTATCGATCTCTTATACTTATGCACAATGTTTTATATGAAGATGATCGGAACATCGCTATCTATATCCAGCTTTCGTGTTATGTCATGGATCTTCCATCATTATCGCATTATTCTTTTACTGAATATGAAGATAAGTCACGATTGGAAATCTCCTGTATACTTATTTATATATACGGCCTTATATGAAGACGATTAGGGCATTCTATTATGTATCACTTTACCTTGAAAATATTGACAACTTTCTCTTATGAAGAATTCTGCAACAAGAATATGCAATTAAAGATTATGATCAGACGGGTATTCGGCACGGATTCCTAAAGCACAAGATCTGTCTCATTAGAATGAAGTGGTCTTACAGAGTGACGAGCCAGAAGCACTGGGGGCAAGCCCCAATATATTATGAGAAACTCGAGTTTATAAGAAGAAGACGATTGGGGGCAAGCCCTAATATATTATCAAAATATCAAGTCTGCAGAAAGAAATGACTGGGGGTAGGCCAAGTAGGATGACGTATAAACCTGAAAACATGGAGCTAAAAGAAAGTTTTGGACTTATAACACGAACGTCTCTCGAAACCAATGATCCAAGAGTACACAGGTTAAGTAAAAAGGGAAGTATTATTTCTATGGGTTCTTCCATTTTTATGCTTTGATATACTCAGTTTACATTAAGCTCATACATAATAAATCATTTTGTGCATACTAGTCTCAAACACATAACACCAAGTAGTGGTTTAGCAAAAGAATCATTGTCATTATTTTAGATCATGAAGCATGCAGCTAACAAGTTCTGATGTCAATTACGTCGGATACAAGTGACAGTTGGGTATTCAGGACAGCTGTCTAATACTATTTTTTTCTGACAATGACTGTAAAAGAAAGCAAAAGAATAGAATTACAGCTTCTCCAGGCATCCGGTTATGAACTTCATCACATCCTTCCGCGTTGCCTCTATGGTGGCCTTTGCCTCCGTTAGCGTCAGCGCAGGGTTCGGAATATCACGAAGTTCGATTTCTAAATCTTCCACTTGCTTGCGTGCCGCCTCTCCTTCACTCTCGAGTTGTGCGACCTCGGCACGGTTCTGATTAATGACAAGATCAAGTCGGGCAACCTCAAGATTTATGGCCGTTTCTTCCGCTTGTAGCCGCGCGATCTCAGATTTAACGTCAGCAAGATGATTAATACACCCGCGACGTTGAGTCTCGCTATCTTCTAAGGTTGTTCTAGCATTAACCGCCGAATGTTCTCGCTGCTCTATGATAGGCTGCAAAGAAGACAACACTCGCCGTTTCTCTTCAGCCGTAGGGTCAGGTTCAATCCGTTCAGTCATAATAACCTGCGTAACAGAATCCTCGAAAGAAGAAATACGACAGACTATTTCGGATACATCAGGCCCGATTACTCCTGCACAAGCTTTCAATGCCTTCACCCCTGCTCCTAGTGTATGCCACTCGCTTCGTTCAGCCAACGCCCTTGAAATATTGGATAGTAAACCCCTTAGTACGCTCTGCCCGAAACAGTCTAAATGATCGAAACAGGGAACATCGAATGCTCCGTGGGCAGTCACCTCGAAATTGACAGTATCTGCAATAAGAGGAACAGAGCGAGTATGCAATGAAATGACAAGTATAGAAAAAGAATACACCAAGGAACTATGAAAGAACTATACCGAAAGATGGGTTGAATACAGGTTCTGAGGAAGTTGCAGTATGTATCGTCGTATCAGGGAAAGGCTTAATAGTCTCAGTCAGTGGTGTCGAGGTCACATCCAGAAGTTCAGTAGTGTCACTATCAGTATCGATTATTTCAGTTACCGCTGGCGACTCCGCCATACCCTCAACACTGGAAGCACCAGGGGCTATAGATACAGTCGTGTTATTCCCCGGCGTAGTGGACCCTTGCAGATTATCCTCTCCAATCGGCTCAGCCTGCTCTCTCATGCTAGCATGGTCTGATATTGCCTTCGTCGGCCCAATCATCGTCGGGTCATCATCACTAATTAACCGACCGGCATCCTTATCACCTCCAATCACCAGAAGACGTGTGAACCCGGCTTCTTGAGACCATTTCGCTAAAGGTATTCCGAAAGTATGCCAGCCATCCAACGCGGTGTCCTCCTTACGATGGTCAATTGACACACTCAGGGAGATCTTATGCTTAATGCTCGACGATAAATACGCTTCAGCCTGCTCTCTATAATAACCCAATCCGTCAGCGAAGACCTCTATCAGCCCTGGAGGAGGAATGTAGAGTGGATCATCAACAGAGCTGTTTTTTCGGACCAGAGCATACTGATGCACCCACCATCTCAGCCAGCTATAAGAACCGCTAGTCTTCCGATAGAGGCCGGGAAGCATGAATCTCACGCCTGTTCGCGTCATCAAAAGTTGATGCCATATCCACTCCCAATGAACAGGACCTATACCATATGCCCGCTCTACTTTAGTTACATCTGGTAACGTCATCGGAACACCCTAATCGTACCCAAATTGCCTGACAAACCGACTAGGGTAATAAGGTTCTCGCCAGAACTCTATTCCTTCACGTAGCGGAAGTGAGGTAGTATGAATAGACACCAGAAATTCCCTACCAGTGACATCCACAGAATGTTCATTGTCAACGACTTCTCGATCTTCTCCGGCATCAGAAATAGGAAAGTGGTAGAAACAAATATCCGCCCAATTGCCAATTTTGGTAGCTATCCAATCAGACGACCGCGTTATCATGTTAAGTTTTCTATAGCGATAAAGAGGTGCGTGATCGGTGTGAAAATACTGGAAGAGATCCACTCCGTAGGTCCACGGGAAATATATGCCTAACCATCCGCAGAAGAAATGCCATGGGCAATAAGCCACATTCATCCCTCGCCAAGGTTGATCTTTGTTACTCGCAATATTGCCAAAAGCCCTATATAAACTGCATAGCACCGGCGGTGCTAAAGAAAATTGACGACCATTTGCAAGAGCTCCTGCCACAACGAAGCAAGAAACCCTGACGCCATCAGCACTCTTGGAACTAGGCAACATAACCGCCGACAGCCAGTATGTTAAGAAACTCGCCAGTTCACAAGACGGTGCAAGCTCGTTCGGATTGCTAAACTTTCGCTCAAAACGTTCCTTCATCAAAGCCTGGTCTGCGGGTAAGGTCTTATACACTTCGTAATCAATGCTACAAGAAGAAAGAAGTGCCCATGTCAGAAACAAAGAGATTAAAGTATGCAGAGCACGTAATACAAAAGAAGGCATTGGAAGAAGTATTACTTCATCCTCTGGCTGAAGTAGATCAACCAGTCGTCATAATGAATCTTTGTAATATTGTCGATCTGCGACAACTCAGCAAACAGCTCTAGACAAGCCTTC
The DNA here is from genome assembly GCA_003013855.2 of Liriodendron chinense. Taxonomy (NCBI): domain Eukaryota; kingdom Viridiplantae; phylum Streptophyta; class Magnoliopsida; order Magnoliales; family Magnoliaceae; genus Liriodendron; species Liriodendron chinense. Next base: position 677,540 of record ML058490.1, on the reverse strand, counting down.
GAATGATAAGCATCTCGAGGACTTTTGAGCCGAAACGAAGACAGCTCTTCATCAGTTGGGACGTACTCTTGGTAATATTCTCCTATTACAGACAACCCAGCCATCATCCGGAGATCCCATAAAGTTATGCTCATCTCTCCACATGGAAAGTGGAACGAATTGGTAACGGAAGACCAGTAGTTCAAGAAGCTTCGAAGAATTGTTGGATCTCGGGAGAAATGTTTGGAGGTCGCATCGATAGCTTGGTACAGGCCGACTTGCTTTAAAATCGTCTTATGCTAGATCAAAATCTCTTTTGCCCATGGCTCATAACCAACTCGCTCGTTCAAATGACCCCGCGTATGAAAGCTCTTCGTTGCCCACATCATCGCCTTGTCCATGTGTCGAAACCGTTGCTGCATTATCTCAAAATAATGGACTGGAGAAGGAGTGTGAGGATCACAAGTAGGAACAAGGAAAACCATTTCTCTCGAGGAACCTACCCGCTGTTCTCTCCCATCGTCGACCAGTATGGTAGTGAACAACTGCTCGGGGGCAGATGTCCACCTCTCGACTCCATAGAATTGAAAAGGGCCTTGAACGTTGGATGGTTCGATGCTCGGGAAGGGCTTGTGCCTCGTAAGAGATTTCTCATGTAAGATGACTCGGTTGGTATAAGGGTTGACGATGGAGAAACTACATGTAGTAATGATCTTGTTTCTATTCCAGCCGATCTTCATCCGCTCATTCTTCGGATCAATGAGTTGTGGCGATTGCTCCGCCTTGTCAACTTCCTCAGCCGGCTTCATACCTCGATTTCGTCTCTTCTTCTTCTGACCTTCCTGATCATCCTCGGAATGTCGGCCGCGCACGCTAGAAGGGCCTGCCTCAACGAAATTGGCAGCATCAGTAAACTGACAATACCAGGCAGACCATTCCCCTTCAGTCCCTTGTGTCGGAGGCTCAGATATGGTTTTGTCCACATAGATATGCAATAATACTTCATGGGAGAGTTGCTTAATTCGATCAGAGAAATCCTCCACTTCGGATTCGATTGTCTCGAAGGATTGTGAATGACACTCTACCGGAGACGGGTTAGCAGTATCTCCAATCGCCCTCTTTTTACCGCGTCGTATAGATGAAGAGCTGGAAACTTGCGATTTGGAAACTTCACCAGAAGAACCTGCTGCTGTCGCCATGATTCACTACAATACGCAAACAAAAGTGCATCAAACAGAAGACCAGCGCATTCAACAGGCAACACAATAAGGTAAGCATTGCATCATTCAATCACGGATTTCACACACAAAATACATCAGTAAACACATGCATAAAGTCATGACCCACAGCAATATGGAAACAGTGGAATTCGAGCGCACATCCGACAAGCAAGCGCGCATAGAGCAGCAAATACAGTAGAAGCTCTACATGTACACTCTGAGCGCGTGCGAATTCGCACTAACTCCAAATGATGCGTGTGCACCTGCATAGAAGTGCACATCATAGAACCGCTTAAGGGAGCAGTTGCAAGCCATCAAAGACCAGCATAAACAACATATTATGGGTCCCGAGCACCAAGTCCCAATCATATTCGAGCATTGAGCGAGATAGCCACAAACGGCATCGAATTCGGTCGAGAATAAGGCCAGATGCATGAGTTTTCACCAAGGGCGATGGTAAATGCCAGAATTTAGAAATTTTGGCTAAGTAGTGGAGTCACATGCGCCCAAGCCAATACCCCAGGCGCATGTGACCCCACATGCGCTCACTCCATGTAAATGGAGTTATAAGTTCGTAGCATGTGACTGCGCCCATATTTACTTCACCAAAGAGAAGCTCACATGCGCCTACATTATGAGAGGTTTCCACACATGCAGGTTTCCACACATGCATGGGTACATGCGCTTACCCCATAACACTTACACATGCGCCTGGCTCTTAACATACTCCCACATGCACTAATGCATCAACACAACATGCGCTTGGAGCCAAAGGCATGCGCCTGGAGCAAGATGCAATATGCCCATTATCAGTTAAAGGGGCACATGCGCCCATTGGAAGGCCAAATGCGCCTACTCCCTCATGAGGAGCTCTCTCACCTCTTAGAATTTTGGTTTTCTTGATTCGGAAGTGAACAAATGACTCAGTGAGTCTGGTATTTATACTTGAGCCTGTGGACCGGTGCACCGCACTGGCCTGACATAAGCATCCATCGTAGTGCACCGGGGGGGCACTTGTTGGGGCTCAAATTTGTACCCATTATAAAATGGTATTTAACGGTCCATCTACGATGATTCGGACTGATTTCGAGATCCGAAATACTCGAAAAATGCCAGTGCCGCCCTAACATGCGCAATCGTGACTAAAACCTACGAATGCTATTTCGGGGTGGAATCGGACATGCAAATTATCGCCAAATGATCCGGAACACCCTAAAACCCTTAACCTGCAAGTTTTGAGGTCGCACGATGCATATCTTTACCAACGCGCTTCCAAATGCATTTTTTGCCCTGACTTATCCGACTATAAGGGCCCAAAAGCCTACAGGTACCATTTCGGGCTGGAATCAGACATGCGGATTACCGCCAAATGATCCGGAATGCTCGAAAAACCTTAAGTAGCAAGTTTGAAGTCATTGCGGTGCATATTTCCACATGCATTCATTCACTCTCTCTCCACATGCATTCGTTCACTCTCTCTCCACATGCATTCATTCACTCTCTCTCCACATGCGAAGGTCATAAGGAGACATGCGTTAACTCTCTCACCACATGCGCATGAGAGCTCTCTCTCTCCCTTTTCAATATTCTAAATAAAATAAAAAAAAGTACAAAAATCATGAAAATATGCTAAGTGGGGCCACATGCACCCAACACAGAGACCACATGCGCCCATACCAGTGGCACATGCGCCCATGCCATGCTACATGCGCCTGGTGCATGGGTACATGCGCATGATCCCATGCGCATGACTCGTCTCTCCAGAATATTTCCATATGCATGATCAACATGCGCATGACTCGTCTCTCCAGAATATTTCCATGCGCAAAAATCCCCACAACATGCGCATGACTCGTCTCTCTAGAATATTTCCATGCGCATGCCCTCCATTTTTGCAAACAACATGCGCCCGGTACCCGATACCCGATTAACATGCTATAAATACCCCTCCACTCGATAATACAGGGACAACGAGATCATCACTCCCAGAGCACACTTCTTGCAGAGGTAGAAATTCCTCACCGGAATCCTCACATGCGCCCATTCCTTCGCCGGATGCCCTCACCGGAAAGGGATTTTTCCCACCGGCGCAAAATCCTCCAAGTCACATAGTGACATGCGCTCACCCATTCTTGGGAGGGGAAATGCGCAAAAATCCCTAAGTCCCATGGGGACATGCGCCCATGGCTGGAATGTTGGGTGAATGTGCATGTCACATGCGCTTGATAACCATGCATTTGTAGCAGGACATGCGCCTGGGGCGAACAAGTGCATCCACCTAGGACATGCGCCTGGGGCGAATAACATGCATCCACCTAGGACATGCGCCTGGGGCAAATAACATGCATCCACCTATGACATGCGCTCATGTCTAATGCAACATGCGCCCAAACCAACCCAACCTCCCATGCGCCTGGACACTGATGAGGAGGTGGGGCCTTCCATGATGTGGCCCGCCTTCGACGTAGCCCGCCTTCCGATCGCATCAGCACTCCTAGGCACACATTAATGTCCTCTATCCATCCCCCGGACCGGATTCACCAACGGTCGATGTTAAGTGGGTCAAATCAGTAATTTGATCAAAATGGCCAACACTTGGCCAATATTGCAAACCTCGGAAATCCTTCCGAAAGAGCCAGAAATGGCCAAAAGCGAGAGGAATCGTGCGGAATTTGACCGAAACCGAGAGGGAGATTCTCTCTGCCATAACATGATATACCATAATCATGCATTACAATGAATTACCTGATCTCAGGATCTCCGATAAACCTTGATTAGACCATAAACAGGTCCACTACTTAGTCAGTTTTAGCCCTGGGAAGTGCCCTGTTGGCTCAGAAATCGACTTACACTAAACAAATTGGAATACGATCGCACTGTGACTCTCGTGGACATAATCCGCCTCTATCCAAAGACGATCGTGATAGGTATTCACCAAATCCTCCGATCAGATCGTAAACAGGCCCTGGGAAGTGCCTGACGGCCCAAAAATCTACTAATGCCAAATGAAATCAATCGCGATTTCAAAGACGCGAGGGCAAAATATCAATGACACAAAGATATATATGAAGTAGATTAATCAAATTAAATGCATAATTTGTCTGATACACTGAGCATCTAGCATGAATGCGATCTTCTCTTGAGCATACATAAAGCATAGTTACTTTGTACTGTACTCATTTGCATCCATTGCATGAATTTATTTCATCTCGGATCGAGTTACGAAACTAAATCGAAGGGGACTATGGTTATCATCGAAAACCATAATGAAAGAGTTCTAAACGTCTGAAATACTTCATCGTTAAGACCAGTTGATGTGTGTCCTGTCCAAGGCGGGATCCGTCAGTTGAGTGGCTAAGGGAATGAGTGCCTTCCAGTAAGTCACCCGTCCAGCTGAGACGGTCACTGGCCCTGGTTGCAGTAAGTGGACGCCGTGGAGTGTATTTTTTAAAGTCATATCGTCCATAGAGACGCGTCATGACACTGAGATATACGACTCGGTCGAAACCCTGTTTGCACAAAGACCCCATGGAGTGCCCTCCAGTAAGTCACCCGTCCAGTTGAGACGGTCACTGGCCCTGGTTGCAGTAAGTGGACGCCGTGGAGTGTATTTCTGAAAGTCATATCGTCCATAGAGACGCGTCACGACACTGAGATATACGACTCGGTCGAAACCCTGTTTGCGCGAAGACCCCATGGAGTGCCCTCCAGTAAGTCACCCATCCAGCTGAGACGGTCACTGGCCCTGGTTGCAGTAAGTGGACGTCGTGGAGTGTATTTCTGAAAGTCATATCGTCCATAGAGACGCGTCATGACACTGAGATATACGACTCGGTCGAAACCCTGGTCGCACTAAGACCCCATGGTGTGCCTTCCAGTAAGTCACCCGTCTAGCAGAGACGGTCACTGGCCCTGGTTGCACTAAACGGAAACCGTAAAGTGTATCCCTGAAAGTCATATCGTCCATAGAGACGTGTCATGACACTGAGATATACGATTCGGTTAAAATCCTGGTTGCTACTCAACTAGGAATGCCCGAGGAGTATGGGATCAACATCTAACTGATCTTAACGGTGAAGTATTTCATAATAAATCCTTGACTTGGTCTCGGCGACCATGAACTAGAGACTATAATCCCTGACAATTTAAATTACTTGCTTGATCTATCCGAGCTTTATCCCTTTGATATTCCATCTATTGTATAACTGAAATTCATAGTGGAATCTTGTCGCTTTGTGCCGTGGTTTTCTCCCGTATGGGTTTCCACGTAAAAATCTCTGTGTTGTCTATGCTGTGCTTTATTTATATTTATGCTCATTTAATGCTTTATTTAATTCATTTATGATACATGCATGTATTTACTTTTGCCTTTTAATCAAGGGTGATCATCCGTTGATGTAATTAAGGGTTCGTGACCAGTTCACAGCCCGGAATGTAAAAGATCTCAGAATCTCTGGAATAAAATTCACCTCGCGGTGCTTTCTCGTGTATACTTTGTGATTGCTTATGATTGTCTATGAATGTCTCTATACTCAGAATCCCCCAGAATAATGAAACACAGGAAAAAGACTGCTGACGAGCAGTGTCGATTTTTCTAAGCTCTAATAGCGAGCCTCTTCAGCTGCGGGGCAGCTGGATCCTGCCCCATCCGGGGAGTTGTTAGTGATGTTAATCACTGGTGGTCCAGGTGCGACCACCAGTGGGGGAATATTGGGCACTGCCGGTACCCCCGCCGTGCTCGCGAGAGGGGCAAGTTGGTCGCTACCCTTACGGATGGGTGGTTGAGATGGTTCGGCAGGTGTTTTCTTCTGCCTCTTGGAGTTCGTGCCCTTCAGTCGGGGCAGCAGACCCCTCTTCTCCCCTGCCTTCGTCATCTCGACTTCCTCGCTGGATATTAAGTCCGCCGCAGCGAGTCGCGAGGGAGACAAGCAAGCCTCGATATGCCTATCACCAACAGGCACCTTGTATACCCTGACTATCTTCTCGTTGATCCCTCCCTTCAAATTTGGTTTTTTCAAGGCCGGGATACCTGCGAGCACAAACAGAGGTCAAAAAATGAAGTGAAAACCCTAAAATCTTAACTGGAGAAAACCGCACAATGTGGGATTGTGTCTACCTTCACAGAAAAAATGAGTAACTCCTGGACTTCTGGAGGAAGCAGACTCCCAGTGCCCGGAAGCATAGAACCACCGTTTCCTCCAGTCGGGATAGTTCGAGGAGGGTTTCCCCAGCACGAAGTTATCCCAGTGCCAGTAACATAGGTAGTACCAGCCTTCACTGGAGGGTGCTTTCTTCAGACGGAACATACGGAGGAACTCCTCCGCCGTGAGCTCCCCGTTGCCGTCCTGAGCCCAGAGGGCAAAGGAGCTCAGAACTACCCTCCATCCGTTCACGATGAGTTGCCCGGGGGCAATCTTGTAACATCGGAGAACGTCGCGTATGAAGGGATGGAGGGGGAGGCGTACCCCCAGGATTAGCTGGTACTCATAAAAAGCTACGCATCCTGGGGGGGGAGTCTGGTGTCTCTCCATCTCCGGGCAATCGGAGAATGACTGAGTCGGGGATCAGGTATCTCTCCCGTAACTCAACCAGCCGGTCCTCCGATAAAACGGAAGGATATCCGGCTGCTGTGTATCTCCCTGCCGGAACCCTCGCACTGCTAGAAGCAGAGGATTCCGGAGTGGCATCACCAAGAGGGACGGTGGTCTCGTCAGAGTTCCCAGCCATGAGAAGATTAAAAGAAGAAAAAGAGAAAAGGAAATGTACCCAAGTAACAGAAAAAGAGAGGAAGGAGAAACACCGAAGGAAGAAAATGGAAAGGGAGATGACCGGAGAATTCTTTCCTTCGAAAAAACTTCTGTAGAAAACCAGAGAAATGGCGGACTCCGTATATTTATAGGCAATCATTCCGCTGCATCTGGTGATACGTGGCAGCCCCTCCTTCGGCGCAGCACTCGAGCAGGCACTCCCATTAACTCCCCTGACACGTGGCAAGTGCCCCTTCATTTTCTGTCTGCGGAAAGGCTGCGGAAAGTTGGCGCTCATTAATTCCAGCCCATCATGTATGGTTCCGTTCTCGATGAAAGCAGCGGGCGGTTACGTGTGATAGTAAGCTAAGTCCTTCCCTTAAGAATTCTTGGCGGCAAGGACTTGGGGGGCATCTGTTATAGGCAAAATGATGGAGGTCAACTTAGCTGCTAAGAATTTAAGCGGACGCCCATTCGACTCTCGAGATCATCTGATCGAGAGACGTAGATCGAGTAAATGCGGAGTGCCCATTTGACTCTCGAGATTATATACTCGAGAGTCACAGATTGGATAAGTGCAAGACGCTCATTCGACTCTCGAGATCATATGCTCGAGAGTCGCTGTTATAGTCAAAATAAGCGAAGATCATCTGCTGGAGATAGATCTCGCGAGCACCTTTATCCGACTATCGAGAACGTCTGTTCGAGGCTCGCATATTCTGAAGATATTTCGACCTCGCGAGCATCCTTATCCGACTATCGAGAACGTCTGTTCGAGGTTCTCTTCCCATCTTCCTCTTCAGGTTCTGATGCACACTCGAGGCTCGTATATTAGGAAAACGATGCCCGATTACCAAAGCTTCGAGAAGTTGTGTTTTTCCTGCGAGCAGACCTTCTCACAAGTCGTTGAAAGGTGTTACATCTAAATGAGCGAGCACTTGGACTCGCAACCATCTTCCAACATGCGAACATCTCTCTCTGTGACGACACTCCTTAGCCTTCAGTACCAGTAGCCCGTATAGGCCGATTTTGGGCTTATCTTCTCTTATGGTTCCGAAACTCAAGGGATTGCTATCAAGTAACGTGATTGTCAAGACAAGTCATTGGGTTAGATCTCTTCTCTAAGGATAAGGATCCTATCCCACGAAATCAGCGGGATCTCGGTATCGTACACGAAATCAGCGGGATCTCGATATCTTACGTAACAGATTGGACCCTTCCAGATCTATATAAGGAGAAGACTCCATTAAGATACAGGTACACAATATTCAATCCTTGGTCTCGTTTTGCCTGGTGATTCTTCTTCTTGCTTTGCCTGACTTAAGCATCGGAGGGCTAACGGCTGGATACCGGCCACCCTTAGTTGCTCTCTGTCTTCTTACAGGTCTGGCGGAGGAAATCCCTGTTGGAGAGAAGGTGAACGACCGGAGGATCCTGTTACAAAATCTGACGTTAACAAGTACTAAGTAGTTTTTCTTAGTCTTATGATGACTCATGGACGTTTGGATGAATTGCTTGAGTTCTTAATTGTTGTGAAATACTCTAGACCTGTATGATCCGAGGAATTGGAGTACGCTCTAGTACTATGATCTTCATGTGGGAACTTCTTACCAAAAGTTTACTTTTATAGAAATTTTATAGTATGTGGGACTGTGTATGTGATTTGAATTAAGTTCAAACCATGATCTAGTTATGTCTTGTGACAGGATTTAATGATGGTTATGATTGTGATCTTAGCCTATTGGAATTGGGACTGACCTATGCAATTGAGTATGCTCGTCCTAGCTTGCATTGAGTGAATCATATTGTTATAGGCAAAATGGTGGAGATAAGATTTCACACAGAAGTGCCCATTTGGCTCTCGAGATCATCTGATCAAGAGTCGCAGAACGGGTAAATGCGGAGTGCCGGTTCATCTCTCGAGATCGTGAGCTCGGGAGTCGTAGAATGGATAAGTACGGGACGTCCATTCGACTCTCGAGATCATCTGATCGAGATTCGAATATTGGATAAGTGTGGGACACCCACTCGACTCTCAAGCTCACCTGATCAGGAGTCGTAGAATGGATAAGTACGGGACGTCCATTCGACTCTCGAGATCATCTGATCAAGAGTCGAATATTGGATAAGTGTGGGACACCCACTCGACTCTCGAGCTCACCTGATCAGGAGTTGTAGATTGAAAAATACGGAGCAGCTATTCGCAAGTCTCGAGTTCTCATAACCGATAGTCAAATACGGCAAAGCTCGATCCGCGGGCAGACCTTCTCACAAGTCGTTGAAAGACGTTACATCTAAGTGAGTGAGTACTTGGACTCGCGACCACATTCTAACATGCGAGCAGCTTTCCTGCGGCAACATCTCTTAGCCTTCAGTACCAGCACCCGATTCCCGTCGAGCAGCTTGTCCAATCCCTCTGCGACACCAAGCAGGGTTACATCTAGTTCGGTGGTTTCCGTCTTGTGGGCGTCTCCTTCCTTTTCGGAAGCTATGACTCCAACTACGGGCGTCTCCTTCCTTTTTGGAAGTTATGACTCCAACTACGGCTTCCAGTTTATCATGACACATCAGCGCTATTACTACGCTTACCGGCAGCCCGTATAGGTTGATTTTTGGGCTTATCTTCTCTAAATGGTTCCGGATCTCAAGGGATTGCCATCAAGGGGCGTGATTGTTGAAATAAGTCATTGGGTTGGATCTCGACTTTAAAGATAGGATCTTATCCCACGAAATCAGCAAGATCTCAGTATCGTATGCGACATCAGCGGGATTTCGATATCTTACGTAACAAATTGGGTTGCTTCAGATCTATATAAAGGGGCGACTCCATTAAGAGCAGGTACGCACACAACATTCACTCCGTCCCGTTTTGCTTGGCTTCTCTTCTTCTTGCTTTGGCCTGACCTAAGCATTGGAGGGCTAACGGCTGGTCCCCAGCCACCCTTAGTTGCTGTCTGCCTTCTTTCAGGTTTGGCAGAAGGAAATCTCTGGTGAAGAGAAGGTGAACATCTGGAGGATCCAACTACAAAATCTGACATTAACACATATACATTGATCTTACATATGGCAGATTGTTTGGTTTAACTGTTTTATCATCTGATTAAATAGATCTTAATTTCGATTCTAGTTGAGAAAGTGAGAAACTACAACGAATTGAGCATCAAGGATTGCTACAAGTGGATCCTTGAACCCCTAGTGCCTTTTAATTAATTGATTATCTTCAGTTTAGTTCAAAGTTACTATTTACATCAATCTTCTCAAATCTGGTTGTTAGCTTTTCAATAGAAACTATTGGAGGTATTTGTGAATTCCTATATAAGTCCCTGTGGATCGACCTCAGTCTTACCGAGATTATTACTACATCGTGACCCTACACTTGGGGAAGCGAACAAGTTTTTGGCGCCGTTGCTGGGGGCTTTGACGCTTTTTCACAAAATTTCTGAAAGTAGTTTCTATTTAGGATTTTTAGGATTCTAATACTAACTTAGTTTTGTTTTATTTGACTTTTCTTTTGCAGGGATTTCTAGGAAGCTGAAGAAGACAAAAGGATCTCAACTGCCAAATCAGGTTCTATCTTTCTAACCTTACTCTTCTTCTTCTCATATTCATTCCTATCATATTCATCTCTTGTCGAGTGGGTGGAGACTCCTTTTTGGATCTCTGATAGGTAAGCCTGGTGCCACCTTGATTCCTATTGGTCGGCACTTCCGTCTTGGATCACCTTGTGCTCAGAGATTTCTCTTCTTACCTCTACTCCTCTTTCTTCTTTTTCTGCACTTTTCTCAAAAGATTCAAAGAGTGGGTGGGGAGTTCTCTAAACCCTATTGACTAGGAGAAATCGGTCTCTATCCTTGCTTCTAGCCTAGCCATTGTAAGACACCTTGTGCTTTGATCTCAAAGAAGAGTAAAGGAAGGAAGAATTCCTTTTTGATTCATTCTTTTAGGATTTGCATGCCACAATGGGCTCGAGATTTCAATAACTGACTCATTAGTGAAGGGGGAATAGTTGAAGGAATTGACAGAGAACCATGTGCTAGGAGAAATCGAAATTCTCCAATTTTGTCTGAAAATATGGCTGTAAATCAACCCAATCCTATGGCCAATCAAAATCTGGGCCAAAATCAAACCAAAACGGGAGAGAATGTGGTTGAGAATGTTCCCCGACCAAGAACATTACGTGATTACTTGCAATCAGCAAGATCGAGCACTCCCTCATGCATAGTTTTTCCACAGAATGCAGGGAATGTAGATTTGAAACCGAGAGGAATCCAGCTCCTCCCAAGATTCCATGGATTAGACAGTGAAAGTGCCTATCAACACCTTAAGGAATTTGATGAGGTAATAACCACCATGCACTTTGCAAACGTAACCGATGATGTGGTGAGGCTTAAATTATTTCCTTTTACACTTAAAGATAAAGCTAAAGGTTGGCTTCATGCATTAAGGCCAAGATCAATTGGTGCATGGACTAATATGCATAGGGTGTTCATTAAAAAATTCTTCCCTACTCACAAAACGAACATGTTGAGGTGCCTTATCATGAACTTTGCCCAAAAGGAAGATGAAACCTTCTTTCATTGTTGGGAGAGGTTCAAGGAGTTATTAAATGCATGCCTACATCATGGCTATGAAATTTGGCGGTTTATAAGCTTTTTCTATGAAGGATTGACTTCACCCATGCGCCAATTCGTAGAGATGATGTGTAATGGGGAGTTCATGAATAAGGAAGCCGATGAAGCATGGGACTATTTGGAGGAATTGGCTGAAAATGCACAGTCTTGGGATACATCTAAACCAACAAATTCCAAGACTAGCCAACGAAAGGAAAAAGGAGGAATTTATGTCCTATCAGAAGAGGATAGCATAAGTGCACGTGTGGCTAGCCTCACAAGAAAAGTCGAGGCCATGGAATTAAAGAAAGGAGAGACGATCAACTCTAATGACATTGAAACTGTTTGTGGAATTTGTGCAGGAAATCAACATATAACACAAGATTGTTGTTCGCTCGCCTCAAGTGTAAGGTTGCGATGTAGTAATAAAAACTCGGTAAGACCGAGGTCGATCCACAGGGAAATAGTAAAAGCTACCAAATCACTCCAGCAACTCAGTTTTTAAAAGAAATCAGATTTAATTGAATGTTCACTTCAAACAAGAACTTAATGAAAAATCAGAGATAATAAGTACTAAGGCTTTCAAGGATCCACTTGTAGCAATCCTATGTCAATTCAATCAATCCAAGTAGAAAACACAACTAGAATCGAAGTCCTATCTCTCATCTAGTTGGAAAATAAAGCATTCACACACATTCCATTACATTCAAGTTGAACTTCCAAGTTCTAGTTCCATTCAATCAATACAAAACTCAAAACTATAGCCTGCGGAGTAACAGCCATGCCTCTGGACTATGGCCTGCTCAAGGATTACTATAATCCGAATTTAGATAAACAAACATGATAATCTCAGAGAATTAAAAGGAATTCATGTCCGGAGCACATAAACTCAGATAAAACATCTCAAACTACCATTATTTGGAACTAAACTATGCAAAAATCCAAACTTGAATGTAAATTACTTGAATTAAACTGAAATCAACATAGTATTAGCTACAAGCTTCACCTCTCAGCCTTAGCTGAGAGGTTCTAGCCGAGCATTGTCATGCTACAACTAAAAACTTTGAAATAATGCATAAAAACAGAAAAACCCGAATAGAAGAGTTGCAGCCGCTCCACGATCGCCTTCACTCTCCAAACTCACGTTCCTTAGCCTCTCTGATACCCTAGGGAGAGCCCCTAGGTGTCCTTTTATAGCAAGCAACCTTCCTTGCGTCAGATCCCGCGAAAGACTACGCATTGCGCAGCGTTTTTCGGAGTCCCACTTTAGAAAGGAATCATGTTACGCAGAGCCGACCGGTCGTGACCGGTCGGACTAGCTTCTAAAACAGTCCAGGGAGTGCTGCCGACCGGTCGTGACCGGTCGGACAGACCTGTCCGCGGTCCAGCGTATATACCCGACCAGTCATGACCGGTCGGGCTGATCTTTTAGCCTTCCAGAGTGCGTGGCCGACCGGTCGTGACCGGTCAGCCTGTCTTCTTTTTGTTCAGCTTTCATGGCCGACCGGTCATGACCGGTCGGCCTCTCTTCTACTTGGTCCTTTGATGTGGCTGACCGGTCGGACGACCGGTCTGCCTTGTGTTTCTTCCACTTTTTCTTCTTTTCTTCATCCTCTTTTCTCCCTCTTTCTTCTTCTTTCTTTGGTCCATCTTAGGACTTCACGCAATAGCTCCAAATGCATCCTTTTGGCTTGTAATTGAATGAAGTCCGCTCTCATCCCTATAATCACAAAACATATGTTAGGTGGGCCTTTAAACCATGAAATCATGCAAACCTTGTCGTATAATGGGCAATGCAATGTATAAATTGGAGGTTCAACAATTGTCCCACAATTTTAGCAGTTTAAGACATCTTACAAGAATAATCAAATGCCATAAACAGTCATCAACGGCAATTTGGTGCTCCAAACTCAAACACGTTTAATTCTAGTTGGAAGAACCATCCCAACTTCAGTTGGAGGAATGGACCCACTGCGAATGCAAACAATATCCCTCAACCTCAACCTTTACTAGGTCCATCCCTAGTCATTACACCAAAAGTTACGCTAGAGGAGATGTTGGGTGCATTCGTATCGGTTCAAGCTGAATATAACAAGACTAATTCTTTGAAAAAAGATGGGTTCATGCAAGAGCAATTGAAATTCAATCAAAATTCAACTCAAGCCATCAATGAATTGAAAACCTCAATGGCTAGAGTTGAATCTTACCTCAGTGTTAGGGAGAAAGGCACACTTTCTGCCCAACCTCTTCTAACCCAAGAACCCAATTTGAGATACAAGATGCAAGCTCATCTTCCCAACATACATAGCATGTTCAAGCTATCACCACTTTGAGAAGTGGAAAAATAGTTGATAATCTAATCTGGTGAAGGCTCCAAAGCCTAAGGATCCGAACAAGAGAAAGAACCGGAAAGGCAATACAAGCCGGTTGCCCCGTTTCTCCAAAGGTTGATTTCACCCAAACCATTAGACAAAAACTTGGAAATTTTAGAGGTTTTCAAGCAGGTGAAGATCAACATCTCATTGTTGGATGCCATAAAGAAAATATCATCCATTGCCAAATTTCTAAAGGAATTGTTGTTGAGCTCTTAATTGTGCATATTCTAACCCCAATTCATCACTCATTGTGCAAGATTTTCATGATTTAAAGACTAATTGAATACATGTTTTGTAATTGAAGGAATGAGAGTGGACTCCGCCTAATTGATGACAAAAAACCTCTTTAAGAACCTTGGATGAAGACCCAAGGTGGACCAAAGAAAGAAGGAAGCAAGGAAAGAAGAAAAGAAGAAAGAAAATACAGAAGAAACAGGCCAAGACTGTTCTTGACCGGTCGGCCAGGAGGGCCATGACTGGTCTAGACCGGTCGGCCAGCTATCCCAGACGTGCTGAACTCTCTGGACAATGTTCATAGACAGTCCAACCGGTCATGACTGGTCGGCCAGAGAATTTTCCAACTCAGAAGCTTGCTGGACTGTTTCATAGTGAGGCACGACCGGTCGCGACTGGTCGGCCATGCGTAAAGGTGCGTACTTTCTATTTTGGCGTCGAAAATCTCTGTGCATTGCGTAAACTTACGCAGATTCTGGAACATTCTAACGTTGCGAATCCTTTCCATTATAAAAGGACACCTAGGGATCGTTCCTAGGGTATCTGAGAAGGGTTTGAGCAAGGTGGGAGGCGCCGGAAGCGGATTTCGAAGTTCCACAACTTCTTCTAGTTTGTTTTGCTATTTTTATGATTTTTTTAGTTGTTTCATGTTTCCTTGGATCATGAGCAGCAAAACCTCTTAGCTAGGGCTAAGAGGTGAAGCTTGTAGTGAATCTAAGATGTTTTCAATTCGTTTAAGTTGGTTTTAAAGTTGGATTTCATGTTTAAGAACAATGGTTTGAAGTTAATACAAGTTTCAAGTAGTTTTTCTTAGTCTTATGATAACTCATGGATGTTTGGGAGAATTGCTTGAGTTCTTAATGGTTGTGTGCTAGTCTAGACCTGTATGATCCGAGGAATCGGAGTACACTCTAGTACTATGATCTTCATGTGGGAACTTCCTACTAAAGTTCTACTTTTCTGAGATTTTGTTGTATGTGGACTGTGTAGATGATTTGAATCAAGTTCAAGTCATGATCTAGCTTTATCTTGTGACAGGCCTTAGTGATGGTTATGATTATGAACTTAGTCTATTGGAATTGGGACTGGCCTATGCAATTGAGCATGCTCATCCTAGCTTGCATTGAGTGAATCATGTGCATTGGTTTTTACATATGGTAGATTATTGGTTTTAACAGTTTTATCATCCGACTAGATAGAACTTAATTTCGATTCTAGTTGAGAAAGAGAGAAACCACAGCGAATTGAGCATCAAGGATTGCTACAAGTCGATCCTTGAACCCCTAGTGCCTTTTTATAATTGTTTACTTCAGTTTAAGTTCAAAGTTGTTGCTTACATCAATATCCTACAAATCTGGTTGTTCGCTTCTCAATAGAACCTATTGGATGTGTTTGTGAATTCCTACATAAGTCCCTGTGGATCGACCTCGGTCTTACTGAGATTTTTACTACATCACAACCCTACACTTGGGGAAGCGAACAAGTTTTTTGCGCCGTTGCCGGGGACTTTGACGGTTTTTCACAAACCTCTAAAAATAGTATCTACTCAGGATTTTTAGGATTCTAGGACTAACTTAGTTTGTTTTGTTTGATTTTTCTTTCGCAGGGATTTCTAGAAAACTGAAGAAGATATAAGGATCTCAAGTGCCGAATCAGGTACTATCTTTCTAAACCTTACTCTTCCTCTTCTCCTCTTCGTTCCTATCGCATTCATCTCCTGTAGAGTGGGTGGAGACTCCTTTTTGGATCTCTGAAAGGTAGGTGTTCGCTTCCCCAAGTGTAGGGTTGCGATGTAGTAATAATCCCGGTAAGACCGAGGTCGATCCATAGGGAAGGAAGTAAACACTTCTAACTATCCTAATAACTAGAATCAAAGAGGTTTGTGAAATTGGTTTTGAACATAAAATAGAAAATCTGATAATGGAAAGATAACTAGAGCATTAAGAATCCACTTATAGCTCTCCTTAGATGCATAATTCGCTAGGGTTTCTCACTTTCTCAACTAGAATCGAAATTAAGTTCTATCTAGTTGGATGATAGAGCGGTTAAAACATCAACCTGACATATGTATGATCCATGTATATGATTCACTCAATGCAAGCTAGGACGAGCATACTCAATAGCATAGGTCAGTCCCAATTCCAATAGACTAAGTTCACAATCATGACCATCATTAAGTCCTGTCACAAGACAAAGCCAGATCATGATTTGAACTTGATTCAAATCACATACATAGTCTCAAACATCCTTCAGAAATCCATAAAAGTAGAACTTTGGTAGGAAGTTCCCACATGAAGATCATAGTACTAGAGCATACTCCAATTCCTCGGATCATACAGGTCTAGACTAACACACAACAATTAAGAACTCAAGTAATTCTTCCAAACATCCATGAGTCATCATAAGACTAAGAAAAACTACTTTAGTACTTGAATTAAACTTCAAACCATTGTTCATAAGCATGAAATCCAATCTTAAAACCAATAAAAATGAATTAAACAATCTATGAAAACGATAAGGTTCACCTCTTAGATCTAGCTAAGAGATTAGCTAATGAAAAGCATATTAAAAATAAAAATAGAACTAAGAAAAGGAAGAAAAACTAGCTGGAGGAGGCTAGGAAGCCTCCTATGACTTGAACTCCTTGCTCCCCACGTCCTTGGTTGCCCTGGAATAGAAGAGAGCACCCCCTTTTATAGTGCAGCAAGAGTACCGCAACGTAACAGATTTTGTTTCGCTTCGTACGGCTTGGCCAATGGTCGGATTGCCTTCAAAATTGATTTATAGCTTCCTTGTAATTTGATCTTCCTCATAGATGATTTAGATTTCCAAGATTATCCTCTGAATGGGCCCACCAATCATATCACCGACCGCCTCTCAAAATCGCACACTTCGAGTACCTTCAAAACCAGTCATCTTGCTTTCAACGCTATGGAGTGTACAGATGTCGGATTGATCCCAAATTTTACACATTGGTAGAAAAATTCCTCCTCTACATGATAGATGGATTAGATTGTCAAAAAAACCCAGAATATGGTCTGAAAATTAGAACACTTAGGGCTTTTATAAACTCTGCGCAGTTGAATCTTTTTGGATGGTCCATCTTTCTTCAACCGGTACGATCAAACCACACATCCTTTTGATCTGAAACCTTGTGGTTATTCATATATGGATGTGGTCTAAAAGATGGTCAAATTAGATTCTTCATATCATCAATGATGGGCCACCTGGACCGGCCCAGAGTGGAGTAGGCAGAATCTGGAACTTTCTGGACAGTTCGTATTGTTTTGGCCACCACGATCAGTCCATAGCTCCGATCGACACGAAACCACTTGGGTTAGTTCGGCGTCGAGCTCCTCTTCGAAATAGAATGTTGGATTTCCAAATATCATTAAGATGGGCCTAGAAAACTGGTCCAAAAAATCAGAATTGGGAATGGCCTGCTGTCTGCAATCTGAAACCATGAAATTGCATGGCCGACCGGTCAAGACCTGTCAAGACCGGTCGGACAGGGCTGGCTGACCGGTCAAGACCGGTCTAGACCTGTTTATTTTGGTCCAGCAGCCTCTGTAGAAGGCAGAATTGTTGGCCGACCGGTCTTAACCGGTCGGACCACCTTTTGTGGCTCCTTTTTCTTTCCTTTCTTCTTTCTCTTCTTTCCTTTCTTCTTCCCTCTTTTGTTCTTCCTTTCCTTTGATCTTCAAGGTATGTAAGAAGGGTCTCAAAGCATCTGAAAGATGAAGTCTCTCTTTCATTCCTACAACCACAAAACTATGTATTAGATTAGCCTTTAAATCATGAAAACCATGCATAATGAGTGATGAATTGGGGTTAGAATATGCACAATTAAGAGCTCAACACACCCCCAACCAGCATTTTGCTAGTCCCGAGCAAAACATGTCTGAAACAAGTTTCATTCTCCAAAATCCAACTCTCCTCTAGAAACTATTCTTCTATACATTCCAAGACACACAAGCATAAAAATCAGAGAAATTAGGTGATAAAGGTTGAAACCTTAAACTCTTAGAACATAATAAGTGTTTATATGAAATTCCCGCTGATTGATTGATAAATAGAAGAACTTGAACAAATTCAACCTAGTGTGCATAGTGAAAGTTCATCTCATGA
This sequence comes from Liriodendron chinense, assembly GCA_003013855.2. Lineage (NCBI taxonomy): Eukaryota > Viridiplantae > Streptophyta > Magnoliopsida > Magnoliales > Magnoliaceae > Liriodendron > Liriodendron chinense. Next base: position 659,247 of record ML058490.1, on the reverse strand, counting down.
ATTTTTGGGCTTATCTTCTTCATAGATCAATTAAACTATGAATTTCAAGGTGCACAGAGCAACAACAAGCCTATGGCAGGAATTTGTCTTACCGTCCTTCCCACGGCTTTCACACTACGTCCCATTTCTGGCTTTGGTTACGGGTAGACCATCCCCCGGTTGGTAGTAGGTAGCCCTAATCGAAAATTTCTACCATTTTTCCATCATTCTCAATTTCATCCTTCCTTTCCTTTTTCTTTTACTTTAGATAGGATTTTTAGAAATCCATATCTTTTGTTATTTTCCCATGGACAAGGATGGACAAAGTACCTCGGCTTAGTTTCTCAACACCTTAAATCAAAGTATAGCTAATCCATAAATCACATAATCCTTTCAACTCATGAAAATCGTGTCATGTGAACTAGGTGTAAAAGTGTTCAAATTTTCTATCACTCACATAAATAGGGAAATTCACATATAAAACCATTATATTAAGAGAAGTTCAAAGCTTGCGACATCACTCACTTCGTATCTCCTCTTCTTATGCTCGTATCATCTTGAATGCATAGAAACAATGTTTTCCAAAAGAGTTTTAAATTTTAGAAAAATCAAAAATTTTCTACATAATTGCTCGAAATGTCACAAAAGCTAGTAGATTCATCTAAGGAATCTCACCCCCCAACCAAAATCTTACATTGTCCTCAATGTAATAAGATATGCAATATGCATGACATGAGAGCAATGACATAAAACAAAGGAGAGTGAGAACGAGAGTACCTGAGGTAGTAAGTTGATCAATTCTAGCATCTTCCATTGTCTCAATGAGACTTATTCAATCCTAAATGTAGAAAAGAAATCCTAACCTACCTACCTACCTTTAATTAGTCCGATTGACTACATGTTCAAATTTGAGCAGGATCTTCATGAATTTCAATAGGTTTCTCATGAGGACCATCCAAAGTCCTACTCGAATGTATACCTGGGTGCGTTTCTTCATGAAGGTCCAATCATAGTGTGCACCACACGCATGTAAGGAGGAGATAAGAGTAGCAAAAAGATATCTCCTCAAATTCTGAATTGGGTTGTAATTGATTAACAACGGGTCCTCCCAATCAGAATTTTCAATGGGTTGAAGAACTTATAATGGTGGAGAGACATTCATTAAGTATTTTTCAGTTTGAGTTGTCTCCTCCACAAATTCAGAATTGCACGGTGTTTCCACAAATAATGATAAAGAGTGTAAATCAGTGGAATGGTGTTCTTTAGGCACCGACACCGTGTCTAACAAACTATCTAACTCTTAATCATCTCATCATCTAGATCATAGGGGTGGGTCATGCATTCTTCTAGGAAATCGAGAGAGTGGGATAAAGGGTCCTCGTTCTCCCTAAGTGATTGAGGAAGTTCTGTTTCAAGGGTAAGGAATTCCTCTTCTATAAAGAGGAGGTCTTCCAAAGAAAAATTTTCAGATTCAGTGGTAAGCACATCATCTAGCATTGGTTGATCTTTTGAAATTTCAGATTGTGCCACCCCATCATCCAAAGAAACAGAATTTTCAACCCAACGGAGTTCTTCCACAATAGAATCCGGCATGTGTTGTTGGTGGAAGGACTCAAAAATATCGTCTTCGGCCATCTCTCTAGCAAGAATATCTTCCGGTGACTCAAAAACATTCGGCCCTTTGGAAGAAGAAATCATGGACTTACAATCATCCTTCAAACCCTCATTGTAGGCAATCAAACTATCACTTTCAGATTTTGTAGATTCCTCGGGTTCGTCAACTGTTCTTGAAATCTCTTCATCATTCAAATCGGAATAGCTTAAAGAGATAGTTGATTCACCATAATTGATGGTAATGGTGGGATCACTAAGATTTACATCCTCTAAAAGTTTAGTCATTAAATCGGAAGAGGGTTGGGCTTGGATAGCCTCATCCTCCTCATTGTTGGGGATTGATTCGGTGTTCCCAATGTTGGGTTTAATATTTTGAGATGGCGAGAGGTTTTGTATGCATTGCTCAGTTATTTTCATAAACTCCCGCAGTGTATCCTCAAGAGTTCATGTCGGTTGTGGCTCATGAGAAAGAAACTCTTGAGGATAATTGTTGGCATCCATGGTTGGCTCGTCTCCCAAATTGAAATTTTGATGCTCCCACCTATTAGGATTATGCATGTCATATGTTGTGCTATTAGATAGTTGTTGATATTTGTAGCCAAACAAGTGATCATACATTGTCCTAATCGGTGTAACATTACTCATATCTTTCTGATACTCTCCCATTGTCTTACCTGGCGAAAAGTTATGCACATTGTTGTCATTCCGGTAATCTCGCAAGGTCTTATGTGGGGGAGTATTAGAAGTAGATTGAGTCATAGAAAAATATTCATGCTTGTAATGGTTCCAATCATAATGATTTTTTATTTGGTTCGACCTCTCATCTTCCAAAAGGTATTTAGACAATCCACCCGTCCAATCATTTATAATGAAATTATAAAAAGTTGAAAAAGTCCCAATCTAGAAAAAAACAAAAAGAAGAAGGGGAGATGGGGAGATGTTACCCGTGGAAGTGAGAACTATGTCAGCAACTAAGTTCCTACAAAATACAAAAACAGAAAATTGTTAGTAATATTAAAAAAAATTAGAAAACTACTTCTACAAAAACTAAAAATCCTACCTAAGACTACTCTATAGCTACTAGAACAATTAGAACCGTTTAACCTCTTCCCCGACAGCGGCGCCAAAAACTTGTTCCCATCCCCAAGTGTAGGGTTGCGATGTAGTAATAATCCCGGTAAGACCGAGGTCAATCCACAGGGAAGGAAGTAAACAATTCCAACTATCCTAATTACTAGAATCAAAGAGGTTTGTGAAATTGGTTTTGAACATAAAATAGAAAATCTGATAATGGAAAGATAACTAGAGCATTAAGGACCCACTTATAGCTCTCCTTAGATGCATAATTCGCTATGGTTTCTCACTTTCTCAACTAGAATCGAAATTAAGTTCTATCTAGTCGGATGATAGAGCGGTTAAAACAATCAACCTGACATATGTATGATCCATGTATATGATTCACTCAATGTAAGCTAGGACGAGCATACTCAATAGCATAGGTCAGTCCCAATTCCAATAGACTAAGTTCACAATCATGACCATCATTAATTCCTATCACAAGACAAAGCCAGATCATGATTTGAACTTGATTTAAATCACATACATAGTCTCAAACATCCTTCAGAAATCCATAAAAGTGGAACTTTGGTAGGAAGTTCCCACATGAAGATCATAGTACTAGAGCGTACTCCAATTCATCGGATCATACAGGTCTAGACTAACACACAATAATTAAGAACTCAAGTAATTCTTCCAAACATCCATGAGTCATCATAAGACTAAGAAAAACTACTTTAGTACTTGAATTAAACTTCAAACCATTGTTCATAAGCATGAAATCCAATCATAAAACCAATAAAAACGAATTAAACAACCTAAGAAAACTATAAGGTTCACCTCTTAGCTCTAGCTAAGAGATTAGCTAATGAAAAGCATATTAAAAATAAAACTAGAACTAAGAAAAGAAAGAAAAACTAGCTGGAGGAGGCTAGGAAGCCTCTTATGACTTGAACTCCTTGCTCCCCACGTCCTTGGTTGCCCTGGAATAGAAGAGAGCACCCCCTTTTATAGTGCAGCAAGAGTACCGCAACGTAACAGATTTTGTTTCACTTCGTACGGCTTGACCAATGGTCGGATTGCCTTCAAAATTGATTTATAGCTTCCTTGTAATGTGATCTTCCTCATAGATGATTTAGATTTCCAATATTATCCTCTGAATGGGCCCACCAATCATATCACCGACCACCTCTCAAAATCGCACACTTCGGGTACCTTCAAAACCAGTCATCTTGCTTTCAACGCTCCGGAGTGTATAGATGTCGGATTGATCCCAAATTTTGAAAATTGGTAGAAAACTTCCTCCTCTACATGATAGATGGATTAGATTTTCCAAAATAATCCCAGAATATGGTCCAAAAATTAGAACACTTAGGGCTTTTATAAACTCTACGCAGTTGAATCTTTCTGGATGGTCCATCTTTCTTCAACCGGTACGATCAAACCACACATCCTTTTGATCTGAAACTTTGTCGTTATTCATATATGGATGTGGTCTAAAAGATGGTCAAATTAGATTCTTCATATCATCAATGATGGGCCACCTGGATCGGCCCAGAGTGGAGTTGGCAGAATCTGGAACTTTCTGGACAGTTCGTATTGTTTTGGCCACCACGATCAGTCCATAGCTCCGAACGACACGAAACCACTTGGGTTAGTTCGGTGTCGAGCTCCTCTTCACATGAAAGTGTTGGATTTCCAAATATCATTAAGATGGGCCCAAAAAATTGGTCTAGAAAACTAGAAACGGGAATGGCCTGCTGTCTGCAATCTGAAAACCTGAAATTGCATGGCCGACCAGTCGGACAGGGCTGGCCGACCGGTCAAGACTGGTCTAGACTTGCCTAGTTTGGTCTAGCAGCCTCTGTAGAAGGTAGAATTGTTGGCCGACCGGTCTTGAATAGTCGGACCACCTTTTGGGGCTCCTTTTTCTTTCCTTTCTTCTTTCTCCTCTTTCCTTTCCTCTTCCCTCTTTTGTTCTTCCTTTCCTTTGATCTTCAAGGTATGTAAGAAGGGTCTCAAAGCATCCGAAAGATGAAGTCTCTCTTTCATTCCTACAACCACAAAACTATGCATTAGATTAGCCTTTAAATCATGAAAACCATGCATAATGAGTGATGAATTGGGGTTAGAATATGCACAATTAAGAGCTCAACAGTAGGCTTTGTGCCACCTGAATTCCTATTGGTTGGCTCTGTCGTCTTAGATCACCTTGTGCTCAGAGATTTCTCTTCTTACCTCTACTCCTCTTTCTTCTTTTTTTTGCACTTTTCTCAAAAGATTCAAAGAGTGGGTGGGGAGTTCTCTGAACCCCTATTGACCAGGAGAAATCGGTCTCTATCCTTACTTCTGGCTTAGCCATTGCAAGACACCTTGTGCTTCGGTCTTAGAGAAAAGTAAAGAATGGGAGGAAGAATTCTTCTTTCTCTTTGTTTCATACTTTTTGGTTTTGCATGCCACATTGGGCTCGGGATTCCAATAACCGACTCATAAGTGAAGCGGGAATAGTAGAAGGAATAGACAGAGAACCACGTGCTAGGAGACATCTAACTTCTCCAATTTTATTTGAAAGTATGGCTGTGAATCAACCTAATCCGATGGCCAATCCTAATATGGGCCAAAACTAAACCGAAACAGGAGAGAATGTGGTTGAGAATGTTCCCCGACCATGAACATTACGCGATTACTTGCAACCAGCAAGAGCGAGCACTCCCTCATGCATAATCTTTCAACCAAATGTAGGGAATGTAGATTTGAAATCGGGAGTGATCCAACTCTTACCAAAATTCCAAGGATTAGACAGTGAAAGTGCCTATCAACACCTTAAGGAGTTTGATGAGGTAATAACCACCATGCACTTTGCGAATGTTACAGATGATGTGGTAAGACTTAAATTATTTCCTTTCACTCTTAAAGATAAAGCTAATGGTTAGCTTCATGCATTAAGGCCAAGATCAATTGGTGCATGGACTGATATGCACAGAGAATTCATTAAAAAATTCCTCCCTACTCATAAAACGAACATGTTGAGGCACCTTATCATAAACTTCGCCCAAAAGGAAGATGAGACCTTCCAATGTTGGGAGAGGTTTAAGGACTTGTTAAATGCATGCCCACATCATGGCTATGAAATTTGGCGGGTTATAAGTTTTTTCTGTGATGGACTGACTTCACCTATGCACAAATTTGTAGAGATGATGTGTAATGGGGAGTTCATGAATAAGGAAGCCGATGAAGCATGGGACTACTTGGAGGAAGTGGCTGAGAATGCACAGTCTTGGGATACATCGAAACCAGGAAATTCCAAGACTGGCCAACAAAAAGAGAAAGGAGGAATTTATGTCTTATCAGAAGAGGATAGCATAAGTGCACGGGTGGCAAGCCCCACAAGAAAAGTTGAGGCCATGGAATTGAGGAAAGGAGAGACGATTAACTCCAATAACGTTGAAACTGTTTGTGGAATTTGTGTCGGAAATCAACATGCAATACAAGATTGTCCCACAATTTCAGCAGTTCAAGACATCTTACAAGAACAATCAAATGCTATAAACAGTTATCAACGGCAATTTTGTAAGACCCGTACCTTGAATTGCCCTCTGTACATTTAGTTTCCGGTATCGGTACGTCCTAGATGGACCAGATTAGCGAGCCTTGATTGCGACTCTATTTTAGTACCGCATCGACCCAAGACCTATACCCCGGCGACCGCGTAGGCGCTACGATTCCAACACCGCATGGCACGCCCCATTGCGATACCCGGTGTGAAAGATGCGTACTTTTGCGCAATTCGAGGTGGGCCGCGCAACGCGCATGTGATGTGGGCCCCACTTGCACAAATCCCAAGAATGTGTTAAATCAATCAAATCAATCACCATCACCCTCACCCATACCCCTCTCATCACCCTAGTCTACACACACCATACCTACCCCATCACTCTCTCACCTCCAAAGTCAACACAACCCATACCTCCCATGCCCTCTCCCATCATCATCATCACCTCATGCACCCCCTCTCTACCCATACAAGATCCATACGTAGGGGGGGTGTGGCCTTCTCATTTTTCCATGTTTGCAAGAAAGAGAGAAAGGAGAGAGAAAGAGAAAGAGAGAGAAGAGAGAGAAGAGAGAGAAGTAGAGAGAGATTTAGAGGGAGATCAAGAGAGAGAAAGAGAGAGTTAGAGGAATTGAAGGTGAAGATCAAGCTTGGAGGACCCCGATCATCATCCGGACCATCCGATCAGCAATCCAACCCTATCCAACCATCCAACCATCATTGTGAGTGCATCCATGTTCCTATTAGGTTTTGTGTAGAATTTAGGATTCAAGTGGGTCCCACCTTTTGATGGTGTGGATCCCACTTGGGGACTCATTTTGTGGCATGATTAGTGTGGCCAATGGCCCACCATGATGCTTGATTTTCTTTTCTTCCCCATTCTTTAAAACACAAAGATATGAATGAAGGGTAAATATAAGGATTATCTTGATCCAAAGCTAATTAGGCCCACCATGAGATGGCCCAGCTGATGAATGGAGTGAATCCTGCACGTGTGGACCCCACTGGTCAAGGCACAAAAGAAAAAAAAAAGTATTTATAAAAAAAATAACTAAGAAGAAGAAGGCCACTGGACAGTCAGCGTCCAGATAACGCTGCTGTCCAGCAGTGCCTGGGCTCAAAGCCCTTTTGGGCGTTGACCGTGGGTCCCCACTCGTGGGACCCACCTTGATGCATGTATTCGATCCACGACGTCCATCTGTTTCTCCAGCCCATTTTAAGGCTGGGTACCAAAAAATGAAGTAGATCCAGATCTTGGGTGGACCACACCATAGAAATAGTGAAGAGAACGATGACCACTATTGAAACTTCCGTGGCCCACCGTGATGTTTGTAGACGGAATCACCTGCCCAACATTGGGCTTATTAGGTCCCCAATGAGCTGGGAAACCTGATGAACGGATTGGATTATACCCATGTGGGCCCCACTTGATATAAACTAAGAGAAAAGAAAAACAAAAACAAAAAAAAAATGGCTGGGGACGCTGGACGTTCACAGCGTCAGAATGCTGGACAGTCCAGCGTCACCTAGACGGTGTGAATGGGCCCCCACTTGTGGGACCCACCTTGATGTTTATGTTGTATCCACACCGTCTATTTGTTTTCCCAGATCATTTTAGGGCCAAGGCCCAAATATGAAACCAATCCAAATCTTAAGCGGACCGCACCACACGAAACAGTGGAAATAATGATGTCTACTGTCGAGCTTTCCTCGTTCCACTTTGGTATTTGTAGCCCATGTAATATGCCCAATAGAGGGCTCATTGGGTCCCCCCACGAGCTCGGGAACCTGACAGATGGAATGGATCGTCCCCTTGTGGGCCCCACTGGACTAAAACCACAGAAAAATAAAAAAGAAATAATAATAAAACAACGCTCCCAGCGTCTCTGACGCTGGGAGTAGATAGCGGCAGGTTGAGTAGCTATCTCGCTACTGCCGTGATGTCACCAACTTCAATGGGCCCACTGTGTTGTACTTGTTATATCCAGACCGTCCATCCATTTGGGGAGATCATTTTAGGGCATGATATGAAGAATGAGACAGATGCAAATCTCAAGTGGACCCCACTTGTAAGCAAACAGTGGGGACACTAACAGACAGTTGAGACCTTCCTACGGCCCACCATGATGTTTATTTAAGATCCAACCTGTTCATAATTCCACACACGTGTGGAAGAGGGAGAGCAAAAATATCAGCTTGATCGAAAGCTTCTGTGAGCCCCACTTAATAAATAAATAAATAAGGGGGTCTGCCAAGCCGGTGGCCCACTCGTGGGACCCACCTAGAATGTATGTGCTTTATCAATTCCGTCCATATGTTTTTCCAGATCATTTTAGTTGCTGAGCTCAAAATTTAAGCATATCCAAACCTCAAGTGGACCATGTCATGGGAAACAGTGGGAATAATGAATTCAACCATTGAAACCTTCCCAGCCCTACAGTGATGTTTATTTGTCATTCAACCTGTTCATAAGATCACATGTATATGGATGAAAGAGAAAACAAAATATCAGCTTGATTCAAAACTCTTGGGGCCCATTTGGGTGCCATGCTCCAAGCAGCGTGCTTTGGCACGCTGCCCAGCAGGTGGCCTACCCTGTGGGTCCCACCACGATGCATCTGTTTTATCTATGCCGACCATCTATTTTTCCATATTATTTTAGGGCCGTGGGCCCTCATAATGAGGTAAATACAAACCTCAGGTGGACCACATTGTAGGAAACAGTGGTCATTGATGCCCACCTTTGAAACCTTCCTTGGGGCCATTTTAATGTTTATTTTTCCATCCAACCAAAGGTGATGGGGCCCAACTTTGGGTCCCACCTTGATGAATGTTGGGTATACCTTGTCGTTCTTCTTGGCAGGGGTATGGGCCCAGTTTTGGGTGGGCCACACGTAGAAAATAAGGGTGGTTGAACACCTACCATTGGAAACTTTACAGGACCCATCTGTTATGTTTATTTGCCATTCTTCCTGTTCTTAAGTCACTCAACCATGGGTAGGGTTCCACACGTGTGGTGTGAGGGCCCCACCATGGTGTTTGGTTGCCATCTCACTTGATTAGTGGGAAAGCACAAATATCAGGTTGATCCCAAACTGTTGGGGCCCATTGATGTATGTGACTCCCCCACTCCTTTGTACGGTTATACCCAACCACGGGTCCACCTTGTTATGCATGTATTCTATCCACGTCAGCCATTGGCCACTATGGTGCGATATGTATGTTACCCATCGATTAGGACAGCCTTAATTTTGTGCTTGATCTGACCCATCCAAATGAATGGACCCTAGCATGTTATGTACAAGATGGCCTTGGGACCACCTTAGTGTGCGTGTTCGAATGACCGCGTTGTCCATCCCGTGGATCCACCTTGATGATTAGTTGTGTAAACCCTTATTGAAGGTCATATAGATCTGGTTGTATGGGAATCCCTAAAGTTCGCTCGATCCAAGTCATAGGGCTACTTTCTTAAACTCACCTTGTTGAACCGTCTTGTCAATTCACCTTGTTAACTCACCGTGTTGACCCGCCTTGTCAACCTGCCTTATTGACTCACCATGTTGATTGATCTTGGTAACTCAGCTTGTATACTCATATGACTCACCCCTCCTACCCTTGTACCCAACTATTAAAGACCACCATATCGTGTATATCCCATCCACACCGTCCGTTTACCTTTAGGACGAGTGTGGGGCTCATCCTCGACGTTCGTATGTCATCTAGGCCATCCATTATATGGAGCCTATCTTGTAGTATGAGGTTAGACATGTCGTCCCTTTTTGGACCTCATTGTATTGACCATCTATCTCAGATTACCCTACCATGTATGATTATCTGTCATGACCTGTCTATCTTGCAACCCGTTCTATAACATTCCTTTTACGGACCATTATTATGTTTATCTCAACTATACTACAGGATTATGGGTCTCGGCATGATTTTGGGTATTCTACTCTTGCCGCTCAAGTAAGTTCTACCTTTGATGTGTCGATAGTGTATTCAATCATTTTCTTTCCATTTGGGTTATCTGAATGTTGAAGGTTAATCCACACCGTTCAGTTGTTGGACCATTTGTGTTGTTGTATACCATCCATTTAGAGTCTTATCTCTTTATGTTTGCTTGTATTATAAGTGAATTATCTTTTTATGCTATTTTTAGTATGTCTATTGCCACACGTAGTGTTGTTGGAATACTCATATGTGATCTTTATACTATATGCTTCGACGACCACCATGCATGTGTAATGAGTATGCATCCCGAATCACCATTGTTAGTTGGGGACCGCTAGGGCATAAACGCATTCATAAAGCATTCGAGATGTAGTCGCGCAAATATAATTCACGTGCTCTCTATCGCAAACCTCTCCAATAGGTATGGGACTATTCGAGGACAGGAGTCTATCATCCTGACTTATATTGTATGGTAGGAATAGCTTAGCATACCTTGTAGCCCTTGGTGCGAGATTCCCTGGCTAGCGACATCCCGCATTATGACTCGATCATTCATATGTGTCCCCTCATCTTAATCATATCTCAAATAGGTTGGACTAGATTGATTTATTGCCATCGTGGTAGATTGACTACTTGTTAGCACTCATACTGTATGCTTGGCTCATGCATCATGAATGCTTGGCTTATCTGATTGTCTTGTATCAACCGGCCATATCGACCGCGATTGTCGTGCAGTTCATTACCAGTTGACGGTGGCATTGTATTTGAGACCCTATAGTTTTATGGTGCTCTTTGGAGACTTGCACGGGCATGTCGTCCCACGTTTGTATGCATGGTTGCATTTCGCACCATCTGCTTGTGCCGCATATAGCATGGTTACTACGTTGCAACCATAACTCCATTGTGGTTTGCAGAACACCGGAAATATGTGATCTTTAAACTGGATGCCAAAGATGTCCCTGGGTGAAAGTCCCTGATCCCGTTGGTACCAAGGTGGGTGATCTATTCAAGGACCGGGTGGTTTAATCATACACTAGTATGTCGAATACCAAACGGCGGTGTTTTCCACTGCACGTGGTTAGTTTGGAAGGAGATCTGACCTAACCTGCCGGAAGAGTGTTGGCAAAGTGGGTTGAGTTTGACCAGCTGTGAGTAGGTTCGCTATTGCACCAGATAGGCTTTGGCATTCTACTGGTGAGTACTGAGGTTTGTGAGACCCCGGTGATGTTCCGTTTCAGAGATGGTATTGGTATCAGTGATGTGATTGATGTTCTGAATGGTGTGGGATGGTCCTGACGTGGGCGGGTGTGATGTGGGCGGGGCTGTAAGCCTGGGCGAGCTACCACACTGGGCGAGCTACCAGTTCCGAGTCCTGCATTGCTTAGGTGATCGCGTTATGACTGTTCGTATCTGGACCACTGTACTGAGAAGTAGTGATTTGCATACATGCATTGGATCATTATATGCGACATTAGGCCCTGTAGGCCATTGCATAGTATGAGTATATAACCTTGGTAGGCTGGTTACCTGTATTGGATGCTTGAATAGCCATGGCAGGCTAGTTATTTGTCTTGCATGCTTGCATAGCCGTGATAGGCTGGTTATTCATATCACATGATCGTGTAGCCTAATTAGGCTAAGTTTTGGTTTAGATTTCTCATCATGCTTTACTGCTTACTCTGATATTTATCATGCTTGTCATACGCATTGCGCACGCACACACGCACTCACAAAGCTTCGTTCGAAGCTTATGCGCGTTTGTTACGCTGCAAGTTATACCAGAGTGTATCAGCAATGTTGAGTTGGAGTTGGGAGTGCAGTAGCAGGAGGTGCCGGATTGTGCACAGTTTTTATATTTACGCATTGTTTATTTACTTTTCAGTACTGTATATAAACGAAATGATTTAGTGGAAATATTGTGTTTGTCTTTGATGGTACTCATATGGTGACGCTCATGTTTCAAAAAAAAATTTCAGACCCTAAAATCCTCCTTGTGGTATCCCAGGATCGGAACCTGGTGTGTGGGGTTAGGATCCGAGATCGGGGTACTATGGAAGTTGCCACTTCTGAATTCGGGTTACAGCGAATGGACGTCGAGAACCGAATTTGGGACGTGACAAATTTGGTGCTCCAAACTCAAACACGTTTAATGCTAGTTGGAAGAACCATCCCAACTTCAGTTGGAGGACTGGATCCACTGCGAATGCAACCAATATCCCTCAAGCCCAACCTATACTAGGTCCATCTCTAGTCATTACTCCAAAAGTTACGCTAGAGGAGATGTTGGGTGCATTTGTATCGGTTCAAGCTAAGTATAACAAGAGAAATTCTATGAAAATAGATGGGTTCATGCAAGAGCAATTGAAATTCAATCAAAATTCAACTCAAGCCATCAATGAATTGAAAACCTCAATGGCTAGAGTTGAATCTCATCTTAGTATTAGGGAGAAAGGCACACTTCCTGCCCAACCTCTTCCTAACCCAAGAACCTAATTTGAGATACAAGATGCAAGCTCATCCTCCCAACATGCAGAGCATGTTTAAGCTATCACCACTTTGAGAAGTGGAAAAGTAATTGACAAATCTAATTCGGTGAAGGCCCCAAAGCCTAAGGATCCGAAAAATTCCAAAGCGGATGATAGCCCAAACAACACTCCACAAGAGAAAGAACCGAAAAGGCAATATAAGTCGGTTGCCCTGTTTCCCCAAAGGTTGATTTCACCTAAACCTTTAGACAAAAATCTAGAAATATTAGAGGTTTTCAAGTAGGTGAAGATCAACATCCCGTTGTTGGATGCCATAAAACAAATACCATCCTATGCCAAATTTCTAAAGGAATTATGTACGGTCAAAGGAAACACAATGTTCACAACAAAGTACTTTTGACTGAGAATTTGAGCGCTATCATCAAACAAGAGGTGCCCTAAAAATACAAGGATCCGAGTAGTCCAACCATCTCATGCATCATAGGAGACTATCGGATTAAACAAGCCTTACTCGACTTGGGGGCAAGTGTGAACCTCATTCCATACTCGGTTTACGAACAACTTGGGTTAGGTGAATTGAAACCCACCAAAACCACACTCCAACTTTCTGATAGATCCATTCGTATACCGAGAGGAATGATTGAGGATGTTCTAGTCCAAGTTGATAAATTCTACTATCCAGTAGACTTTATTGTCTTGGATACACATCCCGTGATAGGTACCGGTGCTCAAATTCCTGTCATACTTGGCCGCCCTTTTCTAGCTACTTGCAATGCGATTATCAATTGTAGAAATGGGCTAGTACAAATGTCCTTTGGAAATATGACACTTGAGCTGAATATATTTGATTTATGCAAGCAACCACGGGAGGTTGATGATGAGATCCACGAGATAAATATGATTGAATCAATCGTGGATGATACATTCCCCTTGTCATTATATTCCGATCCTTTGGAGGCATGTGTGGCCCATTCTCATGAGATAAATGATGACACAATACGAGAGATGGATGCCATTTTAGATGCGATGCCGGTGCTTGATAACAAAAGATGGAGGGCCCTATTTGAGCCTTTGCCCCGTAAACGAGAACAAAGCCCTCCCATCCAATATCAAGGCACCAACACTCGACCTAAAACCATTACCAAGTGAGCTGAAATATGTCTATTTAGGTCGAGATGAGACATATCCGGTGGTGATTTCTTCCCACTTGGATGAAGAACAAGAGAGTAGGCTAATGGCCACTCTATTAAAGCATAAGAGTGCCATTGGGTGGTCGATTGCGGATCTCAAAGGCACAGACCCACTGATTTGTACTCATCGCATACACCTTGAGGAGAATGCGAAGACATCTAGGTAACCACAAAGACGACTCAATCCAAACATGAAGGATGTGGTTAAGGCTGAAGTGGTAAAACTATTGGATGTGGGTATTATCTACCCAATATCCGATAGTCAATGGGTGAGTCCAACTCAAGTGGTGCCTAAGAAATCCGGGATCACCATCGTAACCAATGCCAATAATGAACTCGTACCGACCAGAGTCATTACCGGTTAGAGAATGTGCATTGACTACTGGAAGCTAAACACTGTCACGAGGAAAGACCACTTCCCCCTACCGTTTGTTGATCAAATTTTAGAACGGTTGGCTGGTCATTCCTATTTTTGCTTCCTTGATGGCTACTCAGGGTACAACCAAATAGAGATCGCCCGTGACTAAGAAAAGACTACATTCACATGTACATTCGGCACTTTCGCCTATCGACGGATGCCGTTTGGACTATGTAATGCTCCTGCCACCTTTCAGCGTTGTATGATGAGTGTATTTTCTGATATGGTGGGGACAATCCTTGAAGTTGTTCACTCGCCTCAAGTGTAAGGCTGCAATGTAGTAATAAAACTCGGTAAGACCAAGGTCGATCCATAGGGAATTAGAAACAACTTTCAAACTATTCCAGCAACTCAGTTTGCAAGAGATGTGAGGTTTAATTGGAATACTTATGCTAAAACAGTAACTTAACAAAAACCAGTAATTTAAAGTACTAAGGCATTCAAGGATCCACTTGTAGCAATCCCATGTCAATCCAATCAATCCAAGTAAGATACACAACTAGATTTGAAGTCCTATCTCTCACCTAGTTGGAAAATAAAGCATTAAACACATTCAATCACATTCAAGTTGAACTTCTAAGTTCTAGTCCCATTCAACACATGTACACTTCAAAATCATAGGCTTCGGAGTAACAGCCATGCCTATGGACTATGGCTTGCTCAAGGGTTACCATAATTCGAATCTAAACAAACACCATATGATAATCTCAGAGAATTGCAAGGAATTCATGTCCGGAGCACATGAACTCTCATAAAACATCTCAAACATCAATTTAAGGGACTAAAAGATTAAAAACCCAAACTTGAATTGAAATTACTTGAATTAAACTGAATCAAACATGAAAATTAGCTACAAGCTTCACCTCTTAGCCTTAGCTGAGAGATTCTAGCCGAGCATTGTCATACTACAACTAGAACTCATGAAAAAGCATAAAAACTAGAAAAACCAGAGTTTGGAGAGTTACAGACGCTCCACGACGGCTTCCTCTCTCTAGCACCACGTCCCTTAACTTCTATGATGCCCTAGGAAGAGCCCCTAGGTGTCCTTTTATAGTGAGGATGCTCGGTTGCGTTGGAATCTTCCAAAAACCGCGTAAAGTTACGCAATGCGCAACAAATTTCAGAACCGGAAATAGAAACTTCCTGATTTTCTATGTGGCCGACCGATCGGACGACCGGTTAGACTGGCCTGGCCGACCGGTCACGACCGGTCGGACCTACCTGTTTAACGGTCCAGGGAGTACACAGAGAGGGCCGACCAGTTGGTCGACCGGTCACGACCGGTCGGACCTGCTTATGGTCATTGGTCCAGCAAGCTTCCAGAGAACACTGACCGTTTGGCTGACCGGTTAAGACCGGTCGGACCAACTGGTCCTTCCAGTGGTTTCCAAAGGTGTGGCCGACCGGTCGGACTAGCTATTCCTTTTCTTTTTCTTCTTTTCTTTATTCTCTTTTCTCCCTCTTTCTTCTTCCTTCTTTGGTCCACCTTGGACATTCATTCACAGGTACTAAATGGACCCTTTTTGGTCTCTAGTTGAGTGAAGTCTGCTCTCATCCCTACAATCACAAAAAATGCGTTAGATTGGCCTTTTAATCATGAAAACCAGGCATATAATGTGATGTAGTGGGCTATGCAATGTATAAATTGGAGGTTCAACACACCCCCAACCAGCTTTTTGCTAGTCCAGAGCAAAACATGCGTGAAACAATTTCAAACCTCCAAACCCAACTCTCCTTCAGAAACCATGTTTCTGTCCATTCCAAGACATATAAGTATAAAATTTGGAGAAATTAGGTGCTAGAAGCTGAAACCTTAAACTCTCAAAACATAATAAGTGTCTACATGAAATTCCCACTGATTGATTGATAAATAGAAGAACTCAAACAGATTCAACCTAGTTTGTATAGTGAAAGTTCATCTCATGAGTTTCTGGGATTATCTTCTTCATAGATTAAGTAACCAAGGATTTTAAGGTGCACAGAGCAACAACAAGCCTAAGACAGGAATTTGCCTTACCGTCCTTTCGACGGCTTTCATACTACGTCCCATTTCCGGCTTTGGTTACGATTCGACCATCCCCTGGTTGGTAATAGGTAGCCCTTTTTCAGAATTTTTCACCATTTTTCCTTCATTCCCGATTTCATCCTTTCTTTTCCTTTTTCTTTTAATTTAGATATGATTTTTAAAAATCCATATCTTTCGTTATTTTCCCATGGACAAGGATGGACAAAATACCCCGGCTTGGTTTCTCAACACCTTTTAAATCAAAGTCTAGCTAATCCACAAATCACATAATCCTTTCAACCCCTGAAAATCGTGTAAAGTGAACTAGGTGTAAAAAGTGTTCAAATTTTCTATCGATCACAACAATAGGGGAACTAACATATAAAACCATTATGTTGGGAGAAATTCAAGACTTACAACATCACACACTTCGTATCTCCTCTTCTTATACTCCTATCATCTCGAATGCATGGAAATAAGGTTTTCTAAAAGAGTTTTGAAATTTAAGAAATTTTGAAAAAATTTACGCATATGAAGCTCGAAATGTTGCATCATGCTAGATGAAGGATCTCATCTCACCCCCCAACCAAACCTTGCATTGTCCTCAATGTAACAAGATATGCAATGAGCATGAACATGAGAGTGATGGTAAAATATGAGAGAGTGAGAACAATAGTACCTAAGAGAGCGATCATGGAAGTCTACAACCCAACAACTAAAGCTACTTAAAACAGTAAAACTAGATAAACTAAACCTAATCTACGGAAAGCAATAAAGATAACTAAGCCGTCCCTTTTTAAAAAGAGGATCTCCATCAGACTAGGAGATCGATTATCAGAATAACATCCAAAAGGACAAAGTTAAGAAGGATCATCAAGTGGTGTAACAAATTTTTCAGTAGGACTGTCCACCATCCTGCTTTGGAAAGTACATTGGTGACATTGATCATTCTAACCCATTGAAATTCCGGCTGAAAAATTTCAGTGGGTTCTTCAACGAAATTGTCACATGTACTAAGAAAGGAGAATTTCATTGGTTGGAAATCATTAAATATGGATCTCCTTTCCTTCTTGTCTGGACAAAAATTATTCAAATATGGATCATCCCAGAAGTGTTCTTCGGTTTGAACAAACTAAAGAGATGTGGAGACTTGTATTTCTTCTTCACAAGTCGATATGATCTCCACAAAATCAGATTTCACCGGTGCTTCCACAATTGATTTTTCAGTTTGGCACTTTGTGGAAGGAAGCTTTTTAGGCACCGGGGGGGTCTCTCTCAAAGCATGTACAATGTCCAGAATCATGAGATCGTCCCAATCCTCAAAGTACGTTACGCACTCCTCAAGTGTATAAGAGACCTCATCGGAGGAAAATTTCAGATTTGGACCCTTTATGTCCTCCTCCTTCTCAGAATTTTGTGTAGGTTGGAGTGGGTCCTCAACCTCTACACTTTTAGAAATTGGCCTCTCTGTAGGCAAGTCAAGCACCAATTCTTCCAAATCCTGCACAACAAATTTGTGTAAATCAGAAATTGGTGACTTGTCAATTGAATTTTCAGAAATTGACACTTCCAAGGTCTTAATGAAATGAGGATTAGATTCATCCTTAGAATGTGTCAAACATGTCCCCAAACTTTCAGGTAGATCATGTTGGAAAAACTCCCCATCTTCCATGGATTCTGTCATGTTTACCTCATGGGGGCCATCATTGTCGTCCCAATCCTCAAAGGGATCAAAGCTAACAACATCTAGAGGATCAAAATTCTGCCTTAAGGCGAACTCCTCTTCCACGATTGAATCAATCATATCAACCTCGTGGATATCCTCATCATCCCTATACCTTTTGCCCAAGTGGAACACATTCACCTCCAATGTCATGTTTTCAAAGGACAATTGCATCACTCCATTCTGGTAATTTATGATTACGTTTGATGTAGCAAGGAATGGGCGGCCTAGAATCACCGATATTTGGGTGCTAGCATCCATAACCGGTTGTGTGTCCAAGATAATGAAATCTACCGGGTAGTAGAATTTATCAACTTGGACTAGCACATCCTCAACTATCCCTCTCGATACACGGATGGATCTATCAGCGAGTTGCAACGTGGTTTTGGTGGGTTTTAATTCACCAGGACCCAATTGCTCGTATACCGAGTACGGGATCAAATTTACGCTTGCCCCCAAGTCTAGCAATGCACGCTCAATCCGGTAGTCTCCAATGATACATGAGATTGTGGGACTACCGGGATCTTTGAATTTTTGGGGGGTCTTTTGAGTGAGAATGGCACTCACTTGCTCATTTAAGAAGGCCTTTTGTTGCACATTATATTTACGTTTGGTTGTGCATATGTCCTTTAGAAACTTGGCATAGGAGGGGACTTGTTTGATGGCATCAAGTAAGGGAATGTTAATCTTGACTTGTCTGAAAATCTCTAGAATATCATGAGAGTTTGGAAGAGATTTGGGGGCAACCAATCTCGAAGGGAATGGTGCTACAGGCTTGTAAACACGTTCCGTTTCTTGTGGGGCTAAGTTAGATCCGTCCTCATCTTCAGAATTTATCGGATCATTAGGCTTGTCGGCCTTCACCGGAATAGATTTGTCAATTTTTTTACCACTTCTAAGAGTGGTGATGGATTTGGCTTGCTCCATGTGTTGGTTGGAAGGATTAGGAATGCTCACTTCATGTAATTGCTTTGGATTGGGCTGAGGTTAGGCCGGAAAGGTCCCTTCCCTAGCATTTAAGCATCCCTTAATCTCATCAACCAAGACTTTAAGCTCTTGGAACATTTGCTGATTTGTTTGATTGATTTGCGTTTGCCCTTGTATAAACGCTGTCAAGGTATCCTCCATTGACAACTGAGATGGGGCCATATTTTGCATGGGTGGCCCTCCTTGAGAGTTGGTAGGATTGCCCGTGGGAGCATTCTTCCAACTGAAATTTGGGTGGTTCTTCCAACTTGTATTGTACGTATTACCCACCGGTCCATCGAAAGGCCGTTGATACCCATATGTGGCATTTGCATGTTCATGTAATACCTCTTGAAATGCAGGAATTGTGGGACAATCTTGCATAGCGTGTAAATCGGTGTGACAAATCCCACATATGGTCTCAATAGCTTCATTGGACTTTGGAACTCCACTTTTACTAAGTTCCATGGCCTCGACCTTCCTTGTGAGGTTGGTTATCCTTGCATTCACGTCATCTTCCTCCTTGAGGATATAAATCCCTCCTTTCTCTTTCTCTTGAATAGGCTTGGGGTTATTGGGTTTATCCGAGGTATCCCAAGATTGGGCATTTTCAGCCAACATGTCAAAATAACTCCAAGCCTCATCTGGATTTTTGCTCATAAACTCGCCATTGCACATCATCTCTACAAATTGGCGCATATTGAAACTTAATCCATCATTGAAAAAATTTATAATTCGCCAACTCTCATAGCCATGATGTGGGTAAGTAAGTAGGAGGTCCTTAAATCTCTCCCAACATTGGAAGAAAGATTCACCCTCTTTAGCCGAAAAATTCATTATGGCTCTTCAAAGGGTGTTCGTTTTATGAGCCGGGAAGAACTTTTTCAAGAATTCCCGGGTCATCTCATTCCATGACCCAATCAAATGTGGTCTAAGAGAGTGAAGCCAATGTTTGGCTCTTTCTTTCAATGAAAAGGGAAAGAGTTTAAGTTTAATAGTATCTTCTGAAACATTGGTGTATTGCAAGGTAGCCACCACTTCTTCGAATTCTTTCAAGTGCAGATATGGGTGGTCAGAGTATAACCCAGCTTTATGTCAATGTTTCCCCCGTTTGGTGGTAGAACCACGCAAGAGGGTGTAATTGCACGGGCTGGTTGTAGGTAATCCCGCAGTGATCTCATTGGAGGAACGTTATGTACCTCATTCTCTCCTACTCCCTCTTGATTTTCTTTTGTAGTTGGAGTAGGGGGGGAGGATTCCTTAAAGGTGTTTGATCCACACTCCCCAAATTTTCACAATGTTCTTGGTAGTTTCGGACTCGTCTATGGACTGACAATGGTCCAACTAAACCACCTTCTGATTGGAGGCGATTAGAGTGGTTACGTTCCCAACGGGACATAAACCACTCAACCAAAAACTGTCTAAACCTAAATCCTAGAAATCTGAACTTAATCAGAAAATAGAAAATCTGTAAAAAGCTAAGTTAGAAAGGTATTACCGGATGCGCTTGAACTAGAGAAGAAATTCTACAAAGCAAAACAATTTGTTAGTTCTAAAAATATCAGAAAACCTATCTACTTCTACATCTACAGCCACTAAAACAATTTGAAAATCGTTATCTAAATTCCCTGGCAACGGCGCCAAAAACTTATTCGCTCGCCTCAAGTGTAAGGCTGCGATGTAGTAATAAAACTCGGTAAGACCGAGGTCGATCCACAGGGAATTAGAAACAACTTTCAAACTATTCCAGCAACTCAGTTTGCAAGAGATATGAGGTTTAATTGGAATACTTATGCTAAAACAATAACTTAACAAAAACCAGTAATTTAAAGTACTAAGGCATTCAAGGATCCACTTGTAGTAATCCCATGTCAATCCAATCAATCCAAGTAAGATACACAACTAGATTTGAAGTCCTATCTCTCATCTAGTTGGAAAATAAGGCATTAAACACATTTAATCCCATTCAAGTTGAACTTCCAAGTTCTAGTCCCATTCAACACATGTAGACTTCAAAATCATAGCCTTCGGAGTAACAGCCATGCCTATGGACTATGGCTTGCTCAAGGGTTACCATAATTCGAATCTAAACAAACACCATATAATAATCTCAGAGAATTGCAAGGAATTCATGTCCGGAGCACATGAACTCTCATAAAACATCTCAAACTATCAATTTAAGGGACTAAAAGATTAAAAACCCAAACTTGAATTGAAATTACTTGAATTAAACTGAATCAAACATGGAAATTAGCTATAAGCTTCACCTCTCAGCCTTAGCTGAGGGATTCTAGCTGAGCATTGTCATACTACAACTAGAACTCATGAAAAAGCATAAAAACTAGAAAAACCAGAGTTTGGAGAGTTGCAAACGCTCCACGACGGCTTCCTCTCTTTAGCACCACGTCCCTTAGCTTCTATGATGCCCTAGGAAGAGCCCCTAGGTATCCTTTTATAGTGAGGATGCTCGTTTGCGTTGGAATCTTCCAGAAATCGTGTAAAGTTACGCAATGCGCAGCAAATTTCGAAACCGGAAATAGAAACTTCCTGATTTTCTATGTGGCCGACCGATCGGACGATCGGTTAGACTGGCCTCGCCAACCGGTCACGACCGGTCGGACCTACCTAATTAACGGTCCAGGGAGTACACAGAGAGGGCCGACCAGTTGGCCGACCGGTCACGATCGGTCGGACCTGCTTATGGTCATTAGTCCAGCAAGCTTCCAGAGAACACTGACCGTTTGGCTGACCGATTAAGACCGGTCAGACCAACTGGTCCTTCCAGTGGTTTCCAAAGGTGTGGACGACCGGTCGGACTAGCTATTCCTCTTCTTTTTCTTCTTTTCTTTATTCTCATTTCTCCCTCTTTCTTCTTCCTTCTTTGGTCCACCTTGGACCTTCATTCACAGGTACTAAATGGACCCTTTTTGGTCTCCAATTGAGTGAAGTCTGCTCTCATCCCTACAATCACAAAACATGCATTAGATGGGCCTTTTAATCATGAAAACCATGCATATAATGTGATGTAGTGGGCTATGCAATGTATAAATTGGAGGTTCAACAAAGTCTTCATGGATGATTTCTCAGTATTTGGTTGTAGCTTTGATGAGTGCCTTGAGCACTTGAAATCTGTGTTGAAAAGATGTGAAGAGAAGAACCTTGTGTTGAATTGGGAGAAGTGTCACTTTATGGTTCAAAAAGGGAATTGTACTTGGTCACTGTTAGAACTTAGAAAAAGGAGTAGGGAAAGAAAGATCAGAACTACTCGTCAGCAGTCCTTCTTTCTTTTTCTTTTCTTTTCGTGTTTCTTTTATTCTGGGGGAATTCTGAGCATAGAGACATTCATAGACAATCATAAGCAATCACAAAGTGTACACAAGAGAGAGATATCGCAAGGCGAATTTTATTCCAGAGATTCTGAGATCTTTTACATTCCAGGCTGTGATACTAGTCACGAGCCTTTAATTACATCAACGGTTGATCACCCTTGATTGGAAGGCAAAAGACTAATCCGCCGGGGATTATGGTCTTGAGTTCATGGTCGTGTAGACCTTTGTTTTCTTGTTATGGACTGAGCCACATTTGTTAGACACGCCGGATGTCTATGTCCCATTTTCTTTCGGTATGTCCGGGGTTAAGAGACTGTCAGGATTCGAGTGGTGCAACTCGGGGCCCGCGCCTGTTATTGTGAACAGGTGACCGCTGGAATACATGAACCTCGAATGTTGGTCGGCATGACCCAAGGCCCGCGCCCGTACTTTTATGACGGGTGACCTTGGGAAAGCGCTCCGCAACGTTCCCGAACGAGGGTTTTAATCGAGTGGTGCAACTCGGGGGCCACGCCTGTTACTGTGAACAGGTGACCGCTGGAATACACGAACCTCGAAATATTGGTCGGCATAACCTAAAGCCCGCGCCCATATTTTTATGACGGGTGACCTTAGGAAAGCAATCCGCAACTACCTCATCAGCTCAACCGACAGACACGTTGTCGATAGGTAGGGCATCGATGGTCTTTTTCATAGTGGCAGTCCATAGCAAGATGTTTCAAGCTTAGTTAGAACTATTTGTTTGTGGTTTCTCGTGGTAACCATAACCCCTTGGGTTTAGCCTCGGACCTTTATCCGGGATGAATAGAGCTTTGTACAGTAAAGTAAATGTATTTCTTCTGGAGTCGGGCGACTCGTCTTCGAGAACACTCTTTCTTCTGAGTATTTTCAATGATCTGTTTAGGATCAAGTAGGCTTTATCCAGCCAAGATCTTTTGAGGATCCAAACTCAATGGGCTAGATCGGCTTCTTCGAGGCCTGTAAGTGGCTATGTATAGGGTCCGATGGGTACCCACATATACCAATTTCTTATGAATAATGGGGATCGGTGCCCCGTGAATGCTTGACTCAGCTGTTGGATAGCCTGAGTACTTCAGCTTTGCCTCGGCGTCTTCGAGATCGCGGTTGATTTCAACTGGCATTAGTCAATTTTCAAGCCAACAGGGCACTTCCCAGGACTGAAAATGACTGAGTAGTGGACCTGTTCGCGGTCTGATTAGAGAGACCAGAGAGTATTATCGATAACCATCTCTGAACAGGGGTGGATTACGTCCACGAAGATCACGGTGCGATCGCATTTCGATTTGCTTAGCAAAAGTCAATTTCCGGGCCAACAGGGCACTCCCAGGGCTGAAAATGACTAAATAATGGACCTGTCTGCAGTCTAATCAGGGAAATTGATGAATATTATCGATGACCGTCTTTAAACAGGGGCGTATTACGTCCACGAAGATCGCGGTGCGATCGTGTTCTGATTTGCTTAGCAGAAGTCGATTTTCGGGCCAATAGGGCACTTCCTAGGGCTGAAAATGACTTAGTAGCGGGCCTGCCGACCACTTGATTAGGGTATTCGAGGGTCCTGAGATCGGGTAACCTTGTCGCGGTGCATGATTATGGTGTATCATGTCATGTAGAAAAAAGTTTCCCTCTCGGGCTCGGTCCAATTCCGCCCGATTCTTCTCGTTTTAGGCCGTTTTCGGCTCTTTCGGAGGGATTTTCGGAGCCGCCAAATTGGCTAAGTGTTGGTCATTTTAGACCGAAACACTGATTTGGGCCACTTATCATTGACCGTTGGAGAATCTGATCCGGTGGATGGATAGATCTCATCGAGACACATCTAGGAGAGGCGGTTTCATCAAAATCCGATCTCGGACGAAGGCGGGCCGTGCGACGGAAGGTCCACTCCTCCCATCAGTGTCCGGGCGCATGGGGGAGTGTGTACAGGCGCATGTGATCATTTTTCAAGCGCATGTGGCCATTTTACAAGCGCATGTGGTGTTGCATCATCTGTCAAGCGCATGTGGTCATCATTCGGGCGCATGTGGTCATCATCCGGGCGCATGTGCCCATTTTGCACAAAAAATAGATGAAGTAGAGGTGTTCCGGGCGCATGTGGCAGTGCACATGCGCCTGGACCTAAGGAGTAAGCGCATGTCCCTCCCAGACTTAGAGAAAATTCAGATTTTTCCGACCAGAAAAGCCGGCGCATGTGGGGGAAAAAGCCAGCGCATGTGGGGGATATGCCGGCGCATGTGCCCAGTACTTAGAAAATTTCAGGATTTTCTTCCTGAAATTGGGATTCCGGCGAGGAAATCCCTTTCCGGCGAGGGTTTCCGGCGGGGGAATCCACTCCGGCCAAGGCATCCGGCGAGGGGAGAGAAAGTAACCGCATGTGGTGCTTACATCACTCTGAGGTCGGCGGGGGATGATCTCATCGTGATAAAATGAGGTGACTTCACTATTTATAGGGGATAATCGGGTTCGGGTCCTGTCCGATGGGTATTTCCCGGCGCATGTGGTAGAAAACAGTGTCAAGCGCATGTGGTTGGAGGCCAGGCGCATGTGGTTGGAAGCTAGGCGCATGTCCTTTACCGGCGCTTTTCGAAAAAGTGTTCAATTCACTTCCTTTCGCTGATAGAGTGCAAGCGCATGTGTTTGGAGGCCAGGAGCATATGGTTGGAGGCCAGGTGCATGTCCTTTGCCGGCGCTTTCCCACTACTTAGCCAAATTTTCAGGATTCCAGCACTTAGAAAATTTTTAGCATTTCAGCTTCGACGAGGGACTTCCATAGGACAGCTACCTTTTCTAGACATGCACTCACTGTCACCAAACCACTTCTAGGCTAGGATTGACCTCCTGAATGAACGGGGTGGGGTGTTAAAGTCCAGATGTTGCCAATTTTGGTACTTCCTTCCTAATTTGGAGCCTCCAGGTCGGCTTGTAGTATAGGACTGTTGTTCCGGGGATTGCGCGCATGGAAATACGCATCATAATGACTTCAAACTTGCTATTTAAGGGTTTTAGGGCGCTCCGGATCATTTAGCGGTGAAGCGCATGTCCAGTTCCACTCTGAAATGGTAGCTGTAGGCTTACGAACCCTTTTTGGTCAGCTCCAAATGGGGATGAAACGCATTTTGAGGTGCGCAGGTAAAAATATGCACCGGATGACTTTGAAACTTACAGGTTAAGGGTTTTAGGACATTTTGGATCATTTGGCGGTGAAGCACATGTCCAATTTCACTCTGAAATGGTAGCTGTAGGCTTACGGACCCTTTTTGGTTAGTTCCGGGCAGGGACGAAACGCATTTCAAGGTGCGCAGGTAAAAATATGCACCGGATGACTTTGAAACTTATAGGTTAAGGGTTTTAGGACATTTCAGATCATTTGGCGGTGAAGCGCATGTCCAGTTCCACTCTAAAATGGTAGCTATAGGCTTACGGACCCTTTTGGTCAGTTCCGGGCAGGGACGAAACGCATTTCGAGGTGCGCAGGTAAAAATATGCACCGGATGACTTTAAAACTTACAGGTTAAGGGTTTTAGGATATTTCGGATCATTTGGCGGTGAAGCGCATGTCCAGTTCCGCTCTGAAATGCTGTTTATGAATTTTAGTCGCTACCAAGCGATCAGGGTTGTGCAGGCATTTTCAGGGCTTTCGTGGCCTCAAAACTTATCCAAATCATTGTCAATAGACCACGGGATGTTGTTTTACAATGGGTACAAATTTGAGCCCCAGCAAGTGCCCCCCCGGTGTGCTGCGTTGGATGCTTACGTCATGCCAGTGTAGTGCACCGGTTCCCCAGGCTCAAGTATAAATAGTTGACTCACTGAGTCATTCCAACATTTCCTCGAGTCAGAAAATCCAACTTTCCCAAGGTGAGAGAGCTCACCCTCAGGGTACAAGCGCATGTTGTCCCCTTGTGGTCGCATGTGGCCTGCCATCCATTGCTTTTTTCGGCGAACTATTTCCTCCAAGCGCATGTCAAACTGCCTCTGAGGATGTGGGCGCATGTCCCAGGAGCATGTTGTTCTGGGCATGCGCCCAGGGCAATGCCCAGGACTTGTCTTTTCTTCAAATTTCAGAGATGGGTGCATGTGGTGATGCACATGTGCCTAGTGCATTGAATTCCAAGCTCGTTTCTTCCTTTCTTCTGAGCCGGGCGCATGTCAAATTGCACATGCGCCTGATGCCTTATGGAATAAAGTTTCACTTTCAATTTTTAGAGATTGGGCGCATGTGAGGGATGACATGTGCCTGGGGCTCCACCTTGGGCGCATGTTAGCCCAATACTTAGCCAAAATTTCTATTTTTAGCCCCTACTTTGCACTCGGTGAAGAAATGGCATTTTCGGCTCCGTTTCTCAGTCAAATTCAGTGCTATTTGAGGCTAGATCGCTTAAAACTCAAGCATGATTGGAGCTTAGTGCCTTTGGCCTGCTGTTGGCCACCTACTTTGTCCTGTCACAGCTAGCAACCGTCTATTTTAGGCAGGTTCAGAGTATGTTTGCCAGAGTGCGCTTATAGTGTTCTGATTGCCTGTAAAGTTGCTGTGTGCGAATAGTTGCATATGTATGATGCTGAAACTGTTTCCTGACTCTGTCCAGTATCTACTTATAAGCACCTGGACTCGTCAAGGCTATTTTTAGACTAAATGCATGGATGTATTGTGGGTTCAATCTATGATTTTGTGTGTGCATCGATCCTATGTATGCATGCATGTATGATGGCAGTTGATGAAATGCGTATGATGATCGATATGCTATGCTCTTGATTTTGTTTGCTTTCATGCTCTTCATGCTTGTGCTCTACATGCTGTGCTTGTGTTTGTGATATGATTTCGTTAGGCTATTTGCCCGTGTGTATCAAGTTGTTTTCTAATGTTGCTCTGTTTACTCGTTGCAGTGAATTGCAATAGCAACAATGGGATCCTCTGGTGAAACCTCTGGGTTGCATGCTTCTGGTCCGACGCTGATGAAGCGCGGTCAGAAAAGAACAGCTGAAGGTCCTTCTAACCCTCCTCCTCCAAGACGTAACTCTCGCTTCTTTCCTACAGTCGAACCCAAGATAAAGGATTTCACGGAGCGTATTGGGCAGCTTCCTCATGAAGTGCTGGTGCGCATCTTCATCAACAAGACAGCGCCTGAACCTCCAAAGCAGGGAACAGAACAAGAGTGGGTCTATTGGTATGCCCATCTTGCTGGTGTGGCAAGTGCCATCGAGGCGGGTCCTCAAGATATATCTGTTCAAAATGTAGAAGAGAATCTGACGGGTCAGAAAGGTAAGAAGAAAGGAGGACGAGGAAAACAACCGATCAAGGCGCTCAGTCAAGCGGAGCGATTGACACAGCTCCTCGACTTGAAATATGAAAGGATGAAGATTGGATGGGAGAGCAACAAGATCACTGCTGAGCGTGGCATCTGCATCACTAACCCCTACAATGGCGAAGTCATCTTGCACCAGAAGTCTCTTATGAGGTGTAAACCTTTTTCGAGCATCGAGCCATCTGATGTTCGTAGACCTGGCCAGTTCTATGGAGTGGAGAGATGGTCTTCAATTCCTGAGAGATTACTCACCGCCACCCTAGGAAGCAACGAGAAGCAACAAAAGGTTGGTGAGATTAAGGAAATGACTTTCCTGATGCCTACGTGTGATCCGCATGCACCTTATCCGACTCATTTCTTTGAGACGGTGCGTCAAAGATTCCTTCCTATGAGCACGTCCGCAATGTGGGAGACTTCGAGCTTCCGTACCCGAGGGCATCTGAATCGTCGTGACAGCTACATCCCCTGGGCGAAGGAGATTCTGATCCGGCACGAGGCTGTGCTGAGGGAGGTCGGGCTCTACTATGCCATCGAGGCGACTGCCGGCTTCTTTCCGCGGGATCCGACGATTCTCAGGGGCTTCTTAAATTACTGGAGTTCTGTTACCAACTCTTTCCATCTTCCTCAAGGAGAGATGAGTATAACCCTCTGGGATCTTAAGATGATGGCGGGCCTACCCATACGCGGCCGGTATTATCATGAATATATCCCCTCTGATGAAGAATTGTCTGGCTTCAGGCGCGAAGGTGATCGGAAGGCCTATCATTCCAAGGCGTGTTTGGAGTTGTTCAATGAATTGCAACAATTTGACTGCATTACAAAGATACACTATGAAGATTGGTCATTCTACTTCAGCCACGGCTTGAAGTAAGTCTTCCCGGGACGTCTCTTTCTTTCTTTCTTCTCATGATGTATGCTCTTTTCTCCTGCATAGCTTCTTATGTGAAATTCTCTCTCCTTTCTCTCTTTCAGGATTGACTACGGAAAATATAAAGTTGATGTTAAAAGAATAAGGGCTTTACGACAAAGGTTCCAATGCAAATTTCCTTATCCGAACGTATTGTCTCCCACTTGCGAGCTAGCAGGCTTCCTCGCTTATTGGTTGTCCGCAGTCGCGCTTCCCAGCTCAAAGAGTGCTGATGGTGTCAGGGTTTCTTGCTTTGTCATGGCGGGTGCCCTTGCCAGTGGTCAACGTCTTGCTATAGCGCCACCTGTACTCTGCAGCATATATAGAGCGTTCGGTTATGTTGCCAGTAATCCAGACAAACTTGCCGATGGAATGGACGCTGCCCATTGCCCGTGGCATTATTTCTGGGGCTGGTTAGGCGTTTATTTCCCGTGGGTATATGGCATGAAGCCTCACGCCTACTTCTTTCCGGACCGAGCGCCTCTTATCAGATTCATGAAGGCCAAGATGGTGCTTAAGATGCCAGAATGGGTGTCGTCAAGGATCTGCAGTGAGAATGAAGTTGACTTTTACCATTTTCCTGCTTCCATTGCTGATGAAGATATCGAAGTCGTTGATGATGAGGATTTGGTTGACTCTTCTGACAGAGAATTCCTAATATCAATCCGGACCGCCTCTCTCCCGTTCCGCGAAGGCATGGAGTTCTGGCGCGAGCCTTACTACCCGAGCAGGTTCGCCAGACAGTTCGGCTACGATCAGGGTGTTCCATCGACTCTTCCGAGCGTGACGAGGATAGAACGAGCATATGGCACGGGTCCTGTCCATTGGGAGTGGATGTGGGACCAACTTTTGCTGACGCGAACTGGCGCGAGGTTCGTGTTGCATGGCGGTAGTCGACGTCCCGCGACTTCTTATGGTTGGATGAGATGGTGGGTGAATCAGTACGCGCGCATCCCGGATGCCAAACCTGTCGATTTCCCTCTCTATCTCTCTCCTCCAAGGTTGAATGACGTTCCTAAGGACGGTCTTCGTTATCTTTGTGAGCAGCGTGAGGCCGTCGGAGTTCCTGTTACCAGCCATCTGACTTCCTTGAACGTGCCGATCACTCGTAGGAAAGAAGATGGAGCGTTAGACGGATGGTATTGCTTCGGGGTCCCTATACAGAGACGTCAACAAAGGGTCGGATCTTCGCGTCCTCCAGTAGAGAATGCTCCTCCGTCTGTCGAAGAGGATGAGCCTATGGAAGGCATGGCAGGAGTTAGACTTTCTGATGATTTCGTTGACGATCTTCCACCAGGCCGCGCGAGAGATCAGTTGAGAGTCAAGTAAGACTCACACCTAGAGTTCACCCATTAGCGCCTGAGAAAAACTTAAGAAAGGCAGAAATGTTACATATCAAGAAGTGGGGGAGTTTGGATCCGTCGTTGCAGATCACTACTCCAGAGATAGTGGTAGGTGCGACTGTTGCCAATAGCCACGAAGAAGGTGAGCTTCGGTCTGGTGCTACAGAGGAGATTGCAGACGAAGAAGATATAATTATCGATAATCGAGACGGAGGTGAGTCCGAGCCTGCAGATGTCGAGGGGGACAATGCCGAAAATGGTTCTGAGGCCGGTGATGGTCAGGGAGCGGCGTGCCTCGATGGTTCGGGGTCACAGCTTGAAGATGAACCTGTAGATTATTCTGGTGACGACTGGGGAGTGGACCATGCCAACGATCACAGCAACGATGATTCCCTCACGAATTATTATGATAATGATGCCGGAGTCGGGGGTGTAAGTGATCTTGACGATGTTGCCATGGCAGCGATAGAAGCACAACTCTACAACAATGTCAGGGTCCAACCTTCGTCCGAGCCTTTAGTCTTCGTTTCTCAGGCTGTTGTGGCACCGACTACGGGGTTGTCGACGGATGTTCCTCCTTGTTTGCCCGTTCATGCTGGTAACGCCGAGGGATCCGTTCCAGGGCTTGAGATACGTGAGGGGAACGTTGATCCTTCTTCGGTCCTTCCATCAGGCTGTTCATTGCGAGTAGACTGTCCTGTTGAGTTGGAGGTCGTGGATACGTCACGCTCTGCTGCAGTCGAAGTCGGACCCGACATTCCGTGAGCACAAGGTAAGAAATGCGATTGTGGTTCTGCTTTGTACTTTTCTTCTTTGATTCCTACATAATCATACTAAACATATTTTGTCATTATTATCTTATTTCTACAGATCTTATTGGGTCAGTACCTACCTCTGCCACTTCCGTCGCGTCGTCTCCAGTTGTGACTATTGAACTGCCGGGCGGAGCTTTGGAAATAGTTGTTGATTCTGGGACGTGCATTGTAGGACCTTTGGAGCCTACTATTGATCTTCCTGCCATTCCTGGTACGACTCATTCACACTTTACATTAGATTATGACTTGTAGTTTCTGCTTTCATTTTTGCTAACGCATCATTTGTTCGTCTTGCATTCTTTCTTGCAGCTGCTGTCGATTCTGGCGTCGCCATTGCTATGATGCCGGACATTCCTGCATTTGAACATTTAGATTGTTTTGGTCAGAGCGTGCTGAAGGGCCTGCTGTCTAGCCTTGCGAAGGCGTTGGCCGATCCACAAGAATGGCATATGCTAGGCGCTGGCATGAAAGCGCTGGAAGCTTGTGTCAGAGTTGTTGGGTCTGATGCGCTCGTGGTTGTCAATCACATCTCTGCGTTCGAAAGCTCCCTCGCAAACGTAGCGGCTGCTGAGCGTGTCGAGCCCGATCCTGCTATCGAGGAGAAGCATAGAATTGTAGAGTCTTTAGGACCTGCAGTGGAACGTCATGTGCATTCTACGGCGAACGCACGAGAATCCCTACAAAATAATAAGATACAGTATGAAGGGTGCTTGGGCCGTATAGCTGAAATCGATGCTGAGATTGAGCATCTGCAAGCGGAGAAGATCACCGTGAGCTTCGAAGCTGCCCGTCTCGAGTCAGTAGTTACTCAGGGTCAAATAACGGTCACGCGGCTCGAGAGTGAGGACGAAGCAGCGCACAAGCAGCTGGAGGATTTGACTGCTGAACTTCAACATGATCCTGATCCTGCGGAGGTGTTATCTGCAGCAAAGTCAGCGATGGAAACTGCCAGGGTGGCCGTGATCAGGCTGATATCTGGATGTTTGGAGAAACTTTGATCTTTCGCTCCCGACGCTCTCCTTCTTGACTTCAAATGTATAGAAATGATCGTAAGGTCTTACCTT
Source organism: Liriodendron chinense (assembly GCA_003013855.2). Classification (NCBI taxonomy): domain Eukaryota; kingdom Viridiplantae; phylum Streptophyta; class Magnoliopsida; order Magnoliales; family Magnoliaceae; genus Liriodendron; species Liriodendron chinense. The sequence goes on along the minus strand of ML058490.1, from coordinate 627,527 downwards.
TATAAAATTTTGTAGTTGGTGTAAGAGATACTTACCTTTTGACCATTCATGTACACGATGTCGGAAAAAGATGTCAATCAAACTTTTGTTAAATGAAATGACAATAGCAATTATTTTTCTATCGTGTTATGTTTGTGTGATGTGTGTTAGAATGGTTTCTAATAATAACAATAATAATCTCAATTCTAATAAGTGATGAATGTAGAATGAAATGAAAAGAGTAACACTTCCCTTTGTCGTCGATTTCGGGAGTGTCCAGGGTTTCTGAACTCGGGATATGCTCGTGTCGCAGACAAATGGTCCTTCTTGGTTATTTCTCCATAGCAAGGGCAAGGAAGACCTGCAAGAATACGAAGTGACTGATTAGCTTCTGTAACTACAGGCTTATCTACTGTATTCTACTCCATTTCATTCTCCATGTCTATCCTTACTTATTACATTCCCTCTCTTAGGGAGTTTACATTTCTCATATTTATGTAAAGGAAAGTAATAGGTCGACCGTTAGGGGTAATATTTCTTCAGAAACCGGCCATTAATTGCAAAACCGGCTCCGCCACCGTCGAAATTCACTAAACGGTAGGCCCCGTTGGAGTAAACTTCTTCTATAATGCATATCAGGTCCCACTTAGGGTCGAACTTGCTCTTTGTAGTGTGCGCGGCTGTCGGTCGCTTCATTACGAGCACCAAGTCACCCTTCTTGAAGGATCTACCCCTGACTCGCTTGTCATACGCTGTTGAGATATGCTTCTGGTACATCTCTAGCCGTTGTTGTGCCGCGAGCCTTTTCTCGTCCAAGGCATCGAGCTTAACCATCCTGAGCTCAGCATTACATTCATCAGTCAGGGAGTTCCGAAGTGCTACTCGTAGGGACTCAACCTGAACTTCCATAGGGATGATGGCTCCATGCCGTATACTAGTGAATAGGGAGTAGACCGCGTTGCTGTGCGGTGCGTAGTACGATATGCCCAGAGTGCTTCGGGCAACCGTTTGTCCCAATCTTTCTTATTTTCTACCACCGTTTTCTTCAGAATCTTCACGATGGTTTTGTTGAATGCCTCAGCAAGTCCGTTTGCAAGAGGATAATAGGGTGTTGAGTAGCAATGCTTGATTTTGAACTTGGCACATAGCTTGTTGATCACAGCATTTCGGAAGGGCGTGCCATTATCCGTGATGATCCGATCGGGAATACCATGTCTATAGATGATGGCGTTCCGGATGAAACCCTCCACTTGTTTAGCTTTCACGTTCTTCAAGGCCACAGCCTCAGCCCACTTAGAGAAATAATCTGTTGCCGCTAGTATGTACTGGTGCCCTTGAGAGGAAGAGGGGCTAATGGGGCCTATCACATCCATACCCCAGGCCGCAAAAGGCCAAGACATCACTGACTGATGCAGCTCTTCTGGAGGTATATGTATGATGTCAGCATGTATCTGACACTGATGGCATTTTCTGACGTAGTCCATCACATCTTTCACCATGGTGGGCCAATAATAGCCCATGTGCCGCACTCGATGATGTAGGTTCCGTCCGCCTTGATGGGCACCACATTCTCCTCCGTGCGCCTCTCTCAGCGTATCTGAACTTCTTCTCGGGCCAGGCATCTTGACAGCGTTCCATCGCTGGAGCGTCGATACATTACCTCTTCTAAGAGGACGAACGAGCTGGCACGCCTTCTGACTTGAGTGCGCATCTGCGGATCCTCGGGTAAGAACCCATACTTCAAGTAATCAGAGAATGGCCTTCTCCAATCTTCCTCTTCTGTGATCTCAAAGCAATGTACGGGACTTGCACTCGTGACATTCTCGGCCGCTGTGAGGGATGGTAATATTCTCCTTTCTTCTATGGTGACTTGAAGTGGGCTGCCCCCTGGGTGCGCGAGAGCTGCGACCAAGTTAGCCAATGCGTCTGCTTGAGAATTTTCAGCTCTTGGGACGTGTGACACTGTACTGTCCCGAAAATGATCGAATAGGGCTCGGGCCTGATGGCAAAGAGATGACAGCTCAGGCTTGCGGACTTCATATTCCGTCATAAGCTGTCCCACAACTAACCGAGAATCACCGTATACCTGTAGTGATCGGATTCGCATGTCTCGTGCCAACTGTAACCCAATGATGAGGGCCTGATACTCTGCTTCGTTGTTGGTGCACGACGGCACTATTGTGAATGAGTAGGGCAACAAGTCGCCTTGAGGACTGATGAAGATCACATCGGCCCCTGATCCTGCAGCTCTGGAGGCTCCGTCGAAATACATCCGCCACTGCTTCGTGACCTTTACCATCATGGCCTGGTCGTCAGGCAGATCACATTCTATTTCCATGTTATCCGGTATCGGGTGAGCTGCTAGAAAATCGGCTATCGCCTGCCCTTTAACAGCTCGAGACGGCAGATACGTGATGTCGAACTCGGATATCAGTAGGGCCCATTTGGCTAAACGCCCGGACAACATAGGTCGGTTCATCAGGAACTTGATAGGATCTGCTCTGGAGATCAATGTAATCTGGTATGACAGACAGTAATGCCTCAACTTCTTCACAGCGAATATCAAGGCCAGGCATATCTTCTCTATCGGTGAGTAATTAAACTCAACGCCGACGAGCGTGCTGCTCAAATAATACAGAGCATTCTCTTTCCCTTCTTCATTCTTCTGGGCGAGCAGTGCCCCCAATGAGTTCTCTCCCACTGCTACATACAGTATCAGAGGCTTTCCCTTGATTGGCGCTGCGAGAACTGGAGCTTTCCCGAGTAACTCTTTGAGGGAATCGAAGGCTTTCTGGCACGCTTCGTCCCACTCGAAGCGGACGTCTTTCTTGTTCAGCCGAGAGAAAGGCTGGCAGCGACCTGACAGGTTCGAGATGAACCGCCGCAAGTAAGTGACTCTCCCTTGGAAGCTCTTCAGCTCTTTCAAATTCTTCGGAGGAGGCATTTCTCGGATCGCCTTGATCTTTGCGGGGTCAATCTCAAATCCCCGATGCCTGATCACAAAGCCAAGGAATTTTTCGGAGGACACCCCAAAGGTGCACTTCAACGGGTTCATACGGAGGCTCTTCTTCCTCAACCTCTGAAATACTAACTTCAAATGTTCGCGATGCTGTTGATGTCCGTCGGACCTCACTACCAGGTCATCGACATAGCATTCCACATGCTTGTGCATCATGTCTTGGAAGATTACCTGCATCGCTCTCTGATACGTGGCGCCTGCATTTTTCAGCCCAAACGGCATCACCCGGTAACAGAATATCCCGAGAGATGTGCGGAAGGCAGTGGACTCTTCGTCTTCTGGAGCCATTCGGATCTGATTATACCCTGAGTAGCCGTCCATAAAGGACATCGTTGTATATGCTGACGTGCTATCGATCAGGAGCTCCGGGATGGGTAGAGGAAAGTCATCTTTGGGACTAGCCTCGTTCAGGTTGCGAAAATCAACGCACACCCGGATCTGGCCGCTCTTCTTCTTTACAGGTACTATGTTCGAGATCCATTTGGGATACTGAACTTCCCTGATAAACCCGGCCTGAAGCAGCTTCTTCACCTCTTCCTCTATCTTCGGGACGATGTCAGGATGGAAGCGTCTCTGTGGCTGTTAGACCGACCTCTTCTCCTTCGCGATATTCAATCTGTGCATCGCGATTGCCGGGTTCAGTCCTGGCATTTCAGAATAGGTCTATGCGAACACGTCTCTGTTCTCTTTCAGGAGTTGAACGTAGCTCTCCCTCTCTTCTTCTGGAATGTTCTTACTAATATAAGTATTCCTCGGCTCTTTGGTGGTCCCCAGATTGACTTCTTGTAGCTCATCTATCGTGGGCTGACCCCCATCTTCGATCTGCTCTGGCGCGGCACTCGGCTGTACGACTTCATTCGGTCCAGCGGGCCTCACCTCTTCCACGGGACTAATTGTCACCATGTTAATATGTCTGATCTCACATCCTGCCCCCAGGGCTTCTTTTCCTCTGTATACCTTCATCTTTACTTCGAAGGGTGCTAGTATGCCTTTCCGAGCTGGCGGTTCTGAACAGATGAACCCCATGTTCCTCATAATGTTTTTACTGGCCTTGCTATATCTTTCTTCTTCAATGGGCGGTTGTTCGCTTCCTCAAGTGTAGGGTTGCGAAGTAGTAATAAACTCGGTAAGACCGAGGTCGATCCACAGGGAAGGAAGTAAACAATTCCAACTATCCTAATAACTAGAATCAAAGAGGTTTGTGAAATTGATTTTTAACATAAAATAGAAAATCTAATAATAAAAAGATAACTAGAGCATCAAGGATCCACTTATAGCTCTTCTTAGATGCATAATTCGCTATGGTTTTTTACTTTCTCAACTAGAATCGATATTAAGATCTATCTAGTCGGATGATAGAGCTGTTAAACCAAACAATCTGTTATATGTAAGTTCAATGCATAGGATTCACTCAATGTAGGCTGAGCTGAGCATGCTCAATTGCATAGGTCATTCCCCTTTCCAAAAGGTCCAGTTCACAATCATAACCATCCTCAAGTCTGTCACAAGACGAGGCTAGATCATGATTTGAACTTGATTCAAATCACATGCACAGTCCATACATATTCCAGAAAAACAGAAAAATAGAACTTTGGTAGGAAGTTCCTTTATGAAGATCATAGTACTAGAGCGCACTTCGATTCCTCGGATCATACAGGTCTAGACCGTCACAAACCAATTAAGCAATTAAGTAATTCTCCCAAACATCCATGAGTCATCATAAGACTAAGAAAAACTACTCAAAAGCTTGTATAAACTTCAAACCTTAGTTCATAATCATGAATTCCACACTTAAAACCAATAAAACGAATTAAACAATCTAAGAAAACTATAAGGTTCACCTCTTAGCTCTAGCTAAGAGATTAGCTAATGAAAAGCATATTAAAAATAAAACTAGAACTAAGAAAAGGAAGAAAAACTAGCTGGAGGAGGCTAGGAAGCCTCCTATGACTTGAACTCCTTGCTCCCCACGTCCTTGGTTGCCCCGGAATAGAAGAGAGCACTTCCTTTTATAGTGCAGCAATAGTACAGCAACATAGCAGAATTTGTTTCGCTTGATACGGCTTAACCAATGGTCGGATTGCCTTCAAATTTGATTTGTAGCTTCCTTGTAATGTGATCTTTCTCATAGATGATTTAGATTTCCAAGATTGTCCTTTGAATGGGCCCACCAATCACATCACCGACCGCCTCTCAAATCGCGCACTTTGGGTACCTTCAGAACCAGTCATCTTGCTTCCAATGCTCCGGAGTGTACAGATGTCGGATTGATCCCAAATTTGGAACATTAGTAGAAAACTTCCTCCTCTACATGATAGATGGATTAGATTGTCCAAAACAATCCCAGAATGTGGTCCGAAAATTAGAACAATTAGGGCTTTTATAAACTCCTCGCAGTTGGATCTTTCTGGATGGTCCATCTTTCTTCAACCGGTACGATCAACCACACATCCTTTTGATCTGAAACTTTTGTGGTTATTCATATATGGATGTGGTCTAAAAGATGGTCAAAGTAGATTTTTCATATCCTCAATGATGGGCCACCTGGACCGGCCCAGAGTGGAACAGCGAAATCTGGAACTTTCTGGACAGTTCGTATTGTTTTGGCCACCACGATCAATCCGTAGCTCCGATCGACACGAAACCACTTGGGATAGTTCGGTGTCGAGTTCCTCTTTGATGTGGATGTGTTGGATTTCCAAATATCATTAAGATGGGCCCAGAAAACTGGTCCAAAAAATCAGAAACGGGAATACATTGCTGTTTTAGAATCTGGAATCTGAAACTTGCATGGCCGACCGGTCACGACCGGTCGGACAGGGCTGGCCGACTGGTCATGACCGGTCAGACAAGGCTGGCCTTGTTCCAGGGAGTGCATCCAACCGGTCATGACCGGTCGGACCCAATTTGGCTTTTTTTTCTTCTTTCTATCCTCTCTCTTTGCTTTCTTCTTTCTTTGGTCCACCTTGGGCCTTCATCAAAGGCTCCAAATCAGCTCTTTCCATCATCAATTTGAGCAAAGCAACTCTCATTCCTACAACCACAAAACTATGCATTAGATTAGCCTTTAAATTATGAAAACCTTGTATAATGAGCGATGAATTGGGGTTAGAATATGCACAATTAAGAGCTCAACAGCGGTGTCTCTACCGGTGTTCTCTTCGCGTTCTCTTCGATCTGCAATGGGTTGTGGAGTCCAGCCTGAAATCTTATCTCATGCCTGGCTCCCATTGTCGGCGGCACGCAGAACTGGCTCGGAGCTTTAGGGAAGGGACGAATCCTCTCAACCTTTGGCACCGGCATATTGAAGCTGGACTGCAACACGCTCATTTGTTGGCTTGTCATCTGTTTCAACATTGACTGCCCTTCCTTCCGGAGGTGCTTCGGTATCAAATAAAACTTCTTCCTTTGCAACGGATTTCCTCTATGAGCCCTTGTCGCTTCAGCGACCACTCGAGGAGCTTCGTTCGCTTGTCTTGGATTCTCGCTCTGGGGTTCTGCCCCCTGTGCCACCTTTGTCGGTTCATTGGCTTTTCTGGCGGTCTCGGCCTCCTCCCTCTCCTGATAGTATTGTGCATCTGCTAGGAAAGATTTAGTAACGGAGTATGGCCTCGGGTCTGCCGCCACTCTATACTGGACGCCATCTCTATTGTACTTGAAGCATTGGTGGTATGTCGAGGGAATAATGCCGTATTGATGAAGCCACGGTCGTCCCAACAAGATATTGTATGTCGTCATCGCATCGATCACCTGACAGGTGACTTTGGTGCTCAATTCTTCTATTTCTAGCATGACAGTAATGGACCCTAGGACACGCTGGCCGTCCTGATTGAACCCTTGAATAACCATGGCGCTTGGGCGAAGTGCGGTCTGTCTGAAACCCAACTGTTGCAATGTCTTCAGGGACATGATATTCACAGCGGATCCGTCGTCTAACATGCATCTTTGGACCTCTATGTCTCGGATAAGACCTGTCACCATTAACGGGCGGTTGTGGTCCGTTAGGCAGATTGTTCTGTCTTCTTCAGAGAATGTGATCATAGACGATCGGTCAATTTGCATGACCTGTTCTACGGGTCGCTCCTCGGTTCCCGTTATCTTCATTTCTTCCATCTCTGACTCAATCTCTGCCATCATGACCTCACAGGCTTCTTGATCGAGCAATGCGCTGAGCAACATTTCTCGATATTTCTTCGAAAGGCACAGGGCATCGTAGATGCTGAGTCGGGCCGGAACCTTCTTCAGATGAGACACCACATCATACATTACCGGTGCCTTATCTCGAGCGTGATCTCGTTGGTCAGCTGCTGGCTCATTGACTGCTTCTGCCGGTTCTTTTGCTCGAGGTGTCCCTGATGGCTCACCTATGACCGAATTCATCCTTCTAGGGTCTGGTCGCCTTGGAAATTCTCTCTGTACGACCTGCTTTCCTGACCGCAGAGCCACTACATTGACTTCTCCTTTCTTTAGGACTTGGTCCTTGTCACTGGCCCCTGGTTGAGCGACCACCGAGACCATGGCGCACTGAACGGGCTGTGCACGCGGCTGTTCTTGTCCAACATTTCTTCTTCTCACTATGTTCTTCATCTTCCTCTCTTTCTCCAAGAGTCTTCTCTTGTTCTCTAGCCTCTTCTTGCTGCTCACAAGTGTCCATGGCTCTTCCGGTTCTGGGAATGGATTCGCCATTGGAATTTGAACTGGCACAGGGAGGGCAGACACCACTGTCACAGTGTTCCGGCTCGCCTCTTCCACCTTCATATTAATGGTGCCATCGTTGATCATCCGTTGAATCTTGCCCTTTAAGACAAAGTAGTCTTCAGTCTTGTGGGTGGTGTCACGATGATACCTGCAGTAGCTGGGATGATTGACCATCTTCGCTTCCTCCGGGCGCGTGCATTCTGGCAATCTTATTAACCTTTCTTCGACCAGCTGTTCCATGATCGGGACCAGATCTTCCATGTCGAAGGTATAAGGCCCGTTTGCTCGATTACGCTCTTCTATCATGAGATGTCGCGGCCTCTGAAAACTCTTGCCTTTATCTTGAGTCGTGGTTACTGGCCTGACCTCAACTCTACGTTCGACGTTTGGGCGTTTCCTGTCATTTGAACCCTTTCCTTTGTCGACGTAGTTAGAGGTTATCATCCTTCCGGCTTCTCTCCTGGGCTTGAACTGCGCTCTGGACGCGGCTCCTTCCACCAGGTGGGCTTTCGTAGCGAGGTCTCGAAACATCGAGAAGTTGTGTCCAGATAAGCCAAATGAGATCATCGCATCCATGGCCTGCATGCACATCTTGACCTGCTCAGATTCGCTGGGCAGTTCCCAGCACTGTGCTGCTATAGTCCCCCACCTGTCGATGAACTTCTCGACCGACTCTCCCTGCCTTTGACGAACCAAGGCTAAATCTGTCAGTGAGACATCTCTCTCGGTAGAGAAGAATTTGGAGATGAACAAGTCCTGCATCTGCTCCCAGGACTTGACTGACCCTGCGGGCAGTGACATGTACCACTGGAATGCCTTGCTCGTGAGTGTTGAGCCAAACAATCTGAGACAGTATTGGGGAATTTTCGACAGGTTGCCCATCATTGTTATGAATTGAGCCATATGTTCCTCTGGCGATCCTCTGCCATCGAATCTAGGGAAGTCCGGACGCTTGAAATTGTTGGGAAATGGGAGATCGTGGACCTCGGGTAAGTACGGCACCCGGTATACATATTTCCCTCTCTTCTCCTTTTCTCTTTCTTGACGCATCAGGTCCGCAACTGTCTGGGATAGTTCTTCTCTCGTGGCTTGAGACGGCAGTGGCGGTACACATCCGAACACAACGTTTCTCGGGCGAGCTTGTGGTTCGGTGGTAGCTGGTTCTCCTGCTGCCCCCTGGCATTCCTCCACAGACTATCGAGTAGGTACGGCCGGGCTTCTGTTTGCCCCCTGGGCAACTAGAGCCAACAGTGCTTCTTTCATCTCCCTCATCTCTCTGGCCGTGTTCTCTTGGACCTGGATAATCTCATCTATTTGTTCTTGGATTGGAGGCAGCTCTGGGTATCGCTCACTTGCCTCTCCTTCGGTGACCTGCACCATCATGACTTGCGCTCGTTGCGGCCTCGTCTTGATCACGGCAACTTCAGTAGGGATTGTCTTCATCGTCGTCTTAGTCGACTGTCGAACAGCGGATCTGTTCGGTATCTTCGCTGGCGATGTTGTCTTCGGTATCACTAGGAAGTCGATATCGGCGAAGGAGAACTCTGGTCTGGCTGACACGGTAGTTCTGCCAGAGTCACGGGCGTCGCCCCTGTAAACTGGCTTCCACTGTCTCTTTGTTCTGCTCTGCACCCTTGCTGTCCTCTCCATCTCAGCTGGGGTAACCTTTTTGTTCTTAGTCCTCTTGACGGTCTTGCGCTTCTGCACAATTTGCCATCCGGTTTCAGAGGTTGCTGCCAGATGGGGGAAGTAGAATCCTCCAGATGTTAAGAAGATCATTGTGGACGCCTGTTGGGGCTCAAATTTGTACCCATTATAAAATTGTATTCAACGGTCCATCTACGATGATTCGGACTGATTTCGAGATCCGAAATAATTGAAAAATGCCAGTGCCGCCCTAACATGTGCAATCGTGACTGAAACCTACGAATGCTATTTCGGGGTGGAATCGGACATGCAAATTACCGCCAAATGATCCGGAACACCCTAAAACCCTTAACCTGCAAGTTTCGAGGTCGCACGATGCATATCTTTACCAGCGCGCTTCCAAATGCATTTTTTGCCCTGACTTATCCGACTATAAGGGCCCAAAAGCCTACAGGTACCATTTCGGGCTGGAATCAGACATGCGGATTACCGCCAAATGATCCGGAATGCCCAGAAAACCTTAAGTAGCAAGTTTGAAGTCATTGTGTATATATTTCCACATGCATTCGTTCACTCTCTCTCCACATGCATTTGTTCACTCTCTCTCGACATGCATTTGTTCACTCTCTCTACGCATGCGAATGTCTTAAGGAAACATGCATTAACTCTCTCACCACATGCGCATGAGAGCTCTCTCTCTCCCTTTTCAATATTCTAAATAAAATAAAAATTACAAAAATTATGAAAATATGCTAAGTGGGGCCACATGAGGCCAACATAGAGGCCACATGCGCCCATACCAGTGGCACATGCGCCCATGACATGCCACATGCGCCTGGTGCATGGGTACATGTGTATGACTCATCTCTCCAGAATATTTCCATGCGCATAATCCCCACATGCGCATGACTCGTCTCTCCAGAATATTTCCATGCGCATAATCCCCACATGCGCATGACTCGTCTCTCCAGAATATTTCCATGCGCATGCCCTCCATTTTGCAAACCACATGTGCCCGGTACCCGAGTAACTACCCGATTAAGTGCTATAAATACCCCACTCACTTGTTGAGAAAGAGAGAGGCTTCATTATCTGGAAGGGATCGGCAGAGCAAGGTAAAATCCTTGTCGGAATCCTCAGTAGACTATCCACATGCGCCCACACCTCGCCGGATGCCACAACCGGAAAGGGATTTCTCCCACCGGAGTTGCAATAAGAGGAAGAGAAGAAACATGCGCCCATCCTTTTGTTGGAAACAAATGGGAAATTTCCCAAGTCCTTGGAGGACATGCGCCCATAGTGCCATCTTTCTCTTCACTCCCTCATGCCACATGCGCTTAAGTGCGCCCAAGGGAGAGGCCACATGTGCTCAGTGCGCTCAATGGAGAGGCCACATGCGCTCAGTGCGCTCAATGGAGAGGCCACATGCGCTCAGTGCGCTCGATGGAGAGGCCACATGCGCATAAGTGCGCCTAAGGTGCAGGCACATGCGCTCACCTCCCTTCCATTTCCTCTTTCTCCTCACTTTTCTCCCACATGCGCTTGAGGAAGAGTCACATGAGCCCAAACCAACCCAACCTCCCATGCGCCTGGACGCTGATGGGGGAGGTGGGGCCTTCTGTGATGTGGCCCGCCTTCCGATCGTGTCAGCACTCCTAGACACACATCAATGCCCTCTATCCATCCCCCGGACCGGATTCGCCAACGGTCGATGTTAAGTGGGCCAAATCAGAGATTTGATCGAAAAGGCCTACACTTAGCCAATATTGCAAACCTCGAAAATCCCTCCGAAAGAGCCGGAAATGGCCGAAAGCGAGAGGAATCATGCGGAATTTGACCGAAACCGAGAGGGAGACTTCTCTCCGCCATAACATGATATACCATAATCATGCATTACAATGAGATTACCTGATCTCAGGATCTCCGAGAAACCTTGATCAGACCATAAACAGGTCCACTACTTAGTCATTTTTAGCCTTGGGAAGTGCCCTGTTGGCTCAGAAATCGACTTACACTAAACAAATCGAAATGCGATCGCACTGCGACCCTCGTGGACATAATCCACCTCTATCCAAAGATGATCGTGACAGGTATTCAGCAAACCCTCTGATCAGATCGTAAACAGGCCCTGGGAAGTGCCCTGATGGCCGAAAAATCTACTAATGCCAAATGAAATCAATCGCGATCTCAAAGACGTGAGGGCAACATATTGATGACATAAAGATATATACGAAGCCGATTGATCGAATCAAATGCATAATTTTTCTGATACACTGAACATCTAGCATAAATGCAATCCTCTCTCGAGCATGCATAAAGCATAGTTACTTTGTACTGTACTCATTTGCATCCATTGCATGAATTTATTTCATCTCGGATCGAGTTACGAAACTAAATCGAAGGGGACTATGGTTATCATCGAAAACCATAATGAAAGAGTTCTAAACGTCTGAAATACTTCATCGTTAAGACCAGTTGAAGTGCGTCCTGTCCAAAGGCAGGATCCGTCAGTTGAGTGGCTAAGGGAATGAGTGCCCTCCAGTAAGTCACCCGTCCAGCTGAGACGGTCACTGGCCCTGGTTGCAGTAAGTGGACACCGTGGAGTGTATTTCTGAAAGTCATATCGTCCATAGAGATGCGTCATGACACTGAGATATACGACTCGGTCGAAACCTTGTTTGCACAAAGACCCCATGGAGTGCCCTCCAGTAAGTCACCCGTCAGCAGAGACGGTCACTGGCCCTGGTTACAGTAAGTGGACGCCGTGGAGTGCATTTCTGAAAGTCATATCGTCCATAGAGACGCGTCATGACACTGAGATATACAACTCGGTCGAAACCCTGTTTGCACAAAGACCCCATGGAGTGCCCTCCAGTAAGTCACCCGTCCCAGCAGAGATGGTCATTGGCCTTGGTTGCACTAAACGAAAATCGTAAAGTGTATCCCTGAAAGTCATATCGTCCATAGAGACGCGTCATGACACTGAGATATACGATTCGGTTAAAATACTGGTTGCTACTCAACTAGGAACGCTTGAGGAGTATGGGACCAACATTTAACTGATCTTAACGGTGAAGTATTCCATAATAAATCCTAGACTTGGTTTCTACGACCATGAACTCGAGACTATAATCCCTGACGATTTAAATTACTTGCTCGATCTATCTGAGCTTTATCCCTTTGATATTCCATCTATTGTATAACTGAAATTCATAGTGGAATCTTGTCGCTTTGTGCCGTGGTTTTCTCCCGTATGGGTTTCCACGTAAAAATCTCTGTGTTGTCTATGCTGTGCTTTATTTATATTTATGCTCCTTTAATGCTTTATTTAATTCATTTATGATACATGCATGCATTTACTTTTGCCTTTTAATCAAGGGTAATCATCCGTTGATGTAATTAAGGGTTCGTGACCAGTTCACAGCCCATAATGTAAAAGATCTCGGAATCTCTGGAATAAAATTCACCTCGCGGTGCTTTCTCGTGTATACTTTGTGATTGCTTATGATTGTCTATGAATGTCTCTATACTCAGAATTCCCCCAGAATAAAAGGAACATAGGGAAAAGAAAAAGACTGCTGACGAGCAACAGGTTTCGATTTTTCCTAGTTCTAACAAACTGGCGACTCTGCTGGGGGATCGAATAATACCAGAATCTCTGGTTATCTCTAAGTAAAGAAACATCCTAAGATAAATCATTCACAAACACAGATGTATACGTAAGAAAGTTCCGCTAGGAGAAATGTTCGGCGCCTTTACGGGTGCCAAACTGACGACTCTCAACGGGAACGTTCTTCCCTTCATCTTTAAAGCAAAAGTTTTCCAAAAGAATTTCAAAATCTCGCATGGCATGTATATGATTTACACTTATATGCTTTTGTAAGTCATTGAGCCATATCGCGATTGGTAAGGATGGTCTTCTCTCCTTTCAAAGGTGTGGGGTGTTCTAATGTGCATGTGACTATGCAGAAAGACAGAAAAGAATCAACCATCAAAACTATACAAATGACAGCCACTATGTTCTTCCTAGCTTCTGGGGGATTTTACTTCCCTCACCTCATGACAGCAGAAATAGTGATTCCTGAAGCCGATTGGCAACTCGTCCAGAGACGCCGATCACCAAAGAAAGCCGAAAGCAGACAAGTGACTTCAGTTAGAGCAGAAACAGCGAAGACATAAAGCAGTGTGAGGAAACAGTGGAAGCTGGTCCGCAGGAATGAAACCCGCAATGCTATTAGAGCTATCGTGTCACCCAGGCCAGAATTCTCCTTCGTCGCTGCCGATTTCCCAGTAATGATGGGAACAACACTACCAGTCAAAACACCGAATCAATTCACTATCCGGGGATTGACCGAGACTGCAATGAAGGCATGCTCTACTGAAACCAATATGACCAGTGCTAGACCACAGCGAGTGCAGGTTGCAGTGGTGCAAGTCGTAGAAAGGGAGGAGAGCGAGCAAGATACAAAGCTGCCTCCGATCTAAGAGCAAATAGATGAAATCATTCAGGTCCAAGAAGACACAGCCAGAGAGATCAGAGAAATAAAAGAAGCATTAGTGGCTCTAGTCGCCCAGGGGGCAGTCAGAAGCCCAATCGTTCCCTTTGGACAACCACTGGGAGAGTCACAGGATACAACAGGAGAACCAGTAGCTGTAGAACCACAAATTCACCCAAGGAATGTTGCATTCGAGCGTGCACCGCCGCAATCATCTCATGCCACGAAAGAAGAGTTGTCCCAGACAGTCGCGAACCTGATGCGTCAGGAAAGAGAAAAGGAGAAGATAGGAAAATATATATATCGGGTACCGTATCCATCCGAAGTTAACGAAATCCCATTCCCTGACGAATTTAAGCATCCCGACTTCCCACAATTCGACGGGAAAGGGTCACCAGAGGAACATATGACCCAATTCATGACGGTGCTAGGGAATTTGTCCGTAGTACCTCAATATTGCCTCCGATTGTTTGGGTCGACGCTGACTGGAAAGGCATTTCAATGGTATATGTCATTACCCGCAGGGTCCATCAAGACCTGGGATCAGATGCAAGATTTGTTCATTTCTAAATTTTTCTCCACTGAGCGAGAAGTCTCGCTGACGGATTTAGCCTTAGTCCATCAGAGGCAAGGAGAGTCAATCGAGGCGTTTATTGATAGATGGGGAGCCATAGTAGCGCGATGCCGAGAATTGCCTAGCGAGCCTGAGCAAGTTAAGATGTGTACGCAAGCCATGGACCCAATAATCTCGTTCGGTTTATCCGGACACAATTTCTCAACATTTAGGGACCTAGCAACAAAGGCCCATATGGTAGAGGAAGCCGCGCAGAGAACGCAGTTCAAAGCAGAAAGACTGAAGCGCGAGGTCTGGAAGATGGCCACATCAAGTTACGTCAACAAAAGCAAAGCCTCGAAAGATTGAAAACGGCTACATCCAGAACACAAGATTAAAGGTAAGCCAGCAGAAATTCAGTTCAGAGCCAAAGGGCCAGGAAAATCGAAAAAGATAACGATCGTCGGACGGGGCAGGGTAGAAGGACGTTACTCGTTTGACTTGGAAGACCTTGTTCCAATAATGGAACACCTAGTCGAAGAAGGGGAACTACAATTGCCAGAACTGATCCGACCAGAGGAAGCAGGACAAACGGATGCCCCCAATTATTATAAGTATCATCGAATCCTGGGACATGAGACGGGGGAATGCCTCATCTTGAAAGGGAAAGTGCAGAGATTGATCGACCAGGGTACCATTAAGCTAATGACAGAAGAAATCAGTCGGACAACGTCAGCCGTAGTGACAATAGCACCTATGATACCACCAGTTCATGATGAAAGACTGGTACAAACAACAATGGTACAGGCTGTCGAAGAGAGGGAATCGGCAGGACACGATGTCGAATTGTCGGCAATTCGAGAGAAAGTCAGCGAATTGGCCCAAGCCCATAGAGAGCTATCCGAAAAGATGGGAGAAGTTCGGGAGGCTTTAGCCATCTTGATCTCATAGAAAGCGACCCCTAGTACCACTATGCCTGTCCAACAGTTGGAAGAAGAAGCACCGGGGGCAGCCCGTAATGTTGTTGAAGTAAGACAACAAAGCCACACCGAACAAATAAACGCGTTGGGTTCAGACTCCATGATCCCATACGAACTGCTAGGCAATATCTCTTTCACCCTTCGTAACCTGGCTGTAGAGGTTCGCATGATAGAGCAATCCGTTTCAGAAACACGATCTCAAGCAGAAAAGTCAAGACACAAAATGAGAAAGAGGACACGGGTAGACGTAAGAAAGAACCCTAGAAACCGAAAACGACCAAATCCAGGACATGAGGCAGAGTCCAGTGTAATGAGGACACAAGACAAGGGCAAAGAACCTCAGAAGTCGCGGCACATGACAATTAGTGAGCGAGACGAAAAAAATGGACCGTATACATTTGACATTAAAGACCTTGTCCCAATTATGGAGCGGCTAATCGAAGAAAGAAAATTGCGACTCCCAAAGTCTGTTCGACCAGCAGAAGTAGGACGTGTGGATGATCCCAACTATTGCGAATATCACAGATGCATAGGCCACAAAACCGAGCAATGCTTCGTTCTGAAAGGAAAGATATAAAAGATAATAAACCAAGGCGTCGTCAGTTTGAAAATGGAAGGGTCCGATGGAACCCCGGCCAGTACGGTTCCAATAGATATCACTTAGGAAGAACTTCGCTCGAAGAACTCCGTTTCCTAAGCTTCAATAGTCGTGAACGTTTACAAATAGTTCTGGCAGTTTATAAAGTAGATAGGAATATACTTATGTTCACTCATGCATCAACTTCATCTGTATACTGTGCTTCATACTTGTTTACATGTTCACTCACATCATACTATTGTGCATATGAATATAAAATGTTCGTAGAGCTCTTCTTAATGACAGGTACCATAGTCGGAGAATATTAAAGAATTGACTCCACGAATCATCAACCGACTTATTATATCCTCATCAGACAGGTCGAATCAGGAGAGAATATCTTATGGAAAGTCTACGCGAATCACAACATCCCCATATTATGGTATCTTCGTCACAAGTTCTCATATTAAGTATCTTGGTATTCCGGCATTCCTCTGCTTAATAGGAGAATACTTCAGAATTGATGGATTCTCATATATATGTATATGTGGTTCTCTACATGAAGACGGCCGAGATACTCTTTTATTATCGATCTCTTATACTTATGCACAATGTTTTATATGAAGATAATCGGAACATCACTATCTATATCCAGCTTTTGTATTATGTCATGGATCTCCCATCATTATCGCATTATTCTTCTACTGAATATGAAGATAAGTCATGACTGGGAATCTCCTGTATACATATTTATATATATGGCCTTATATGAAGACGATTAGGGCATTCTATTATGTATCACTTTACCTTGAAAATATTGACAACTTTCTCTTATGAAGAATTCTGCGACAAGAATATGCAATTAAAGATTATGATCGGACGGGTATTCGGCACGGATTCCTAAAGCACAAGATCTGTCTCATTAGAATGAAGTGGTCTTACAGAGTGACGAGCCAGAAGCACCGGGGGCAAGCCCCAATATATTATGAGAAACTCGAGTTTATAAGAAGAAGACGACTGGGGGCAAGCCCTAATATATTATCAAAATATCAAGTCTGCAGAAAGAAATGACTGGGGGCAGGCCATGAAGGATGACATATAAACCTGAAAACATGGAGCTAAAAGAAAGTTTTGGACTTATGACACAAATGTCTCTCCAAAGTGATGACCCAAGGATACACAGGTTGAGTAAAAA
This sequence comes from Liriodendron chinense, assembly GCA_003013855.2. Taxonomy (NCBI): domain Eukaryota; kingdom Viridiplantae; phylum Streptophyta; class Magnoliopsida; order Magnoliales; family Magnoliaceae; genus Liriodendron; species Liriodendron chinense. The sequence continues at coordinate 610,383 of ML058490.1, read as the reverse complement.
GGGAAGTATTATTCTTATGGGTTCTTCCATTTTTATGCTTTGGTATATTCAGCTTACATTAAATTCATACATAATACATCATTTCATGCATACTAGTCTTAAACACATAACACCAAGTAGTGGTTTAGCAAAAGAATCATTGTCATTATTTTAGATCATGAAGCATGCAGCTAACAAGTTCTGATGTCAATTACGTCGGATACAAGTGACAGTTGGGTATTCAGGACGGCTGTCTAATACTATTTTTGTCTGACAATGATCGTAAAAGAAAGCAAAAGAACAGAATTACAGTTTCTCCAAGCATCCTGTTATGAACTTCATCACATCCTTCCGCGTTGCCTCCATGGTGGCCTTTACCTCCGTTAGCGTCAGCGAAGGATTCAGAATATCGCGAAGTTCGATTTCTAAATCTTCCACTTGCTTACGTGCCACGTCTCCTTCACTCTCAAGTTGTGCGACCTTGGCACGGTTTTGATTGACGACAAGATCAAGGCGGGCAGCCTCAAGATTCATGGCCGTTTCTTCCGCTTATAGCCGCGCGATTTCAGATTTAACATCAGCAAGATGATTAATACACCCACGACGTTGAGTCTCGCTACCTTCTAAGGTTGTTCTAGCATTAACCGCCGAATGTTCTCGCTGCTCTATGACAGGCCGCAAAGAAGACAGCACTCACCGTTTCTCTTCAGCCGTAGGGTCAGGTTCAATCCGTCCAGTCATAATAACCTGCGTAACAGAATCCTCGAAAGAAGAAATACGACAGACTATTTCGGATACATCAGGCCTGATCACTCCTGCACAAGCTTCCAATGCCTTCACCCCTACTCCTAGTGTATGCCACTCGCTTGGTTCAGCCAACGCCCTTGAAATATTGGATAGTAAACCCCTCAATACGCTCTGCCCGAAACAATCTAAATGATCGAAACAGGGAACATCGAATGCTCCGTGGGCAGCCGCCTTAAAATTGACAGTATCTGCAACAAGAGGAACAGAGCGAGTATGCAATGAAATGACAAGTATAGAAAAAGAATACACTAAGGAACTATGAAAGAACTATACCGAAAGATGGGTTGAATACAGGTGTTAGAACGCTTTTTAGAAAAAGGGGAAAGATCAGACCTACTCGTCAGCAGTCCTTCTTTCTTTTTTTCGTGTTTCTTTTATTCTGGGGGAATTCTGAGTATAGAGACATTCATAGACAATCATAAGCAATCACAAAGTGTACACAAGAGAGAGATATCGCAAGGCGAATTTTATTCCAGAGATTCTGAGATCTTTTACATTCCAGGCTGTGATACTGGTCACGAGCCTTTAATTACATCAACGGTTGATCACCCTTGATTGGAAGGCAAAAGAGTAATCCGTCGGGGATTATGGTCTTGAGTTCATGGTCGTAGAGACCTTTGTTTTCTTGTTATGGACTGAGCCACATTTATTAGACACGCCGGATGTCTATGTCCCATTTTCTTTCGGTGTGTCCGGGTTGAGAGACTGTCAGGATTCGAGTGGTGCAACTCGGGGCCCGCGCCTGTTACTGTGAACAGGTGACCGCTGGAATACACGAACCTCGAATGTTGGTCGGCATGACCTAAGGCCCGCGCCCATACTTTTCTGACGGGTGACCTTAGGAAAGCACTCCGCAACGTTCCCGAACGAGGGTTTTAATCGAGTGGTGCAACTCGGGGCCCGCGCCTGTTACTGTGAACAGGTGACCGCTGGAATACATGAACCTCGAAATGTTGGTCGGCATAACTAAAGCCCGCGCCCGTATTTTTATGACGAGTGACCTTAGGAAAGCCCGCAACTACCTCATCAGCTCAACCGACGGACCCGTTGTCAATGGGTAGGGCATCGACGGTCTTTTTCATAGTGGCAGTCCATAGCAAGATGTTTCAAGCTTAGTTAGAACTCTTTGTTTGTGGTTTCTCGTGGTAACCATAACCCCTTAGGTTTAGCCTCGGACCTTTATCTGGGATGAATAGAGCTTTGTACAGTAAAGTAAATGTATTTCTTCTGGAGTCGGGAGACTCGGCTTTGAGAGCATTCTTTCTTCTGAGTATTTTCCAATGATTTGTATGGGATCAGATAGGATTTTTCGAGCCAAGATCTCTTGAAGATTTCGATATTCAATGGGCTGGATCGGCTATCTCCGATGCCTGCAAATGGCTAAGTATAGGGTCCGATGGACTCCTGTTCATGCCAATTTCTTATGAATAATGGGGATCGGTGCCCCGTGAATGCTTAACTCGGCTGTTGGATAGCCTGAGCGCTTCAGCTTTGCCTCGGCGTCTTTGAGATCGCGATTGATTTCAACTGGCACTAGTCAATTCTCAAGCCAACAGGGCACTTCCCAGGGCTGAAAATGACTAAGTAGTGGACCTGTTTGCGGTCTGATTAGAGAAGTTGATGAATATTATCGATAACCGTCTTTGAACAGGGGTGGATTACGTCCACGAAGATCACGGTGCGATCGCATTTTTGATTTGCTTAGCAAAAGTCAATTTTCGGGCCAACAGGGCACTTCCCAGGGCTGGAAATGACTAAGTAGTGGACCTGTCTGCGGTCTAATCAGGGTATTCGGTGAATATTGTCGATGACCGACTTGGAACAGGGATGGTTTATGTCCACGAAGATCGCGGTGCGATCGTGTTTCAATTCTCTTAGTAGAAGTCAATTTCCTGGCCAACAGGGCACTTCCCAGGGCTGAAAATGACTAAGTAGTGGACCTGCCGTCCGCTTGATCAGAGTATTCGGAGGTCCTGAGATCGGATAACCTCATCGCGGTGCATGATTATGATGTATCATGTCAAGTAGAAGAAAAGTTTCCCTCTCGGGCTCGGTCCAATTCCGCCCGATTCTTCTCGTTTTCGCCGTTTTCGGCTCTTTCGGATGGATTTCCAGAGTTGCCAAATTGGCTAAGTGTTGGTCATTTTGGATCAAAACATTGATTTGGGCTACTTATCATTGACCGTTGGAGAATCTGATCCGGCGGATGGATAGATCTCATCGAGACGCATCCGGCAACTGTGGTTTCATCGAAATCGGATCCCGGACGAAGGCGGGCCGTGCGACGGAAGGTCCACTCCTCCCATCAGCGTCCAGGCGCATGGGGGAGTGTGTACAGGCGCATGTGCCTATTTTTCAAGCGCATGTGACCATTTTACAAGTGCATGTGGTATTGCATCATCTGTCAAGCGCATGTGGTCATCATCAGGGCGCATGTGGTCATCATCCGAGCGCATGTGATGATTTTCCATGGAAAACAGATGACGGAGAGGTGTTCCGGGCGCATGTGGCAGTGCACATGCGCCTGGACCCAGAGAGTGGGCGCATGTCCCTCCCAGACTTAGAGAAAATCAGGATTTTTCGGCCAGAAAAGCCAATGCATGTTGGGAAAAAGCCAGCGCATGTTGGGAAAAAGCCAGCGCATGTTGGGAAAAAAACCAGCGCATGTTGGGAAAAAGCCAGCGCATGTTGGGAAAAAGCCAGTGCATGTTGGGAAAAAGCCAGCGCATGTGCCCAGCACTTAGAAAATTTCAGCATTTCAGCTCCGACGGGGGACCTCCAAAGGACAGCTACCTTTTCTAGACATGCACTCACTATCGCCAAGCCACTTCTAGGCTATGATTAACCTCCTGAATGAACGGGGTGGGGTGTGGAAGTCCAGATGTTGCTAATTTTGGTACTTCCTTCCTAATTTGGAGCCTCCGGGTCGGCTTGTCGTATAGGAATGTTGTTCCGGGGAGCGCGCGCATGGAAATATTCATCGTAATGACTTTAAACTTGCTATTTAAGGGTTTTGGGGCGCTCCGGATCATTTGGCGGTGAAGCGCATGTCCAGTTCCGCTCTGAAATGGTAGCTGTAGGCTTACGGACCCTTTTTGTCAGTTCCGGGCAGGGACGAAACGCATTTCGAGGTGCGCAGGTAAAAATATGCACCGGATGACTTCGAAACTTGCAGGTTAAGGGTTTTAGGACATTTCAGATCATTTGGCGGTGAAGCGCATGTCCAGTTCCGCTTCGAAATGCTGTTTACGAATTTTGGTCGCTACCAAGCGATCAGGGTTGTGCTGGCCTTTTCAGGGCTTTCCTGGCCTCAAAACTTATCTAAATCATTGCCACTAGACCATGGGATGTTGTTTTGTAATGGGTGCAAATTTGAGCCCCAACAACAGGTTCTGAGGAAATTGCAGTATGTATCGTCGCATCAGGGAAAGGCTTAATAGTCTCAGTCAGTGGTGTCGAGGTCACATCCAGAAGTTCAGTAGTGTCACTATCAGTATCGATTATTTCAGTTACCGCTAGCGACTCCGCCATACCCTCAATACTGGAAGCACCAGGGGCTATAGATACAGTCGTGTTATTCCCCGGTGTAGTGGACCCTTGCAGATTATCCTCTCCAATCGGCTCAGCCTGCTCTCTCATGCTAGCATGGTCTGATCTTGCCTTCGTCGGCCCAATCATCGTCGGGTCATCATCACTAATTAACCGACCGGCATCCTTATCACCTCCAATCACCAGAAGACGTGTGAACCCGGCTTCTTGAGACCATTTCGCTAAAGGTATTCCAAAAGTATGCCAGCCATCCAACGCGGTGTCCTCCTTACGATGGTCAATTGACACACTCAGGGAGATCTTATGCTTAATGCTCGACGATAAATACGCTTCAGCCTGCTCTCTATAATAACCCAATCCGTCAGTGAAGACCTCTATCAGCCCTGGAGGAGGAATGTAGAGTGGATCATCAACAGAGCTATTTTTTCGGACCAGAGCATACTGATGCACCCACCATCTCAGCCAGCTATAAGAACCGCTAGTCTTCCGATAGAGGCCGGGAAGCATGAATCTCGCGCCTATTCGCGTCATCAAAAGTTGATGCCATATCCACTCCCAATGAACAGGACCTGTACCATATGCCCGCTTTACTTTAGTTACATCTGGTAACGTCATCGGAACACCCTGATCGTACCCAAATTGCCTGGCAAACCGACTAGGGTAATAAGGTTCTCGCCAGAACTCTATTCCTTCGCGTAGCGGAAGTGAGGCAGTACGAATAGACACCAGAAATTCCCTACCAGTGACATCCACAGAATGTTCATTGTCAACGACTTCTCGATCTTCTCCGGCATCAGAAAAAAGAAAGTGGTAGAAACAAATCTCCGCCCAATTGCCAATTTTGGAAGCTATCCAATCAGACGACCGCGTTATCATGTTAAGTTTTCTATAGCGATAAAGAGGTACGTGATCAGTGTGAAAATACTAGAAGAGATCCACTCCGTAGGTCCACGGGAAATTTATGCCTAACCATCCGCAGAAGAAATGCCATGGGCAATAAGCCACATTCATCCCTCGCCAGGGTTGATCTTTGTTACTCGCAATATTGCCAAAAGCCCTATATAAACTGCATAGCACCGGCGGTGCTAGAGAAAATTGACAACCATTTGCAAGAGCTCCCGCCACAACGAAGCAAGAAACCCTGACGCCAACAGCACTCTTGGAGCTAGGCAACATAACCGCCGACAGCCAGTATGCTAAGAAACCCGCCAGTTCACAAGACTGTGTAAGCTCGTTCGGATTGCTAAACTTTCGTTGAAAACGTTCCTTCATCAAAGACTGGTCTTCGGGTAAGATCTCATACCCTTCGTGATCAATGCTGCAAGAAGAAAGAAGTGCCCATGTCAGAAACAAAGAAATTTAAGTATGCAGAGCACGTAATACAAAAGAAGGCATTAGAAGAAGTATTACTTCATCCTCTGGCTAAAGTAGATCAACTAGTCGTCATAGTGAATCTTTGTAATATTGTCGAACTGCGACAACTCAGCAAACAACTCTAGACAAGCCTTTGAATGATAAGCATCTCGAGGACTTTTGAACCGAAACGAAGACAGCTCTTCATCAGTTGGGACGTATTCCTGGTAATATTCTCCTATCATAGACAACCCAGCCATCATCCGGAGATCCCATAAAGTTATACTCATCTCTCCACATGGAAAGTGGAACGAATTGGTAACGGAAGACCAGTAGTTCAAGAAGCTTCGAAGAATTGTTGGATCTCGGGAGAAATGTTCGGAGGTCGCATCGATAGCCTGGTACAGGCCGACTTGCTTTAAAATCGTCTTATGCCGGATCAAAATCTCTTTTGCCCACGGCTCATAACCAACTCGCTCGTTCAAATGACCCCGCGTACGAAAGCTCTTCGTCGCCCACATCGTCACCTTGTCCATGTGTCGAAATCGTTGCTGCACTGTCTCAAAATAATGGACTGGAGAAGGAGTGTGAGGATCACAAGTAGGCGCAAGGAAAACCATTTCTCTCGAGGAACCTACCCGCTGTTCTCTCCCATCGTCGACAAGTATGGTAGTGAACAACTGCTCGGGGGCATATGTCCACCTCTCGACTCCATAGAACTGAAAAGGGCCTTGAACGTTGGATGGTTCGATGCTTGGGAAGGGCTTGTGCCTCGTAAGGGATTTCTCATGCAAGATGACTCGGTCGGTATAAGGGTTGACGATGGAGAAATCGCATGTAGTAATGGTCTTGTTTCTATTCCAGCCGATCTTCATCCGCTCATTCTTCGAATCAATGAGCTGTGGCGATTGCTCCACCTTGTCAACTTCCTCAGCCGGCTTCTTAGCTCGATTTCGTCTCTTCTTCTTCTGACCTTCCTGATCATCCTCGGAATGTCGGCCGCGCACGCTAGAAGGGCCTGCCTCAACGACATTGGCAGCATCAGTAAACTGACAATACAAGGCGGACCATTCCCCTTCAGTCCCTTGCGTCGGAGGCTCAGATATGGTTTTGTCCACATAGATACACAGTAATACTTCATGGGAGAGTTGCTTAATTCGATCCGAGAAATCCTCCACTTCAGATTCGATTGTCTCGAAGGATTGCGAACGACACTCTACCGGAGACGGGTGAGCAGTATCTCCAGTCGCCCTCTTTTTACCGCGTCGTATAGACGAAGAGCTGGAAACTTGCGATTTGGAAGCTTCACCAGAAGAACCTGCTGCTGTCGCCATGATTCACTACAATACGCAAACAAAAGTGCATCAAACAGAAGACCAGCGCATGCAACAGGCAACACGATAAGGTAAGCATTGCATCATTCAATCACGGATTTCACACACAAAATACATTAGTAAACACATGCATAAAGTCATGACCCACAGCAATATGGAAACAGTGGAATTCGAGCGCACATCCAATAAGCAAGCGCGCACATATCATAGCGCAGCAAATACAGTAGCAGCTCTACATGTACACTCTGAGCGCGTGCGAATTCGCACTAACTCCAAATGATGCGTGTGCACTTGCATAGAAGTGCACATCATAGAACGCTTAAAGAAGCAGTTGTGAGCCATCAAAGACCAGTATAAGCAATATACTATGGGCCCCGAGCACTAAATCCCAATCGTATTTGAGCGTTGAGTGAGATAGCCGTAAACGGCATCGAATTTGGTTGAGAATAGAGCCAGATATACCACTTTTTCACCAAGGGCAGAAGTGGGGTCCAAGTTCTAAAAAATTCACAAGTAGTGGAACCCCATGCGCCCAAGGAGAGCACATGCGCCTACTCCCTCATGAGGAGCTCTCTCACCTCTTAGAATTTTGGTTTTCTTAATTCAGAAGTGAACAAATGACTCAGTGAGTCCGGTATTTATACTTGAGCCTGTGGACCGGTGCACCGCACTGGCCTGACATAAGCATCCATCGCAGCGCACCGGGGGGGGCACTTGTTGGGGCTCAAATTTGTACCCATTATAAAATGGTATTCAACGGTCCATCTACGATGATTCAGACTGATTTCGAGATCCGAAATACTTGAAAAATGCCAGAGCCGCCCTAACATGCGCAATCGTGACTGAAACCTACGAATGCTATTTTGGGGTGGAATCGGACATGCGAATTACCGCCAAATGATCCGGAACGCCCTAAAACCCTTAACCTACAAGTTTCGAGGTCGCACGATGCATATCTTTACCAGCGCGCTTCCAAATGCATTTTTTGCCCTGACTTATCCGACTATAAGGGCCCAAAAGCCTACAGGTACCATTTCGGGCTGGAATCAGACATGCGGATTACCGCCAAATGATCCGGAATGCCCAGAAAACCTTAAGTAGCAAGTTTGAAGTCATTGCGTACATATTTCCACATGCATTCGTTCACTCTCTCTCCACATGCATTTGTTCACTCTCTCTCCACATGCATTTGTTCACTCTCTCTCCGCATGCGAATGTCTTAAGGAAACATGCATTAACTCTCTCACCACATGTGCATGAGAGCTCTCTCTCTCCCTTTTCAATATTCTAAATAAAATAAAAATTACAAAAATCATGAAAATATGCTAAGTGGGGCCACATGAGGCCAACATAAAGGCCACATGCGCCCATACCAGTGGCACATGCGCCCATGACATGCCACATGCACCTGGTGGATGGGTACATGCGCATGATCGTCTCTCCAGAATATTTTCATGCGCATAATCCCCACATGCGCATGACTCGTCTCTCTAGAATATTTCCATGCGCATAATCCCCACATGCGCATGACTCGTCTCTCCAGAATATTTCCATGCGCATGCCCTCCATTTTGCAAACCACATGCGCCCGGTACCCGAGTAGCTACCCGATTAAGTGCTATAAATACCCCACTCAGTTGTTGAGAAAGAGAGAGGCTTCATTATCTGGAAGGGATCGGTAGAACAAGGTAAAATCCTTGTCGGAATCCTCAGTAGACTATCCACATGCGCCCACACCTCGCCGGATGCCACAACCGGAAAGGGATTTCTCCCACCGGAGTTGCAATAAGAGGAAGAGAAGCAACATGCGCCCATCCTTTTGTTAGAAACAAATGGGAAATTTCCCAAGTCCTTGGAGGACATGCGCCCATAGTGCCATCTTTCTCTTCACTCCCTCATGCCACATGTGCTTAAGTGCGCCTAAGGGAGAGGCCACATGCGCTCAGTGTGCTCAATGGAGAGGCCACATGCGCTCAGTGCGCTCGATGGAGAGGCCACATGCGCATAAGTGCGCCCAAGGTGCAGGCACATGCGCTCACCTCCCTTCCATTTCCTCTTTCTCCTCACTTTTCTCCCACATGCGCTTGAGGAAGAGTCACATGCGCCCAAACCAACCCAACCTCCCATGCGCCTGGACGCTGATGGGGAGGTGGGGCCTTCTGTGATGTGGCCCGCCTTCGATGTGGCCCGCCTTCCGATCGTGTCATCACTCCTAGACACACATCAATGCCCTCTATCCATCCCCCGGACTAGATTCGCCAACGGTTGATGTTAAGTGGGCCAAATCAGCAATTTGATAGAAAAGGCCTACACTTAGCCAATATTGCAAACCTCGGAAATCCCTCCGAAAGAGCCGGAAATGGCCGAAAGCGAGAGGAATCGTGCGGAATTTGACCGAAACGGAGAGGGAGACTTCTCTCCGCCATAACATGATATACCATAATCATGCATTACAATGAGATTACCTGATCTCAGGATCTCCGAGAAACCTTGATCAGACCATAAACAGGTCCACTACTTAGTCATTTTTAGCCCTGGGAAGTGCCCTGTTGGCTCAGAAATCGACTTACACTAAACAAATCGAAATGCGATCACACTGCGACCCTCGTGGACATAATCCACCTCTATCCAAAGATGAGCGTGACAGGTATTCAGCAAACGCTCTGATCAGATCATAAACAGGCCCTGGGAAGTGCCCTGATGGCCTGAAAATCTACTAATGCCAAATGAAATCAATCGCGATCTCAAAGACGTGAGGGCAACATATTGATGACATAAAGATATATACGAAGCCGATTGATCGAATCAAATGCATAATTTGTCTGATACACTGAACATCTAGCATAAATGCAATCCTCTCTCGAGCATGCATAAAGCATAGTTACTTTGTACTGTACTCATTTGCATCCATTGCATGAATTTATTTCATCTCGGATCGAGTTACGAAACTAAATCGAAGAGGACTATGGTTATCATCGAAAACCATAATGAAAGAGTTCTAAACGTCTGAAATACTTCATCGTTAAGACTAGTTGATGTGCGTCCTGTCCAAAGGCGGGATCCGTCAGTTGAGTGGCTAAGGGAATGAGTGCCCTCCAGTAAGTCACCCGTCCAGCTAAGTCGGTCACTGGCCCTGGTTGCAGTAAGTGGACGCCGTGGAGTGTATTTCTGAAAGTCATATCGTCCATAGAGACGCGTCATGACACTGAGATATACAACTCGGTCGAAACCCTGTTTGCACAAAGACCTCATGGAGTGCCCTCCAGTAAGTCACCCGTCCCAGCAGAGACGGTCACTGGCCCTGGTTGCACTAAACGGAAACCGTAAAGTGTATCCCTGAAAGTCATATCGTCCATAGAGACGCGTCATGACACTGAGATATACGATTCGGTTAAAATCCTGGTTGCTACTCAACTAGGAATGCCTGAGGAGTATGGGACCAACATTTAACTGATCTTAACGGTGAAGTATTCCATAATAAATCCTAGACTTGGTTTCTAGGACCATGAACTCGAGACTATAATCCCTGACGATTTAAATTACTTGCTCGATCTATCCGAGCTTTATCCCTTTGATATTCCATCTATTGTATAACTGAAATTCATAGTGGAATCTTGTCGCTTTGTGCCGTGGTTTTCTCCCGTATGGGTTTCCACGTAAAAATCTCTGTGTTGTCTATGCTGTGCTTTATTTATATTTATGCTCCTTTAATGCTTTATTTAATTCATTTATGATACATGCATGCATTTACTTTTGCCTTTCAATCAAGGGTGATCATCCGTTGATGTAATTAAGGGTTCGTGACCAGTTCACAGCCCGGAATGTAAAAGATCTCGGAATCTTTGGAATAAAATTCACCTCGCGGTGCTTTCTCGTGTATACTTTGTGATTACTTATGATTGTCTATTAATGTCTCTATACTCAGAATTCCCCCAGAATAAAAGGAACACAGGGAGAAGAAAAAGACTGCTGACGAGCAGCAGGTTTCGATTTTTCCTAGTTCTAACAACGCCATTTGGTTGATTCTTTTCTATCTTTCTGTTCCCTTCTCTGTCTCTCTATGTCTTTCTCTCTCTCTATCACTCTCTCTCTGCACAGTCATACACGCATTAGAATATTCCGCGTGCGTGGGAAAGAGAGGGGACGCGACCTTACCAATCGCGATACGGCTCGACAGTGGATAGACAGAAACATACAAGTACAAACTACATGCATGCTATGCAAAGCTTCGAAATTCTTTTGCCTTAAAGATGAAGGGAAGAACGTTCCAATTGAGAGTCGCCAGTTTGGCGCCCGTGAAGGCGCCGAACATTTCTCCTTGTGGTAACCTTTCCCATGTACACATTAATGTCTGCAAATGATTTATCACAGAATGTCTATTTGCTCAGAAATAACCAGAGATTCTGGTATTGAATAATCCCCAGCAGAGTCGCTAGTTTGTTAGAACTTAGAAAAAGAGGAGTAGGGAAAGAAAGATCAGAACTACTCGTTAGCAGTCCTTCTTTCTTTTTCTTTTCTTTTCGTGTTTCTTTTATTCTGGGGGAATTCTGAGCATAGAGACATTCATAGACAATCATAAGCAATCACAAAGTGTACACAAGAGAGAGATATCGCAAGGCGAATTTTATTCCAAAGATTCTGAGATCTTTTACATTCCAGGCTGTGATACTGGTCACGAGCCTTTAATTACATCAACGATTGATCACCCTTGATTGGAAGGCAAAAGACTAATCCGCCGGGGATTATGGTCTTGAGTTCATGGTCGTGTAGACCTTTATTTTCTTGTTATGGACTGAGCCACATTTGTTAGACACGCCGGATGTCTATGTCCCATTTTCTTTCGGTATGTCCGAGTTGAGAGACTGTCAGGATTTGAGTGGTGCAACTCGGGGCCCGCGCCTATTACTGTGAACAGGTGACCGCTAGAATACATGAACCTCGAATGGTGGTCGGCATGACCCAAGGCCCACGCCCGTACTTTTATGACGGGTGACCTTAGGAAAGCGCTCCGCAACGTTCCCGAACGAGGGTTTTAATCGAGTGGTGCAACTCGGGGCCCGCGCCTGTTACTGTGAACAGGTGACCGCTGGAATACACGAACCTCGAAATATTGGTCGGCATAACCTAAAGCCCGCGCCCGTATTTTTATGACGGGTGACCTTAGGAAAGCAATCCTCAACTACCTCATCAGCTCAACCGACGGACCCGTTGTCGATAGGTAGGGCATCGACGGTCTTTTTCATAGTGGCAGTCCATAGCAAGATGTTTCAAGCTTAGTTAGAACTATTTGTTTGTGGTTTCTCGTGGTAACCATAACCCCTTGGGTTTAGCCTCGGACCTTTATCCGGGATGAATAGAGCTTTGTACAGTAAAGTAAATGTATTTCTTCTAAAGTCGGGCGACTCGTCTTCGAGAACACTCTTTCTTCTTAGTATTTTCAATGATCTGTTTGGGATCAAGTAGGCTTTATCAAGCCAAGATCTTTTGAGGATCCAAACTCAATGGGCTGGATCGGCTTCTTCGAGGCCTGTAAGTGGCTATGTATAGGGTCCGATGGGTACCCACATATACCAATTTCTTATGAATAATGGGGATCGGTGCCCCGTGAATGCTTGACTCAGCTGTTGGATAGCCTGAGTACTTCAGCTTTGCCTCGGCGTCTTCGAGATCGCGGTTGATTTCAACTGGCATTAGTCAATTTTCAAGCCAACAGGGCACTTCCCAAGGCTGAAAATGACTGAGTAGTGGACCTGTTCGCGGTCTGATTAGAGAGACCAGAGAGTATTATCGATAACCATCTCTGAACAGGGGTGGATTACGTCTACGAAGATCACGGTGCGATCGCATTTTGATTTGCTTAGCAAAAGTCAATTTTCGGGCCAACAGGGCACTTCCCAGGGCTGAAAATGACTAAATAATGGACCTGTCTGCGGTCTAATCAGGGAAATCGATGAATATTATCGATGACCATCTTTGAACAGGGGCGAATTACGTCCACGAAGATCGCGGTGCGATCGCGTTCCGATTTGCTTAGCAGAAGTCGATTTCCGGGCCAACAGGGCACTTCCCAGGGCTGAAAATGACTAAGTAGCGGGCCTGCCGACCACTTGATTAGGGTATTCGAGGGTCCTGAGATCAGATAACCTCGTCGCGATGCATGATTATGGTGTATCATGTCATGTAGAAGAAAAGTTTCCCTCTCGGGCTCGGTCCAATTCCGCCCAATTCTTCTCGTTTTAGGCCGTTTTCGGCTCTTTCGGAAGGATTTTTAGAGCCGCTAAATTGGCTAAGTGTTGGTCATTTTGGACCGAAACACTGGCTGATCTCTCGCGCGGCCCGGTGGAAGATTGTCAACGAAATCATCAGAAGGTCTAACTCCTGCCATGCCTTCCGTAGGCTCATCCTCTTCGACAGACGGAGGAGCATTCTCTGTTGGAGGACGCGAAGATCCGACCCCTTGCTGACGTCTCTGTATAGGGACCCCGAAGCAATACCATCCGTCTAACGCTCCATCTTCTTTCCTACGTGTGATCAGCACGTTCAAGGAAGTCAGATGGCTAGTACCAGCAACTCCGACGGCCTCACGCTGCCCACAAAGATAACCAAGACCGTCCTCAGGAACGTCATTCAACCTTGGAGGAGAGAGATAGAGAGGGAAATCGACAGGTTTGGCATCCCGGATGCGCGCGTACTGATGCACCCACCATCTCATCCAACCATAAGAAGTCGCGGGATGTCGACTACCGCCAGGCAACACGAACCTCGCGCCAGTTCGCGTCAACAAAAGTTGGTCCCACATCCACTCCCAATGGACAGGACCCGTGCCATATGCTCGTTCTATCCTCGTCACGCTCGAAAGAGTCAATGGAACACCCTGATCGTAGCCGAACTGTCTGGCGAACCTGGTCGGGTAGTAAGGCTCGCGCCAGAACTCCATGCCTTCGCGGAACGGGAGAGAGGTGGTCGAGATTGATATTAGGAATTCTCTGTCAGAAGAGTCAACCGAATCCTCATCATCAACGACTTCGATATCTTCATCAGCAATGGAAGCAGGAAAATGGTAAAAGTCAACTTCATTCTCACTGCAGATCCTTGACGACACCCATTCTGGCGTCTTAAGCACCATCTTGGCCTTCATGAATCTGATAAGAGGCTCTCGGTCCGGAAAGAAGTAGGCGTGAGGCTTCATGCCATATACCCACGGGAAATAAACGCCTAACCAGCCGCAGAAATAATGCCACGGGCAATGGGCAGCGTCCATTCCATCGGCAGGTTTGTCCGGATTACTGGCAACATAACCGAACGCTCTATATATGCGGCAGAGTACAGGTGGCGCTATAGCAAGACGTTGACCACTGGCAAGGGCACCCGCCATGACAAAGCAAGAAACCCTGACACCATCAGCACTCTTCGAGCTAGGAAGCTCGACTGCGGACAACCAGTAAGCGAGGAAGCCTGCTAGCTTGCAAGTGGGAGACAATACGTTCGGACAAGGAAATTTGCATTGGAACCTTTGTCGTAAAGCCCTTATTCTTTTAACATCAACTTTATATTTTCCGTAGTCAATCCTGAAAGAGAGAAAGGAGAGAGAATTTCACATAAGAAGCTATGTAGGAGAAAAGAGCATACATCATGAGAAGAAAGAAAGAAAGAGACGTCCCGGGAAGACTTACTTCAAGCCGTGGTTGAAGTAGACTGACCAATCTTCATAGTGTATCTTTGTAATGCAGTCAAATTGTTGCAATTCATTGAACAACTCCAAACACGCCTTGGAATGATAGGCCTTCCGATCACCTTCGCGCCTGAAGCCAGACAATTCTTCATCAGAGGGGATATATTCATGATAATACCCGCCGTGTATGGGTAGGCCCGCCATCATCTTAAGATCCCAGAGGGTTATACTCATCTCTCCTTGAGGAAGATGGAAAGAGTTGGTAACAGAAATCCAGTAATTTAAGAAGACCCTGAGAATCGTCGGATCTCGCGGAAAGAAGCCGGCAGTCGCCTCGATGGCATAGTAGAGCCCAACCTCCCTCAGCACAGCCTCGTGCCTGATCAGAATCTCCTTCGCCCAGGGGATGTAGCTGTCACGACGATTCAGATGCCCTCGGGTACGGAAGCTCAAATTCTCCCACATTGCGGACATGCTCATAGGAAGGAATCTTTGACGCACCGTCTCAAAGAAATGAGTCGGATAAGGTGCATGCGGATCACACGTAGGCATGAGGAAAGTCATTTCCTTAATCTCACCAACCTTTTGTTGCTTCCCGTTGCTTCCCAGGGTGGCGGTGAGTAATCTCTTAGGAATTGAAGACCATCTCTCCACTCCATAGAACTGGCCAGGTCTACGAACATCAGATGGCTCGATGCTCGAAAAAGGTTTACACCTCATAAGAGACTTCTGGTGCAAGATGACTTCGCCATTGTAGGGGTTCGTGATGCAGATGCCACGCTCAGTAGTGATCTTGTTGCTCTCCCATCCAATCTTCATCCTTTCATATTTCAAGTCGAGGAGCTGTGTCAATCGCTCCGCTTGACTGAGCGCCTTGATCGGTTGTTTTCCTCATCCTCCTTTCTTCTTACCTTTCTGACCCGTCAGATTCTCTTCTACATTTTGAACAGATATATCTTGAGGACCCGCCTCGATGGCACTTGCCACACCAGCAAGCTGGGCATACCAATAGACCCACTCTTGTTCTGTTCCCTACTTTGGAGGTTCAGGCGTTGTCTTGTTGACGAAGATGCACACTAGCACTTCACGAGGAAGCTGTCCAATACGCTCTGTGAAATCCTTTATCTTGGGTTCGACTGTAGGAAAGAAGCGAAGTTACGTCTTGGAGGAGGAGGGTTAGAAGGACCTTCAGCTGTTCTTTTCTGACCGTGCTTCATCGGCGTCGGACTAGAAGCATGCAACCCAGAGGTTTTACCAGAGGATCCCATTGTTGCTACTGCAATTCACTGCAACGAGTAAACAGAGCAACATTAGAAAACAACTTGATACACACGGGCAAATAGCCTAAAGAAATCATATCACAAACACAAGCACAGCATATAGAGCACAAGCATGAAGAGCATGAAAGCAAACAAAATCAAGAGCATAGCATATCGATCATCATACGCATTTCATAACAAAGCAACTGCCATCATACATGCACGCCTACATAGGATCGATGCACACACAAAATCATAGATTGAACCCACAATACATCCATGCATTTAGTCTAAAAATAGCCTTGACGAGTCCAGGTGCTTATAAGTAGATACTGGACAGAGTCAGGAAACAGTTTCAGCATCATACATATGCAACTATTCGCACACAGCAACTTTACAAGCAATCAGAACACTATAAGCGCACTCTGGCAAACATACTCTGAACCTGCCTAAAATAGACGGTTGTAAGTTGTGACAGGCCAAAGTAGGCGGCCAACAGCAGGCCCAAGGCACTAAGCTCCAATCGTGCTTGAGTTTTAAGCGATCTAGCCTCAAACAGCACTGAATTTGACTGAGAAACGGAGCCGAAAATGCCATTTCTTCACCGAGTGCAAAGCAGGGGCTAAAAATAGAAATTTTGGCTAAGTATTGGGCTGACATGCGCCCAAGGTGGAGCCCCAGGCGCATGTCATCCCTCACATGTGCCTAATCTCTAAAAATTGAAAGTGAAACTTTATTCCATAAGGCATCAGGCGCATGTGCAATTTGACATGCGCCCGGCTCAGAAGAAAGGAAGAAATGAGCTTGGAATTCAATGCACCAGGCGCATGTGCAGCACCACATGCACCCATCTCTGAAATTTGAAGAAAAGACAAGTCCTGGGCATTACCCTGGGCGCATGCCCAGAACAACATGAGCCTGGGACATGCGCCCACATCCTCAGAGGCAGTTTAACATGCGCTTGGAGGAAATAGTTCGCCGAAAAAAGCAATGGATGGCAGGCCACATGCGCCCACAAGGGGACAACATGCACTTGTACCCCAAGGGTGAGCTCTCTCACCTTGGGAAAGTTGGATTTTCTGACTCGAGGAAATTTTGGAATGACTCAGTGAGTCAACTATTTATACTTGAGCCTAGGGAACCGGTGCAATGCACTGGCATGACGTAAGCATCCAGCGCAGCACACCGGGGGGGCACTTGTTGGGGCTCAAATTTGCACCCATTGTAAAACAACATCCCTTGGTCTATTGACAATGATTTGGATAAGTTTTGAGGCCAGGAAAGCCCTAAAAATGCCTGCATAACCTTGATCGCTTGGTAGCGACCAAAATTCATAAACAGCATTTCGGAGTGGAACTGGACATGCGCTTCACCGCCAAATGATTTGAAATGTCCTAAAACCCTTAACTTGTAAGTTTCAAAGTCATCCGGTGTATATTTTTACCTGTGCACTTCGAAATGCGTTTCGTCCCTGCCCGGAACTGACCAAAAGGGTCCGTAAGCCTACAGCTACTATTTCAGAGCAGAACTGGACATGCGCTTCACCGCCAAATGATCTGAAATGTCCTAAAACCCTTAACTTACAAGTTTTAAAGTCATCCGGTGTATATTTTTACCTGCGCACCTTAAAATGCGTTTCGTCCCTGCCCGAAACTGACCAAAAAGGGTCCGTAAGCCTACAGCTACCATTTCAGAGTGGAACTGGACATGCTCTTCACCGCAAAATGATCTAAAATGTCCTAAAACCCTTAACCTGTAAGTTTCAAAGTCATCCGGTGCATGTTTTTACCTGCGCACCTCGAAATGCGTTCCATCCCCGTTTGGAGCTGACCAAAAAGGGTCCGTAAGCCTACAGCTACCATTTCAGAGTGGAACTGGACATGCACTTCACCACCAAATGATCTGGAGCGCCCCAAAACCCTTAAATAGCAAGTTTGAAGTCATTACGATGTGTATTTCCATGCGCGTAATCCCCAGAACAACGTTTTTATACGACAAGCCGACCTGGAGGATCCAAATTAGTAAGGAAGTACCAAAATTGGTGTTCGCTTCCCCAAGTCTAGGGTTGCGATGTAGTAATAATCTCGGTAATACCGAGGTCGATCCACAGGGACTTATGTAGGATGTCACAAACTCATCCACAAGTTTCTGTTGAAGCTAACAATCAAAGTTTGAATAGAATGTGTGTGATTAACAGTTTTAGCTAAATTGAATGTAAACAATTATAAGAAGGCACTAGGGGTTCGAGGATTCACTTGTAGCAATCCTCGATGTTCAATCCGCTGTGGTTTCCCATTCTCTCAACTAGAATCACCAGTCAGGTCTATCTAGTCGGATGATAGAACTGTTAAACCAGAAGTCTGTAACATGTAAGTTCTGTGCATAAAGTTCACTCAACTCTAGGCTGATCTGAGCATGCTCATTGCATAGGTCATTCACCTTTTCTATAGGTCCAATTCCCAATCATAACCATCCTCAAGTCTTCTCACAAGACAAGGCTAGATCATGATTTGAACTGGATTCAAATTATATGCACAATCCATACATATTCCAGATAATCAACCAAAACTAGAACTTTGGCATGAAGTCCCTTTATGAAGAGCTTGGTACTAGAGCGCACTCCAATTCCTCGGATCATACAGGTCTAGACCGTTGCAAACAAATTAAGAAGATAAGTAATCCATCCAAACATCCATGAGTCATCACAAGACTAAGAGAAATTACTTAAAAACTTGTATAAACTTCAAACCTTAGTTCATAATCATGAATTCCAAACTGAAAACCACTTAACTACGAATTAAAACATCTTGGATACACTAAAAGCTTCACCTCTTAGCCCTAGCTAAGAGGTTTAGCTGCTCATGATCCAAGGAAACATGAAACAACTACAAAAAGCATAAAAACAGCAAAGCAAACCAAAAGGAGTTGTGAAACTCCAATCTTCACTTCCACAGCCTCCAACCTCGCTTGAACCCTTCTAGGATACCTTAGGAACAATCCCTAGGTGTCTATTTATAGTCTGGAGGTTCCACGACTTCGGAAGAATCGAGAAAGTGCGTAACACTTACGCAGCGCAGAGAAAATCGGACGTTACTTAGGAGTTTCTAAGTCAGTACACCTGGCCGACCGGTCACGACCGGTCGGCCTCAATACACATTCATTCCAGCAAGCATGGCCGACCGGTCATGACCGGTCGGCCTCATTCAATATTGGTCCAGCAATCATGTCTGACCGGTCATGACCGGTCGGACGTCCTCACTCCTGTTCCAGTAGTCATGTCCGACCGGTCATGACCGGTCGGATGTCTTCAGCAGATTCCCAATGTGCATGGCTGACCGGTCACTGACCGGTCTGGCTTCCTTGGCCGACCGGTCACGACCGGTCAGCCTTCTTTTCTTCTTGCATTTTTTCTTTCTTTCTTCCTTCTGCTTCCTTTTCTTCTTTAGTTCTTTCTTTCTTTATTAGAATGGTTCCAAATGAGCTCATTATATCTTCAATTGAGTAGAGTCCATCCTCAATCCTGTAGTCACACAACATGCATTGAATTAGCTTCCAAACCATACAAACCTTGCACAATGAGTGATGAATTGGGGTTAGAATATGCATAATTAAGAGCTCAACACACCCCCCAACCAGCATTTTGCTAGTCCCGAGCAAAACATGCGTGAAGCTAATCTCATTCTTCTAACTCAACTCTCTTTCAGAAACCATCCTTCTATACATTCCAGGGTTCATAAGTGTAAGATTCAGAAAGATTAGGTGTCAAAGGTTGGCACCATAAACCCTCAAGACATGATAGGCATTCATATGAGATTCCCACTAATTGGTTGATAAATAGAGGAAATTGAACAAATTCATCCTAGTGTGGGTAGTGAAAATTCATTCCACGAGTTTCTAGGATTATCTTCTTCATAGATTAACTAGACTATAGAACTCAAGGTACATAGAGCCACATCAAGCCAATGACAGGAAATTGCCTTACCGTCCTTCCGACGACTTTCACACTACGTCCCATTTCCGGCTTTGGTTACGGGTAGACCATCCCCCGGCTGGTAGTAGGTAGCCCTAATCGGAATTTTCCACCGTTTTTCCACATTCCCAATTTCATCCTTCCTTTTCCTTTTTCTTTTTAAATTAGATAGGATTTTTAGAAATCCATATCTTTCATTATTTTCCCATGGACAAGGATGGACAAAGTACCCCGGCCTGATTTCTCAATACCTTAATTCAAAGTCTAACTCATCCCTAAATCACATAATCCCTTCAACTCATGAAAATCGTGTAATGTGAACTAGGTGTAAAAGTGTTCAGATTTTCTATCAATCACAAAAATAGGGGAGTTCACATATAAAACCATTATGCAATGAGAGATTCCAGACATCCAGCCTTATACACTTCATATCTCCTCCTCTTATGCTCATATCAACTCGAATGCATAGAACCAATGTTTTTCAAAAGAGTTTCGAATTTTTGAAAAAAAATCGAAAAATTTCCACATAATTGCTTGAGATGTTGCAAAAGCTGGATTTCATCCAAGCGGTCCTACACCCCCCAACCAAATCGTGCATTGTCCTCAATGTAAAAGATGCGCAATGAGCAAAACATGAGAGCAATTTGAAAATAAAAGGGAGTGAGGAATGATATTACCTGAGAGAGTGAACATTGGAAATCTTCCTCCTTCTAACAAACCTATGAAAACGAAAACAAAAAGCAGCAAAGTCCTAATCCTAACTACTCTATACCTCCATCAGACTAGGAGATCAATCATCCTGATACACAGGATCATTCAGGGGTATGGACATACCTTCTGAAGGAAAATTCTCAAAGAACGGCTTTAATCGCTGCCCATTTGCTTTGAAAATGTTGCCGTTCCTCGGATTCAACAGCTCGACAGTCCCATACGGATAGACAGTTTGCACAATGTAGGGACCGGTCCATCGAGATTTTAGTTTTCCCGGAAATATATGTAAGCGAGAATTATACATAAGGACTTTTGGTTGATTGTGAATGTCTTGCGAAGAATATTCTTATCATGGAATATCTTCGTCTTGTCCTTGTAAATTCTCGCATTCTCATAAGCGTCATTCCGGATTTCTGCAAGTTCATTCAATTGTAGTTTGCGTAACGAGCTTGCCTTGTCAGAATTGAAATTCATCTTCTTAATAGCCCAATATGCCTTATGTTCCAATTCCACAGGTAGGTGACAAGCCTTCCCATAGACAAGTCTATAGGGAGACATTCCAATAGGGGTTTTAAAGGCAGTACGGTAAGCCCAAAGCGCATCGGTAAGTCGAAGTGACCAATCCTTGCGATCGGGATTCACCGTTTTCTCCAAAATGTGTTTAATCTCCCTATTGGATATCTCAGCTTGTCCACTAGTTTGTGGGTGATAGGGAGTGCTCACTTTGTGTGTAACGCCATATTTTTTCATTAAGGCTGCAAAAGGGCGATTGCAAAAGTGAGACCCTCCATCACTTATGATGACTCGAGGTGTTCCAAACCGGGAAAGAATATTTTCTTTTAAAAATCGAATGACCGTTTTATGGTCATTATTCCGGCAAGGAATGGCCTCGACCCATTTGGAGACATAATCAACAGCAAGTAAGATGTATAAATTTCCAAAAGAAGATGGGAATGGGCCCATGAAATCGATGCCCCAACAATCAAAAATTTCGATAATTAAAATGGGATTAAGTGGCATCATATTTCTACGGGAGATTCCTCCTAGTTTCTGACAAGGTTCACATGCTTTGCAGAACTCATGTGTGTCTTTGAACATGGTGGGCCAATAAAACCCACATTGCAGAATTTTCGCTGTGGTCTTTTTGGCTGAAAAATGGCCACCACATGCTTGAGAATGACAGAAGGAGATGATACTTTGTTGCTCATTATCTGGGACACATCTCCTTATGATTTGGTCGGGACAATACTTGAACAAGTATGGGTCGTCCCATAGAAATTTCCGTACCTCTGAGAAGAATCTATCCTTATCTTGCTTTTTCCAATATGTAGGAATTGTACCTGTAGCAAGATAATTAGCAATGTCCGCATACCATGGCAATTGGGAAACAGCAAAAAGTTGTTCATCAGGAAACATGTCATTGATTGTAGTCGTTTCAGGGGAATCAGTGAGGACAAGTCGAGAGAGGTGGTCAGCTACTACATTCTCTACTCCTTTCTTATCACGTATTTCTAAGTCGAATTCTTGGAGTAGGAGGATCCATCTTAATAACCGTGGTTTAGCATCCTTCTTAGAGAGAAGATACTTAAGCGCGGCATGGTCGGTGAATACGATGATCTTGGATCCAATCAAGTAGGATCTAAACTTTTCCAAGGCAAAAACTACTGCTAAAAGTTCCTTTTCAGTAGTGGTGTAGTTTGCTTGGGCTGAGTTTAGGGTTCTACTTGCATAGTAGATAACACATGGCTTTTTATCTTTTCTTTGGCCTAACACGGCCCCAATAGCATAGTCGCTAGCATCGCACATAATCTCAAAAGGAAGGCTCCAATCAGGTGGTTGCATTATTGGGGCGCATGTCAACATGCCTTTAAGAGTGGTAAAGGCCTTTTGACATTCTTCACTCCACTCAAATGAATTTTCCTTTTGAAGTAGGTTGCATAAAGGACGAGAGAGTGAACTGAAATCCTTTATGAACCGTCTATAAAATCCTGCGTGTCCTAAAAAGGACCGTATATCTCGTATGCTTTTGGGTGGTGGGAGGTTAGAGATAAGATCAATTTTCGCCTTGTCCACCTCAATTCCATTTTGTGAAACGATGTGACCAAGTACAATTCCCTTTTGAACCATGAAGTGACACTTTTCCCAATTGAGTACAAGGTTCTTTTCTTCACATCTTTTTAGCACAGATTTCAAGTGCTTGAGGCACTCATCAAAGTTACAACCAAATACAGAAAAATCATCCATGAAGACTTCAAGAATGGTCCCCACCATGTCAGAAAAGATGCTCATCATGCAACGCTGAAAGGTGGCAGGGGCATTACATAGTCCAAACGGCATTCGTCGATAGGCGAAAGTACCGAATGGACATGTGAATGTAGTCTTTTCTTGATCTTCACGGGCAATTTCTATTTGGTTGTATCCTGAATAGCCATCAAGAAAGCAAAAGTGGGAATGACCCGCCAACCGTTCTAAAATCTGATCAACAAACGGTAGGGGGAAGTGGTCTTTCCTCGTGACAGTATTTAGCTTCCTGTAGTCAATGCACATTCTCCAACCGGTAGTGACTCTAGTTGGTACGAGTTCATTATTGGCATTGGCTATGATGGTTATTCCGGATTTCTTTGGCACCACTTGAGTTGGGCTCACCCATTGGCTATCAGATATTGGGTAAATAATACCTACATCCAATAGTTTCACCACTTCGGCCTTAACCACATCCTTCATATTTGGATTTAGTCGTCTTTGTGGTTGCCGGGATGTCTTTGCATTTTCCTCAAGATGTATGCGGTGAGTGCAAATCAGTGGGTCTATGCCTTTGAGATCCGCAATTGTCCATCCGATGGCACTCTTGTGCTCTAATAGAGTGGCTATTAGCCTACTCTCTTGTTCCTCATCCAAGTGGGAAGAAATCACCACTGGATATGTCTCATCTCGACCTAAATAGACATATTTTAGCTCACTTGGCAAAGGTTTTAGGTCGAGTTTTGGTGCCTTAATGTTGGATGGGAGGGCCTTGTTCTCATTTATAGGCAAAGGTTCAATTGGGGCCCTCCATCTTTTATTTTCACGCACCAGCATCACATCTAGAATGGCATCCATCTCTTGTGTTGTATTATCATTCATATCATGGAGATGGGCCACACATGCCTCTAAAGGGTCGGAAAATAGTGACAAGGGGATTGTATCTTCCACGAATGATTCGATCATGTTTAGTTCGTGGATATCATCATCAACTTCCCGCGGTTGTTTGCATAACTCAAATATATTAAGCTCAAGAGTCATATTTCCAAAGGACATTTGTACCAGTCCGTTTCTACAATTGATAATGGCGTTTGAGGTAGCTAGAAACGGCCTTCCAAGTATGACAGGAATTTGAGTACCGGTGCCTATCACGGGATGTGTGTCCAAGACAATAAAATCTACTGGATAGTAGAATTTATCAACTTGAACTAGAACATCCTCTACCATTCCTCTCGGTATCCGGATGGATCTATCAGCAAGTTGGAGTGTGGTTTTGGTGGGTTTCAATTCACCTAACCCAAGTTGTTCGTAGACCGAGTATGGAATGAGATTCACACTTGCCCCCAAGTCGAGTAGGGCTTGTTTAATCTGGTAGTCTCCTATGATGCATGATATGGTTGGACTACCCGGATCTTTGTATTTTTGGGGCACCTCTTGTTTGATGATGGCACTCAAATTCTCAGCCAAAAGCACTTTGTTGTGAACATTATGTTTCCTTTTGATTGTACACAATTCCTTTAAAAATTTGGCATAAGATGGTATTTGTTTTATTGCATCCAACAGCGGAATGTTGATCTTCACCTGCTTGAAAACTTCCAGAATCTCCAGATTTTTATCTAAAGGTTTAGGTGAAATCAACCTTTGTGGAAATGGGGCAACCGGCTTGTATTGTCTTTCCGGTTCTTTCTCTTGTGGAATATTGTTTGGGCTATCATCCTCTTTGGGAATTTCCGGATCCTTAGGCTTGGGGGCCTTCACCGGATTGGATTTATCAATTTCTTTCCCACTTCTCAAAGTGGTGATAGCTTGGACATGTTCCGTATGGTGGGAGGATGAGCTTGCATCTTGTATCTCATATTGGGTCCTTGGATTAGGAAGAGGTTGGGCAGGGAGTGTGCCCTTCTCTCTAACACTAAGGTGAGCTTCAACTCTAGCCAAAGATGTTTTCAATTCATTGATGGCTTGGTTTGAGTTTTGATTGAATTTCAATTGCTCTTGCATGAACCCATCTATTTTTAGAGAGTTTGTCTTGTTTTGCTCATTCTGGACTGATACAAATGCACCCAACATCTCTTCTAGTGATACTTTTGGAGTGTTGTTTGCATTTGCATTGGGCCCATTCTTCCAACTGAAGTTGGGATGGTTCTTCCAATTAGGATTATACGTGTTTGAGTTTGGAGCACCATATTGCTGCTGATAACTGTTTATGGCATTTGTTTGTTCTTGTAAGATGCCTTGGACTGCTAAAATTGTGGGACAATCGGGTGTAGCATGGTGATTTCCAGCACAAATTCCACAAACAGTTTCAACCTCAGTAGAGTTGATTGTTTCTCCTTTCCTTAATTCCATGGCTTCGACCTTTCTTGTAAGGCTAGCCAACCGTGCACTTATGCTATCTTCTTCTGATAGGACATACATTCCTCCCTTTTCCTTTTGTTGGCCAATCTTGGAATTTGTCGGTTTAGGTGTGTCCCAAGATTGTGCACTTTCAGCCAATTCTTCCAGATAATCCCATGCTTCATCAGCTTCCTTATTCATGAACTCCCCATTACACATCATCTCTATAAATTGGCGCATGGATGGAATCAGTCCTTCATAGAAAAAACTTATAATCCGCCAATTTTCATAGCCATGATGTGGGCATGCATTTAATAGGTCCTTGAATCTCTCCCAACATTGGGAAAAGGTTTCATCCTCCTTTTGGGCAAAGTTCATGATAAGGCGCTTAAGCATATTCGTTTTGTGAGTAGGGAAGAATTTTTTTATAAATTCTCTGTGCATATCGTTCCATGACCCGATTGATCTTGGCCTTAATGCATACAGCCAACCCTTGGCTTTATCCTTAAGAGTGAAAGGGAAGAATTTAAGTCTTACTACATCTTCAGTCACATTTGCAAAGTGCATGGTGGTGATTACCTCATCAAACTCCCTAAAGTGTTGATAGGCACTTTCACTGTCTAAACCATGGAATTTAGGGAGAAGATTGATCACTACCGGTTTCAAATCCACATTCCCTGCATTTGGTGGAAATACTATGCATGAGGGAGTGCTTGTTCTTGCAGGTTGCAAGAAATCACGTAAAGTCCTAGGTCGGGGAACATTCTCAACCACATTCTCCCCTGTTTCGGTTTGATTTTGAACCGGGTTAGGTTGATTTGTAGCCATACTTTCAGATAAAATTGGAGAATTTAGATGTCTCCTAGCACGTGGCTCTCTATCAATCCCTTCTACTATCCCCCCTTCACTTATGAGTCGGTTATTGGAATCCCGAGCCCAATGTGGCATGCAAAATCGAAAATAAAAAAAAAACAAAAGAAAGGAAAAAGAATTCTTCCTTCTTTTTCTTTACTCTTCTCTAAGACCGAAGCACAAGGTGTCTTGCAATGGCTAGGCCAAAAACAAAGATAGAGACCGATTTCTCCTGGTCAATAGGGGTTCAGAGAACACCCCACCCACTCTTTGAATCTTTTGAGAAAAGACACAGAAAAAGGAGAAAGAGAAGTAGAGATGAGAAAAGAAATCCCTGAGCACAAGGTGATCCAAGACGGCAGAGCCGACCAATAGGAATCCAGGTGGCAAAAAGGCCGACCTTTCAGAGATCCAAAAGTAGTCTCCACCCACTCTACAAGAGATGAATAAAATAAGAATGACTAGGAGAAGGAGAAGAGTAAGGTTTTAGAAGGATAGAACCTGATTCGCACTTGAAATCCTTGAATCTTCTTCAGCTTCCTAGAAATCCTTGAAAAAAAATCAAATAAACAAACTAAGTTAGTTCTAATAATCTAAAAGAGTCCTAAATAGATACTAATTTCAGAAATTTGTGAAAACCGTCAAAGTCCCCGGCAGCGGCGCCAAAAACTTGTTCGCTTCCCCAAGTCTAGGGTTGCGATGTAGTAATAATCTCGGTAATACCGAGGTCGATCCACAGGGACTTATGTAGGATGTCACAAACTCATCCACAAGTTTCTGTTGAAGCTAACAATCAAAGTTTGAATAGAATGTGTGTGATTAACAGTTTTAGCTAAATTGAATGTAAACAATTATAAGAAGGCACTAGGGGTTCGAGGATTCACTTGTAGCAATCCTCGATGTTCAATCCGCTGTGGTTTCCCATTCTCTCAACTAGAATCACCAGTCAGGTCTATCTAGTCGGATGATAGAACTGTTAAACCAGAAGTCTGTAACATGTAAGTTCTGTGCATAAAGTTCACTCAACTCTAGGCTGATCTGAGCATGCTCATTGCATAGGTCATTCACCTTTTCTATAGGTCCAATTCCCAATCATAACCATCCTCAAGTCTTCTCACAAGACAAGGCTAGATCATGATTTGAACTGGATTCAAATTATATGCACAATCCATACATATTCCAGATAATCAACCAAAACTAGAACTTTGGCATGAAGTCCCTTTATGAAGAGCTTGGTACTAGAGCGCACTCCAATTCCTCGGATCATACAGGTCTAGACCGTTGCAAACAAATTAAGAAGATAAGTAATCCATCCAAACATCCATGAGTCATCACAAGACTAAGAGAAATTACTTAAAAACTTGTATAAACTTCAAACCTTAGTTCATAATCATGAATTCCAAACTGAAAACCACTTAACTACGAATTAAAACATCTTGGATACACTAAAAGCTTCACCTCTTAGCCCTAGCTAAGAGGTTTAGCTGCTCATGATCCAAGGAAACATGAAACAACTACAAAAAGCATAAAAACAGCAAAGCAAACCAAAAGGAGTTGTGAAACTCCAATCTTCACTTCCACAGCCTCCAACCTCGCTTGAACCCTTCTAGGATACCTTAGGAACAATCCCTAGGTGTCTATTTATAGTCTGGAGGTTCCACGACTTCGGAAGAATCGAGAAAGTGCGTAACACTTACGCAGCGCAGAGAAAATCGGACGTTACTTAGGAGTTTCTAAGTCAGTACACCTGGCCGACCGGTCACGACCGGTCGGCCTCAATACACATTCATTCCAGCAAGCATGGCCGACCGGTCATGACCGGTCGGCCTCATTCAATATTGGTCCAGCAATCATGTCTGACCGGTCATGACCGGTCGGACGTCCTCACTCCTGTTCCAGTAGTCATGTCCGACCGGTCATGACCGGTCGGATGTCTTCAGCAGATTCCCAATGTGCATGGCTGACCGGTCACTGACCGGTCTGGCTTCCTTGGCCGACCGGTCACGACCGGTCAGCCTTCTTTTCTTCTTGCATTTTTTCTTTCTTTCTTCCTTCTGCTTCCTTTTCTTCTTTAGTTCTTTCTTTCTTTATTAGAATGGTTCCAAATGAGCTCATTATATCTTCAATTGAGTAGAGTCCATCCTCAATCCTGTAGTCACACAACATGCATTGAATTAGCTTCCAAACCATACAAACCTTGCACAATGAGTGATGAATTGGGGTTAGAATATGCATAATTAAGAGCTCAACAATTGGCAACATCTGGACTTCCACACCCCACCCCGTTCATTCAAGAGGTCAATCCTAGCCTAGAAGTGGTTTGGTGATAGTGAGTGCATGTCTAGAAAAGGTAGCTGTCCTTTGGAAGTCCCTCGTCGGAGCTGAAATGCTGAAAATTTTCTAAGTGTTGGAATCCTGAAAATCTGGCTAAGTAGTGGGAAAGAGCCGGCAAAGGACATGCGCCTGGCCTCCAACCACATGCGCTTGGCCTCCAAACACATGCGCTTGCACTCTATCAGCGAAAGGAAGTGAATTGAACACTTTTCCGAAAAGCGCCGGTAAAGGACATGCGCCTAGCTTCCAACCACATGCGCCTGGCCTCCAACCACATGCGCTTGACACTGTTTTCTACCACATGCGCCGGGAAATACCCGTCGGACCGGACCCGAACCCAATTATCCCCTATAAATAGTGAAGTCACCTCATTTTATCACGACGAGATCATCCCCCGCCGACCTCAGAGTGATGTAAGCACCACATGCGCTTACTTTCTCTCTGTTCGCTTCCCCAAGTGTAGGGTTGCGATGTAGTAATAATCTCGGTAAGACCGAGGTCGATCCACAGGGACTATGTAGGATCTCACAAATTCATCCACAAGTGTCTATTGAAGTCTACTAATCAGATTGTTGTATAAAGTTGATGTGAGTAACAAAAGCTAAATTAAATCGAGAGTAATTAATTATAAGAGGGTACTAGGGTTTCAAGGATCCACTTGTAGCAATCCTTGATGTTCAATCCGCTGTGGTTTCTTATTCTCTCAACTAGAATCGACATTCCTGTCCGTCCAGTCAGATGATAGAACTGTTAAACCAAACAGTCTGTAATATGTAAGTTCTATGCATAAGATTCACTCAATCTAGGCTGAGCTGAGCATGCTCAATTGCATAGGTCATTCCCCTTTCCTATAGGTCCAGTTCTAAATCATAACCATCCCCAAGTCCTCTCACAAGACAAAGATAGATTAGGATCTGAACTAGATTCAAATCACCAGCACAGTCCTTACATATTCCAGAAAATCAACTAAAATAGAACTTTGGCCTGAAGTCCCTTTATGAAGAGCTTAGTACTAGAGCGCACTCTGATTCCTCGGATCATACAGGTCTATACTGTTGTAAACAAATTAAGAAGATAAGTAATTCATCCAAACATCCATGAGTCATCACAAGACTAAGAAAAATTACTTAAAAACTTGTATAAACTTCAAACCTTAGTTCATAATCATGAATTCAAAACTAAAACCACTTAACTACGAATTAAAACATCTTGGATTCACTACAAGCTTCACCTCTTAGCCCTAGCTAAGAGGTTTAGCTGCTCATGATCCAAGGAAACATGAAACAACTACAAAAAGCATGAAAACAGCAAAGCAAACCAAAAGGAGTTATGAAACTCCAATCTTTACTTCCACAGCCTCCAACCTCGCTTGAGCCCTTCTAGGATACCTTAGGAACGATCCCTAGGTGTCCTCTTATAGTTTGGAGGCTCCACAACGTCGGAATAATCGGGAATTTGCGAAACTCTTACGCAGCGCAGAGAAAATCGGGAAGGAATTAGAAGTTTCTAAGTTCATACGCATGGCCGACCGGTCATGATAGAGAGTCATTCCAGCAAGTATGCCCGACCGGTCAAGACTGGTCGGGCCTATTCATCCTTGGTCCAGCAAGCATGTCCGACCGGTCATGACCGATCGGACCTCTTCAGTAATTTTCCAGCAACAATGACCGACCGGTCATGACCGGTCGGTCCTCTTCAGTAGTGCCCAACATACATGGCTGACCGGTCACTGACCGGTCTGGCTTCCTTGGCCTACCGGTCATGACCGGTCGGCAGTCTTCATACTTCTTCATTTCTTCCTTTTCTTTCTTTCCTTGCTTCTTTCTTTCGCTTTCTCTCTTCTTTTCTTCTTTGGTCCTCAAGTAATCTCCATTAGAATGATCCCAAATGAGCTCTTTATGTCTTCAATTGAGTAGAGTCCACCCTCAATCCTGTAGTCACAAAACATGCATTGAATTAGCTTACAAACCATATAAACCTTGCACAATGAGTGATAAATTGGGGTTAGAATATGCACAATTAAGAGCTCAACACTCTCCCCTCGCCGGATGCCTTGGCTGGAGTGGATTCCCTCGCCGGAAACCCTCACCGGAAAGGGATTTCCTCGCCGGAATCCCAAGTTCGGGAAGAAAATCCTGAAATTTTCTAAGTGCTGGGCACATGCGCCGGCATATCCCCCACATGCGCTGGCTTTTTCCCGCACATGCGCCGGCTTTTCTAGCCCGAAAAATCTGAATTTTCTCTAAGTCTGGGAGGGACATGCGCTTACTCCTTAGGTCCAGGTGCATGTGCACTGCCACATGCGCCCGGAACACCTCTACTTCATCTATTTTTTGTGCAAAATGGGCAAATGCGCCCGGATGATGACCACATGTGCCCGAATGATGACCACATGCGCTTGACAGATGATGCAACACCACATGCACTTGTAAAATGGCCACATGCGCTTGAAAAATGACCACATGCACTTGTACACACTCCCCCATGCGCTCGGACGCTGATGGGAGGAGTGGACCTTCCGTCGCAAGGCCCGCCTTCGTCTGAGATCGGATTTTGATGAAACCGCCTCTCCTAGATGCATCTCGATGAGATCTATCCATCCACCGGATCAGATTCTCCAACTGTCAATGATAAGTGGCCCAAATCAGTATTTCAGTCCAAAATGACCAACACTTAGCCAATTTAGCGGCTCCGAAAATCCTTCCGAAAGAGCCAAAAACGGCCTGAAACGAGAAGAATCGGGCGGAATTGGACCGAGCCCAAGAGGAAAACTTTTCTTCTACATGACATGATACACCATAATCATGCACCACGATGAGGTTATCTGATCTCAGGACCCTCGAATACCCTAATCAAGTGGTCGGCAGGCCCGCTACTTAGTCATTTTCAGCCCTGGGAAGTGCCCTGTTGGCCCCGAAATTGACTTCTGCTAAGCAAATCGGAACGCGATCGCACCGCGATCTTCGTGGATGTAATCCGCCCCTGTTCAAAGATGGTCATCGATAATATTCATCGATTTCCCTGATTAGACCGCAGACAGGTCCATTATTTAGTCATTTTCAGCCCTGAAAAGTGCCTTGTTGGCCCGGAAATTGACTTTTGCTAAGCAAATCGAAATGCGATCACACCGTGATCTTCGTGGACGTAATCCACCCCTGTTCAGAGACGGTTATCGATAATACTCTCTGGTCTCTCTAATCAGACCGTGAACAGGTCCACTACTCAGTCATTTTCAGCCCTGGGAAGTGCCCTGTTGGCTTGAAAATTGACTAATGCCAGTTGAAATCAACCGCGATCTCGAAGACGCCGAGGCAAAGCTGAAGTACTCAGGCTATCCAACAGCTGAGTCAAGCATTCACGGGGCACTGATCCCCATTATTCATAAGAAATTAGTATATATGGGTACCCATCGGACCCTATACATAGCCACTTACAGGCCTCGAAGAAGCCGATCCAACCCATTGAGTTTGGATCCTCAAAAGATCTTGGCTCGATAAAGCCTACTTGATCCTAAACAGATCATTGAAAATACTCAGAAGAAAGAGTGTTCTCAAAGACGAGTCGCCCTACTCTAGAAGAAATACATTTACTTTACTGTACAAAGCTCTATTCATCCCGGATAAAGGTCTGAGGCTAAACCCAAGGGGTTATGGTTACCACGAGAAACCACAAACAAATAGTTCTAACTAAGCTTGAAACATCTTTCTATGGACTGCCACTATGAAAAAGACCGTCGATGCCCTACCCATCGACAACGGGTTCGTCGGTTGAGCTAATGAGGTAGTTGCGGATTGCTTTCCTAAGGTCACCCGTCATAAAAATACGGGCGCGGGCTTTAGGTTATGCCGACCTACATTTCGAGGTTCGTCTATTCCAGCGGTCACCTGTTCATAGTAACAGGTGCGGGCCCCGAGTTGCACCACTCGATTAAAACCCTCGTTCGGGAACGTTGCGGAGCACTTTCCTAAGGTCACCCGTCATAAAAGTACGGGCGCGGGCCTTGGGTCATGCCGACCAACATTCGAGGTTCGTGTATTCCAGCGGTCACCTGTTCACAGTAACAAGCGCGGGCCCCGAGTTGCACCACTCGAATCCTGACAGTCTCTCAACCCGGACATACCGAAAGAAAATGGGACATGGACATCCGGCGTGTCTAACAAATTTGGCTCAGTCCATAACAAGAAAACAAAGGTCTACACGACCATGAACTCAAGACCATAATCCCCGGCGGATTAGTCTTTTGCCTTCCAATCAAGGGTGATTAACCGTTGATGTAATTAACGGCTCGTGACCAGTATCACAGCCTGGAATGTAAAAGATCTCAGAATCTCTGGAATAAAATTCGCCTTGCGATATCTCTCTCTTGTGTACACTTTGTGATTGCTTATGATTGTCTATGAATGTCTTTATGCTCAGAATTCCCCCAGAATAAAAGAAACACGAAAAGAAAAGAAAAAGAAAGAAGGACTGCTGACGAGTAGTTCTGATCTTTCTTTCCCTACTCCTTTTTCTAAGTTCTAACATACCTGTAGCAAGATAGTTAGCAATGTCCACATACCATGGTGATTGGGAGACTTTAAAAAGTTGTTCATCAGGGAACATGTCATTGATCGCGGTCATCTCAGGGGAATCGGTGAGAACAAGTCTAGAAAGATGGTAAGCAACTACGTTTTCTACTCCTTTCTTATCACGTATTTCTATGTCAAATTCCTAGAGTAGGAGGATCCATCTTAACAAGCGTGGCTTAGCATCCTTCTTAGAGAGAAGGTACTTAAGCGCTGCATAGTCAGTGAATATGATGATCTTGGATCCGATCAAGTAGGATCGAAACTTGTCCAAAGCAAAAACTACAGCCAAAAGTTCTTCTTCTGTAGTAGTGTAGTTTGCTTGAGCCAAGTTTAAGGTTCTACTTGCGTAGTAGATGACACAAGGCTTCTTCTCTTTTCTTTGACCTAACACAGCCCCAATAGCATAGTCACTTGCATCACACATGATTTTAAAAGGAAGGTTCCAATCAGGTGGTTGCATTATGAGACACATGTCAACATACCTTTAAGTTTGTCAAAGGCATTTTGACAATCCTTATTCCACTCGAATGAGTTTTCCTTTTGAAGGAGGTTACATAAAGGACGAGAGAGTGAACTAAAGTCCTTTATGAACCGTCTATAGAATCTGGCATGTACTAAAAAGGACTGCACATCACGTACGCTTTTAGGGGATGGAAGGTTAGAGATAAGATCGATTTTAGCCTTGTCCACCTCAATTCCATTTGTGAGATGATGTGACTAAGGACAATTCCTTTTTGAACCATAAAATGACATTTCTCCCAATTCAACACAAGGTTCTTATCTTCACATCTTTTTAAAATAGTTTTTAAGTGCACAAGACACTCATCAAAGTTACAACCAAATACAAAGAAATCGTCCATGAAGACTTCAAGAATCGTCCCCACTATATCAAAAAAAATACTCAACATACAACGCTGAAAGTGGCAGGGACATTACATAGTCCAAACAGCATCCTTCGATAAGCAAAAGTGCCAAATGGACAAGTGAATGTTGTCTTCTCTTGATCTTCTAAGGCGATCTCTATTTGGTTATACCCTGAATACCCATCAACGAAGCAAAAGTGGGAATGACCTACCAACCTTTCTAAAATTTGATTAACAAATGGTAAGGGGAAGAGGTCTTTCCTTGTAACAGTGTTTAGCTTCCCATAGTCAATGTACATTCTCCAACCGGTAGTGACTCTGGTTGGCACAAGTTCATTATTGACATTGGCTACGATGGTTATTCCGGATTTCTTAGGCACCACTTGAGTTGGACTCAGCCATTGACTATCGGATATTGGGTAAATGATACCCACATCTAATAGTTTCAACACCTTAGCCTTAACCACCTCTTTCATGTTTAGATTGAGGCGTCTCTATGGTTGCCTAGATGTCTTCGCATTCTCCTCAAGGTGTATGCGATAGTACAAATCAGGGGATCTATGCCTTTGAGATCTATAATTGACCATCCAATGGCACTTTTGTGCTCTATTAGAGTGGTTATCAGCCTACTCTCTTGTTCCTCATCCAAGTGGGAAGAAATCACCACCGGATATGTCTCATCTCGACCTAAATAAACATATTTCAAATTAGTGGGTAATGGTTTTAGGTCGAGCCTCGGTGCCTTGATATTAGATATAAGCAGCTTGTTCTCGCTTAAGGGCAAAGGCTCAAATGGTGCATTCCATCTTTTATTATCAAGTATCGGTAAAGAATCTAAAATGGCATCCATCTCTCTTATCATGTCATCATTAATCTCATGAGAATAGTCAAGCATGCCTCTAAGGGATCGGAATAGAATGTCAGGAGGAATTTTTCTTCCACGAATGATTCAATCAGATTTATTTCGTGGACCTCGTCATCAACATCCTGTGGTTGTTTGCATAAATAAAAAATATTCAGCTCGAGTGTCATATTTCCAAAGGACATTTGTACCGGCCCATTTCTACAATTGATAATCGAATTTGAAGTGGCTATGAAAGGGCGGCCAAGTATGACAGGAATTTGAGCACCGGTTCCCATCACAGGATGTGTATCCTAGACAATAAAATCTACTGGATATTAGAATTTATCGACTTGGATGAGGACATCTTCAATCATCCCTCTCGGTATACGAATAGATCTATCTGCGACTTGAAGTGTGGTTTTGGTGGGTTTTAATTCACCTAACCCAAGTTGTTCATAGACCGAGTATGGGATGAGGTTAACAATTGCCCTAAGATCGAGCAAAGCTTGTTTGATCCGGTAGTCACCTATGATGCATGAGATGGTAGGAGTACCTGGATCCTTGTATTTTTGGGGCACCTCTTGTCTAATAATGGCGCTCAAATTCTCAGTCACAAGTACTTTGTTGTGAACATTGTGTTTCCTTTTGATTGTACACAATTCCTTTAAAAATTTGGCATAGGATGGTATTTGTTTTATAGCATCTAACAGCGGAATGTTGATCTTTACTTGCTTAAAAACCTCTAAAATTTTCAAGTTTTTGTCTAAAGGTTTGGGTGAAATCAACCTTTGTGGAAACGGGGCGACCGGCTTGTATTGCCTTTTCAGTTCTTTCTCATGTGGAGTGTTGTTCAAAATATCATCCTTATTCGCAATTTTCGGATCATTAGGCTTTGGGGCCTTCATCGGATTGGATTTATCAATTGTTTTGCCACTCCTCAAAGTGGTGATAGCTTGAACATACTCCGTATTTTGGGAGGACGGGCTGAGGTCTTGTATCTCAAATTGGGTTCTTAGGTTAGGGAGTGTGCCTTTCTCCCTAACACTAAGATGAGATTCAACTCTAGCCATTGAAGTTTTCTGATCATTGGTGGCTTAAGATGAATTCTGATTGTATTTTAGTTGTTCTTGTATGACCCCATCTATTTTGTGAGAATTATTCTTGTTGTATTCAACCTGGGCCGAGATGAATGTACCCACTATTTCCTCAAGTGTAGCTTTTGGGTTATTGTTTTCATTCTCTGATGGCTTATTCCTCCAACTGAAATTGGGATGGTTCCTCCAACTAGAATTATACGTGTTCGAGTTTGGATTGCTAAATGGACGTTGATAGTTATTTATGGCATTTGATTGTTCTTATAGAACTTCCTGGAACGCAGAGATAGTAGGACAATCCTGTGTTGCATGTTGGTTACCGGAACAAATTCCACAAATACTCTCAACTTCCTTAGTCTTTTCTCCCTTCCCTAATTCTATGGCCTCAACTTCTTGTGAGGCTAACCACACGTGCACTTATGTTGTCTTCTTCGGAGAGGACATAGATTCCTCCCTTTTCTTTTTGTTGGCTTATCTTGGGATTTACTGGTTTAGTTGTATCCCAAGATTTTGCATTCTCGGCTAAGATATCAAAATAATCCCATGCTTCGTCGGCTTCCTTATACATGAATTCTCCATTGCACATCATCTCTACGAATTGGCGAATGGGCGAAGTTAGTCCTTTATAGAAAAAGCTTATTACCAGCCAAATTTCGTAGCCATGATGTGGGCATGTGTTCAATAAGTCTTTGAACCTCTCCCAACATTGGAAGAAGGTCTCATCCTATTTTTGGGCAAAATTCATGATTCGGCGCCTCAACATGTTTGTTTTATGAGTAGGGAAAAACTTTTTAATGAATTCCCTAGTCATCTCAGTCCATGTGCCGATTAATCTTGGCCTTAATGCATGAAGCCAAGCCCTAGTCTTCTCTTTAAGAGAAAAAGGGAATAACCTAAGTCTCACAACATCATCAGATACGTTTGTAAAGTGCAACGTGGCTATCACCTCATCAAATTCCTTAAGATGTTGATATGCGCTCTCACTGTCTAAACCAAGGAACTTAGTAAGGAGTTGGATTACTCCCGATTTTATATCAATATTTCCTGCATTGGTTGGAAAAATTATGCATGAGGGAGTAGTCGGTCTTACAAGTTGCAAGTGATCACGTAAAGTTCTAGGTCGAAAAACATTCTCAACCTCATTCTCACCCGTTTCAGTTTGGCCTGAATTTTGATTAGCTATAGGGTTGGGTTGATTCTCAGCCATACTATCAGACAAAATTGGAGAGTCTAAACGTCTCTTAGCACGTGGCTCCTTCTCAATCCCTTCAACAATTCCCTCTTCACAAATGAGTCGGTTGTTATAATCCCGAACCCAATGTGGCATGCAAATCTCAAAAAAATAAAAATTAAAAAGGGTTAGAAAAACCTAATTGAAGTGACTCCTTCGAATCCTAGAATCCCTGCAAAGAAAGCAAAACAAAACAAACAAACTAAGTTAGTTGGACTCCTAAAAATCTCAAATAGAAAATATTTTTAGAAATTGTGTAAAAACCGTAGAAGATCCCCGGCAGCGGCGCCAAAAACTTGTTCGCTTCCCCAAGTGTAGGGTTGCGATGTAGTAATAATTCAATAGAGACCAAGATCGTTCTCAGGACTTACCAGGAATTTTCAAAATTACTTTTAATATTCTCTAATTGAAAGTTATCCAAATAGATTTCTAAAATTAAATGTAGAGATAATCCTTAAACTAAAAGTGAATGTAATCAATATAAAAAGGCACTAGGGGTTCAAGGATCCACTTGTAGTAATCCTTGATGCATAATTCATTGTGGCTTCCAATTACACAACTAGAATCGAAATCAAATCCTATCTAGTCGGATGATAGAGCGGTTATATCATACAATCTGTCATATGTGTGATTATATACATGATTCCCTTAATTCAAGTTTGGACTTGAGCACACTCAATTGCATAGGTCAATCCTAATTCCAATAGATTAAAATCACAATCATAATCATCATTAAACTCTGTCACAAAGCATAACTAGATCATTATTTAAACTTCATTCAAATCACATGTACAATCAACACATAATTCAGAACTTAGAACAAAAAGGTAGAGCTTTGGCTGAAGTTCCCACATGGATTTCCAAGTCTAGAGCGTATTGAATCCAATTCCTCAAAGCGTACAGGTCTAGAACTATGCAAAACAATTAAAAACTAAGGCAATTCTCCCAAACATCCATGAGTCATCATAAGATTAAGAAAAACTACTTAGAACTTTATTCAACTTCAATAAACCATTGTTCTTCAATAATTCCAACTTGAAACCATAACAAAATGAATTAAAGCATCTCGGATTCACTACAAGCTTCACCTCTTAGCCCTAGCTAAGAAGCCGTTCATGATCCAAGGAATCATGAAAACAACTAAAATCATAAAACTAGAAAATACAAACTAGGAGTTGTGGAACTCTGAATCTGACCTCCGCTGCTTCCCACCTTCATAGATCTCTCCTAAGATACCCTAGCTACGTCCCCTAGGTCCCCTTTTATAGTGGACAGGCTCTACCACCTCAGAATCTTCCACATTTACGTAGTACTTACACCCTTGCGCTCAAATGTCCGAGCTTCAAGGAGAAGCTACTGAAACTTCGCTGAATACAAGTAGCCAACCGGTCAAGACCGGTCGGACTAGGCTGGCCGACCGGTCATGACCGGTCAAGCCTATATTTGAACAGTCCAGCGTGTAAGGATTGTGAGTGGAGGCTCTGACCAACCGGTCTTGACCGGTCGGTCCCTTTGTGTTTAGTGTACAGAGAGATAAAAGGGGGTGGCCGATTGGTTTAGACTGGTCGTGACCCTCTTGGTCGACTGGTCAGGACTGGTCATACCCTTGTCTTCTTCATTGTTCTTCTTTCTTTCTTCTCTCTTCTTCTCTTTTTGCTTTCTTCTTTCTTTGGTCCACCTTGGATCTTCATCCCAGGCTCCTTTTAGCTATTGTTGAGCTCTTAATTGTGCATATTCTAACCCTAATTCATCACTCATAATGCAAGGTTTTCATGATTTAAAGACTAATCTAATAAATGATTTTATGATTGCAGGAATGAGAGGGGCTTCACCCAATAGGAGACCAAAAGGATCTATTTAGAGCCTTGGATGAAGACCCAAGGTGGGCCGAAGAAAGAAGGAAGCAGAGAAAGAAGAAAAGAAGAAAGAAATGTAGAAACATAGGCCAAGACCAGTCGTGACCGGTCGGCCATCTTCCCCTGACCCTGCTGAACCCTCTGGACCCCAAGCAACATGGTCCGACCGATCTTGATCGGTAGGCCAACAGGCCCTGTGCACGCTGGACATGTGATAAGCTAGTCTGACCGGTCTTGACCCGTCGGCCATCAACTCAGGAAACCTCCAGAGCACTCTGGACTGTTAAACAGAGAGGTCTGAACGGTCGTGACCGGTCGGCCAGCCCAGTCCAACCGATCCAGACCGGTCGTCCATGCGTAAAATAAAAAACTTTTTATTTTTGCTCTGGATTTCTCTGCGCACTACGTAACCTTACGCAAAATCTAGAAGATTCCGACGTTGCGAAGCTTCCCCACTATAAAAGGACACCAAGGGGCTCTTCCTAGGGCATCTTAGAATGGATTAAGCACGAAGGGAGATGGCGAAAGTGGATTTTGGAGTTCCACACCTCCTAGTTTGTTTGTTGTTTTTATGTTTTCCTTAGTTTGTTTCATGTTTCCTTGGATCATGAACGGCTAAACCTCTTAGCTAGGGCTAAGAGGTGAAGCTTGTAGTGAATCTGAGATGTTTCAATTTGTTTAAGTTGGTTTTAAGATTGGATTTCATGTTTATGAACAATGGTTTGAAGTTTAATTCAAGTTTTAAGTAGTTTTTCTTAGTCTTATGATGACTCATAGATGTTTGGAAGAATTACTTGAGTTCTTAATTGTTGTGAACTAGTCTAGGCCTGTATGATCTGAGGAATTGGAGTACGCTCTAGTACTATGATTTTCATGTGGGAACTTCCTACCAAAGTTCTACTTTTCTGGAAATTCTGCACTATGTGGGACTGTGTATGTGATTTGAATAAAGTTCAAGTCATAATTTATTTTTATCTTGTGACAGGATTCAATGATAGTTATGATTGTGATCTGAGCCTATTGGAATTAGGATTGACCTATGCACTTGAGTATGCTCGTCCTAGCTTGCATTGAGTGAATCATACACATGGCCCTTACATATGGCAGATTGTTTGGTTTAACTGCTCTATCATCTGACTAGATAGATCTTAATTTCAATTCTAGTTGAGAAAGTAAGAAACCACAGTGGATTGAGCGTCAAGGATTGCTACAAGTGGATCCTTGAACCCCTAGTGCCTTTTAATTAATTGATTACTTCAGTTTAGTTCAAAGTTACTATTTACATTAATCTTCTCAAAATCTAGTTGTTAGCTTTCCAATAGAAACTATTGGAAGTATTTGTGAATTCCTACATAAGTCCCTGTGGATCGACCTCGGTCTTACCGAGATTATTACTACATCGCAACCCTACACTTGGGGAAGCGAACAAGTTTTTGGAACAGCTATCAATCGAGCGGAGTCCCTCTCATTCCTACAATCATAAAACCATGCATTAGAATAGTCATTAAGCTGGAAAACCATGCATAGTTAGTGATGAAATGGGGTTAGAATATACACATTTAAGCACTCAACACTTTCCAAGTGGGCCGAAGCAGTGGCACTTAGGAATGCGAAAGCCAAACATGTCGAAGGTTTCATCCGTCATACTATATTATACCAACATAGTGTCCCCGAGAAGATCACCACTGATAATAGAACACCCTTCAAGAATGCCACTATCAACAAATTATGCATGAAGTTCAAGATTAAGCACTGTTATTCGACACCTTACTATCCCTCTGCGAATGGATTGGCCGAAGCCTTTAACAAAACTATCATAAAAATTTTGAAGAAAACGGTAGTGGAAAATAAGAGAGATTGGGACAAGCATTTGCCCGAAGCATTTGGGCATATCGGACCACATACTGTACTGCCACTAAAGCCACACCTTATTCACTAGTATACGGCACAGAGGTGGTAGTCCCGATGGAGATACAAGTTGAGTCGCTATGGGTCGCACTCCGACACTCCCTGACATCCGAGTAAAACGCCAAGACTAGAATGGCCGATCTTGATGATCTAAAGAAAAGAGGCTCGCCACTCAGCAAAGGCTCGAAATGTATCAGAAGCAAATTTCAGCCGCATACGATAAACGAGTTTGTGGTAGGTCATTCAAAAGGGCTTCCTCTCTAATATTCCATTTATTGTATAATTATATTCATAGTGGAATCTTGTCGCTTTGTGTCGTGGTTTTCTCCCATAAGGGTTTCCACATCAAAAGTCTTTGTGTTGTTTATATTGTGCTTTATTTACATTTACGCTCTTTTAATGTTTTGCTTATCTTATCTATGATGCATGCATTCATTTAGTTTTGCTTTCTAATAAAGAGTGATCATCCATTGATGTAATTAAGGGTTCGTGACTAGTTCACAGCCTAAAATGTAAAAGATCTCGGAATCTCTGGAATAAAACTCGCCTTGCGATGCTTTCTCCTGTATACTTTGTGATTGCTTGTGATTGTCTATGAATGCTTCTATACTCAGAAATTCCCCAGAATAACGAAACACAGGAAAAACTGTCAATGAGCATTTTCTAGTTTTAACAAACTGGCAACTCTGTTGGGGATTGAACCATACCAGAATCTCTTAAACGTTCTAAGATAAATCATTTGCAAACACGAATGTATGCATAAGAAAGTTACCTCAAGGAGAAATGTTCGGCGCCTTTACGGGCGCCAAACTGGCGACTCTCAATGGGAATGTTCTTCCGGTTTACCGAAAATAAATTATTTCCAAAAGGTATTTCTAAAAATACTTCAAAAGAAAACATAGACATGAATTTCTCATAGCATGTATTTGATTTATCATATGCATTTTGCTTCTTGTCGAACTGCGTTGCGATCGATAAGGCTGCCTATTCTTCTCCTTTTGAAGCCGCGGGATGTCTTAATGCTTGTGTGGTTGTTCAGACAATCCTAGAGAAAGAACCTTACCAAAATAAGAGAAATGGGAGCAACTATGATTTTCTTAGCGACAGGAGGATTTTATTTTCCCCATCTTACATCATCTAAGTTAGTGACTACCGAAATCAATTGACAGATTGTGCGAAAATGTTAGCAGCCGAAGAAGACCGAGAGTCTGAAAAATAGATGTGCTTACAAGGAAGTGAACACAGCAAGACCGCGCTCTAGTATTGGAAAGCAATGACCGATTAGATGCACCAATGAAATGGCAACATAAAAAATGCAGGGGTTCATCCTATCCTCCAATGAATTTCCAGCACTGCAAAAAGTAGTCAAGCCGACTAAGGAGCAGCCATAATACATTCTTCCGAAGATCATCACAGAATCAGCGAAGTAACCATCATCAAAGCAACTACAATTGGACTAAAGCAACAACTGGTGCAAGTCGCCATGATCCAGGTTACTGAAGAAGAACAACTGACTGATCAAAATGTTGAGTTGCCTCCAATCTAAGAGCAAATAGACGAAATAGCCCAAGTCTAGGAGGACACAGCCAGAGAAATGAGAGAGATGAAAGAAGCTTTATTGGCTTTAGTCGCAC
Source organism: Liriodendron chinense (assembly GCA_003013855.2). Classification (NCBI taxonomy): domain Eukaryota; kingdom Viridiplantae; phylum Streptophyta; class Magnoliopsida; order Magnoliales; family Magnoliaceae; genus Liriodendron; species Liriodendron chinense. The sequence goes on along the minus strand of ML058490.1, from coordinate 567,988 downwards.
AGGGGGCAACCAGAAGCCCAGCTATCCCCACCCGACAATCGATGGAAGAATCCCAGGGGGTAGCAGAAGAGCCGGCTACCGCCGAGCCACAAGCTCGCCTGAAGAATGTTACGTTTGAGCGCGTGCCATATCAACCATCTCATGTCACGAGGGAAGAACTATCCCAGACGGTCTCGAACCTGATGTGTTAGGAGAAATAGAAGGAGAAGAGAGGAAAGTATGTTTAACGGGTACCACATTTGCCCGAAGTGGATGATATTCTGTTTCCCCACAAATTCAAACACCCGAATTTCCCACGGTTCGATGGTAGAGGGTCACTGAAGGAGCATATGGCTCAATTTATGACGATGTTGGGCAATCTGTCAACAGTTCCCCAATATTATCTGAGGTTGTTCGGATTGACACTCACTGGCAAGGTGTTCCAGTGGTACATGTCGCTGCCTGCGGGGTCCGTTAAGTCCTGGGATCAGATGCAAGAGTTGTTCATCTCCAAAATTTTCTCCACTAAGCGAGAAGTCTCGCGACAGGCTTAGCCTTGATCCGGCAAAGACAAGGAGGGGAGTCGATTGAGAAGTTCATTGACAGATTGGGAACCATAGCGGCTCAATGCCGAGAATTACCTAGTGAGCTTGAGAAGGTCAAAATGTGCATGCAGGCCATGGACGCGATGATTTCATTCGGTTTATCCGGGCACTTCTCGAAGTTCTAAGATCTGGCTACGAAAGCCCACATGGTGGAAGGAGTTGCGTTAAGAGCACAGTTCAAAGCAGACAAACCTAAAAGAGAAGCTGGAAGGATAATAGCATCCAACTATGTTGACAAGGGAAAAAGTACAAAGGGTCAGAAGCGCCCTATTACCGAACGCAAAGTTGAAGCCAAGCCGGTGACAATGATGTAAGACAAGGGCAAGGGTTTTCAGAAACCATGATATATGATGATAGAAGAACACAATCGTGCGAAAAGACCCTATACCTTCGACATGGATGACCTGGTTTAGATCATGGAAGAGTTGGTTGAAAAAAAGCTGATAAGGTTGCCGGAATCCAAGCGTCCGGAAGAAGCAAAAATGATCGATCATCTCAACTACTTCAGATAACACCGCGTGATTAGCCATAAGACTGAGGACTGCTTCATCTTAAAAGGTAGGATTCAACGAATGATCAACAACGACATTATCAACATGAAAGAAGAAGAAACTAGTTGGAACACGTCAGCCATAGTGTCGATAGCGCCCACAATACATGAAACACCGATGCAAGTCGCAATGGTACAAGTCGTCGAAGAAAGGGAACTGGCAAGACAAGAAGTCGATTTATTAGCGATCTGAGAGCAGATTAACGAATTGGTCCAAGCTCATAAAGAGTTATCTAGGCAGATGAAGGAAATTCAGGAGGCTCTAGCCACATTGATCTTACAGAATGCAACTCCCAATATCGCTCCGCTTATCTGATAGTTGGAAGAAAAAGCACCGGGGGCAGTACGTGAACCAGTTGTAGTGAGACAGCAGACCTATCCCAAACAAACAAATGCGCATGTGTTAGACTTGAACTCCATGGTCCCATACGAACTGCTAAGCAACATCTCCTTCACCCTTTGTAACCTGGCTATAGAGGTTCGCATGATAGAGCAGTTCGTTTCGAAGACACGGTCTCAAGTGGAAGAGTCAAGAGATGAAACAAGAAAGAGGACATGGGTTGACACAAGAAAGAACCCTAGGAACCGAAAGTGACTGAATCTAGAGCATGAGGCAGAGATTAGTGAAATGAAGACACAAGACAAGGGCAAAGAGCCTCAAAGCTCGCAGTATATAACAATCAGTGAGCGAGATAAAAGGAATGGATCGTATACACTTGACATTGAGGACCTTGTCCCAATTATGGAGCAGTTAATCGAAAAAGGAGAATTGCGACTCCCAGGACCTGTTCGACCAGCTAAAGTGGGGCGCGCAGATCACCCCAACTACTGCGAATATCACAGATGTAAAGGCCATAAAATCGAGAAATGCTTCATCCTAAAGGGAAAGGTACAAAAGATGATAAATCAAGGCATCATCAGTTGGAAGATTGAAGGGTTTGAGCAAGCCCCGGCCAGTATGGTTCCAATAGATATCACCTAGGAAGAACATTCGCTCAAAGACTCCATTTCATGAATTTAAATAGTTATGAACACCTATGAACAGTTCTGACAAATTATAAAGTAGATAGGGATATACTTATGTTCATTTATGCATCTATTTCATCCATATGTTATATTTCATACTCACTCACACATTCACACACATCATAATATTACACATATGAATATAAAATATTCGTATAGCGTCTCTTGATGACAGGTACCATAGTCAAAGAATGTCAAAGAATCGACTCTATAAATCATCAACTGACTCATTTATTCCTATCAAACCAGTCGAATCAGAAGAAAATATCTTATTGGAAGTCTACGTGAAGTACAATGTCCTCATATTATTGTATCTTCGTCACAGGTTCTCTTATTAGTATCTTGATATTCTGGAATCCCTCTGCTTGGTAGGAGAGCAATTCAGAGTTGATGATCTCTTATACATAGGGTTCTATATGCAGATGATCGGGATATTTGGTTATTATCAATCTTGTATACATACGCACTTGGTCCTATACGAAGTTGATCAAAACGTCTCACTATATATATTCAGTTTTCGTATTCTATCATGAATCTCTTCATCATTATCATGATATTATTCTGCTCTATATGAGGATAAATAAAAATCGGGAATCTCTTATATGTTTATATATATAGCCTTATATGAAAATGATCAGGACACTCTATTATGTATCACCTCGCCTTGAGAATGTCGGTGGCTTTCTCTTATGAATAATTCTGTAACAAGAATATGCGATTAAAGATTATGATCAGATGGGTATTCTATGTGGATTTCTAAAGCATGTGGCATCTTTAATCAAAAGGAGACAGTCTTGCAAAATGACGAGCCAAATACACTGGGGGCAAGCCCCAATATATGATGAGAAACTTGATTTTATAGAAAAGAACGACTGGGGCCAAGCCCTAATATATGATGAGAAACTCAAGTCTGTAGAAAGATATGACTAAGGGTAGGCCAAGAAGGACGACAGATAAACCTGATAACAAGGAGCTGAACCAAAATTTTGGATTTACGACACGGACATCTTTTAAAAGCGATAATCTAAGGGTACGCAGGTTAAGTAAAAGGGAAGTATTATTTTTACGCATTTTTTTTTTCATTTATGTTTTAATTAATATGCTCAGCTCACATTAAACTCATACATAACGCATCATCTTATACATGCTAGATCTAAATACACAACACCAAGCGGTAGTTTAGCAAAAGAATTATTGTCATTACTTTGGATCATGAAGCACATAATTGATAGTTCCAATGTCGATTATATCGAATACGAGTATTAGTTAAGCATTCAAAATAAATTTCTAACATTACTTTTGTCTGACAATGACTGGAAAGAGCAAAAGATCAAAACTACAGCTTCTCCAGGCACCCTATTATGAACTGCATCCATCTTTCCACGTTGCTTCCATTGTAGCTTTTGCCTCTACTAGCACCAGCACAGGATTCGGGATGTCACGAAGTTCGGTCTCTAAATCTGCCATTTGCTTGCGTGCCACCTCTCCTTCATTCTCGAGTTGTACGACCTTGACACGGTTCTGATTAACGACAAGGTTAAGGCAGGCAACCTCAAGATTTATGACCATTTCTTCCGTTTGCAGCCGCCTGATCTTAGATCTGACATCAGCAAGATAATTAATACACCCACAACATTGAGTCTCACTATCTGCCAAATTCGTTTTAACACCCACTGTCGAGTGTTCTTGCTACTCTATGATAGGCTACAAAGAGGACAGTACTCACCGTTTATCTTCGGCCATAGGGTCAGGTTCAATTCGTTCAGCCATAGCAACCTGTACAACAAAATCCTCGGAAGAAGAAATGCGACGCACTATGTTGGATACATTGGGCCCGATTACCCCTATGCAGGCTTCCAATGCCTTCACTCCATCTCTCAGTGTATGCCACTTGCACGTCTCAGCCAACACCTTTGAAATACTGAACAGTAGACTTCTCAGTATGCTCCACCCGAAACAGTCTAAATGATCGAAAGAAGGAATGTCGAATGATCCGTGAGCAGTAACATCAGAACAGACAATCACTGTGATAAAAGAAACAGAACGAGATGCAATGAAATGATAAGTACAGAAAAAAATACACCAAGAAGTTATGAAAGAACCGTACTAGAAGATGTGTGAACAACAGGTTTCGAGGAATCTGTAGTGTGTATCGTTGCATTAGCGAATGGCTCAATGATCTCAGTCAGTAACGTCGAAGTCACATGCAGAAGTTCAGTAATATTGCTATCAGTTTGATCACTTCAGTTGCCGCCTGTGACTCAGCCATATCCTTAACGCTAGAAGCACCTAGGGCCACAAACACAGTTGTGTCATTCACAGACATAGTGGTCCCTTACAAGTTATCCTCTCCAATTTGCCCGACCTGCTCCCTCACGTCGGCGTGATCTGATATTTCATTCACCGGCCCAATCATCATCGGGTCCTCTTCACTAATTAACCGATCATCATCATCATCACCTTCAATCACTAGGAGACGTGTGAACCCTGCTTCTTGTGACCATTTCACTAAAGATACTCCGAAAGTATGCCAGTCATCCAATGTTGTATCCTCCTTACAACTGTCAATTGACACATTCAAAAAAGTCTTATGCCTAGTACTTGATGACAGATACACTTTAGCCTACTCTCTATAATAACCCAATCTATCAGCGAAGACCTCTGTCAGCCTTAGAGGAGGAATGTGGATTGAATCATGTTGAGCCTCTAATTCATACATTTGCCAACCCATTACATCACATTATATGCATGGTTTTCATGTTTAAAAGACTCATCTAATACATGTTTTTGTGATTGTAGGAATGAGAGGGAGACTTCACCAATTCATGGTTAAAAGAGTCACTTTGTATGCCTTGAAGATCAAAGAAATAAAGGGTATGAGATGGAGGAAAGATGCAATGCAATGGAGGAAGAAAAGTGTGAAAAAGTCACAATTTACAGCCTGACTGGTCGGCCAGCCACAGCCACCGACTGGCCGGCCAAACCCTTCAGAAACAGCAAACTCTCTGGACTAATTTTATGAAGGCCGACCTGTGGTCCGATCGGCCGGCCGACTGGTAGGATGACAGGTCGGCCATGCACTTTCTAAAGCAGATTTCAAATACAGGCAGTCCCATTTTTGGTTTTTCAGCTTAGTTTTTGGCGGCCATCTTAATGATATTTGAAAATCTAATAATCCACATCGAAGAGGAGCTCGACGTCGAAATAGCCTAAGTGGTTTCGTGTCGATCGGAGCTACGAAATGACCGTGGCGACTAAAACAACACGAACTGTCCAGAAGGTTTCTAGATTTCACTATTCAAAACTGGAATGGTCTAGGTGGCCCATCATTGATGATATGAAAAATCTAATTTGACCATCTTTTAGACCACATCCATATATGAATAACCATAAAGTTTCATATCAAAAGGATGTGTGGTTTGATCATACCGGTTGAAGAAAGATGGACCATTCAGAAAGATTCAACTGCGTAGATTTTATAAAAGGCCTAAGTGTTCTATTTTCGTACTCCATTTTGGAGTTGATTTGTAAAATCTAATCCATCTATCATCTAGAGAAGGAAGGTTTCTACTAATGTTTAACATTTGAGATCAATTCGGCCTCTGTACACTCCGTAGCTTTGAAAGCAAGATGACTGGTTCTGGAGGTACCTGAATTGCGCGATTTTGAGAGGCGGTCACTTATCTGATTGGTGGGCTCATTCAGAAGATAATCTTGGAAATGTAAATCATCTATGAGGAAGTTAACCTCTGATCGGTTCACATTGCAAAGAAGTTATAAATCAAATTTGAAGGCAATCCGACCATTGGTTAAGCCGTACGAAGCGAAACAAAATTTGTTATGTTGCGGTACTCTTACTATATTATAAAAGGAGGTGCTCTGTTCTATTCCAAGGCAGTGAAGGACGTGGGAAGCAAGGAGTTCAAGTCCTAGGAGGCTACCTAGCCTCCTACAGCTAGTTTTTCTTCCTTTTCTTAGTTCTAGTTCTAGTTTTAATAAGCTTTTTCTTAGTTAACCTCTTAGCTAGAGATAGAGGTGAAATTTGTAATTGGTTTTAATGCTTTAATTCATTTATTTCAAGTACCGTTTTCTTAATTTTGGATTTTGAACTTCTAGTTTGAATAAAGTTTGGATTTTTAGATGAATTATGAGAGTTTGTGTACTCCAGACATGAGTTCTTTGTAATTCTCTAAGATTGCCATGATGAGTTTGTTTATATTTGAATTGTAGTAACCCCAGAGTATGCCATAGTCTCTTGGCATGGCTGTTGCATGGCTGTTACTTCGAAGGCTACAAGTTTGAGTTCTATGTGCTTCATTAGAACTAGAAATTTGATTTTTAGATGTAAGTGGGACTGTTTGTGCTTGAATATTATCTCATCTAATTAGATGAGTGATAGGACTTTGATTCTAATTGTGTTATACTTGGATGAATGGATTAGTATTGAACTATTACAATTGGATCCTTGATGCTCTAGTTCCACCCAAATCTCAGATTTCCTATTTAGTTCTTAAAAACTTCTTAGATTCAAGTTATTAGAGTAGTTGGAATTGTTTACCTCTTTCCCTATGGATCGACCTCTGTCTAAAAAAGATTTATTACTACATCGCAGCCTTGCACTTGAGGCGAGCGAACAAGTTTTTGGCGCCGCTGCCGGGGAAAAGGTTAAACGGTTCTAATTGTTCTAGTAGCTATAGAGTAGTTTTAGTTAGGTAGGATTTTCAATTTTTATAAAAGTAGATTTTCTATTTTTTTTTAGATTACTAACAATTTTTTGTTTGATTTTGTAGGACATTGTTGCTAACATAGATCTCACTCCATTGGGTAACATCTCCCTATCTCCCTTCTTTTTTTTCTTTTTTCTAGATTAGGGTAGTTTCTAATTCCTTAAAATTTCATCATGTATGATTGGACGAGTGGTGCGTATGAGTACCTTTTGGAGGATGAGACGTCGGATTGGGGGACCCAAACTCATTATGATCGGGATCCCTCCAAGCATGAGTATTTTTCTGAGATTCAAAAAACCTCCATTACCCCCCCCCCCCCCCCCCCCCCCCCCCCCCCCCCCCCCCCCCCCCCCCCCCCCCCCCCCCCCCCCCCACGTAAGACGATGCGTGAGTACATTAATAAAAATAATACGCATGTTGAGACACGACGTAAGACGATGGGGGAATACCAGAACGAAGCGAAATCGAATAATGATCATTCGGGGAAAACATTACATGATTACCAAATTGAAAATAACATGAGTGTTCCACCAGTTATGGTAGGAGGTGTGCAACAACAAAAGGAACGGGTGAATAGTAGCCAACCAGTTAAGACAATGTGTGATCACTTGTATGGATATGTCTATCAACCATCATATAGCTCTTCATCCTACAATGCGTACGGTCTTAATTAGGGAAACCACAATTTTCCTTGTTCAAGGGAAGAACCAACCTTGTTTATTAACAATCACCCTAAAACGTCTTCCTCTTGTGATGGCATGTATACACAAATACTTGAGGAAATATGGAAAGAGTATGTAGATGAACAATTAAATCAAGCTTACTTGCTGTTCGCTTCCCCAAGTGTAGGGTTGCGATGTAGTAATAAACTCGGTAAGACCGAGGTCGATCCACAGAGACTTATGTAGGATTTGACAAACACATCAAAAAGTGTCTATTGAAAGCTAGTAATCAGATTTTGAATAGAATTGATGTGAGTAACAAAGTTTAATTAAATTAAAGTGACTAATGATAAAAAGGCACTAGGGTTCCAAGGATCCACTTGTAGCAATCCTTGATGTTCAATCCGCTGTGGTTTCTCATTCTCTCAACTAGAATCAATATTAAGATCTATCTAGTCGGATGATAGAGCTGTTAAACTAAACACTCTGTCATATGTAAGTTCTATGCATAAGATTCACTCAATGTAGGCTGAGCTGAGCATGCTCAATTGCATAGGTCATTCCCCTTTCCAAAAGGTCTAATTCACAATCATAACCATCCTCAAGTCCTGTCACAAGACAAGGCTAGATCAGGATTTGAACTAGATTCAAATCACATGCACAGTTCCTTACATATTCCAGAAAAAAAGAAAAATAGAACTTTGGTAGGAAGTCCCTTTATGAAGATCATAGTACTAGAGCGCACTCCGATTCCTCTGATCATACAGGTCTAGACGGTCACAAACCAATTAAGCAATTAAGTAATTCTCCCAAACATCCATGAGTCATCATAAGACTAAGAAAAACTACTCAAAAACTTGTATAAACTTCAAACCTTAGTTCATAATCATGAATTCCACACTCAAAACCACTTAACTACGAATTAAAACATCTTGGATCCACTACAAGCTTCACCTCTTAGCCCTAGCTAAGAGGTTTAGCTGCTCATGATCCAAGGAAACATGAAACAACTATAAAAACATGAAAACAGCAAAAACAAACTCCAAGGAGTTGTAGAACTCCACAATTCACTTCTGCAGCATCCAACCTCGCTTGAACCCTTCTAGGATACCCTAGGAACGATCCCTAGGTGTCCTTTTATAGTCTGGAGGCTCCACAACTTCGGAAGAATCGAGAAATTGCGTAAGACTTACGCAGCGCAGAGAAAATCGGACTTAATTTGGAAACTTTTAAGTTCTTACGCATAGCCGACCGGTCATGACCGGTCGGCCTCAATGAATGGTCATTCCAGCAAGCATAGCCGACCGGTCATGATCGGTCGGCCTTGTTCAGTATTGATCCAGCAACCATGTCCGACCGGTCATGACCGGTCGGACGCCTTCATTCACTATCCAGCAGCCATGGCCGACCGGTCATGACCGGTCGGCTTATTCAATCTTCCTCCAGCGACTGTGTACGATCGATCATGACCGGTCGGACGTCTTCAGTAGTCTCCCAACGTGCATGACTGACCGGTCACGACCGGTCAGCTTCCTTTTCTTCTTGTTTTCTTCTTTCCTTACTTCTTCATTTGCTTCCTTCTTCCTTCGGCCCCCCTTGGGTCTTCATCTCAGGTTCTAAATTAGCCCTTTTTATCTTCAATTAGGTGGAACCACTCTCAGTCCTGTAGTCACAAAACATGCATTGGATTAGCTTACAAACCATACAAACCTTGCACAATGAGTGATGAATTGGGGTTAGAATATGCACAATTAAGAGCTCAACACACCCCCAACCAGGATTTTGCTAGTCCCAAGCAAAACATGCGTGAAACTAATCCCATTCTTCAAAACTCAACTCTCTTTCAGAAACCATCCTTCTATACATTCCAAGGTTCATAAGTGTAAGATTCAGAAAGATTAGGCGTCAAAGGTTGGAACTGTAAATCCTCAAAACATAATAAGCATTCATATGAAATTCCCGCTGATTGGTTGATAAATAGAAGGACTTGAACAAATTCAACCTAGTGTGGGTAGTGAAAATTCATCCCACGAGTTTCTAGGATTACCTTCTTCATAAATCAACTAGACTATAGAACTCAAGGTACATAGAGCTACATCAAGCCAATGACAGGAATTTGCCTTACCGCCCTTCCGACGACTTTCATACTACGTCCCATTTCCGGCTTTGGTTACGGGTAGACCATCCCCCGGTTGGTAGTAGGTAGCCCTAATCGGAATTTTCCACCGTCATTACCAATTTCATCCTTCCTTTTCCTTTTTCTTTTTTAATTAGATATGATTTTTAAAAATCCATATCTTTCATTATTTTCCCATGGACAAGGATGGACAAAGTACCCTGGCCTGATTTCTCAACACCTTAATTCAAAGTCTAGCTAATCCATAAATCACATAATCCCTTCAACTCATGAAAATCGTGTAATGTGAACTAGGTGTAAAAGTGTTCAGATTTTCTATCAATCACAAAAATAGGGGAGTTCACATATAAAACCATTGTGCTATGAGAGATTCCAGACATACAGCCTCATACACTTCATATCCCCTCCTCTTATGCTCATATCAACTTGAATGCATAGAACTGATGTTTTCCAAAAGAGTTTCGAATTTTTGAAAAATCGAAAAATTTCCACATAATTGCTTGAAATGTTGCAAAACACTGGATTCATCCAAGCGATCCTACACCCCCCAACCAAATTTTGAAATGTCCTCAATGTAAAAGATGTACAATGAGCAAAACATGAGAGCAATTTGAAAATAAAAGGGAGTGAGGAATGATAGTACCTGAGAGAGTGAAAAGTGGAAATCTTCCTCCTTCTAACAAACCTATGAAAAAGAAAACAAAAACAGCAAAATCCTAATCCTAACTACTCTATACCTCCATCAGACTAGGAGATCAATCATCCTGATACACAGGATCATTCAGCGGTATGGACATACCTTCTGAAGGGAATTTCTCAAAGAACAGCTTTAATCGCTGCCCATTTGCTTTAAAAATGTTGCCGTTCCTCGGATTCAACAGCTTGACAGTCCCATATGGATAGACAGTTTTCACAATGTAGGGACCGGTCCATCGAGATCTCAATTTTCCCGGAAATAGATGTAAGCGAGAGTTATACATGAGGACTTTTTGATTGATCGTGAATGTCTTGCGAAGAATATTCTTATCATGGAATATCTTCGTCTTGTCCTTGTAAATTCTCGCATTCTCATAAGCTTCATTCCGAATTTCTGCAAGTTCATTCAATTGTAGTTTGCATAACGAGCTTGCCTTGTCAGAATTGAAATTCATCTTCTTAATAGCCCAATATGCCCTATATTCCAACTCCACAGGCAAGTGACAAGCCTTCCCATAGACAAGTCTATAGGGAGACATTCCAATAGGGGTTTTGAAAGCTGTACGGTAAGCCCAAAGCGCATCGGTGAGCCGAAGCGACCAATCCTTGCGATCGGGGTTCACCGTTTTCTCTAAAATGTGTTTAATCTCCCTATTGGATATCTCAGCTTGTCCACTAGTTTGTGGGTGATAGGGAGTACTCACTTTGTGTGTTACGCCATATTTCTTCATTAAGGTTTCAAAAGGGCGATTGCAAAAGTGAGACCCTCCATCACTTATGATGACTCGAGGCGTTCCAAACCGGGAAAGAATATTTTCTTTTAAAAATCGAATGACCATTTTGAGGTCATTATTCCGGCAAGGGATGGCCTCGACCCATTTGGAAACATAGTCGACGGCAAGCAAGATGTATAGGTTTCCAAAAGAAGATGGGAATGGGCCCATGAAATCGATGCCCCAACAATAAAAAATTTCGATTATTAAGATGGGATTGAGTGGCATCATATTTCTACGGGAGATTCCCCCTAATTTCTGACAAGGTTCACATGCTTTGCAAAACTCATGTGTATCTTTGAACATGGTGGGCCAATAAAACCCACATTGTAGAATTTTCGCTGTAGTCTTTTTAGCCGAAAAGTGGCCACCACATGCTTGAGAATGACAGAAGGAGATGATACTTTGTTGCTCATCATCTTGGACACATCTCCTTATGATTTGATCGGGACAATACTTGAATAAGTATGGGTCGTCCCATAGGAATTTCCGCACCTCCGTGAAGAATCTATCCTTATCTTGCTTTTTCCAATATGTAGGAATTGTACCTGTAGCAAGATAGTTAGCAATGTCCGCATACCATGGCACTTGGGAAACAGTAAAAAGTTGTTCATCAGGGAACATGTCATTGATTGCAGTCGTTTCAGGGGAATCAGTGAGGACAAGTCTAGAGAGATGGTCAGCTACTACATTTTCTACTCCTTTCTTATCACGTATTTCTATGTCGAATTCTTGGAATAGAAGGATCCATCTTAACAACCGTGGTTTAGCATCCTTCTAGAGAGAAGATACTTAAGTGCGGCATGGTCAGTGAATATAATGTCTTAGATCCAATCAAATAGGACCTAAACTTGTCCAAGGCAAAAACTACGGCTAAAAGTTCCTTTTCAGTAGTGGTGTAGTTTGCTTGGGCTGAGTTTAGGGTTCTACTTGCATAGTAGATGACACATGGCTTTTTATCTTTTCTTTGGCCTAGCACGGCCCCAATAGCATAGTCGCTAGCATCGCACATAATCTCAAAAGGAAGGCTCCAATCAGGTGGTTGCATTATTGGGGCACATGTCAACATACCTTTAAGGGTGTTGAAGGCCTTTTGACATTCTTCATTCCACTCGAATGAATTTTCCTTTTGAAGTAGGTTACATAAAGGGCAAGAAAGGGAACTGAAGTCCTTTATGAACCTTCTGTAGAATCCTGCGTGTCCTAAAAAGTACCGAACATCTCGTATGTTTTTGGGTGGTGGAAGGTTAGAGATAAGATCAATTTTCGCTTTGTCCACCTCAATTCCATTTTGTGAAACGATGTGACCAAGTACAATTCCCTTTTGAACCATGAAGTGACACTTTTCCCAATTCAGCACAAGGTTCTTCTCTTCACATCTTTTCAGCACAGATTTCAAGTGCTCAAGGCACTCATCAAAGCTACAACCAAATACGGAAAAATCATCCATGAAGACTTCGAGAATGGTCCCCACCATGTCAGAAAAGATGCTCATCATACAACGCTGAAAGGTGGCAGGGGCATTACATAGTCCAAATGGCATCCGTCGATAGGCGAAAGTGCCGAATGGACATGTGAATATAGTCTTTTCTTGGTCTTCACGGTCAATTTCTATTTGGTTGTACCCTGAATAGCCATCAAGGAAGCAAAAGTGGGAATGACCCGCCAACCGTTCTAAAATCTGATCAACAAACGGTAGGGGGAAGTGGTCTTTCCTCGTGACAGTGTTTAGCTTCCTGTAGTCAATGCACATTCTCCAACCAGTAGTGACTCTAGTTGGCATGAGTTCGTTATTGGCATTGGCTACAATGGTTATTCCGGATTTCTTAGGCACCACTTGAGTTGGGCTCACCCATTGGCTATCAGATATTGGGTAAATGATACCTACATCCAATAGTTTCACCACTTCGGCCTTAACCACATCCTTCATGTTTGGATTTAGTCGTCTTTGTGGTTGCCGGGATGTCTTTGCATTTTCCTCAAGGTGTATGCGGTGAGTACAAATCAGTGGATCTATGCCTTTGAGATCCGCAATTGACCATCCAATAGCACTCTTGTGCTCTAATAGAGTGGCTATTAGCCTACTCTCTTGTTCCTCATCCAAGTGGGAAGAAATCACCACTGGATATGTCTCATCTTGACCTAAATAAACATATTTTAGCTCACTTGGCAATGGTTTTAGGTCGAGTGTTGGCGCCTTGATGTTGGATGGGAGGGCCTTGTTCTCATTTACAGGCAAAGGCTCTATTGGGGCCCTCCATCTTTTATTCTCAAGCACCGGCATTACATCTAGAATGGCATCATCTCTTGTGTTGTGTCATCATTCATCTCATGAGGATGGGCCACACATGCCTCCAAAGGGTTGGAAAATAGTGACAAGGGGACTGTATCCTCCACGAATGATTCAATCATGTTTAATTCGTGGACATCATCATCAACCTCCCGTGGTTGTTTGCATAAATCAAATATGTTAAGCTCAAGGGTCATGTTTCCAAAGGACATTTGTATAAGTCCGTTTCTACAATTGATAATGGCATTTGAAGTAGCTAGAAACGGCCGTCCAAGTATGACGGAAATTTACGCACCGGTGCCTATCACGGGATGTGTATCCAAGACAATAAAGTCTACTGGGAAGTAGAATTTATCAACTTGGACTAGAACATCCTCTATCATTCCTCTCGGTATACGGATGGATCTATCAGCAAGTTGGAGTGTGGTTTTAGTGGGTTTCAATTCACCTAACCCAAGTTGTTCGTAGACCGAGTATGGAATGAGATTCACACTTGCCCCCAAATCGAGTAGGGCTTGTTTAATCCGGTAGTCTCCTATGATGCATGAGATGGTTGGACTACCCGGATCATTGTATTTTTGGGGCACCTCTTGTTTGATAATGGCGCTCAAATTCTCAGTCAAAAGTACTTTGTTATAAACATTGTGTTTCCTTTTGACTGTAGACAATTCCTTTAGAAATTTGGCATACGATGGTATTTGTTTTATTGCATCTAACAACGGGATGTTGATCTTCACCTGTTTGAAAACTTCTAAAATCTCCAAATTTTTGTCTAAAGGTTTAGGTGAAATCAACCTTTGTGGAAATGGAGCAACCGGCTTGTATTGCCTTTCCGGTTCTTTATCTTGTGGGGTATTGTTCGGGCTATCATCCTCTTTGGAAATTTCTGGATCCTTAGGCTTTGGGGCCTTCACCGGATTGGATTTGTCAATCTCTTTCCCACTTCTCAAAGTGGTGATAGCTTGAACATGTTCCGTATGGTGGGAGGATGAGCTTGCATCTTGTATCTCAAGCTGGGTTCTTGGGTTAGGAAGAGGTTGGGCAGGAAGTGTGCCCTTCTCTCTAACACTAAGATGAGATTCAACTCCAGCCAGTGATGTTTTCAATTCATTGATGGCTTGAGTTGAATTTTGAGTGAATTTCAATTGCTCTTGCATGAACCCATCTATTTTGAGAGAATTTGTTTTGTTGTACTCAGCTTGGACCGATACGAATGCACCCAACATCTCCTCTAGTGATACTTTTGGAGTATTATTTGCATTTGCAGTGGGTCCATTCCTCCAACTGAAGTTGGGATGGTTCTTCCAATTAGTATTAAACGTGTTTGAGTTTGGAGCACCATATTGCTGCTGATAACTGTTTATGGCATTTGTTTGTTCTTGTAGGATGCCTTGAACTGCTGAAATTGTGGGTCAATCCTGTGTTGTATGTTGATTTCCAGCACAAATTCCACAAACAGTTTCAACGTCAGTGGAGTTGATTGTTTCTCCTTTCCTTAATTCCATGGCTTCGACCTTTCTTGTGAGGCTAGCCACCCGTGCACTTATGCTATCTTCTTCTGATAAGACATACATTCCTCCCTTTTCCTTTTGTTGGCCAGTCTTGGAATTTGTTGGTTTCGATGTGTCCCAAGACTGTGCATTCTCAGCCAATTCTTCCAAATAATCCCATGCTTCATCAGCTTCCTTATTCATGAACTCCCCATTACACATCATCTCTACAAATTGACGCATGGGTGAAGTCAGTCCTTCATAGAAAAAGCTTATAACCCGCCAAATTTCATAGCCATGATGTGGGCATGCGTTTAATAGGTCCTTAAACCTTTCCCAACATTGGAAAAAGGTTTCATCTTCCTTTTGGGCAAAGTTCATGATAAGGCGCTTCAACATATTCGTTTTGTAAGTAGGGAAGAATTTCTTTATGAATTCTCTGTGCATATCAGTCCATGCACCAATTGATCTTGGCCTTAATGCATAAAGCCCACCCTTAGCTTTATCTTTAAGAGTGAAAGGGAAGAATTTAAGTCTCACCACATCTTCCGTCACGTTTACAAAGTGCATGGTGGTGATTACCTCATCAAACTCCTTAAGGTGTTGATAGGCACTTTCACTATCTAATCCATGGAATTTAGGGAGAAGTTGAATCACTCCCAGTTTCAAATCCACATTCCCTGCATTTGGTGGAAATGCTATGCATGAGGGAGTGCTCGTTCTTGCGGGTTGCAAGAAATCACATAAAGTCCTAGGTCGGGGAACATTCTCAACCACATTCTCCCCTGTTTCAGTTTGGTTTTGGCCCAGATTAGGTTGATTTGCAGCCATATTTTCAGACAAAATTGGAGAGTTTAGTTGTCTCCTAGCACGTGGCTCTCTATCAATTCCTTCCACTATCCCCCCTTCACTTATGAGTCGGTTATTGGAATCCCGAGCCCAATGTGGCATGCAAAACCAAAAATAAGAAACAAAAAGAAAGAAGAATTCTTCCTCCCTTTCTTTACTTTTCTCTAAGACCGAAGCACAAGGTGTCTTGCAATGGCTAAGCCAGAAGCAAGGATAGAGACCGATTTCTCCTGGTCAATAGGGGTTCAGAGAACTCCCCACCCACTCTTTGAATCTTTTGAGAAAAAGTGCAGAAAAAGGAGAAAGAGGAGTAGAGATGAGAAAAGAAATCTCTGAGCACAAGGCGATCCAAGACGGCAGAGCCAACCAATAAGAATCCAGGTGGCAAAAAGGCCGACCTTTCAGAGATCCAAAAGGAGTCTCCACCCACTCTACAAGAGATGAATAAGATAGGAATGAATAGGAGAAGGAGAAGAGTAAGGTTTAGAAAGATAGAACCTGATTCAACACTTGAAATCCTTGTATCTTCTTCAGCTTCCTAGAAATCCCTGAAAAGAAAAATAAAATAAACAAACTAAGTTAGTCCTAAAGTCTTAAAAATCCTAAATAGATACTAATTTCAAAAATTTGTGAAAAACCGTCAAACTCCCCGGCAGCGGCGCCAAAAACTTGTTCGCTTCCCCAAGTGTAGGGTTGCGATGTAGTAATAAACTCGGTAAGACCGAGGTCGATCCACAGGGACTTATGTAGGATTTCACAAACACATCAAAAAGTGTCTATTGAAAGCTAGTAATCAGATTTTGAATAGAATTGATGTGAGTAACAAAGTTTAATTAAATTAAAGTGACTAATGATAAAAAGGCACTAGGGTTCCAAGGATCCACTTGTAGCAATCCTTGATGTTCAATCCGCTGTGGTTTCTCATTCTCTCAACTAGAATCGATATTAAGATCTATCTAGTCGAGTGATAGAGCTGTTAAACTAAACACTCTGTCATATGTAAGTTCTATGCATAAGATTCACTCAATGTAGGCTGAGCTGAGCATGCTCAATTGCATAGGTCATTCCCCTTTCCAAAAGGTCTAATTCACAATCATAACCATCCTCAAGTCCTGTCACAAGACAAGGCTAGATCAGGATTTGAACTAGATTCAAATCACATGCACAGTTCCTTACATATTCCAGAAAAAAAGAAAAATAGAACTTTGGTAGGAAGTCCCTTTATGAAGATCATAGTACTAGAGCGCACTCCGATTCCTCGGATCATACAGGTCTAGACGGTCACAAACCAATTAAGCAATTAAGTAATTCTCCCAAACATCCATGAGTCATCATAAGACTAAGAAAAACTACTCAAAAACTTGTATAAACTTCAAACCTTAGTTCATAATCATGAATTCCACACTTAAAACCACTTAACTACGAATTAAAACATCTTGGATCCACTACAAGCTTCACCTCTTAGCCCTAGCTAAGAGGTTTAGCTGCTCATGATCCAAGGAAACATGAAACAACTATAAAAATATGAAAACAGCAAAAACAAACTCCAAGGAGTTGTAGAACTCCACAATTCACTTCTGCAGCCTCCAACCTCGCTTGAACCCTTCTAAGATACCCTAGGAACGATCCCTAGGTGTCCTTTTATAGTCTGGAGGCTCCACAACTTCGAAAGAATCGAGAAATTGCGTAAGACTTACGCAGCGCAGAGAAAATCGGACTTAATTTGGAAACTTCTAAGTTCTTACGCATAGCCGACCGGTCATGACCGGTCGGCCTCAATGAATGGTCATTCCAGCAAGCATAGCCGACCGGTCATGACCGGTCGGCCTTGTTCAATATTGATCCAGCAACCATGTCCGACCGGTCATGACCGGTCGGACGCCTTCATTCACTATCCAGCAGCCATGGCCGACCGGTCATGACCGGTCGGCTTATTCAATCTTCCTCCAGCGACTGTGTACGATCGGTCATGACCGGTCGGACGTCTTCAGTAGTCTCCCAACGTGCATGACTGACCGGTCACGACCGGTCAGCTTCCTTTTCTTCTTGTTTTCTTCTTTCCTTACTTCTTCCTTTGCTTCCTTCTTCCTTCGACCCTCCTTGGGTCTTCATCTCAGGTTCTAAATCAGCCCTTTTTATCTTCAATTAGGTGGAACCACTCTCAGTCCTGTAGTCACAAAACATGCATTGGATTAGCTTACAAACCATACAAACCTTGCACAATGAGTGATGAATTGGGGTTAGAATATGCACAATTAAGAGCTCAACACTCGCCATCTTGTGAAGACATTGAGCCCAAAATTGGGGGCATCGAATCAATCCTCTCTAATGAGGAGGATGGGGCTACCCAAGTCCCACCTTCTTCGGATTTAATGAATAGACTTTTAGAGAAGATTGATCTCGATGATCCCAATGCTATCATCAATTATGGTGAGTCCACAATCTCTTTTGAATGCTTTGAACTTAATGATGAAGAGATTTCAATGATAGTTGACGAACTCGAGGAATCCATTAAATCTGAAAGCGATAGTGGGGTTACTTATAATGAGGGTTCAATGGATGCTTATGAACCTATGGTTTCTTTTTCCCAAGGGCATAATGATTATGTGTCTCTAGAGGATATGCATGCTAGTGAGATGGTTGAGGTTGATATTTTTTAGTCACTCCACCAACTTGACATGCTTAATTTTAATGTGAAGAATGAGACTCCCATGAGTGAAAATTCTTATTCTTTGGACGAATGCTTGGCTCACTTTGAAAATTCAAACGACCCCATTATTCAAGAGATTGTTAAAGCCTTGCATACTTCCGACTTGGTGCCTCATACGAGTTATAGAGAACCTAGTTTGGAAGACTTCCACTCCATGGAGGGTGTTGAACCTCCAATTTATACAGAATATAACCCATTACATCACATTTTATGCATGGTTTGCATGTTTAAAAGGCCCATTTAATACATGTTTTGTGATTATAGGAATGAGAGCGAACTTCACCTAATTGGAGATCAAAAGTATGTATTTAGGACTCCTGGAATGAAGGCCCAAGGTGGACCACAGAAGTAAGAAGAAAGAGGGAGAAAAGAGAAGAAAGAAAAGAAGAAAAAGATCAAGGGCCAACCGGTCTTGACCGGTCGGCCGACCTGCCGGCCTCCCTCAAGAAGCTGCTGGACAAAGGACCAGTTGGTCCGACCGGTCCTGACCGGTCAGCTAACAGGTCGGACCCTCCATGCTACTCCCTGGATTAAAGATCAACTTGGTCTGACCGGTCAAGACCGGTCTGGCAATAGGTTGGGATTTCCCCTAGTGCCTGCTGGACTGATTACAAGCTTGTCCGACCGGTCAAGACTGGTCGGCCATGTGTTAAAACAAAAAGTTTCCAATTCTGGCCCAATTTTCTCTGCACAATACGTAACCTTACGTAACTTTTGGATGATTCCGATGCAACAGAGTTTCCCCATTATAAAAGGACACCTAAGGTCTCTTCCTAGGGCATCATAGAAGCCAAGGAACTTCGTGGGAGTGGAAGGAAGCCGTCATGGAGCGTTTGCAACCCTCCAAACTCTGGGTTTTTGTGTTTTTTAGTTTTCTTTTATGAGTTCAAGTTGTAGTATGACAATGCTCGGTGTTAGAACTAAAGAAAAAGAGGGAAGATAAAGATCTACTCGTCAGCAGTCCTTCTTCCTTTTTTTTCATGTTGTTCCTTTTATTCTGGGGGAATTCTGAGTATAGAGACATTCATAGACAATCATAAACAATCATAAAGTATACACGAGAAAGTACCGCGAGGTAAATTTTATTCCAGAGATTCTGAGATCTTTTACATTCCGGGCTGTGAACTGGTCACGAACCCTTAATTACATCAACGGATGATCACCCTTGATTAGAAGGCAAAAGTAAATGCATGCATGTATCATAAATGAATTAAATAAAACATTAAAGGAGCATAAATATAAATAGAGCACAGCATAGACCACACAGAGATTTTTACGTGGAAACCCTTACGGGAGAAAACCACGGCACAAAGCGACAATATTCCACTATGAATTTCAGTTATTCAATAGATGGAATATCAAAGGGATAAAGCTCGGATAGATCGAGCAAGTAGTTTAAATCATCAGGGATTATAGTCTCGAGTTCATGGTCGCCGAGACCAAGTCTAGGATTTATTATGAAATACTTCACCGTTAAGATCAGTTAGATGTTGGTCCCATACTCCTCGGGCGTTCCTAGTTGAGTAGCAACCAGGATTTTAAGCGAATCGTATATCTCAGTGTCATGACGTGTCTCTATGGACGATATGACTTTCAGGGATACACTTTACGGTTTCCATTTAGTGCAACCAGGGCCAGTGACCGTCTCAGCTGGACGGGTGACTTACTGGAGGGCACTCCATGGGGTCTTTGTGCAAACAGGGTTTGGACCGAGTCGTATATCTCAGTGTCATGACGCGTCTCTATGGACGATATGACTTTCAGAAATACACTCCACAGTGTCCACTTACTGCAACCAGGGCCAGTGACCGTCTCAGCTGGATGGGTGACTTACTGGAGGGCACTCATTCCCTTAGCCACTCAACTGACGGATCCCGCCTTTGGACAAGACGCACATCAACTGGTCTTAACGATGAAGTATTTCAGACGTTTAGAACTCTTTCATTATGGTTTTCAGTGATAAGCATAGTCCCCTTCGATTTAGTTTCGTAACTCGATCCGAGATGAAATAAATTCATGTAATGGATGCAAATGAGTACAGTGCAAAGTAACTATGCTTTATGTATGCTCAAGAGAAGATCGCATTCATGCTAGATGCTCAGTGTATCAGACAAATTATGCATTTGATTTGATCAATCGGCTTCGTATATATCTTTGTGTCATTGATATTTTACCCTCGCGTCTTTGAAATCGCGATTGATTTCATTTGGCATTAGTAGATTTTCGGGCCGTCAGGGCACTTCCCAGGGCCTGTTTACGATCTGATCGGAGGATTTACTGAATACCTATCATGATCGTCTTTGGATAGAGGCGGATTATGTCCGCGAGAGTCACAGTGCGATCGCATTTCGATTTGTTTAGTGTAAGTCGATTTCTGAGCCAACAGGGCACTTCCCAAGGCTAAAAATGACTAAGTAGTGGACCTGTTTATGGTCTGATCAAGGTTTCTCAGAGATCCTGAGATCAGGTAATCTCATTGTAATGCATGATTATGGTATATCATGTTATGGCGGAGAGAAGTCTCCCTCTCGGTTTCGGTCAAATTCCGCACGATTCCTCTCGCTTTCGGCCATTTCCGGCTCTTTCGGAAGGATTTCCGAGGTTTGCAATATTGGCTAAGTGTTGACCATTTTGATCAAATTGCTGATTTGGCCCACTTAACATCGACCGTTGGTGAATCCGGTCCGGGGGATGGATAGAGGACATTGATGTGTGTCTAGGAGTGCTGACGCGATCGGAAGGCAGGCCATGTCGAAGGCGGGCCACATCATGGAAGGCCCCACCTCCCCATCAGCGTCCAGGCGCATGGGAGGTTGGGTTGGTTTGGGCGCATGTGACTCCTCAAGCGCATGTGGGAAAAAAGTGAGGAGAGAGAGGAAATGGAAGGGAGGTGAGCGCATGTGCCTGCTCCACGCACTTATGCGCATGTGGCCTCTCCATTGAGCGCACTGAGCGCATGTGGCCTCTCCATTGAGCGCACTGAGCACCTTGGCGCATGTGGCCTCTCCATTGAGCGCACTGAGCACCTTGGCGCATGTGGCCTCTCCATTGAGCGCACTGAGCACCTTGTGTTGATGCATTGAAACCTATCAAAAGTGGATCCTTGGCGTCCTAGTACCTTTTTTAGATTGAATTTACCTTACCCATTCACTGTTTAAACCCAAATTACTATTTTTTAGTTTAGTGCTTTATAGGATCTTAATTATTAGTTGTTTTAGTTAAATTCTGAGAATATCCATTCATAAATCTCTGTGGGAACGACACTCGGTCTTTCCGAATTATTACTACTTCGCAACCCTACACTTGGGGAGTGAACATTCCCTCGCCGGAAACCCTCGCCGGAATCCCAATTTCAGGAAGAAAATCCTGAAATTTTCTAAGTGTTGGGCACATGCGCCGGCATATCCCCCACATGCGCCGGCTTTTTCCCCCACATGGGTCGGCTTTTCTGGCCGGAAAATTCCAAAATCCGCTAGGTCTGGGAGGTACATGCGCCCACTCCTTAGGTCCAGGCGCATGTGCACCACCACATGCGCCGGGATTGCCTCCCTAACTCCCATTTTTCATGAAAAACGAGGCCACATGCGCCCGGATGATGACCACATGCGCTTGACAGATGATGCGACACCACATGCGCTTGTAAAATGGCCACATGCGCCTGTACACACTCCCCCATGCGCCTAGACGCTGATGGGAGGAGTGGACCTTCCGTCGCACGGCCCGCCTTCATCCGAGATCGGATTTCGATGAAACCGCCTCTCCTGGATGCATCTCGATGAGATCTATCCATCCACCTGATCAGATTCTCCAACGATCAATGATAAATGGCCCAAATCAGTGTTTTGGTCCAAAATAACCAACACTTAGCCAATTTGGCAGCCCCGAAAATCCTTCCGAAAGAGCCGAAAACGGCCTAAAACGAGTAGAAATGGGTGGAATTGGACCGAGCCCGAGAGGGAAACTTTTCTTCTACATGACATGATACACCATAATCATGCACTGCAACGAGGTTATCCAATCTCAGGACCCTCGAATACCCAAATCAAGCGGTCGGCAGGCCTGCTACTTAGTCATTTTCAGCCCTGAGAAGTGCCCTGTTGGCCCGGAAATCGACTCCTACTAAGCAAATCGAAACGCGATCGCACCGTGATCTTCGTGGACGTAATTTGCCCCTGTTCAAAGATGGTTGTTGATAATACTCACCGATTTCTCTAATCAGACTGTAAGCAGGTCCATTACTTAGTCGTTGTCAGCCCTGAGAAGTGCCCTGTTGGCCCGAAAATTGACTTCTGCTAAACAAATTGAAATGCGATCGCACGGCGATCTTCGTGGACGTAATCCACCCCTGTTCAAAGACGGTTATTGATAATACTTACCGATTTCTCTAATCAGACCGTAAACAGGTCCACCACTCAGTCATTTTCAGTCCTGGGAAATGCCCTGTTGGCTTGAGAATTGACTAGTGCCAATTAAAATCAACCGCGATCTCAAAGACGCCTAGGCAAAGCTGAAGTACTCAGGCTATCCAACAGCCGAGTCAAGCATTCGCGGGGCACCGATCCCCATTATTCATAAGAAATTGGCATATGTGGGTACCCATCGGACCCTATACTTAGCCACTTACAGGCATCGGAGATAGCCGATCCAGCCCATTGAATTTGGATCCTCAAAAGATCTTGGTTAGATAAAGCCTATCTGATCCTAAACAGATCATTGGAAAATACTCAGAAGAAAGATTGTTCTCGAAGACGAGTCTCCCGGCTCCAGCAGAAATACATTTACCTTACTGTACAAAGCTCTATTCATCCCGGATAAAGGTCCGAGGCTAAACCTAAGGGGTTATGGTTACCACGAGAAACCACAAACAAAGAGTTCTAACTAAGCTTGAAACATCTTGCTATGGACTGCCACTATGAAAAAGACAGTCGATGCCCTACCCATTGTTCGCTCGCCTCAAGTGTAAGGCTGCGATGTAGTAATAAATCTCGATAAGACCGAGGTCGATCCACAGGGAAAGGGGTAAACAATTCCAAGTACTCTAATAATTAGAATCTAAGAAGTTTAAGAAAGTAGTTTTTCACATAAAATAGGAAAATCTGAAAATAAGAAGAACTAGAGCATCAAGGATCCACTTGTAGTAGTCCAATGTCAATCCATTCATCCAAGTACAACACAATTAGAATCAAAGTCCTATCTCTCATCTAATTGGAAGATATAACATTCAAGCACAAATAGTCCCACTTAAATCTGGAAATCAGATTTCTAGTTCTAATGGAGCACATAGAACTTGAACTTGTAGCCTTCGGAGTAACAGCCATGCCTATGGACTATGGCATGCTCAAGGGTTACTACAATTCAAATTCAAACAACCCAATCATGGTAATTTCAGAGAATTGCAAGGAACTCATGTCCGGAGCACATAAACTCTCATAATTCATCTAAAAATCCAAACTTTATTCAAACTGGAACTTCAAAATCCAAAATTAAGAAAAGGGTACTTGAAATAAAAGAATTAAAGCATTGGAACCAACTACAAATTTCACCTCTAGCTTTAGTTAAAAGGTTAGCTAAGGAAAAGCATATTAAAACTAGAACTAGAACTAAGAAAATGAAGAAAAACTAACTGGAGGAGGCTAGGAAGCCTCCTATAACTTGAACTCCTTGCTTCCCACGTCCTTGCTTGATTTGGAATAGAAGAGAGCACCTCCTTTTATAGTGCAGCAATAGTACAGCAACATAGCAGAATTTGTTTCTCTTGGTACGGCTTAACCAATGGTTGGATTGCCTTCAAATTTGGTTTGTAGCTTCCTTGTAATGTGATCTTCCAAATAGATGATTTAGATTTCCAAGATTATCCTCTGAATGGGCCCACCAATCACATCACCGACCGCCTCTCAAAATCGTGCACTTTGGGTACCTTCAGAACCAGTCATCTTGCTTTCAACGCCCCGGAGTGTACAGAGGTCGGATTGATCTCAAATTTTGAACATTGGTAGAAAACTTCCTCCTCTACATGATGGATGGATTAGATTGTCCAAAACAGTTCCAGAATATGGTCCGAAAATTAGAACGCTTAGGGCTTTTATAAACTCTGTGCAGTTGGATCTTTCTGGATGGTCCATCTTTCTTCAACCGGTACGATCAAACCACACATTCTTTTGATCTGAAACTTTTTTGGTTATTCATATATGGATGTGGTCTAAAAGATGGTCAAAGTAGATTCTTCATATCATCAATGATGGGTCACCTGGACCGGCCCAGAGTTGAACATTGAAATCTGGAACTTTCTGGACAGTTCGTATTGTTTTGGCCACCACAGTCAATCCATAGCTCCGATCGACACGAAACCACTTGCGTTAGTTCAGCGTCGAGCTCCTCTTCGACATGGATGTATTGAATTTCCAAATATCATCAAAATGGGCCCAAAAAACTGGTCCAAAAAACCAGACACGGGAATACCTTGGTGTTTTAGAATCTGGAAGTTAAACTTGCATGGCCGACAGGTCATGACCGGTCGGACAGGGCTGGCCAACCGGTCATGACAGGTCTAGACCTGCCTTGCAGATGTCCAGGGAGTGCATCCGACCGGTCTTGACCGGTCGGGCCCAGTTTTGCCTTTTTTCTTCTTTCTTTTCTTCTCTCCTTCCTCTCTCTTTGCTTTCTTCTTTCTTTGGTCCACCTTGGGCCTTCATCAAAGGCTCCTAAACATGGTCTTTTGGTCTCCAATTGGGTTAAGTCCGCTCTCATCCCTACAATCACAAAACATGCATTAGATGGGCCTTTTAATCATGAAAATCATGCATACAATGTCATGTAGTGGGCAATGCAATGTATAAATTGGAGGTTCAACACCCATCGACAACGGGTCCGTCGGTTGAGCTGATGAGGTAGTTGCGGATTGCTTTCCTAAGGTCACCCGTCATAAAAATACGGGCGCGGGCTTTAGGTTATGCCGACCAACATTTCGAGGTTCGTGTATTCCAGCGGTCACCTGTTCACAGTAACAGGCGCGGGCCCAGAGTTGCACCACTCGATTAAAACCCTCGTTCGGGAACGTTGCGGAGTGCTTTCCTAAGGTCACCCGTCATAAAAATACGGGCGCGGGCCTTGGGTCATGCCGACCAACATTCGAGGATCGTGTATTCCAGCGGTCACCTGTTCACAGTAATAGGCGCGGGCCCCGAGTTGCACCACTCGAATCCTGACAGTCTCTCAACCCGGACAGTCTGAAAGAAAATGGGACATAGACATCCGGCGTGTCTAACAAATGTGGCTCAGTCCATAACAAGAAAGCAAAGGTCTAAACGACCATGAACTCAAGACCATAATCCCCGGCGGATTAATCTTTTGCCTTCCAATCAAGGGTGATCAACCGTTGATGTAATTAAAGGCTTGTGACCAGTATCACAACCTGGAATGTAAAAGATCTCAGAATCTCTGGAATAAAATTCGCCTTGCGATATCTTTCTCTTGTGTACACTTTGTGATTGCTTATGATTGTCTATGAATGTCTCTATACTCAGAATTCCCCCAGAATAAAAGAAAAACGAAAGAAAGAAAGAAAGACTGCTGACGAGTAGTTCTGATCTTTCCCTCTTTTTCTAAGTTCTAACACCCCCCAACCAAATCTTGCATTGTCCTCAATGTAAAAAGATATGTAATGAGCATGAACATGAGAGCAATGGTAAAATAAAAGGGGGTGAGAACAATAATACCTGAGAGAGCGATCATGGAAGTCTACAACCCAACAATTAAAACTACTAAAACAATAAAACTAAATAAAACTAAACGACTCTAGTCAGCTTATCCTTAGATTCTAGTCGGGCCTCATCGGTACAATTTGTTTATCTATAAGCTTCAGTGGTGCGAAGCGGCTTTGCCCCTTTTCAGTAGGGGAGCGAAGCTAAGGTATCTACAAAAAGCAATAAAGACACCTAACCCATCCTTTTAAAAAAAGGATCTCCATCAGACTAGGAGATCGATTGTCAGTATAACTCCAAAAGGACAAAGTTGAGCAAGATCATCAAGTGGTGTAATAAATTATTCAGAAGAACTATCCACCATCCTGCTTTGAAAAGTACATCGGTGACATCAACCAGTCTAGCCCATTGAAAATCCTGCTGAAAAATTTCAGCGGGTTCCTCAAAAAAATTGTCGCATTTACTATGGAAGGAGAATTGCATTGGTTGGAAATCATTGAGTATGGATCTCCTTTCCTTCTTGTCTGGGCAAAAATTATTCAAGTATGGGTCATCCCAGAAGTGTTCTTCAGTTTGAATAAACCAAAGAGATGTGGAAACCTCAATCGCTTCATCCTCCATCATTAGGATGGTCTCCACGTAATCATTTGTCACTTCTGCTTCCACAGTCGATTCTTCAATTTGGCACTATGTGGAAGGAAGCTTTTTAGGTGCATGAGGTCTTTCTCTTAAAGCATTTACTATGTCCTGAATCATGGGATCCTCCCAATCTTCAAAATATGCTAAACACTCCTCGAGCGTGTAGGAGACCTCAGGAGAGGAGGTTTTCAGATTTGGGCCCTTTACGTTTTCCTCCTTCTTAGACTTTTGTGTAGGTTGGAGTGGGTCCTCAACCTCTATACTTTCAGAAATTGGCCTCTTTGTAGGCAAGTCGAGCACCAATTCTTCCAAATCCTGCATAACAAATTTGTGTAACTTAGAAATTGGTGACTTGTTAAATAAATTTTCAGAAATTGACACGTCCAAGGTCTTATTATAAATAGAATTAAATTCATCCTTAGGATGTGTCAAACATGTCCCCAAGCTTTTAGGTAGATCATGTTGGACAAATTCCCCATCTTCCATGGATTCTATCATGTGTACCTCATGGGGGCCATCATTGTCGTCCCAATCCTCAAAGGGGTCAAAGCTAACAACATCTAGAGGATCAAGATTCTGCCTTAAAGCGAACTCCTCTTCCACAATTGAATCAATCATATCAACCTCGTGGACATCATCATCATCCCTATGCCTTTTGCCTAAGTGGAACACATTCACCTCTAACGTCATGTTCTCAAAGGACATTTGCATCACTCCATTCCGGCAATTTATGATTGCGTTTGATGTAGCAAGGAATGGCGGCCTAAAATCACAGGTATTTAGGTGCTAGCATCCATAACCGGTTGTGTGTCCAAAACAATGAAATCTACTGGGTAGTAGAATTTATCAACTTGGACTAGCACATCCTCAACTATCCCTCTCGGTACACGGATGGATCTATCAGCGAGTTGCAACGTGGTTTTAGTGGGTTTTAATTCACCAAGACCCAATTGCTCGTATACCGAGTACAGGATCAAATTTACACTTGCCCCCAAGTCTAGTAATGCACGCTCAATTCGATAGTCTCCAATGATACATGAAATTGTGGGACTACCAGGATCTTTGAATTTTGGGGGGGTCTTTTGAGTGAGAATGGCACTTACTTGCTCATTTAAGAAGGCTTTTTGGTGCACATTATATTTATGTTTGGTTGTGCATAGGTCCTTTAGAAACTTGGCATAGGAGGGGACTTGTTTTATGGCATCAAGTAAGGGAATGTTGATCTTGACTTGTCTAAAAATCTCTAGAATATCATGAGAGTTTAGGAGAGATTTTGGAGCAACCAATCTCGAAGGTAATGGTGCTACGAGCTTGTAAACGCGTTCCATTTCTTGTGGGGCTAAGTTAGATCCGTCCTCATCCTCAGAATTTACCAGATCATTAGGCTTGTCGCCCTTCACCAGAATAGACTTGTCAATTTGTTTACCACTTCTAAGAGTGGTGATGGATTTGGCTTGCTCCATATGTTGGTTGGAGAGATTAAGAATGCTCACTTCATGTACTTGCTTTAGATTGGGCTGAGGTTGGGCCGGAAAGGTCCCTTCCTTAGCATTCAAGCGTCCCTTAATCTCATCAACCGAGACTTTAAGCTCTTGGAACATTTGCTGATTCGTTTGGTTAATTTGCGTTTGCCCTTGTATAAACGCTTTCAAAGTATCCTCCATTGATAATTGAGGTGGGGCCATATTTTGCATGGGTGGCCCTCCTAGAGAGTTGGTAGGATTGCCTGTGGGAGCATTCTTCCAACTGAAATTTGGGTGGTTGTTCCAAGCAGAATTGTACGTATTACCCACCGGTCCATTGAAAGGCCGTTGATACCCATATCTGGCATTTGCATGTTCATGTAACACCTCTTAAAATGTAGGAATTGTAGGACAATCTTGCGTAGCATGTAAATTGGTGAGACAAATCCCACATATGGTCTCAATAGCTTCATTGGACTTTGGAACTCCACTCTTACTAAGTTCCATGGCCTCGATCTTCCTCGTGAGGCTGGTTATCCTTGCATTCACATCGTCTTCCTCCTTGAGGATATAGATCCCTCCTTTCTCTTTCTCTTGAGTAGGCTTGGGGTTATTATTAGATTTATCCGAGGTATCCCATAATTGGGCATTCTCGGCCAACATATCAATTAACTCCAAGCTTCATCTGGATTTTTGCTCATGAATTCGCCATTGCACATTGTCTCTACGAATTGGCGCATATTGGAACTTAATCCATCGTTGAAAAAGTTTATGATTCGCCAACTTTAGTAGCCATGATGTGGGCAAGCAAGTAGGAGGTCCTTACACCTTTCCCAACATTGGAAGAAAGATTCACCCTCTTTAGTTGAAAAATTCATTATGGCTCTTCGAAGGGTGTTCGTTTTATGAACCAGGAAGAACTTTTTCAAGAATTCCCTGGTCTTCTTGTTCCATGACCCTATCGAGTGTAGTATAAGAGAATGAAGCCAAGTCTTGGCTCTTTCTTTCAATGAAAAGGGAAAGAGTTTAAGTTTAATGGCATCTTCTGAAACATTGGTGTATTGCAAGGTAGCCACCACTTCTTCGAATTCCTTTAAGTGCAAATATGGGCTGTCAGAGTCTAGCCCATGGAACTTTGGTATTAGTTGAATCACACCCGGCTTTATATCAATATTTTCCCCGGTTGGTGGTAGAACCACACAAGAGGGTGTAGTTACACGGGCCGGTTATAAGTAGTCCCGTAGTGATCTCATTGGAGGAATGTTATGTACCTCATTCTCTCCTACTCCCTCTTGATTTGCGTTTTTAGTTAGAGTAGGGGGGAGGATTCCTTAAAGGTGTTTGATCCATACTCCCCAAACTATCACAATGTTCTTGGTATTTTTAAACTCGTCTATGGACTAACAATGGTCCAACTAGACCACCTTCAGATTGGAGACGATTGGAGTGGTCACGTTCCCAACGAGACATAAACCACTCAACTAAAAACTAAACTAATCCTAAGTACTAAAATCTGAAATTAATCGAAAAGATGAAAATCTGTAAAAAGCATTAAGTTAGAAGAATATTACTCGATTTGCTTGAACTAGAGGGGACATCCTACAAAACAAAATAATTTGTTAGTTCTAAAAAAAATCAGAAAAACCTATCTACTTCTACTTCTACAGTCACTAAAACAATCTAGAACCATTCTCTAAATTCCCCGGCAGCGGCGCCAAAAACTTGTTCCCTCGCCTCAAGTGCAAGGCTGCGATGTAGTAATAAAACTCGGTAAGACCGAGGTCGATTCACAGGGAATTGGAGACAAGTTCCAAACTATTTCAGCAACTTAGTTTGCAATAAATAAGAAATTCAATTGGACAATTATGCTAAAACATAAACTTAATGAAAACAGTAATTTAAAGGCACTAAGGCATTCAAGGGTCCACTTGTAGTAATCCCATGTCAATCCAATCAATCCAAGCAAGATACACAATTAGATTTGAAGTCTTATCTCTCATCTAGTTGGAAAATAAAGCATTAAACACATTCAAAGTTGAACTTCCAAGTTCTAGTCCCATTCAAGAACGTAGAATTCGAAATCATAGCCTTCGGAGTAATAGTCATGCCTATGGATTATGGCCTGCTTAAGGATTACTATAATTCGAATCTAAATAAGCACAACATGATTGTTAGAACTTAGAAAAATTGCTGCTCATCAGCAGTCATTTTTCCTGTGTTTCTTTATTCTGGGAGAATTCTGAGTATAGAGACATTCATAGACAATCATAAGCAATCACCAAATGTACACAAGAGAGAGATATCGCAAGGCGGATTTTATTCCAGAGATTCTGAGATCTTTTACATTCCAGGATGTGATACTGGTCACGAGCCTTTAATTACATCAACGGTTGATCACCCTTGATTGGAAGGCAAAAGACTAATCCGCCGGGGATTATGGTCTTGAGTTCATGGTCGTATAGACCTTTGTTTTCTTGTTATGGACTGAGCCACATTTCTTAGACAAGTCAGATGTCTATGTCCCATTTTCTTTCGGATTGTCCAGGTTGAGAGACTGTCAGGATTCGAGTGGTGCAACTCTGGGCCCGCGCATGTTACTGTGAATAGGTGACCGCTGGAATACACGATCCTTGAATGTTAGTCGGCATAACCCAAGGCTCGCGCCCATATTTTTATGACAGGTGACCTTAGGAGAGCACTCTGTAATGTTCCCGAACGAGGTTTTTAATTGAGTGGTGCAACTTTGGGCCCGCGCCTGTTACTGTGAACAGGTGACCGCTGGAATACACGAACATCAAAATGTTGGTTGGCATAACCTAAAGCCCGCGCCTGTTACTGTGAACAGGTGACCTTAGGAAAGCAATCTGCAACTGCCTCATCAGCTCAACCGACGGACCCGTTGTCGATGAGTAGGGCATCGACTGTCTTTTTCATGATGGCAATCTATAGCAGGATGTTTCAAGCTTAGTTAGAACTCTTTTGTTTTTGGTATCTCGTGGTAACCATAACCCCTTAGGTTTAGCCTCAGACCTTTATCCGGGATTAATGGAGCTTTGTACAGTAAAGTAAATGTATTTCTTCTAGAGTCGGGCGACTCATCTTCGAGAACACTCTTTCTTCTGAGTATTTTTAATGATCTATTTGGGATCAAATAGGCTTTATCGAGCCAAGATCTTTTGGGGGTTTCAATGTTCAATGGGCTGGATCGGCTATTTTCGATGCCCACAAATGGTTAAGTATCGAGTCCGATGGGTGCCCGTTCATGCCAATTTCTGATGAATAATGGGGATCCGTGCCCCGTAACTATTTAACTTGGCTGTTGGATAGCCTGAGTACTTTAGCTTTGCCTCAGCATCTTTGAGATCGCGATTGATTTCACTTGGTATCAATCAATTTTCGGGCCAGCAGGGTACTTCCCAGGGCTGAAAATGACTAAGTAATGGACCTGTTTGCAGTCTAATCAAGGTATTTGGTGAGTATTATTAATAAACGTCCTTGAATAGGGGTGGATTATGTCCACGGGGATCATGGTGTGATCGCATTTCGATTCGCTTAACATAAATCGATTTCTGAACCGACAGGGCATTTCCCAGGGCAAAAAATGACTCTAAGTTGTGGACCTGTTTGCGGTCTGATCAGGAAAATCGGTGAATATTATCGATGACCATCTTGGAATAGGGGTGGATTATATCCACAAGGATCGCGGTGCGATCACATTTCGATTCGCTTAGCATAAGTCGATTTCCAGGCCAACAGGGCACTTCCCAGGGCTGAAAATGACTAAGTAGCGGGCCTACCGACCTCTTGATTAGGGTATTTGAGGGTCCTGAGAATGGATAACCTCATCACAGTGCATGATTATGGTGTATCATGTCATGTAGAAGAAAAGCTTCCCTCTCGGGTTCGGTCCAATTCCGCCCGATTCTTCTCGGTTTCGGCCATTTTCGGCTCTTTCGGAGGGATTCCTGGTGCTGCCAAATTGGCCAAGTGTTGGTTGTTTTGGATCAAAACACTAATTTGGGTAATTTATTATTGACCTTTGGAGAATCTGATCCGGTGGATGGATAGATCTCATCGAGATGCATCCGGGAGAAGCAGTTTCATTAAAATTCAATCCCGGACGAAAGTAGGCCACACGACGGAAGGCCCACCCCTCCAACCAGCTTCCAGGCGCATGGAGGGGATGGTACAGGCGCATGTGGGACTTCCACAGCTGGTAGGCGCATGTGGTGGGGAGTTGGGCGCATGTGCCCATCTCTCGGGCGCATGTGCCTAATTTTTTATGAAAAAATGAAGGAAAAGCAATCCCGGGGCATGTCTCTTTGCACATGTGCCTGACCTCAAATAGTGGACGCATGTCTCTTTGCACATGTGCCTGACCTCAAATAGTGGACGCATGTCTCTTTGCACATGTGCCTGACCTCAAATAGTGGACGCATGTCCCTTTTGGACTTGGTGGAATTTCAGGTTCTCCGATGAGGAAAAGCCAGCGCATGTGCTGGGAAAGCCGGCACATGTGGGGGAAAAGCCGGCGCATGTGCCCAGCACTTAGAAAAATTTCAGGATTTCTCTCTGAACTTGGGATTCCGGCGAGAAAATCCCTTTCCAGCGAGGGATTCCAGCGAGGGATTCCACTCCAGCCAAGGCATCCGGCGAGGGGTAATGGAGCGGGCGCATGTACCTCTTGCGTCGTCCTGAGGTCGGAGGGAGATAATCTCGTGCTGATGAATGAAATGACTCTGCTATTTATAGGGAGGTAATCGGGTTCGGGTCTAGCACGGTGGGTATTTCCCGGTGCATGTGCTGGGAAGCCGGCGCATGTAGCAAAAAAAAGTTAGGCGCATGTGGCCAGAAAAAGTCAGGCGCATGTGCATGGTCCGGGCGCATATCCTTTTCCAGTGCATTTCCCGACGCTTTCTGAAAAAGTATTCGAAGTGATTCCTTTCATACATAGGGTGTGGGCGCATGTGGTGGAAAGCTAGGCGTATGTCTTTACCGGTGCTTTTTCCACTACTTAGCCAAATTTCAGAATTCCAGCACTTCTAAAAATTTCAGGATTTCAGGTTCCGACAAGAGACCTCCAAAGGATAGCTACCTTTTCTAGACATGCGCTCACTATCGCCAAGCCACTTCTAGGCTAGAATTGATCTCCTAAATAAACAGGATGGGGTCTAGAAGTCTAGATATCACAAATTTTAGTACTTC
This sequence comes from Liriodendron chinense, assembly GCA_003013855.2. Classification (NCBI taxonomy): domain Eukaryota; kingdom Viridiplantae; phylum Streptophyta; class Magnoliopsida; order Magnoliales; family Magnoliaceae; genus Liriodendron; species Liriodendron chinense. The sequence goes on along the minus strand of ML058490.1, from coordinate 534,487 downwards.
CTAATTTGGAGCCTTCGGGTCGGCTTGTCGTATAAGAACGTTGTTCCGGGGAGTGCGCTTATAGAAATACGACCGTAATGACTTCAAACTTGCTATTTAAGGGTTTTGGGGTGCTCCGGATCATTTGGTGGTGGTGCGAATATCTCGTTCGACTCTAAAATGGTAGCTGTAGGCTTACGGACCCTTTTTGGTCAGCTCCGGGCAGGGATGAAATGCATTTCGAGGTGCGCAGGTAAATATACGCATCGTCTGACTTCGAAACTTTTAAGTTAAAGGTTTTAGGACGTTTCGAACCATTTGGTGGTGATCCGCATGTCCAGTTATGCTCCAAAATGCTATTTATGAGTTTTGGTCGCTACCAAGTGATCAGGGTTGCACTGGCGTTTCCCGGACTTATCGGTCTCAAAACTGATTCAAATCATTGTCGATGGACCACAAAATGTTGTTTTATAATGGATGCAAATTTAAGCCCCAACAAGTGCCCCCCCGGTGTGCTGCACTGGATGATTACGTCATGCTAGTGCAGTGCATCGGTCCATTAGGCTCAAGTATAAATAGTTGACTTACTGAGTCATTCCAACATTTTTTCGAGTCAGAAAACCTGATTTTCCCAAGGTGAGAGAGCTCATCCTCAGGGTATGGGTGCATGTGGTCCCCTCGTGGGCACATGTGGCCTGCCATCATTTTACGACGAAGAAACTCCCCTCCAGGCGCATGTCAAACGCCCTGAAGAGGTGGGCGCATGTCCCAAGTGCATGTTGCTCTGGGCATGCGCCCAGGGCACTGCCTAGGACTTGCATTCATCCCTAATTCTGGAGCTGGGCGCATGTGGGGATGCACATGCGCCTGGGGCCTTAAATTGCAAACTTGTTCTCTTTCCCTCTTTGAGCCGGGCGCATGTCAGATTGCACATGCGCCTGGGACCTTGAATGATGAGCTTGCACTTTCAAATCTTGTGGCCTGGGCGCATGTGAGGGGCTACATGCACCTAGGGCTCCACCTTGGGTGCATGTGAGCCCAACACTTGGCGAAATTTTCCATTTTTGACCCCTTCTTTGCACTCGGTGAAGAAATGGCATTTTCAGCTCCGTTTCTCAGTCAAATTCAGTGCTGTTTGAGGCTAGACTGCTTAAAATTCAAACACGATTGGAGTTTAGTGCCTTGGGCCTACAGTAAGCTACCTGCTTTGGCCTGTCACAGCTTGTAACTGCCTATTTTTAGGCAGGTTCGGAGTATGTCTGCCAGAGTGCACTCATAGCGTTCCGATTGCCTGTGAAGTTGCTGTGTGCGAATAGTTTTCCTGACTCTGTCCAACATCTGCTTATAAGCGCCTAGACTTGTCAAAGCTTCTTTTAGGCTAAATGCATGAATGTATTGTGGGCTCAATCTATGATTTTGTGTGTGCATCAATCACATGTATGCGTGCATGTATGATGGCAATTGCTTTGTTGTGAAATGCGTATGATGACTGATATGCTATGCTCTTGATTTGGTTGCTTTCATGCTTTGTTGCTTGTGCTCTACGTGCTGTGCTTGTGTTTGCGATACTATTTCATTAGGCTATTTGCCCGTGTACATTGAGTTATTTTCTGATGCTGTTTTGTTTGCGCGTTGCAGTGAATTGCAGTAGCGACAATGGGATCTTCTGGTGAAACTTTCGGGTTGCATGCTTCTGGTCCAACGCCGATGAAGCGCGATCGAAAAAGAACGGCTGAAGGTCCTTCCAACCCTCCTTCTCCAAGACGTAACTCTCGCTTCTTTCCTATGGTCAAACCCGAGATAAAGGATTTCTCAGAGCGTATTAGGCAGCTTCCTCATGAAGTGCTGGTGCACATTTTTGTTAACAAAACAGCGCCCGAACCTTGAAAGCAGGGAACATAATAAGAGTAGGTCTATTGGTATGCCCAACTTGCTTGTGTGGCGAGTGCCATCAAGGCAGGTCCTCAAGATATACTTGTCCAAAATGCAGAAGAAAATCTGACAGGTCAGAAAGGTAAGAAGAAAGGAGGACGCGGAAAACAACCGATTAAAGCGCTTAGTCAAGCGGAGCGATTGACACTGCTCCTCGACTTAAAATATGAACAGAAGAAGATTGGATGGGAGAGCAACATGATCGTTGCTGAGCGTGGCATCTGTATCACGAATCCCAAGCAACAGGATCATTGGTTAGTCATCGTGCATGAGAGGTCTCTTATGAGGTGTAAACCTTTTCCGAGCACGAGCCATCTGACGTTTGTAGACCTAGCCAATTCTATGGAGTGGAGAGATGGTCTTCAGTTCCTGAGAGATTACTCACTACCACTCTGGGAAGCAACGGGAAGCAACAGAAGGTTAGTGAGATTAAGGAAATGACTTTCCTCATGCCCACGTGTGATCCGCATGCACCTTATCCGACTCATTTCTTTAAGATGGTGTGTCAAAGGTTCCTTTCTATGAGCACGTCCACAATGTGGGAGACTTCGAGCTTCCGTACACGAGGGCATCTGAGTCGTCATGATAGCTACATCCCATGGGTGAAGGAGATTCTGATTCGGCATGAGGTTATGCTGAGGGAGGTCGGGCTCTACTATGCCATCGAGGCGACTGCCAGCTTCTTTCCACGAGATTCGATAATTCTCAGGGGCTTTTAAATTACTGGAGTTCCATTACCAATTCTTTCCATCTTCCTCAAGGAGAGATGAGTATAACCCTCTGGGATCTTAAGGTTATGGCGGGGTTGCCCATATGCGGCGGGTATTATCATGAATATATCCCCTCTGATGAAGAATTGTTTGGCTTCAGACGCGAAGGTGATCGAAAGGCTTATCATTCCAAGGCATGTTTGGAGTTGTTCCGTGAATTGCAACAGTTCGACTGCATTACAAAGATACACTATGAAGATTGGTCAGTCTACTTCTGCCACGGCTTGGAGTAAGTCTTCACAGGACATTTTTTTCTTTCTTCTCATGATGTATGCTCTTTCTTTCTGCGTAGCTTCTTATGTGAAGTTCTCTCTCCTTTCTCTCTTTCGGGATTGACTACGAGAAATATAAAGTTGATGTTAAAAGAATAAGGGCCTTACGACAACGGTTCCAATGATAATTTCCTTACCCGAACGTATTGTCTCCCACTTGCGAGCTAGCAGGCTTCCTTGCCTACTGGTTGTCTGCGGTCATGCTTCCCAGCTCGAAGAGTGCTGATGGCATCAGGGTTTCTTATTTCGTCATGGCGGGTGCCCTTGCCAGTGGTTAATGTCTTGCTATAGCGCCACCTGTATTCTACAGCATATATAGGGCGTTTGGCTATGTTGCCAGTAATCTGGACAAACCTGCTGATGGAATGGATGCAGCCTATTGCTCGTGGCATTATTTCTGCATCTGGTTAGGCATTTATTTCCCATGGGTATATGGCATGAAGCCTCACGCCTATTTCTTTCCTGAACGAGGGCCCCTTATCAGATTCATGAAGGCTAAGATGGTGCTTAAGATGCCAGAATGGGTGTCTTCAAGTATCTATCGCGAGAATAAAGTTGATTTCTACCATTTTCCCGCTTCCAATGCTGATGAAGATCTTGAAGTCGTCGATGATGAGGATTCGGTTGACTCTTCTGACATGGAATTCCTGATATCGATCCGGACTGCTTCTCTCCCGTTTCGTGAAGGCATGGAGTTCTGGAGCGAGCCTTATTATCCGAGCAGGTTCGACAGACAGTTCGGCTATGATCAAGGTGTTCCATTGACTCTTCCGAGCGTGACGAGGATAGAACGAGCATATGGCACTGGTCCTGTCCATTGGGAGTGGATGTGGGACCAGCTTTTGCTGACGCGGACTGGTACGAGGTTCTTGTTGCCTGGCAGTAGTCGACGTCCCGCAACTTCTTATGGTTGGATGAGATGGTGGGGGCATCAGTATGCGAGCATCCGGGATGCCAAACCTATCGATTTCCCTCTCTATCTCTCTCCTCTGAGGTTAACTGACATTCCTGAGGATGGTCTTGGTTATCTTCGTGAGCAGCGTGAGGCTGTCGGAGTTCCTGGTACCAGTCATCTAACTTCCTTGAACGTGCCGATCACTCGTAGGAAAGAAGATGGAGCGCTAGATGGATGGTATTGCTTCGGGATCCCTATACAGAGGCGTCAGCGAGAGGTCGGATCTTCACATCCTCCGGCAGAGACTGTTCCTCCGTCTATGGAAGAGGGTGAGCCTACGAAAGGCATGGCAGGAGTTAGACCTTCTGATGATTTCGTTGATAATCTTCCACCGGGCCGCGCGAGAGATCAGTTGAGAGTCAAGATAAAACTCACACTAAGAGTTCGCCCGTCAGCACCTGAGAAAAACTTAAGACAGGCAAAAATGTTACATATCAAGAAGTGGGGGAGTTTGGATCTGTCATTGTATATTAATCCTCTAGAAGTAGTGGTAGGTGCGACTATTGCCGATGCTCGCGAAGAAGGTGAGCTTCGGTCTGGTGCTACAGAGGAGATTGCAGACGAAGAAGATAGGGCTGCCGATAATCATGACGGAGGTGAGTCCGAGCCTACAGATGTAGAGGGGGACAATGCCGAAGGCGGTTCTGAAGCCGGTGATGGCTAGGGAGCAGCATGCCTTGATGATTCGGGGTCGCAGCTTGAAGATGAACCCGTAGATTATTCTGGCGATTGTTTCTAACCCCAATTCATTACTCATTATGCATGGATTTTATGTTTCAAGACTATTCTAATGCATGGTTTTTTTATTGCAGGAATGAGAGAGAATTCACTCGATTAATAGTTAAAAGAAGTACATTTAAGAACCTTGGATGAAGACCCAAGGTGGGCCAAAGAATCATGAAGAAAGAAGGAAAGAAAAGAAAGAAGAAATAATGCAGAAAATGGGGTCCAACCGGTCAAGACCGGTCGGCCAACAATTCTATCTTCTACAGAGGCTACTGGAGCAAGGCCAGCCTTGTCCAACCGGTCTTGACTGGTCGGCCAGCCCTGTCCGACCGGTCTAGACTGGTCTTGACCGGTCGGCCATGCAAATTTCAGATTTCAGATTGCAGACAGCAGGCCATTCCCGTTTCTAGTTTTTCGGACCAGTTTTCTAGGCCCATCTTAATGATATTTGAAAATCTAACACATCCGTGTCAAAGAGGAGCTCGACGCCGAACTAACCCAAGTGGTTTCGTGTCGATCGGAGCTACGGATTGATCGTGGTGGCCAAAACAATACGAACTGTCCAGAAAGTTCCAGATTCTGCCTACTCCACTCTGGGCCGGTCCAGGTGACTCATCATTGATGATATGAAGAATCTACTTTGACCATATTCTAGACCACATCCATATATGAATAACCACAAAGTTTCAGATCAAAAGGATGTGTGGTTTGATCGTACCGGTTGAAGAAAGATGGACCATTCAGAAATATCTAACTGTGCAGAGTTTATAAAAGCCCTAAGTGTTCTAATTTCAGACCACATTCTGGGATTGGTTTGGACAATCTAATCCGTCTATCATATAGAGGAGGAATTTTTCTACCAATGTTGAAAATTTGGGATCAATCTGACATCTGTACACTCCGGACCGTTGAAAGCAAGATGACTGGTTTTGAAGGTACCCGAAGTGCGTGATTTTGAGAGGCGGTCGGTGATATGATTGGTGGGCCCATTCAGAGGATAATCTTGAAAATCTAAATCATCTATGGGGAAGATCGCATTACAAGGAAGCTACAAATCAATTTTGAAGGCAATCCGACCATTGGTTAAGCCGTACGAAGCGAAACAAGATCTGTTACGTTGCGGTACTCTTGCTGCACTATAAAAGGAGGTGCTCTCTTCTATTCCAGGGCAAGCAAGGACATGAGGAGCAAGGAGTTCAAGTCAGTTTTCTTCCTTTTCTTAGTTCTAGTTTTATTTTTAATATGCTTTTCATTGCTAATCGCTTAGCTAGAGCTATAAGGTGAACCTTATAGTTTTCTTAGATTGTTTAATTCGTTTTATTGGTTTTAAAGTTGGATTTCATGTTTATGAACAATGGTTTGAAGTTAATACAAGTTCCAAGTAGTTTTTCTTAGTCTTATGATGACTCATGGATGTTTGGGAGAATTACTTGAGTTCTTAATGGTTGTGTGCTAGTCTAGACCTGTATGATCCGAGGAATTGGAGTACGCTCTAGTACTATGATCTTCATGTGGGAACTTCCTACCAAAGTTCTACTTTTCTAGAATTCTGAACTATGTGAGACTGTGTATGTGATTTGAATCAAGTTCAAATCATAATCTAGTTTTGTCTTGTGACAGGATTTAATGATGGTTATGATTGTGATCTTAGCCTATTGGAATTGGGATTGACCTATGCAATTGAGTATGCTCGTCCTAGCTTGCATTGAGTGAATCATGTACATTGATCTTACATATGGCAGATTATTGGTTTTAACAGCTCTATCATCCGACTAGATAGATCTTAATTTCAATTCTAGTTGAGAAAGTGAGAAACCATAGCGAATTATGCATCTAAGGAGAGCTATAAGTGGATCCTTGATGCTCTAGTTACCTTTCCATTATCAGATTTCCTATTTTATGTTTAAAACCAATTTCACAAACCTCTTAAGATTCTAATTATTAGGATAATTTGAATTGTTTACTTCCTTCCCTGTGGATCGACCTCGGTCTTACCAAGATTATTACTACATCGCATCCCTACACTTGGGGAAGCGAACAACGATGACTGGGGAGTGGATTGTGCCAATGATCACAGCAACGATGATTCCCTCGTGAACTATTATGATAACGATGCCGGTGTTGGGGGCGCAGGTGATCTTGATGATGTTGCCATAGCAGCGATTGAAGCACAACTCTACGACAACGCCAGGGTCCAGCCTTCTTCCGAGCCTTTAGTCTTCGTTTCTCAGGTTGTTGCGGCACTGACTATGGGGTTGTCGACGGATGTTCATCCTTGTTTGCCCGTTCGTGCTAATAACGCCGAGGAATCTGTTCCTGGGCTTGAGATACGTGAGGGGAACGTCAATCCTTCTTCGGTCCTTCCATCAGGCTGTTCATTGCAAGTAGACTGTCCTGTTGAGTTGGAGGTTGTGGATACGTCACACTCTGTTGCGATCAAAGTCGGACCCGACATTTCGCAAGCACAAGGTAAGAAATGCGATTGTGGTTCTGCTTTGTGCTTTTCTTCTTTGATTCCTGCATAATCATACTAACCATATTTTGTTATTATTATCTTATTTTTACAGATGTTATTGAGTTGATACCTGCCTCTGCCACTTTTATTGCATCGTCTCCGGTTGTGACTATTGAACTACCGAGCGAAGCTTTGGAAACAGTTGTCAATTCCAGTACATGCATTGCGGGGCCTTCAGAGCTTGCTGTTGATCAATCTGTTATTCCTGGTACGACTCCTTAGCACTTTATATTAGATAATGACTTGTAGTTTCTGCTTTTATGTTTAGCAACGCGTCATTTGTTTGTCTTACAGTCTTTCTTGTAGCTGTCGTTGATTCTGATGTCGCCATTGCTATGATGCCGGACATTCCTGCGTTTGAACATTTAGATTGTGTTGGTCAAAGCGTGTTGAAGGGCCTGCTGTCTAGCCTCGCGAAGGCGTTGGCCGATCCACGAGAGTGACATATGCTGGGCGCTGGCATGAGAGCGCTGGAAGCTTGTGTCGGAGTAGTTGGGTCTGATGCGCTCGTGGTTGTAAGACCCGTACCCTTATTTGCCCTCCGTACGCTTAATTTTCGGTGCCGGTATGTCCCGGATGGACCAGATTAGCGAGCCTTGATCGCGACCTTATTGTAGTACCGCATCGACCCAAGACCTATACCCCGGCGACCGCGTAGGCGCTGCGATTCCAACGTCGCGTGGCGCGCCCCATTGCGATACCCGGTGTGAAAGTTGTGTCATTTACGTAATCCGAGGCGGATCGCTCAACGCGCGTGTGGCGTGGGCCCTACTTACACAAATCCCAAGAATATGTCAAATCAATCACCATCACCCTCACCCATACCCCTCTCATCACCATACTCTACACACACCATACCCACCCCATTCCTCTCTCACCTCCAAAGTCAACTAAAGTCATACCTCCCATGTCATCCTACCCCCTCCCACGCTAGCCATCATCATCACCATCATCACCCCATGCTCCCTCCTCTCTACCCATACATTACCATACGTAGAGGGGGGGGTGTGGCCTTCTCACTTTCCATTGCAAAGAAAGGAGAGAGAAAGAGAAAGAGATTTGAGAGAGAGAGAGAAGAAAGAGATTTGAGTGATTTGAGAGAGAAAAAGAGAGATTTAGAGGGAGATTAAGGATTTGAAGGTGGAGATCAAGCTTGGAGGGCCCCAACCATCATCCGGACCGTCCGATCGTCAATCCAACCGCCCAACCATCATTGTGAGTGCAAGGGGGACATAAACCCCATTTTCTTAATTTCCTTTCATTTTATTTCCTTAGGCCCACCTTGTGATGGGCAATGAGATGGATGGACTGGATCATCCATGAATGGGCCCCACCTACTAATAATAATAATAACAAAAAAAGAAAGGAAGGAGAGTGTGGCCGCTGGACAAACCTTTGGGCGTTGACCGTGGGTCCCCACTCGTGGGACCCACCTTGATGCATGTATTTGATCCACGCCGTCCATTTGTTACTCCAGCCCATTTTAGGGCTGGACACCAAAAATGAAGTAGATCCAGATCTCAGGTGGACCACACCATAGAGAACAGTGGAGGCAAGGATGTCCACTATTGAAACTTTCGTGGCCCACCGTGATGTTTGTGAACCTTTTTACCTATCTAATATTGGGCTCTGTGGGTTCCTCACGGGCTGGGGAACATGATGAATGGGGTGGATCGTCCCCAAGTGGGCCCCACTTAAAATAAACAAAGAAAAGAAAAATAAATAAATAAGAACGTCAGACGCTGGACGTTCACAGCGTCAGAGACGCTGGAACAGTCCAACATCACCTGGACGCCGTTAATGGGGTCCCCAGTCGTGGGACCCACCTTGATGTTTGTGTTCCATCCACGCCGTCCATCTGTTTCTCCCGTCTATTTTAGGGTCAGGGCCCAAGAATGAACCAGATCCAAATTTTAAGCGGACCGCACCACATGAAATAGTGGGGGAGAATGGTGCCTACTGCTGAGCCTTCTTCGGCCCACCTTGATGTTTGTAACCCACGTAACATACCCAATATTGGGCTCATTGGGTCCCCCATGAGCTGGGGAACCTGATAGACGGAGTGGATCACCCTTATGTGGGCCCCACTCGATCAAAACCATGGAAAAACAAAAAAAAAAGAGAAAGGAAAGGAGGGCGTCGCTGACGCTGGGAGTACCAGCGTCCACGGACGCTGGCTCGTGATGCCCAGCTGGTGGCCCACTCGTGGGTCCCACCATGATGCATGTGCTGTATCCACACCGTCCATCCATTTGGGGTGATCATTTTAGGGCATGATCTCAAGAATGAGACAGTTCCACGTCTCAAGGGGGCCTCACCAGAGAAAACAGTGGGGACAGTGACCCTACTGTTGGAACCTTCCTATGGCCCACCATGATGTGTATTTGAGATCCAACCTGTTCATAATTCCACACACGTGTGGAAGAGGGAAAAACCAAGTATCAGCTTGATCGAAAAAGCAGTTGGGCCCACCTAGAATGTATGTGCCTTATCTATTACGTCCATATGTTTTTCCAGCCCATTTTAGCAGCTGAGCCCAAAATTTAAGCATATCCAAATGTCAAGTGGACCATGCCACGGGAAACAGTGGGAATAATGATCTCCACCGTTGAAACCTTCCCAGCCCTACAGTGATGTTTATTTGTCATCCAACCTGTTCATAAGATCCCATGGATATGGATGGAGGGGAAAAAATAAATATCTGCTTGATTTAAAACTTCTTGGAACCCAGCTGGGTACCACGCTGCCCAGCAGGTGGCCCACCCTATGGGTCCCAACGTGATGTATCTATTAGTTCCACCATGATGTATCTGTTCTATTCATGTTGCCCATTTATTTTTCCATGCCATTTTAGGATATGGCCCCAACAATGAGGCAAATCCAGATGTTAGGTGGGCCACACTCGTAAGGAATAGTGGTCACTGATGCCCATCATTGAAAACTTCCTTGGGGCCACTTTGTTGTTTATTTTTCATCCGAATAGAGGTTGTGGGCCCATATTTGGGTTCCACCTTGATGGATGTATTGTGTACCATGCCACCCGTCTTGATCGACCCGTGGGGCCCGATTTGAATGGGCTTCACTTAGAAAATGGTGGTGATTGAATACCTACTACTGAAACTTCCTAAGACTGGTGATGTATATTTGCTATCCGACCAGTGGGCGGGGCCCACCTTGGTCCTTCCTTTGATATATATGTTTTATCCATGCCGTACACCTATTTTGTCGGCCTATCTTGTATGTGCAGGCCTAAGTATGGGGCTGATGTGGTCTCAAGTGGGCTATGCCACGAAGACCTTTACATTTCCAAAGGGGCCACAGTCCGGGTCCCACTCTCTGTATATATATTGGGCCATTTAAGGCCAACGTCACATGGTACATTTGGTAACAATGCTAGTATACTTAGCTTGATATGTCACACTGATAACATGCTTAATATAATGAATACCATGCTCATTCATATGCCCATACGCATCATTTGTATGCCTATTATGGATCATGATTAACCATAGCATATGCTAGTTGGCTTGTTATACTTAGGGGACACGTGCGAGACAGGGTCGCCCCTCATGATTGCGCAGTATGCGTAAGTTTGGTGCATGACTTGGATTGTGTGACTCATTCATTTTGCATTATGAATGTCACGATCACTTTCACACCCTAGCAGCATCGGGGTGGTGGCCACCATAGTCACATCGTGGTTGGCAGTAATGGACATCGGAAACTTGTTCTAATACGTGGGCGCTATGGATGTCCTTGGGTGAAAGTCTCTAAACCCTGTGGCACCAGTAGGATGCTCCAACGTCGAGACCGAGTGGATAACATGAGCGCTCGTGTGCCAAATATTAGTAGGCCGTGTCTCCCACTGTGTCGAGGTCGGTTGGAAAGGGGTGTGACCTTATCCGCCCGGTGCAGTGGGCTATAAGCTAGGTCAAGTCTGACCAGCTCATGGAATGGGTCCGCTATCGGTGAGCCGGGTGGGTATTGGCATACCACTGACGAGGCGGATAGTGATGTCTTTTCTACTCGCTTGGTTATGCGCGCTATGTGTGGCGGCCAGTATTAGAGTATACTAGACCCCGGTGATGTCCCAGATGAGAACTATTTTGATATGTGGATTAGTTGAGGATTGACGTGGTTGCATTGTATCTCTAGCATGTAACACTCGACCATGTAGGCCCTTGCATCTCATAGCCTTGGGATGGCTGATAGCATTCATGAACTTGGTAACTTAGCACTCTACTACTTTCGCTTACTCTAATATCTGTATACTTGTCATATGCATCACACGCGTACACACGCACTCTACTAAGCTTCGTAGGAAGCTCATGCGAGTTTGTTTACACTGCAGGTACTAGGGCACATCAGCAGCGTTGAGCGCGGTGCATGTACCTGATATGTTGGGCTTTTGCTACATTTTGTATTTCCCTTTCCAGCACTGTACTCAACAAACTTTATAGTGGATATTTGATGATGTTTTATGGTTTTGATTATGCTCCTTTACCAAAAAAAATTTACCCTGAAAATCCTCCTGGTAGGATCCCAGGATCGGAACCTGGCATATGAGAGCTAGGAGCCGAGAATGGGGTACTACGGAGGTTGTTGGCACTAAGGTCGGCGTTTGGGAATTTAGTGAGCCCGGTCCCCGGGTTTGGGGCGTGACAGAGGTTGTCAATCACATCTCTACGCTCGAAAGCTCCCTCGCAAACGTAGCAGCTGCTAAGCACGCCTACCCCAATCCTGCTATCTAGGACAAGCGGAGGATTGCGGAGTCTTTGGGACCTGCAGTAGAACACCACGAGCATTCGACGGAGAACGCACGAGAATCCCTAAAAATAACAAGATTCAGTATGAAGGGTGCTTGGGTCATCTAGCTAAAATCGACGCCGAGATTGAGCATCTGCAGGCGGAGAAGATCGTCGTGAGCTTCGAAGCTGCCCATCTCGAGTCAGTAGTTGCTCAGGGCTAGATAGCGGTCCGCGGCTCGAAAGCGAGGGCAAAGTAGCGCGCAAGCAGTTGGAAGATTTGACTGCTGAACTTCAACATGTTCCTGATCCTGAGGAGGTGTTATCTGCAGCAAAGTCAGCGATGAAAACTCCCAGGGTGGCCGTGATCAGGCTGATATCGGGATGTTTGGAGAAGCTTTGATCTTTCACTCCTGATGCTCTCTTTCTTGACTTCAAATATATAGAAATGATCATAGGATCTCACCTTTAGAAATTTTTGTAATTGGTGTAAGAAATACTTACCTTCTGACCATTCATGTATACGACATCGAAAAGATGTCAACCAAACTTTTCTTAAATGAAATGACAATAGCAATTACTTTTTTAATCATGTGATGTTTGTGTGATGTGTGTTAGAATGGTTTGCAATAATAACAGTAATAATCACAATTCTAATAAGTGATGAATGTAGAATGAAATGAAAAGAGTAATACTTCCCTTTGTCGTCCATTTTGGGTGTGTCCTGGGTTTCTAAACTCGGGTACGCTCGTGTTGTAGGCGAATGATCTTTTTTGGTTATTTCTCCATAGCAAGGGCAAGGGAGACCTACAAGAATACGGAGCAACTGATTAGCTTTTGTAACTACAGGCTTATCTACTGTATTTTACTCCATTTCATTCTCCATTTCTATCCTTATGACATTCCCTCTCTTAGGGGGTTTACATTTCTCATATTTAAAAGGAAGTAACAGGTTGATTGTCAGGGGTAATATTTCTTCAGAAACCAGCCATTAATCGTAAAACCAGCTTTGCCACCGTTGAAATTCACTAAACGGTAGGCCCTGTTGGAGTAGACTTCTTCTATGACGCATATCGGGTCCCACTTAGGGTCAAACTTGCTCTTTGTAGTATGCGCGGCTGTCGGTCGCTTCATTACGAGTACTAAGTCACCCTTCTTAAAGGATCTACCCCTGACTCGCTTGTCATACGCTGTTGAGATATGCTTCTGGTACATCTCTAGCCGTTGTTGTGCCACGAGCCTCTTCTCGTCCAAGGCATCGAGCTCAACCATACTGAGCTCGGCATTACGTTCATCTGTCAAGGAGTTCCAAAGTGCTACTCGCAGGGACTCGACCTGACTTCCATCGGGATGATGGCCTCCGTGCCATATACTAGTGAATAAGGAGTAGCCCGCGTTGTTGTGTGGTGCGTAGTACGATATGTCCAGAGCTCTTCGGGCAATCGTTTGTCCCAATCTTTCTTATTCTCTGCCATCGTTTTCTTCAAAATCTTCATTATGGTTTTGTTGAATGCCTCAGCAAGGCCATTTGCAGGAGGATAATAGGGTGTTGAGTAGCAATGCTTGATCTTGAACTTAGCACACAGCTTGTTGATGCATTTCGGAAGGGTGAGCCATTATCCGTGACGATCCGATCGGGAATGCCGTGTCTGTAGATGATGGTGTTCCGGATGAAACCCTCCACTTGTTTAGCTTTCACGTTCTTTAGGGCCACAGCCTCAGCCCATTTAGAGAACTAATCTGTTGCTGCTAGTATGTACTGGTGCCCTTAAGAGGAAGAGGGGCTAATGGGGCCTATTACATCCATACCACAGGCCACAAAAGGCCAAGACATCACTGACTGATGTAATTCTTCTGGAGGTATATGTATGATGTCAGCATGTATCCGACACTGATGACATTTCCTGACGTAGTCCATCGCGTCTTTCACCATGGTGGGCCAATAATAGCCCATGTGCCGCACTCGATGATGCAGGTTCCGGCCGCCTTGATGGGCACCACATTCTCCTCCATGCGCCTCTCTCAGCGTATCATGAACTTCTTCCCAGGCCATGCATCTTGACAGCGTTCCATCGCTGGAGTGTCGATACAGTACTTCTTCTAAGAGGACGAGCGAGCTGGCGCGCCTTCTGACTTGAGTGCGCATTTGCGGATCCTCAGGTAAGAACCCGTATTTCAAGTAATCAGAGAATGGCCTCCTCCAATCCTCTTCCTCTGTGATCTCAAAGCAATGTACGGGGCTTGCACTCGTGACATTCTCGGCTGCTGCGAGGGATGGCAGTATCCTCCTTTCTTCTATGGTGACTTGAAGTGGGCTGCCCCCTGGGTGCGCGAGAGACTCGGCCAGGTTAGCCAATGCATCTTCTTAAGAATTTTCAGCTCTTGGGATGTGCGACACTGTACTGTCCCGGAAATGATCGAACAGGGCTCGAGCCTGATGGCAAAGAGATGATAGCTCTGGCTTGTGGACTTCATATTCCATCGTGAGCTGTCCCACAACTAACCGAGAATCACCATATACTTCTAGTGATCGAATTTGCATATCTTGTGCTAATTGTAACCCAACAATGAGGGCCTGATACTCTGCCTCGTTGTTTGTGCACGACGGCACTATTGTGAATGAGTAGGGCAATAAGTCGCCTTGAGGACTGATGAAGATCACACCGGTCCCTGATCCTGCAGCTCTGGAGGCTTCGTCGAAATACATCCGCCACTGCCTCGCGACCCTTACCATCATGGCTTGGTCATCAAGCAGATCACATTCCATTTCCATGTTATCCAGTATTGGGTGGGCTGCCAGAAAATTGGCTATCGCCTGCCCTTTAACAGCTCGGGACGGCAGGTACGTAATGTCGAACTCGGATAGCAGTAGGGCTCATTTGGCTAATCGCCCGGACAACATAAGTCGATTCATCAGGAACTTGATAGGATCTGCTCTGGAGATTAGTGTAATCTGGTATGACAGACAACAATGCCTCAACTTCTTCACAGTGAATATCAAGGCCAGGCATAGCTTCTTGATTGGTGAGTAATTAAACTTAACGCCGACGAGCGTGCGGCTCAAGTAGTACAGAGTGTTCTCTTTTCCTTCTTCATTCTTCTGGGTGAGCAGTGCCCCCAGTGAGTTCTCTCCCACTGCTACATATAGTATTAGAGGCTTTCCCTCGATTGGCGCTGCGAGAACTGGAGCTTTCCCAAGTAACTCTTTGAGGGAATCGAAGGCTTTCTGGCACGCTTCGTCCCACTCGAAGCGGATATCTTTCTTGTTTAGCTGAGAGAAAGGCTGGCAGAGACCTGACAAGTTCGAGATGAACCACCACAAGTAAGCGACCCTCCCTTGGAAGCTCTTTAGCTCTTTCAAGTTCTTCGGAGGAGGCATTTCTCGGATCACCTTGATATTCACGGGGCCAATCTCGATTCCCCGATGCCTGATCACAAAGCCAAGGAATTTTTCGGAGGACACCCCAAAGGCGCACTTAATGAGTTCATACGGAGGCTCTTCTTCCTCAACCTCTAAAATACTAGCTTCAAATGTTTGCGATACTGCTGATGTCCGTCTGACCTCATTACTAGGTCATCGACGTAGCATTCCACATGCTTATGCATCATGTCTTAGAAGATTACCTGCATCGCTCTCTGATACGTGGCGCCCGCATTTTTTAGCCTAAACGGCATCACCCGATAACAGAATATCCTGAGAGATGTGCGGAAGGCAGTGGACTCTTCGTCTTCTGGAGCCATTCGGATCTGATTATAGCTTGAGTAGCCATCCATAAAGGACATCGTCGTATATGCTGACGTGCTATCGATCAGGAGTTTCAGGATGGGTAGAGGAGAGTCATCTTTGGGACAAGCCTCATTCAAGTTGCGAAAATCAACGCACACCCGGATCTGGCCACTTTTCTTCTTCACAGGTACTAAGTTCGAGATCCATTTGTGATATTGGACTTCCCTGATAAACCCGGCCTGAAGCAGTTTCTTCTCCTCTTCTTCTATCTTCGGGACAATGTTAGGATGGAAGCGCCTCTATGGCTGCTTAACTGACCTCTTCTCCTTTGCGATATTCAACCTGTGCATCGCGATTGCCGGGTTCAGTCCTGGCATTTCAGAATAGGTCCATGCGAACACGTCTCTGTTCTCTTTCAGGAGTTGAATGTAGCTCTCCCTCTCTTCTTCTGGAATGTTCTTACTGATATAAGTATTCCTTGGCTCTTCAGTAGTCCCCAGATTGACTTCTTGTAGCTCATCTATCGTTGGCTGACCTCCATCTTCGAGATGCTCTAATGCGACACTCGGCTGTATGACTTCATTCGGTCCAACGGGCCTCACCTCTTCCACGGGACTGATCGTCACCATGTTAATGTGCCTGATTTCACATCCTGCCCCTAGGGCTTCTTTTCCTCTGTATACCTTCGTCTTTACTTCAAAGGGTGCTAGCATACCTTTCCGAGCTGGTGGTTCTGAACAAATGAACCCCATATTTCTCATGATGTTTCTACTGGCCTTGCTATATCTTTCTTCTTCAATGGGCGGTGTCTCTACCGGTGTTCTCTTCGCATTCTCTTCAATCTATAATGGGTTGCGGGGTCCAGCATGAAACCTTATCTCGTGGCTGGCTCCCATTGTCGACGGTACGCAGAACTAGCTCGGAGCTTTAAGGAAGGGACGAATCCTCTCAACCTTTGGTACCGGCATATTGAAGCTGGACTGTAACACACTCATCTGTTGGCTTGTCATTTGTTTCAACACTGACTGCCCTACCTTCTGGAGGTGCTTTGGGATCAAGTAGAACTTCTTCCTTTGCAACGGATTTCCTCCGTGAGCCCTTGTCACTTCAGCGACCACTCACGGAGCTTCATTTGCTTGTCTTAGACTCTCACCCTAGGGTTCTGCCCCCTGTGCCACCTCTGTCGGTTCGCTGGCTTTTCTGGCAGTATGGTTCCGTCGCTCTCCTAATAGTATTGTGCATCTGCTAAGAAGGATTCAATGACGGAGTACGGCCTCGGGTTTGCCGCCACTCTATACTAGACGCCATCCCTGTTGTACTTGAAGCATTGGTGGTATGTCGAGGGAATGATACCGTATTGATGAAGCCACGGTCGTTCCAATAAGATATTGTATGTCATCATCGCATCGATCACTTGACAGGTGACTTTAGTACTTAATTCTTCTATCTCTAGCATGACAATAATGGACCCTAGGACACGTTGGTCGTCCTGATTGAACCCTTGGATAACCATGGCGCTTGAGTGAAGTGTTATCTGTCTGAAACTCAACTGCTGCAATGTCTTCAGAGACATAATATTCACAGCGGACCCATCGTCCAGCATACATCTTCGGACCTCTATGTCTCGGATGAGGCCTGTCAGCATTAATGGGCGGTTATGGTCCGTCAGGCTGATCGTTCTGTCTTCTTCAGAGAATGTGATCATGAACGATCGGTCGATCTGCATGACCTGTTCTGCGGGTCGATCCTCATTCCTGTTATCTTCATTTCTTCCATCTCTGACTCGATCTCTGCCATCATGACCTCACTAGCTTCTTGATCGAGCAATGCATTGAGCAACATTTCTCAATATTTCTTCGAAAGTCACAAGGCATCGTAGATGCTGAGTCGGGCTAGGACCTTCTTCAGATGAGACACCACATCACAAGTCACCGGTGCCTTATCCCGAGCGTGATCTCGCTGGTCAGCTGCTGGCTCGTTGACTGCTTCTGTCGGTTCTTTTTCTCGAGGTGTCCCTGATGGCTCACCTATGACCACATTCGTTCTTCTAGGGTCTGGTCGCCTTGGAAATTCTCTCTGCATGACCTGCTTTCCGGACCGCAGAGCCACTACATTGATTCTCCTCTCTCTAGGACTTGGTCCTTGTCACTGGCCCCTGGCTGAGAGACCACTGAGACCATGGTGCACTGAACGGGTTGTGCACATGGCTGTTTCTGTCCAACATTTCTCCTTCTCATTCTATTCTTCATCTTCCTCTCTTTCTCTAAGAGTCTTCTCTTGTTCTCTAGCCTCTTCTTGCTGCTCACAAGTGTCCATGGCTCTTCCGATTTTGGGAACGAATTCGTCGTTCGAATTTGAACTGGTACAGGGAGGGCAGACACCACTGTCGCGGTGTTCCAGCTCGCCTCTTCTGCTTCATATTGATGGTGCCGTCGTTGATCATCCGCTAGATCTTGCCTTTTAGGATAAAGCAGTTTCAGTCTTGTGGCTGGTCACACGATGATACCTG
This sequence comes from Liriodendron chinense, assembly GCA_003013855.2. Classification (NCBI taxonomy): domain Eukaryota; kingdom Viridiplantae; phylum Streptophyta; class Magnoliopsida; order Magnoliales; family Magnoliaceae; genus Liriodendron; species Liriodendron chinense. The sequence continues at coordinate 516,357 of ML058490.1, read as the reverse complement.
TAGTAGCTGGGGTGCTCGACAATCTTTGCTTCCTCCGTTAGCATGCATTCTGAAAGTCTTTTCAACCTTTCTTCTACCAGCTATTCCATGATCGGAACCAGATCTTCCATGTCGACGGTATAAGGTCCGTTTGCTCGATTACGCTCTTCTATCGTAAGATGTCGCGGCCTCTGAAAAATCTTGCCTTTGTCTTGAGTCGCGGTTACTGGCTTGGCCTCGACTCTGCGCTCAGTGTTCGAGCGTTTCCTGTCATTCGAACCATTTCCTTTGTTGACGTAGTTAGATGTTATCATCCTTCCGGCTTCTCCCTTGGGCTTCTCTGCCTTGAGCTGCGCAATGAACGCGGCTCCTTCCACCAGGTGGGCTTTCGTAGCTAGGTCTCGAAACGTCGAGAAGTCATGTCCATATAGGCCGAATGAAATCATCGCATCCATGGCCTGCATGCACATCTTGACCTGCTCAGATTCGCTGGGTAGTTCTCGACACTGTGCTGCTATAGTTCCCCACCTGTCGATGAACTTCTCGACCGACTCTCCCTGAATCTGACGAACCAAGGCTAAATCTGTCAACGAGACTTCTCGCTCGGTAGAGAAGAATTTAGAGATGAATCGGTCCTGCATCTGATCCCAGGACTTGACCGACTCTGCGGGCAGTGACATGTACCACTGGAATGCCTTGCTCGTGAGCGTTGAACCGAACAACCTAAGACAATACTGGGGGATCGTTGACAGGTTGCCCATCATTGTCATGAATTGGGCCACGTGTTACTCCGACGATCCTCTGCCATCGAGTCTGGGGAAGTCCGGACGCTTAAAATTGTTGGGAAACGGGAGGTCGTCGACCTCGGGTATATATGGCACCCGATATACATACTTTCCTCTCTTCTCCTTTTCTCTTTCCTGATGCATCAGGTCCGCAACTGTCTCAGACAGCTCTTCTCTCGTGGCTTGGTATGGCAGTGGCGGTGTGAAAGTACGTCGATAGTCTAACACGACACCTTCGTATGTGCGGAAGCTTAAAGAGCAACTAGAATTATGGTTAAACCTATAGGAGGGGGTGATTAGGACCTTTTTGAAATTCTTTTCGCCTACTTACACAATTCAACAAATCAGACTAAGTAAGCAAGAACACTTCGGCTTCCAAGCCTAAGTGGGTCCAATCACAAGACTAGCATATGGTTAAGCAATAAACAATACTAGTCTAAGCATGCATAGGTAAATAAATGATTTAACTAATCAAGCTCCTAACCTATGCAATCTATGTAGACTTAAGAGAATGGATCAATGAGCTCAAGTCTACACAACTAGTGAAAGTACATCTTCTGTATGGATGTGCCAATCTAATGCCTAGCATACATTCCTATTAAGCATTCATAATTAAACATTTAAACATCCAATGTTAAGATATCAATGTGCTCAATACAATCACAAACACAAGCATGTATAGTGGTTCGACTTTGGGTCTACTCCACTCCCGGTTCAAGTACTCAACTCCTTTGAGCACACCGGCATTCACTCTCGGAGGTTTTAAATGAGGTTCACCTCTCAACCTTTACACAGAGGTTTTACCGGTTCACCTCTCAACCATAACAGGAGTTTTGGACAAAGGGCTAACTCTCAACCCAAATGGAGTTTTGGACATAGGCTAACTCTCAACCCGACGCACGTTCTCTCCCGTGTTGGAGGCTCCCCCTTGGAGACTTAGTTTAGGCCCGTCAACGGGCCAAGGAACGGCTAACGTCCCTAGATCGAGTTTGACAAACAAACTCTAATTAGACTCTCAATAAAGACAACCTTACTTGTCGGATGAGCCCCTTGTTCAGCGCTGGTTTGGGTTACTTGATCTTCGCTCTCCCGTGCTTCAATCAGTTTCCCTTGCTCCCACGATCGTGTTGCCATTGCGTCGCCAATGCCTCAGCCACACTTGATCAAACACCCTACATGTGATGCCTTTAAGATGCTCAAGGTGATAGGAGGATAGGTTTGAGAACTCTACAACTGATGGGAATGGGTTGCCTAGAGGTTCTCTCCTACAACGATCTCATCTTAGAGTTTTGGATAAGAATATGCCTATCAAGGAAGGTCCAAACTCTAGAGATCAAGAGGGAATGAAGGTCATCTTCTTCATGAGCTTAGAATGCTCTAATCTTGTGTTAAAGCACAAGGAAGATGCCTTGCATAGGTTGAGAATGAGCCTCAAATAGTCTCCAACAATGGTGGCTTCACACCTCTCGAAATCCCTCTCCATACCCCTCAAAATGAGCCAAGCCCTTTTATAGAAAAATGTGCAACGGATCTAAAATAGGCATAAAACGGCTAGTGCCGACCGGTCATGACTGGTTAGCCAGGCGTCCACGACCGGTCGGCCATAGGCCAACTGAGGACAGAAAACATTGCTGTCTTAGCGGGCGAGACTACTCGACCGGTCGTGACCGGTCGGACCAGCCCTACCAATCGGTCTTGACCGGTTGGCCCAATAGTCATCCACTCCGGAAGGCTGCTGTCACGCTGGACTGTCTGTCCGACCGGTCGGACAGGCCTGGGTTCAGCCAGTCTGATTGCTGGCCCATCCATTTCACAACCCTCATCAAAGGCCAAGGTTTTGGGTGATCTTTTGGGATACCTAGGACCAATCTATGATGACTAAAGGATTCCTAATATGGTCAAGGTCATCAAGGAGGTTAAAGGGTTGGGTTTTGGTCAAGGTTAAGGCACAGCAAGGTATCACTTTTACCTGTTTCTTCTTCCTTGATGCAGCAGGGCCACTTGAGTCTTCGGTCTTCATCTTCATTAGGCTCAACCGACACTAGACTCACTGACGTAAGTGATTGACAAACAAGGTGCACTAGTATGCCACAGAAAAGTGCACTAACAATCTCCCCCTTTGTCAATTACTTACAAAAACCTAACCTACCAAAACAAAATACATGATCAAGATATTACATTGATAAAGCATTAAATACAGGACTTTTAACATGCCTAATATAAGGTGCTCCTCTACAGTTTGCTCCCCCATAACCTGTCAATCCCTGCATCACGAAACATAGCAAACTAGTTTTGGTGGGATTTGAGCTTTCTCCCCCTTTTTGTTAGCAATTGACAAGCTATTCTCTCCCCCTTAATGATATATCAATAAGGTTAAGGTAAGAGTAGATAGTATGTCACAGTTATGACTATAAGCACATGCTAACAAGGAGAGTATAGGGTGCATGAATCATAAAAACATGGAGCATGCTAAGGGACATGATTAACAAGAAAATGTAACTATTTAAGCATAGTTAATCATGCAACATAGGTCAAAGATATACATTTGCAATAAAAGCACAAAGGGCTTATAGCCCAATCAACCAACCTCCCCTATTGATATATCAAGACCAATACTAAGCAAAGATTAGCATACAATGAAGCATATAATTCAGCGAGATTAGTTAATCTAAGCATGGTGATAGTAGCAAGCAAATATACATATTCAAAGTACGGCTAAACTACCAGATTTGGGCTCATGAGGCTTGAATCCTCTGATTTGCCCATACACACAGAATTTGAGGCTGAAATCCTCAGATTTTCCTATTTTAAACATTTCTAGCTTCCCTCACTAACTATGTTTAGTTTGAAAAGCCTAAGGGTAACTAAATTCCTCAACACCCTCATAAAGTGTAGCATGAGGTGAGGGGTTGGGAACTCCTTCTCCTAGAAGGGATAGCAGTTGGGATCCCCTCTTAGATAAGCAGGAAGAGGGGTTGTGGTGGAAGCTATGAGAGTTAGATCTTTATGTTGGCTCTCATAACAAGCAAAGTCACCAGATTCGGACTCCTCCGTATCATCCCAAGTGGGGTTTAGGCCCATCCGGACATTCCGGGGCAATATGGCCACGACGACCGCAACCATAACAACGGACAGATGAAGGCATGGATGATTTTCCTTTATGTTTATCACCCTTCTTGTCCTGCTTGTCATGGATACTCCCTCTATCAAATTTGAGGAATCTCTTGAATTTTTTGTTCAGTTTCTCTTCCTCATCATCCTCATCATCACTATCTTCCTCCGACTCACTCTTAATTTTCTTATGTTAGAGAGAGGACTTGAGAGCGATGCTTTTCTTTCTAGAGGGGGCCTTAAAGTATAGTTCATGAGTTTGTAGGGAACCTATGAGTTCTTCTACTTTCATGTTATCTATGTCTCTACACTCCTCTAAGGCAATTATCTTGGAGTCAAATCTACCCGGGAGGGACCTAAGAATTTTTCTACAAATCCTACCTTCTTGAACCCGATCACCCAAGACAAACATGGAGTTACAAATATCTGACGATTTAGTATAAAACTCCATGAAAGTTTCAGTCTCTTCCATCTTAAGGTTTTCAAATTTGGTGGTTAAGAGCTGAAGCTTCGAGCGTCTTACTATGCTAGTTCCCTCGTGGGTAACCTCAAGTATATCCCACGCTTCTTTTGCAATTGTGCATGTGAGAATGCACTGAAATTCATCCGGAGAAACCGCACAGCAAATCGCATTGAGAGCTTTGGCATTTGCCATGTATTGAGCTCTCTCTCTGTCATCCCATTTGGAATCATCTTTGGGAATGACACTGTATTTCCCATCAACCTCCACTTGCTTGGTGGGCAAGGTATATCCATTTTGTGTGCTTAGCCACACCGGACGGACCATGGATTGGAGAAAAATTCTCATTCTAGCCTTCCGATAGGCATAGTTGGATCTGTCAAAGAATGGTGGACGGTTGGTGGTACTCCCATCACGGTTAGACATTATGCTAGTGCTCCGGTACCGGATCTTACTCTAGACGGTTACGTCCTTGAGGAGCAACCGTCTCTGATACCAAATGAAAGTACGTCGGTAGTCTAACACGACACCTTCGTATGTGCGGAAGCTTAAAGAGCAACTAGAATTATGGCTAAACCTATAGGAGGGGGTGATTAGGACCTTTTTGAAATTCTTTTCGCCTACTTACACAATTCAACAAATTAGACTAAGTAAGCAAGAACACTTCGGCTTCCAAGCCTAAGTGGGTCCAATCACAAGACTAGCATATGGTTAAGCAATAAACAATACTAGTCTAAGCATGCATAGGTAAATAAATGATTTAACTAATCAAGCTCCTAACCTATGCAATCTATGTAGACTTAAGAGAATGGATCAATGAGCTCAAGTCTACACAACTAGTGAAAGTACATCTTCTGTATGGATGTGCCAATCTAATGCCTAGCATACATTCCTATTAAGCATTCATAATTAAACATTTAAACATCCAATGTTAAGATATCAATGTGCTCAATACAATCACAAACACAAGCATGTATAGTGGTTCGACTTTGGGTCTACTCCATTCCCGGTTCAAGTACTCAACTCCTTTGAGCACACCGGCATTCACTATCGGAGGTTTTAAATGAGGTTCACCTCTCAACCTTTACACAGAGGTTTTACCGGTTCACCTCTCAACCATAACAGGAGTTTTGGACAAAGGGCTAACTCTCAACCCAAATGAAGTTTTGGACATATGCTAACTCTCAACCCGACGCACGTTCTCTCCCGTGTTAGAGGCTCCCCCTTGGAGACTTAGTTTAGGCCCGTCAACGGGCCAAGGAACGGCTAACGTCCCTAGATCGAGTTTGACAAACAAACTCTAATTAGACTCTCAATAAAGACAACCTTACTTGTCGGATGAGCCCCTTGTTCAGCGCTGGTTTGGGTTATTTGATCTCCGCTCTCCCGTGCTTCAATCAGTTTCCCTTGCTCCCACGATCGTGTTGCCATTGCGTTGCCAATGCCTCAGCCACACTTGATCAAACACCTTACATGTGATGCCTTTAAGATGCTCAAGGTGATAGGAGGATAGGTTTGAGAACTCTACAACTGATGGGAATGGGTTGCCTAGAGGTTCTCTCCTACAACGATCTCATCTTAGAGTTTTGGATAAGAATATGCCTATCAAGGAAGGTCCAAACTCTAGAGATCAAGAGGGAATGAAGGTCATCTTCTTCATGAGCTTAGAATGCTCTAATCTTGTGTTAAAGCACAAGGAAGATGCCTTGCATAGGTTGAGAATGAGCCTCAAATAGTCTCCAACAATGGTGGCTTCACACCTCTCGAAATCCCTCTCCATACCCCTCAAAATGAGCCAAGCCCTTTTATAGAAAAATGTGCAACGGATCTAAAATAGGCATAAAACGGCTAGTGCCGACCGGTCATGACTGGTTTGCCAGGCGTCCACGACCGGTCGGCCATAGGCCAACTGAGGACAGAAAACATTGCTGTCTTAGCGGGCGAGACTACTCGACCGGTCGTGACCGGTCGGACCAGCCCTACCAATCGGTCTTGACCGGTCGGCCCAATAGTCATCCACTCCGGAAGGCTGCTGTCACGCTGGACTGTCTGTCTGACCGGTCGGACAGGCCTGGGTTCAGCCAGTCTGATTGCTGGCCCATCCATTTCACAACCCTCATCAAAGGCCAAGGTTTTGGGTGATCTTTTGGGATACCTAGGGCCAATCTATGATGACTAAAGGATTCCTAATATGGTCAAGGTCATCAAGGAGGTTAAAGGGTTGGGTTTTGGTCAAGGTTAAGGCACAGCAAGGTATCACTTTTACCTGTTTCTTCTTCCTTGATGCAGCAGGGCCACTTGAGTCTTCGGTCTTCATCTTCATTAGGCTCAACCGACACTAGACTCACTGACGTAAGTGATTGACAAACAAGGTGCACTAGTATGCCACAGAAAAGTGCACTAACAATCTCCCCCTTTGTCAATTACTTACAAAAACCTAACCTACCAAAACAAAATACATGATCAAGATATTACATTGATAAAGCATTAAATACAGGACTTTTAACATGCCTAATCTAAGCTGCTCCTCTACAGTTTGCTCCCCCATAACCTGTCAATCCCTGCATCACGAAACATAGCAAACCAGTTTTGGTGGGATTTGAGCTTTCTCCCCCTTTTTGTTAGCAATTGACAATCTATTCTCTCCCCCTTAATGATATATCAATAAGGTTAAGGTAAGAGTAGATAGTATGTCACAGTTATGACTATAAGCACATGCTAACAAGGAGAGTATAGGGTGCATGAATCATAAAAACATGGAGCATGCTAAGGGACATGATTAACAAGAAAATGTAACTATTTAAGCATAGTTAATCATGCAACATAGGTCAAAGATATACATTTGCAATAAAAGCATAAAGGGCTTATAGCCCAATCAACCAACCTCCCCTATTGATATATCAAGACCAATACTAAGCAAAGATTAGCATACAATGAAGCATATAATTCAGCGAGATTAGCTAATCTAAGCATGGTGATAGTAGCAAGCAAATATACATATTCAAAGTACGGCTAAACTACCAGATTTGGGCTCATGAGGCTTGAATCCTCTGATTTGCCCATACACACAGAATTTGAGGCTGAAATCCTCAGATTTTCCTATTTTAAACATTTCTAGCTTCCCTCACTAACTATGTTTAATTTGAAAAGCCTAAGGGTAACTAAATTCCTCAACACCCTCATAAAGTGTAACATGAGGTGAGGGGTTGGGAAATCCTTCTCCTAGAAGGGATAGCAGTTGGGATCCCCTCTTAGATAAGCAGGAATAGGGGTTGTGGTGGAAGCTATGAGAGTTAGATCTTTATGTTGGCTCTCATAACAAGCAAAGTCACCAGATTCGGACTCCTCCGTATCATCCCAAGTGGGGTTTAGGCCCATCCGGACATTCCGAGGCAATATGGCCACGACGACCGCAACCATAACAACGGACAGATGAAGGCATGGATGATTTTCCTTTATGTTTATCACCCTTCTTGTCCTGCTTGTCATGGATACTCCCTCTATCAAATTTGAGGAATCTCTTGAATTTTTTGTTCAGTTTCTCTTCCTCATCATCCTCATCATCACTATCTTCCTCCGACTCACTCTTAATTTTCTTATGTTAGAGAGAGGACTTGAGAGCGATGCTTTACTTTCTAGAGGGGGCCTTAAAGTGTAGTTCATGAGTTTGTAGGGAACCTATGAGTTCTTCTACTTTCATGTTATCTATGTCTCTACACTCCTCTAAGGCAATTATCTTGGAGTCAAATCTACCCGGGAGGGACCTAAGAATTTTTCTACAAATCCTACCTTCTTGAACCCGATCACCCAAGACAAACATTGAGTTACAAATATCTGACGATTTAGTATAAAACTCCATGAAAGTTTCAGTCTCTTCCATCTTAAGGTTTTCAAATTTGGTGGTTAAGAGCTGAAGCTTCGAGCGTCTTACTGTGCTAGTTCCCTCGTGGGTAACCTCAAGTATATCCCACGCTTCTTTTGCAATTGTGCATGTGAGAATGCACTGAAATTCATCCGGAGAAACCGCACAGCAAATCGCATTGAGAGCTTTGGCATTTGCCATGTATTGAGCTCTCTCTCTGTCATCCCATTTGGAATCATCATTGGGAATGACACTGTATTTCCCATCAACCTCCACTTGCTTGGTGGGCAAGGTATATCCATTTTGTGTGCTTAGCCACACCGGACGGTCCATGGATTGGAGAAAATTTCTCATTCTAGCCTTCCGATAGGCATAGTTGGATCCGTCAAAGAATGGTGGACGGTTGGTGGTACTCCCATCACGGTTAGACATTATGCTAGTGCTCCGGTACCGGATCTTACTCTAGACGGTTACGTCCTTGAAGAGCAACCGTCTCTGATACCAAATGAAAGTACGTCGGTAGTCTAACACGACACCTTCGTATGTGTGGAAGCTTAAAGAGCAACTAGAATTATGGCTAAACCTATAGGAGGGGGTGATTAGGACCTTTTTGAAATTCTTTTCGCCTACTTACACAATTCAACAAATTAGACTAAGTAAGCAAGAACACTTCGGCTTCCAAGCCTAAGTGGGTCCAATCACAAGACTAGCATATGGTTAAGCAATAAACAATCCTAGTCTAAGCATGCATAGGTAAATAAATAATTTAACTAATCAAGCTCCTAACCTATGCAATCTATGTAGACTTAAGAGAATGGATCAATGAGCTCAAGTCTACACAACTAGTGAAAGTACATCTTCTGTGTGGATGTGCCAATCTAGTGCCTAAGCATACATTCCTATCAATCATTCATAATTAAACATTTAAACATCCAATGCTAAGATATCAATGTGCTCAATATAATTACAAACACAAGCATGTATAATGGTTCGACTTTAGGTCTACTTCACTCCCGGTTCAAGTACTCAACTCCTTTGAGCACACCAGCATTCACTATCGGAGGTTTTAAATGAGGTTCACCTCTCAACCTTTTCACGGAGGTTTTATCGGTTCACCTTTCAACCATAACCGGAGTTTTGGACAAAGGGCTAACTCTCAACCCAAACGGAGTTTTGGACATAGGCTAACTCCCAACCCGACGCACGTTCTCTCCTATGTCGGAGGCTCCCCCTTGGAGACTTAGTTTACGCTCGTCTAACGGGCCAAGGAACAGCTAACGTCCCTAGATCGAGTTTGACAAACAAACTCTAATTAGACTCTCAATAAAGACAACCTTACTTGTCGAATGAGCCCCTTGTTCAGCGCCGGTTTGGGTTGCTTAATCTCCGCTCTCCCGTGCTTCAATTAGCTTCCCTTGCTCCCACGATCATGTTGCCGTTGCGTCGCCAATGCCTCAGCCACACTTGATCAAACACCTTGCATGTGATGCCTTTGAGATGCCCAAGGTGATAGGAGAATAGGTTTGAGAACTCTACAACTGATGGGAATGTGTTGCCTAGAGGTTCTCTCCTACAACGATCTCATCTTAGAGTTTTGGACAAGAATATGCCTATCAAGGAAGGTCCAAACTCTAGAGATCAAGAGGGGATGAAGGTCATCTTCTTCATGAGCTTAGAATGCTCTAATCTTATGTTAAAGCACAAGGAAGATGCCTTGCATAGGTTGGGAATAAGCCTCAAATGGTCTCCAACAATGGTGGCTTCACTCCTCTCGAAATCCCTCTCCATAGCCCTCAAAATGAGCCAAGCCCTTTTATAGAAAAATGTGCAACGGATCTAAAATGGGCATAAAACGGCTAGTGCCGACCGGTCATGGCCGGTCGGCCAGGGGTCCACGACCGGTCGGCCATAGGCCAACTGAAGACAGAAAACATTACTGTCTTAGTGGGGGAGACTACCCGACCGGTCGTGACCGGTCGGACCAGCCCTACCGACCGGTCTTGACCGGTTGGACCAATGGTCATCCACTCCGGAAGGCTGCTGTCACGCTCGACTGTCTGTCCGACCGGTCGGCCAGGAGTCCAGGACCAGTCGTGACCGATCGGACAGGCTTGGGTTCAGCCAGTCTGATTGCTGGCCCATCCATTTCACAACCCTCATCAAAGGCCAAGGTTTTGGGTGATCTTTTGGGACACCTAGGGCCAATCTATAATGACTAAAGGATTCCTAATATGGTCAAGGTCATCAAGGAGGTTAAAGGGTTGGGTTTTGGTCAAGGTTAAGGCACATCAAGGTATCACTTTTACCTGTTTCTTCTTCCTTTATGCAGTATGGCCACTTGAGTCTTCGGTCTTCATCTTCATTAGGCTCAACCGACACTAGACTCACTAATGTAAGTGATTGACAAACAAGGTGCACTAGTATACCACAGAAAAGTGCACTAACAATCTCTCCTTTGTCAATTACTTACAAAAACCTAACCTACCAAAACAAAATACATGATCAAGATATTACATTGATAAAGCATTAAATACAGGACTTTTGACGTGCCTAATCTAAGCTGCTCCTCTACAGTTTGCTCCCCCATAACCTGTCAATCCCTGCATCACGAAACATAGCAAACTAGTTTTGGTGGGATTTGAGTTTTCTCCCCCGTTTTGTTAGCAATTGACAAGCTATTCTCTCCCCCTTAATGATATATCAATAAGGTTAAGGTAAGAGTAGATAGTATGTCACAGTTATGACTATAAGCACATGCTAACAAGGAGAGTATAGGGTGCATGAATCATAAAAACATGGAGCATGCTAAGGGACATGATTAACAAGAAAATGTAACTATCTAAGCATAGTTAATCATGCAACATAGGTCAAAGATATACATTTGCAATAAAAGCACAAAGGGCTTATAGCCCAATCAACCAACCTCCCCTATTGATATATTAAGACCAATACTAAGCAAAGATTAGCATACAATGAAGCATATAATTCAGCGAGATTAGCTAATCTAAGCATGGTGATAGTAGCAAGCAAATATACATATTCAAAGTACAGCTAAACTACCAGATTTGGGCTCATGAGGCTTGACTCCTCTGATTTGCCCATACATACAGAATTTGAGGCTGAAATCCTCAGATTTTCCTATTTTAAACATTTCTAGCTTCCCTCACTAACTATGTTTAGTTTGAAAAGCCTAAGGGTAACTAAATTCCTCAACACCCTCATAAAGTGTAGCATGAGGTGAGGGGTTGGGAACTTCTTCTCCTAGAAGGGATAGCGGTTGAGATCCCCTCTTAGATAAGCAGGAAGAGGGGTTGTGGTGGAAGCTATGAGAGTTAGATCTTTATGTTGGCTCTCATAACAAGCAAAGTCACCAGATTCGGACTCCTCCGTATCATCCCAAGTGGCAGCCATTGCCTTTTTACCTTTCGGTTTAGGCCCATCCGGACATTCCGGGGCAATATGGCTACGACGACCGCAGCCATAATAACGGACAGATGAAGGCATGGATGATTTTCCTTTATGTTTACACCCTTCTTGTCCTGCTTGTCACGGCTACTCCCTCTATCAAATTTGAAGAATCTCTTGAATTTTTTGTTCAGTTTCTCTTCCTCATCATCCTCATCATCACTATCTTCCTCCGACTCACTCTTAATTTTCTTATGTTAGAGAGAGGACTTGAGAGCGATGCTTTTCTTTCTAGAGGGGGCCTTAAAGTGTAGTTCATGAGTTTGTAGGGAACCTATGAGTTCTTCTACTTTCATGTTATCTATATCTCTAGACTCCTCTAAGGCAATTATCTTGGAGTCAAATCTACCCGGGAGGGACCTAAGAATTTTTCTACAAATCCTACCTTCTTGAACCCGATCACTCAAGACAAACATGGAGTTGTAAATATCTGACAATTTAGTATAAAACTCCATGAAAGTTTCAGTCTCTTCCATCTTAAGGTTTTCAAATTTGGTGTTTAAGAGCTGAAGCTTCGAGCGTCTTACTGTGCTAGTTCCCTCTTGGGTAACCTCAAGTATATCCCACGCTTCTTTTGCAGTTGCGCATGTGAGAATGCACTAAAATTCATCCGGAGAAACCGCACAGCAAATCGCATTGAGAGCTTTGGCATTTGCCATGTATTGAGCTCTCTCTCTGTCATCCCATTTGGAATCATCTTTGGGAATGACACTGTATTTCCCATCAACCTCCACTTGCTTGGCACTACGCCAAAATCAAGAATTTGCGACGGATTTTGCGACGAATATGGTCCGTCGCAAAAATTGCTTGCTTTAACGACGGACTTAGTCCGTTGCTAACTGAAAATGTCCATCACAAACCTATTTTCAAGGGGATATCTGGGGGGTTATCATGGCGGGATTTTACGACGAGTCATGTCCGTCGCTTAATACATATACAACGAATTAGGTCCGTCGCAACTTTACGACGGACTAAATTTGCCACAAATCTTTATTACGCGACAGCCACGGTCCGTTGTAGAAAATAAACGTTTAGCGACGGTCTGTCGCCATTAGCAACGAACAAGGTCCGTCGTTAAATTATGGTTTCATAACAATTCTTAAAAAATTGAGATATTTTTAAAAAAAAACTTTGCAAAAAAGAATATTAAGATTTTGACAAAAAATTTACATTTCAAAAAAGAAAGTACAGTAGTTTAAATGAAATTAAAAAAAAATAACGTGATTTTGAAAAAAATTGAGAAGTTTGATTAAAATTTAAAGAATAGTGAAAAAAATTTGAGATTTTGTATTTTGAAATAAATTTAGAAGATTGATAAAAACAATGAGATTTTCAAAAGAACTGTGATTTTTAAAAAAATGAAGAGTTGAAAAAATTTAATTTGATATTTTGAAAATCAATGGTAAGGTTAGAAGAAAATTGAAATTTTGAAAAAAAAAATTGAGAATTAAAAAAAAAAAAAAAAAATCTGGATCATGATAAAAAAAAAATGACATTTTGAAGAAGAAAGTTGAGAGGTCTTAAAAGAATTTTGCATTTTGAAAAAGAAATTGTCTTTAAAAAAAAAAAAAACAGAAGTTTGAATAAAATTGAGGGTATAGTGAAAAAAATTGAGATTTATATTTTGAAATAAATTAAGAAGTTTAATAAAAAACGATGAGATTTTTAATAGAATTTTGATTTTAGAAAAAAATTTGGGGAGTTTGAAAAAATTAATTAGATATTTTGAAAAAAAATGGAAAAGCTCGAAGAAAATTGAAATTTTGAAAAAAAAATTGAGAGTTTGAAAAAATTGAGATTGTGAAAAAAAATTGTCGTTTTTAAGAAGAAAATTAAGAGGTTTAAAAAATTGTGATTTTGAAAAAATTGACAATGTTTGATAAAAATTGAGATTTTAAAATATTGACATTTAAAAAAAAAAAATTGGCACTTTGGAAAAAATTTGTAAGTTAGAAAGAAATTATATTTTGAAAAGAAAAAGATTTGTAAAAAGAAATTGAGAAGATTGAAAAAACTAAACATTTAAAAAAAAAAATAGAGATGTTTGAAAAAAAACTTAAAATTTTAAAAATATTAGGACTAAAAAAACTTTGATTTTGGAAAGATGAGTGTCATTTAGAAAATGAAAATTGAGAAGTTTAAAAAAATTATGATTTTGATAAAAAAGTTCAAAAGTTGGAAAAAAAATTGACAATGTTATAGAAAGATTGAGATTTTGAAAAAAAAAAAGATGAGATTTAAAAAAAAAAACTGAGATTTAGAAAAATAAAATGACATTTTGAAAAATAAAATTTGTCATTCAGTGGTAGGGTGTTCGTAGAAAAGAAGGCGTCGCCAACGAGTGGCGGATTTTGATGATTCTTAGATGCTGGGGAGATCCATAGATCTGGATAGAGTCTCGCTCATAGGGGAAGAGTACGCGTGCTAGCGCGCTACGGCTTACGTAGTTGATCGGATCAGATAGCCCTTTGGGCAACCAACCCAACCCGACACATCCAATTCCAATCAACGACTTGGAGGGTCCATGGCTGCCTTTATTCTAGGTAGTAGGCATCGGATCGGCATCATGAAAAAATTAACGGTGTTTGAGAAAATTTGAGATTTTGAAAAAAAAAAAAAAAGATTTAAAAAACATCAATATTTTGACAAAAAAAAAAATTAACATTTTGAATAAGAAAATTGAAAAGTTAAAAAAAAAATTGTGATTTTGAAAAAAAAAATGATATTTTGAATAAAAAAATTGGTATCTTGAAAAAATTGAGAAGTTCGAATAAGATTGATAATTTTAAAAGAAAAATTAGGTTTCTGATAAGTTTGAAAAAGTTCAAAAGCTTGAAAAAAATTGAGATTTTTAAAAAGAAATGGAGATTTGAAAAAAAATTGAGATTTTGTATTTTGAAAAAACAATTAAAATTTTGTAAGTTTGAAAGAAATGAAAAGTTTAATAATAAAAAAATGAGATTTTGAAAAATGTTGAGATTTCGGAAAAAAAATTTTGAGATTTAAAAAAAATTAAAAAGTTTGAAAAAAAAAGATTTAAAAATAAAATTTTAAGATTGAAAAAAAAAATTGAGATTTAGAAAAAAATCTGAGAAATTTGAATTGAGTGGACCAAATTTATTGGTTGGACGCTTATTGGATGGTTGAAAGTGAAAAATTACACTCATTCAGTTAGCTGGCTATCGAATTGGTTTATGCATACACACAAGTTCACTAGTACAAAAAATGATGGCCCAAATATAATGAAGTTAATTGCAAGAATAACTTATAATGATGAGATTGATCAAATTCTATGATCAAGACATCCTAAAGTTAATCTGAGCGGTTAGATATGTTCAAACATGCTAATTAGGAGAGAACAAAATTTAGCCCAATCTGACCTGAAACGAATCAGAACCGTCCAAAACACTCTTTAAATGGGCACAATCATTTTGTCTAGATCTATAGCGATTTTGGACAATTTGATCATCCATATTGAAGAGTAAATGACTTCAGATGTTTAGATTAAATTTCACTTAAATCTTATCGTTGGATCGCAAGATATAGCCCATCATATTGTTGATCAATCTTGTTTGCCCAATATCTTTCTCATTTGAAATCCGATTGGAGAGAGTGACTAGTCAAATTGAAGCTCTTGATCAATAAAATAGAGTGACTGGATCAGATTTCCAAATTGAACCAAATTTTTAGGTTAAATTGTGTTGCAACTTGCTGACCTCATGAAAACCTAAAAAAATGTGTGGTTAATGGGCTCTGAACTCTATTTCAATCGTTGAGATTTGGATCTTCTAAAGGTTTGATATTGCATCCTAAAATGATATTAAAGAACACTTGGACAAATTATATATACATAAAACACTTCAACTTGGGTTTACACCGGTCAAGGTAACTGACATGGATGGGCTATTGACCTGCCACTAGCCAATGGCTAGTGATCGGTGCTCTGTGAGCCCCACCATGATGTATGTGTTTCATCCATGCTGTCCATACATTTTTCCATATCATTTCATAGTATAATTCCAAAATTGAGGTAGATCCAAATCTCAAGTGGACCACATCACAGGAATAGTGTTAATTGAATGCCCACCATTAAAAACTTCTTAGGGGCCACAGAAGTTTTGGAAGAAGTTGATATTTGTTTTTCCCTACATCCACCAGGTCTGTATGAACTAATCAAGAAGTTGGATGTCAAATAAACATTATAGTGGCCCCTAGGTGGTTTTTAATGGTAGACATTCAATCACTATTGTTTCATGTGGTGTGGTCCACCTGAGATTTAGATCTGGCTCATTTTTGGGATCAAGCCCTAAAATTATCTTGAGAAATGGATGGACAGCGTGGATGAAACACAGAGATCATGGTGGGGGCCCACAAAGCACCGACCACGAGCCCACCTGGCGTCAATTGCCAAACCGCAGGTCCCCAAATTGAGAGAGGGAAACCGAAATCCCTCCTCTTTCCCTCTCAAAACCTCTCTTTTCACCCCCTCCCTCTCAAAACCCCTTTCCTCTCTCCCTCCCTAAAATCAGCGTCCGTCTTAAGCTAGGTTGGGATGAAACCCTCTCCAAACGGAGTTCTGGTGATGAAAAACCCCTCCTTTTTTTTCTCCCATTCTCCCTCTCTCCCCCAATTCTGTTCCCTCTTTATCTTTCTCGCTCTCTTCTACAACCATGATATCTTCCCCTCTTCGTTGCAACCCCCATCTCACTCCGCCCGTCTGCTGCAACCCTCCTCTCATTTTCAAAGGAAAAGCTCAACAGCTCTGGTGGAGAAGAAGAGCGCTTTTTCGACTGTTGGAATCAATGGGTTGGGCAGATCTTGCTGTTGACGATCGATGACTCAATTGGGTATGTGAAATATGTTGACGATCAATGACTCACTTTGTATATGAAAAATTGTAAGAAATATTTTTAATATGCATATTTTGTTTTCAATCAGGTGCAACAGATTCAAAATGCAACAAATGCATTTTATCGGTTTCGTTTGAGTTGATGTATTGAATTAGTTTCTCCTTTTTTTTTTTTTTTTTATAATACATGGGTATGTGAAATCTGTAAGTGTTGAGGTAACTCGACTATTGTTTGATGAAATGCCTGAAAGATGTGGCTGCTTGGAATGTCATGATGGCAGGGTATGTACAGCATGGGTGTTGTGTGGATGCATCTGAGCGGTGCACAAATTGGATCCATCAGTAAAGATGCTCTGGCCCATTCACCAAGGGGGCTATCCCTATATAAAAGAATGGACGGTTCAAAATGATTTCCATTGGTCAACATGCAACATCCACGTGTGGCCTGCTTGATAAGTGGACTTGCCGTCATGTGCAATAGCCATGAAGCCAAAAAAAAAAAAAAACTCTTTGTTAATGGCATTCTTAGATGGACAATGAACTACTTGACAAAGGATTGGAATCGGACAACTAGCATCCAGTTCTCATAGCACAGCTATTGTATTTTTGTTGATATGTTTGTACAATTTATTTAGGATAAATGTCAAATCATGAATTGTTCTCCATGGAATTTGAATTGAGTTGCTAGATTTGGATCACAAATCATAAGCTTTCAACATTACTCTGCTGACACCACTTCAGTTGGTCTGAATGACCATGTAAGATGGTTCTTCTTTTTTCTATCCAGATTCAAGTAGTTGCTTTTGTGATGACCATGTAATGTTGTTTATATGCAGTTGTTTGCAGGAAATGATGCAGATGAATTCAATTTGTTCTTAAACGGGAATGTACTCCAAAGATACTGATCACTACTTGTCGGTTCAATTCTACTGTATGTTCCTGTTTATTTCTTTGTTTTCCTTGTCGAATGTTTTGTCCCATCATTACACAAATTTATTTGAATTACGTGTAACTTTATTGAAATTCTTTCTGAACTTTGCTTTCTTTATTGGTAGTTTTATCACTTTGCTTGATTTGCAGAGGGGACCTGCCTTTATTGCGGAGCTATTATCTGTGATCCCAAATGCGCACTACTATAAAAGAGGAACCTATGACTTGAAAAAGGTACTGTCTTTTTGAAGGTGTCATGTTGTATGGTTTCACTGTAATTGTTGAGCCTCATATTGCAGATATGTTATCATTTCCTTTTTCCGATCTTTCTGCAGATTGTCGAATACGCAACCAACAAAGAGTTCACCTCGATTATAGTTGTCCACACCAACCGTAGGGAACCTGGTTAGTATTATTCCTTTGAAATAATGAACTTTTGTGAAGACCATACACAAGTAACCTTTGTTAATATCAACAAAGTGATGATGTTTCTTGCATCTTAACAAGGAACCTGGTTAGTATCATTCCTTGTTAAAATCATAAAAGATAAGTTCAAAATGCTACCACGATGACTTCATCAATAATAATGCATTAATGCTGTTATAATGCAATCCATGGAAGTTCAACAATGTGCAGGCCCACTGTACACTGTGCATATTTATTTGCTGATAATGACCACTGATGCAGAGGACCAGAGCCTGATAATTCCATTGATTGGAACATCCTAGCTGTCCAGTCAATGTGGTTTTTTATGGTTAAATTGGACAATTTCTCCTTGTACTTCCATATCTTTTAACCATCCCCTTGCATGGTTAACTGATCAAACAACTACTAAAGTCCGGTAGCCTTTGTTCTTCGGTTCCAACTCATGTTTGCATAGGTGTCAGTGACCTCAATCACTATGCATAGTTGCCACATATACACTGAATTTTTCCAAGGTGTGGTTGGTGGAGCTCCATGAGAATTGTGCACAATAGTAACATTTCTCAACTTAGATTTTGTTATTTAGTTTCAGGTAGTGATTGTAGTTGCATCTATTTTGAGTGAAACAATAACAATCATGGAGACTTTATGAGGTTAAAATGTTCTCTAAGTTACATTCTGTTGTATTCTCATGCTTCCGTTGGATCCTCAGACTTAGTGGTCATTTTTTTTTTTTTTTTTTTTGGCATTCGGTCTTTAACTTCTAATGGTTGTTTTTGTAGATGCACTTCTAATCATGTGCTTACCAAATGGACCCACTGCACATTTTAAGCTCTCAAGACTTGACAGGTATGAGTGAGTTCTTTCACAAGGATGATTATGTACATATATAAACATATATGCATTGATGTTTATTTTTTTACGAATGTATGCATGTGTATGTATCTGTGCGTGTGTTCATTATCTATGCAAAAAGACAAAAAGGGTGGACCAATCATGCAACAAAACGTGGAGAGGGCGTGAGTCCGACCATGGCTGCCATCAACAGTTCAAAATCCACCAAGCAAAACTTACAATCATGGTATGGTTAGGATCTTCCAATCACCACATGGATGATATTTTAGAATGATGGTCGTCCATCCTTTTCTACAACACATTTTAGAATGATGGTCCAACCTCTTGATAATGTCAATAAGGTACATACCACAACTTGAGAGGTGTCGTACCATCTTTCTGGACTCGTATTGCTTAGGGTAGAACATGCCATCGAGGTTTGTACTATATGTGGAAAAGCTATATGGGCCTGACCTGATGTATCTGTTTTATCAATGCTGTCCAATCATGAATTTCATATCTTTTTAGTGCATGAGCCAAAAAGATAAACAGATCCATGATAAAAGATATAAGCCCGTTGCATGATAAATTGTCATGCAGGCCATCTTTTCTGCCAACATGCCAGTTGTGTTGGTTCTGTATGGAGAAAACAGTAGGCTGCACCATGAAGATGGCCTTAGTATGAAAATCACATCATCTCATCAGGTGGGTTGCACTATTAGAATCCATGGAGAACTAAAGGTCTGAGTTAAGATACATGTGTGACCCACCTAATGAGTGAATTAGCCCTAGTACGTGACGGGTGATCTTCATGATGGGGCCTACTATTTGGATGGTATGAAGGGTGTGTTGGCGTGGAAGGTGGGGCTGCATTACATGTTAGCATACAGCTGGCTGTGGGTGATCAGTTCTTTGTTGCCAGAAAACTTAAATAACAAAATCAAATTCGACATGTTGTGAATATTTTCTATTTTTAAGTTTTAATATGGGATAAATCATGCCCTTGGAAGCTTGTTTCGAGCTACTGAAAAGATTTATGGAATCTTTTTTTTTTTTAAGATTAGATTTATGAAATCATAGTGGTGGTTTTTTTTTTTTTTTTTTGAAATAATGAAATGGATTTTCTTTCTTTTTCTTTTGAGGATAGTACCCAAGAATTGAAGCGCAAGGATGGGAGCATTGCAAAGATGGAAAAGATGATTCAAGAGAAATCATATAACATTGCATTGTTACAAGTTGAGATAGAATCACTTGAGGTGAGATTGAGCTAAAACATATGATGTTGGTATCTCATTTTATGAACCTGTTCATCTTTTGATCATGCAAAAATTATATTGGTTTTAAAGACAAACTTTGTTTTTGCATTGATGGTGTTATCTTCATGTTAGTCTTCCTGCTTTGTAGAAAAAGGGGAGTGTGGATGCTCAAGAGAAGGTGGGAAGGGCTCATACTGCTCTAACTCCAAACCTTCTGGAAATCTCATGTAACTTCATTTGAATTTTTCTAAATTTAATATAGTAATTTTTTCTTTTTCTTTTTATCTTAAATCTATCCTGTGGGGCACAGTATTGGCAGTTTAGTAGATAAGAAGCCCATGTCTCACAAGTGTTGGTGGGTGGAGCCAACTTGTTTAGAACAACCAATGGAGTTAGGATTAAGACCTGGCAGGTATGAGTGAGTTCTTTCACAGGGATGATTATGTACATATATAAACATATATGCATTGATGTTTATTTCTTTACGTACATATGCATGTGTATATATCCGTGCGTGTGTTCATTATCCATAAATGAGTTAAGTGGGCATGTGTGTATTTGTATATAAGAGCTGAGTGCATATAGGGAACTGTATCACAACTTGAGGTGTCGTACCATCCTTCAGGACTCGGATTGCTTACGGTAGAACACGCCATCGAGGTTAGTACTATATGTGGAAAAACTATATGGGCCCCACCTGATGTATCTGTTTTATCAATGCTGTCTATTCATGAATTTCATATCTTTTTAGTGCATGAGCCAAAAAATAAACAGATTCAAAGCTCTCAAGGGGACATTGAGGAAACAGTGGGGATTGAATGCCTACACCATTGAAAAATTCTAGGTACCAAGCTTTGGATCAAGCTGATATTATGTTTTCCCATCATACAAGTCTGTGTGACCTTATGAATGGGTTGGATAGCAAATAAACATCATTGTGGCCTTGGGAAGGTTTAAACAGTGGGTGTCATTATTATCCTCGCTGCTTCTTAGATTGTGGTCCACTTAGGCCATGAATTTGTCTCTTTTTGGGCTCATTCATTAAAATGATCTGAAAAAACATGAATGGACAGCGTGGATGAAATGCAAAAATCATGGTGGGGCATAGAGATCTTTTCCACTTATATATGGTGTTGTGTTGTACACTAGGCAATCGAAGTCCCATCCTTTCCACTAGCACCTAACTATAGTAGGACATCAATAACATGAAAACTATAGGCCCCACTATTAAGATCACCCCTATCGCATAAACAGGGCGAGGCTATTGACATGGGTCTGGTTCTAGGGAATGTTGGTTGGACTAATGTCTTTAATTGGTCCATTCAAGTTGGTCTTAATTTTGATTTTATTTCTCATTAAATGTAAATGAAGTTTATTTTATTTTTTAACCTTAGAAATTCTCCTTATTAGAATTTCCATGTATATTTTATGTTGATTGAATTTTTTTCCTATTAGGTGAAAGAAAAATAAAAAGAAAATTACTGCTGTTTTTTTTTATACAATAAATTTTCGACGGCTATAAGACGTTTATTTTCTCTTTAAAATAATAGAATACCGACGGATCTACACTGTCTGGAAGGGAGATTGAACACAATTCGACAACGATCAAGGATGGTTGATGGCCGTCTAAAAATTGCGTAAAATGCATTTTAGGACGGCTATGGACCGTGTGTTTTTTAGACGATCCATCACCGTCTTTTATTAACAACGGTTATAGACAGGTCGAACAATTCGACAATGATCAAGGACGGTTGAAAAGGTGTAAAGTGCACTTTAAAGACGGCTAGGGACAGTCTGTTTTTGAGACGGTCCATCAATGCCTTTTATTCACGACGGTCATGGATACTCATGTAAGTTTTAGGACACAGCAAAATATGACGGCTGCTACGACGGTCCGAAACCGTCTGGAACCACAGTTTAAGACGGTTTTGAACCGTCATTTTTTCACTGTTTTGGCGTAGTGTGGTGGGCAAGGTATATCCATTTTGTGTGCTTAGCCACACCGGATGGTCCATGGATTGGAGAAAAATTCTCATTCTAGCCTTCCAATAGGCATAGTTGGATCCGTTAAAGAATGGTGGACGGTTGGTGGTACTCCCATCATGGTTAGACATTATGCTAGTGCTCCAGTATCGGATCTTACTCTAGACGGTTACGTCCTTGAAGAGCAACCGTCTCTGATACCAAATGAAAGTACGTCGGTAGTCTAACACGACACCTTCGTATGTGCGGAAGCTTAAAGAGCAACGAGAATTATGGCTAAACCTATAGGAGGGGGTGATTAGGACCTTTTTGAAATTCTTTTCGCCTACTTACACAATTCAACAAATTAGACTAAGTAAGCAAGAACACTTCGGCTTCCAAGCCTAAGTGGGTCAAATCACAAGACTAGCATATGGTTAAGCAATAAACAATCCTAGTCTAAGCATGCATAGGTAAATAAATGATTTAACTAATCAAGCTCCTAACCTATGCAATCTATGTAGACTTAAGAGAATGGATCAATGAGCTCAAGTCTACACAACTAGTGAAAGTACATCTTCTGTGTGAATGTGCCAATCTAGTGCCTATCATACATTCCTATCAAGCATTCATAATAAAACATTTAAACATCCAATGTTAAGATATCAATGTGCTTAATACAATCACAAACACAAGCATGTATAATGGTTCGACTTTAGGTCTACTCCACTCTTGGTTCAGGTACTCAACTCCTTTGAGCACACCGACATTCACTATCGGAGGTTTTAAATGAGGTTCACCTCTCAACCTTTACACGGAGGTTTTACCGGTTCACCTCTCAACCATAACCGGAGTTTTGGACAAAGGGCTAACTCTCAACCCAAACGGAGTTTTGGACATAGGCTAACTCTCAACCTGACGCACGTTCTCTCCCATGTCGGAGGCTCCCCCTTGAAGACTTAGTTTACGCTCGTCGAACGGGCCAAGGAACGGCTAACGTCCCTAGATCGAGTTTGACAAACAAACTCTAATTTGACTCTCAATAAAAACAACCTTACTTGTCGAATGAGCCCCTTATTTAGCGCCGGTTTGGGTTGCTTGATCTCCGCTCTCCCATGCTTCAATCAGCTTCCCTTGCTCCCACGATCGTGTTGCCGTTGCGTCGCCAATGCCTCAGCCACACTTGATCAAACACCTTGCATGTGATGCCTTTAAGATGCCCAAGGTGATAGGAGGATAGGTTTGAGAACTCTACAACTGATGGGAATGGGTTGCCTAGAGGTTCTCTCCTACAACGATCTCATATTAGAGTTTTGGACAAGAATATGCCTATCAAGGAAGGTCCAAACTCTAGAGATCAAGAGGGGATGAAGGTCATCTTCTTCATGAGTTTAGAATGCTCTAATCTTATGTTAAAGTACAAGGAAGATGCCTTGCATAGGTTGGGAATGAGCCTCAAATGGTCTCCAACATTGGTGGCTTCACTCCTCTCGAAATCCCTCTCCATACCCCTTAAAATGAGCTAAGCCCTTTTATAGAAAAATGTGCAACGGATCTAAAACGGGCATAAAATGGCTAGTGACGACCGGTCATGACCGGTCATCCAGGGTCCACGACCGGTCGGCCATAGGCCAACTGAAGACAGAAAACATTGCTGTCTTAGCGGGGGAGACTACCCGACCGGTCGTGACCGGTCTTAACCGGTCGGCCCAATGGCCATCCACTCCAGAAGGCTGCTGTCACGCTGGACTGTCTGTCCGACCGGTCATGACCGGTTGGCAAGGAGTCCATGACCGGTCGTGACCGGTCGGACAGGCCTGGGTTCAGCCAGTCTGATTGCTGACCCATCCATTTCACAACCCTCATCAAAGGCCAAGGTTTTGGGTGATCTTTTGGGACACCTAAGGCCAATCTATGATGACTGAAGGATTCCTAATATGGTCAAGGTCATCAAGGAGGTCAAAGGGTTGGGTTTTGGTCAAGGTTAAGGTACATCAAGGCATCACTTTTACTTATTTCTTCATCCTTGATGCAGTAGGGCCACTTGATTCTTCGGTCTTCATCTTCATTAGGCTTAACCGACACTAGACTCACTAACGTAAGTGATTGACAAACAAGGTGCACTAGTATGCCACAGAAAGGTGCACTAACACGGTGCACGTCCAAACACAACGTTTCTCCAGCGAGCTTGTGGTTTGGCGGCGGCTGGTTCTCCTGCTTCTCCCTGGCATTCTTCCACAGACTGTCAAGTAGGTACAGCTGGGCTTCTGTTTGCCCCTTGGGCAACTAGAGCCAACAGTTCTTCTTTCATCTCTCTCATCTCTCTGGTCGTGTCCTCTTGGACCTGGATAATCTCATCTATCTGTTCTTGGATTGGAGGCAGCTCTGGGTATCTCTCACTCGCCTCTCCTACGGTGACCTGCACCATCATTACTTGTGCTCGCTGCGGCCTCATCTTGATCATGATGGCTTCAGTAGGGGTTGTCTTCATCGTAGTCTTGGCCGATTGTCGGACAGCGGATCAGTTCGATATCTTGGTTGACAGCGTTGTCTTTAGTATCGCTGGGAAGTCGATAGCGGCGAAGGAGAACTCTGGCCTGGCTGACACGGTAGCTCTGCTGGCGTCGCGGGCGTTGCTCCTGTAGACTGGCTTCCACTGTCTCTTTGTTCTACCCTGTACTCTTGCTGTTATCCCTATTTCAGCTGGAATAACCTTCTTGTTCTCGGTCTTCTTGACAGTCTTACGCTTCTGCACAATCTACCATTCGGCTTCAGAGGTTGTTGCCAGATGGGGGCAATAGAATCCTCCAGACGCTAGGAAGATCATTGTAGACGCCATTTGGCTGGTTCTTTTCTGTCTTTTTGCTTCTCTCTCTCTCTCTCTCTCTCTCTCTCTCTCTCTCTCTCTCTCTCTCTCTCTCCACATTCATACACGCATTAGAATATTCCGCGCACTTGGAAAAGAGTGGGGACGCGACCTTACCAATCGCGATACGGCTCGACAGTGGATAGATAGAAACGTACAAGTACGAACTACATGCATGCTATGCGAAGCTTCAAAATTCTTTTGCCTTAAAGATGAAGGGAAGAACGTTCCCATTGAGAGTCGCTAGTTTGGTGCCCGTGAAGGCGCCGAACATTTCTCCTCGCGGTAGCCTTTCTCATATGCACGTTAGTGTTTGCAAATGATTTATCGCAGAATGTATATCTACTCAGCAATAACCAGAGGTTCTGGTATTGAATGATCCCCAGTGGAATCGCCAGTTTGTTAAAACTTAGAAAAATCGCTGCTCGTCAGCAGTCCTTTTTTCTGTGTTTCTTTATTCTGGGGGAATTTTGAGTATAGAGACATTCATAGACAATCATAAGCAATCACCAAATGTACACAAGAGAGATATCGCAAAGCAGATTTTATTCCATAGATTCTGAGATCTTTTACATTCCAGGCTGTGATACTGGTCACGAGCCTTTAATTACATCAACGGTTGATCACCCTTGATTGGAAGGCAAAAGACTAATCCACCGGGGATTATGGTCTTCAGTTCATGGTCGTATAGACATTTGTTTTCTTGTTATGGACTGAGCCACATTTATTAGACAAGTCAGATGTCTATGTCCCATTTTCTTTCGGATTGTTCGAGTTGAGAGACTGTCAGGATTTGAGTGGTGCAACTCTGGGCCCGCGCCTGTTACTGTGAACAAGTGACCACTGGAATACACGATCCTCGAATGTTGGTTGGCATAACCTAAGGCCCGCGCCCGTATTTTTATGACGGGTGACCTTAGGAGAGCACTCTGCAACGTTCCCGAACGAGGTTTTTAATCGAGTGGTGCAACTCTGGGCCCGCGCCTGTTACTATGAATAGATGACCACTGGAATACACGAACATCGAAATGTTGGTCGACAAAACCTAAAGCCCACGCCTGTTATGTGAACAGGTGACCTTAGGAAAGCAATCCGCAACTGCCTCATCAGCTCAACCGACGAACCCGTCGTCGATGGGTGTTGGGGCTCAAAATTTCACCCATGATAGAAGGGTGAATGATGGCTTAAAATGAATGGTTTGGATCAGTTCAAGACCCGAAAAATGACCATAAAAGCGGTAGAACACCTTCCATACATGTAATACACATAGAACTCATGCAAGAGAATAGTGCGTATGGCTATGCATACCTAAAGCCCGCATGAGCACATGCAATCGTTAAGCTAAGCCATCACGTGCATGCAACCAACTCATGCATACTATGCATAACCACACATGCCACACACATGTACCTTGTTTTGCATGCCATGAATGCAACCCATACAGCCCATGCGTGCTACCCAAGTATGAAGCCCATGAAGGCACTGAGTATAAATGTAACTCTCATCTATGCCCATGCATATATCTCAAACATACATACATTCACACCATGCAAGAACACTATTCTTGTGTAACCCATTCATACATGCATGCATAACACATATAAACCATGGACCATGCCTAAGACTCATGTATGAAACACACGTGTCATCCATGCAACAAATGCATACACATACATATGCAATGCATGCACAACCTGAACACCACCAACATATCCCGTGCACACATAAAACCACAGTATGTACGTACGTTCACATTGCCCATGGTAACGTTCCCACCAAACGTTGTTCTCTATACCCCACCATGGAGTATATACTTGATCTAAGCCGATCATCTGTTTCACCAACCCATTTTACCCCTTGGGACAGAAAATGAAGAAGATCTGAGTCCTGGATAGACTACACCAGGAAAAACATTGGAGGAAGAATTGTCCATGGTTGGAAGTTGGCAACATACATAAAGCATGTAAAACTCACACTTTAAACTTCCGAATTTGTGAAAACACAACTTTATGATCTTATCCTGGACGTTACTGTAACGCCCCCATCGTGATGCATAAGGGTAATCTAAACCTCCCAAACATCTTAATAGCTCATTTTAACCCTTGGGACTAAGTATGAGGCATATCTGAAGCTCAGGTGGGACACACCACAGGAAGATCAACGCTCACCATTATAACTCCTAAAATGAGTGATCACTGGTTAAACCTCTCTAGTGGCCCGCCACAATATTGTTTTCAAAGATCTGGACCGACCAGAGTATCCTAGGGGGGTCACATGCGTGGAACATTTAAATGATTGCTCGACCCAATATCTCTGTGGCCCCCAAATATCATTCAACAGTAAAACAACGGTGACACTATTTCCTATGGTATTGCCCACATGAACATCTGATTTGCCTCGAACTTGGGCCCACCCCCTAAATAACACTCCCGAGCCAATGGACGGCTTTGATCCTAGACCCATAGACTATAAATGGGACCCACTTAAAAGTTCGCCAAACACGTGGAAACATGCAGAAAGACACGGTTGTAAACCGCCTACCCAAGCCCGTTACCATTGAAAACATGTGTGGGGCCACCATGGTGCCCTTTGGACCATCCGAACCGTTCATAGAGTCACAAGTGCCCACACGTGTCATATGCATGAATACTAGCTTGATCTGATACTTTTATGGCTCCACATGAGTCTTCAACGGTGACTAAACGGTGGAACTGTTTCCTCTTGTATGGCCCACCTGGAACTCGAATTTAGGTGAAACCTGAGGCCACCTCCTAGAATGACGACCCTGAACTAATGAACCGCTCAGATTTGGGGCCCACGACCTACAAAGGACACCCACTAACAAATTTTCTAAAAGACGTACGAACCATGCAAACTCATGTTACATACATATTGTCAACATTAACCAACGTCCAGCGCCTCTAAGAGCCCACCATCTGAGTGATTTGAAGAATCTGACCTGTTCACAGGATCAATGTGGTCCACACATGCCAGAGTACATAAGAATTAACCTTATCCAAGTTTCAAGTGGACCACACCATAAGAGGATATATATTTACCGTTACAACTCCCAAACTAGCAACTATATAAAGGGGTTACGTGAGTGGCAATCAAAAAAAAGAAAAGAGGAGAGGAGAGAGGAGGGGAGGATGAGATTGAGAGTTTTTGACATGCGCCCATCATTTTGAGGTGGAATACATGCGCCTGAATGCATGCACCCATCATTTTGAGGTGGGATACATGCGCCTAAATGCATTCCCTAGCCATTGCCGAGGTGGGGTACATGCACCCGTCCTTCCAAGGAGGGATACATGCGCCCGCTATCCAACTACCAAAAAATCAGAGAGAATGCACTAAGTGTAGGGGGGACATGAACCCACCTTTTTGGCCAGAAAATATGGGAAAATGCACAAGTGGTGAAGCCACATGCTCCCATCTCCACCCACCAGGCACAGGAAGAAATCCTCTCTCTCTCCCTTCTTGTATTTTGGTCACATGCGCCCACTCCATATCACATGCGCCCACCACCCTACTACATGCGCTCACTCTTATACGACATGCGCCAGCCCTCTTTCAACATGTGTCTGGACTGGCCACACCTGTACTACACTGCACATCTCTCTACACTGCAATGCACTGCACATCTCTCTATACTGCACTGCACTGCCTGCACTACACACTGCACACTTTATTTACATAAAAACGTTTAAGTAATGTACTTTAAGTTATTTATGTAAATAAGGAAGTACCCCCCATTTGGATTCAATAAAAAATACTAAAAAAATAAATTTTCAACAACGAAGATTTTGATTTTCCATCCGAAGTACAAATCGCAACTTTTTGGCACTCGCCAAAAAGTTCACTTTTTGATTGAAGGGGTTTTCTTCGAATCTAAACTGTCCAAAAAATTCAAAATACCCTAATTATGCTAAAACACCAAAGTCCGGTGAAATATTCATGATATTTTATGGTCGATTTGTGGATATTTCAAAAATTCAGATTTTTACTTAGAATTTTCAGGCAGCGAAATGACCAGAATATCGTTTTAATGCAAATTTGTACAGAAATGGAGTTATGACTAGATAATATTGATTGCTTCATGCATTAACACCTATCTTGCTTAATCTAGTATTCATTCATGCTTAATCTAGCATTCATCTTGCTTAATCCAGCACTCGTCTCTGCTTAATCTAGCACTCATCTTTGCTTAATCTAGCATTCATTTAACTCGACATGTATTCAACTGCACATGGCATACATACTATTGTGTTCTCATATACATTCATTCTCATATGACATACCTTCTATTGTATTTGTCACTTACAATTAATCTCATATGATATACATTCAATTACATTCATCGTACATTGAAGATCCCTCATCTCGTTACAATGCCCTACACATTTATGCATGCGTGAGTAGGTTCTCTTCTTATCTCTCGTTGCGTATTAGCTATCAACAAAGGTGCGAGGTCGGGATCACTTCTGAAGGTGAGTTAACAGACTCCAACCTTACTCGACAACTGATTATGGAAACTTTGTATCGATTATGTTCATTGCACAATTAGGGTTCAGCCCGGATTGAGGCTCAAGACTAACCAAAAGGGACTATGGTTATCACAAGAGACCACAAACAAAAGAGTTCTAACTAAGCTTGAAACATCCTGCTATGGATTGTCATTATGAAAAAGACAGTCGATGCCCTACCCATCGACAACGGGTCCGTTGGTTGAGCTGATGAGGCAGTTGCAATTGCTTTCCTAAGGACACTTGTTCACAGTAACAGGCGCGGGCTTTAGGTTATGCCAACCAACATTTCGATGTTCGTGTATTCCAGCGGTCACCTGTTCACAGTAACAGGCGCGGGCCAGAGTTGCACCACTCGAATCCTGACAGTCTCTCAACCCGGACAGTCTGAAAGAAAATGGGACATAGACATCCGGCTTGTTTAAGAAACATGGCTCAGTCCATAACAAGAAAATAAATAGGTCTCTACGACCATGAACTCCAAGACGATAGTCCCCGATGACTTAGTCACCTGCTCGATTTATGCGGGCCTTGTCTCGAATACTCCATTTATTGTACAAACATTATTCATAGTAGAGTTTTGTCGCTTTGTGCCATGGTTTTCTCCCACAAGGGTTTCCACGTAAAAAATCTTTGTGTTCTCTATGGTGTGCATGATTTACATTGATATTTTCTCATTTGTTTTATTTAATCTATCTATAATGTATGCATTTATTTACTTTTGCCTTTTAATCAAGGGTGATCAACCATTGATGTAATTAAGGGCTCGTGACAAATATCACAGCCTGAAATGTAAAAGATCTAAGAATCTCTGGAATAAAATTCGCCTTGCGATATCTCTCTAGCGTATACTTTGTGATTGCTTATGATTGTCTATGAATGTCTTTATACTCAGAATTCTCCTAGAATAATGAAACACAGGAAAAACTGCCTTGAGCGATTTTTCTAGTTTTAACAATGGGTAGGGCATCGACTGTCTTTCTCAAGATGGCAATCCATAGCAAGATGTTTCAAGCTTAGTTAGAACTCTTTTGTTTGTGGTTTCTCGTAGTAACCATAACCCCTTAGGTTTAGCCTCAGACCTTTATCCAGGATGAATGGACCTTTGTACAGTAAAGTAAATGTATTTCTTCTGGAGTCAGGCGACTCATCTTCGAGAACACTCTTTCTTCTGAGTATTTTTAATGATCTATTTGGGATCAAATAGGCTTTATCGAGCTAAGATCTTTTGAGGGTTTCAATATTCAATGGGTTGGATCGGCTGTTTCTGATGCCTGGAAATGGTTAAGTATCGGGTCCGATGGGTTCCCGTTCATGCCAATTTTTTATGAATAATAGGGATCGGTGCCCCGTAACTGTTAAACTCGGCTGTTAGATAGCCTAAGTACTTTAGCTTTGCCTCAGCGTCTTTGAGATCGCGGTTGATTTCACTTGGTATCAGTCAATTTTCGGGCCAACATGGCACTTCCCAGGGCTAAAAATGACTAAGTAGTGAACCTGTTTGCGGTCTAATCAGGGTATTTGGTGAGCATTATTGATAACCGTCCTTGAACAGGGGTGGATTATGTACACAGGGATCGCGGTGCGATCACATTTCGATTCGCTTAGCATAAGTCGATTTCCGAGCCGATAGGGCACTTCCTAGGGCTGAAAATGACTAAGTTGTGGACCTGTTTGTGGTCTGATCAGGAAAATCGGTGAATATCATCGATGATCATCTTAGAACAGGGGTGGATTATATTCACAAGGATTACGGTGCGATCGCATTTCAATTCGCTTAGCATAAGTCGATTTTCGGGCCAACAGGGCACTTCGTCGGGCTGAAAATGACTAAGTAGCGGGCCTACTGACCACTTGATTACGGTATTCGAGGGTCCTGAGATTGGATAACTTCACCGCGGTGCATGATTATGGTGTATCATGTCATGTAGAAGAAAAGCTTCCCTCTCGGGTTCGGTCCAATTCCGCCCGATTCTTCTCGGTTTCGGCCGTTTTCGGCTCTTTTGGAGGGATTCCCGACGCTGCCAAATTGGCTAAGTGTTGGTTGTTTTGGATCAAAATACTAATTTGGGTCATTTATCATTAACCGTTGGAGAATCTGATCCGAGGGATGGATAGATCTCATCGAGATGCATCCGGGAGAAGCAGTTTCATCAAAATCCGATCCCGGACGAAAGCGGGCCACATGACGGAAGGCCCACCCCTCCAACCAGCATCCAGGCGCATGGAGGGGCTGGTACAGGCGCATGTGGGGCTAGTACAAGCGCATGTGGGACTTCCACAGCTGGTAGGCGCATGTGGTGGGGAGTTAGGCGCATGTGCCCATCTCCCGGGCGCATGTGCCCTATTTTTTATGAAAAAATGAAGGAAAAGCAATCCCGGCGCATGTCTCTTTGCACATGCGCCTAACCTCAAATAGTGGGCGAATGTCCCTTTTGGACTTGGTGGAATTTCAGGTTCTCCGATGAGGAAAAGCCAGCATATGTGCTGGGAAAGCCGGCGCATGTGAGGGGAAAGCCAGCGCATGTGCCCAGCACTTAGAAAAATTTCAGGATTTCTCTCTGAACTTAGGATTCCGGCGAAGAAATGCCTTTCCGGCGAGGGATTCTGGCGAGGGAATCCACTCCGGCCAAGGCATCCGGCGAGGGGTAATGGAGCGGGTGCATGTACCTCTTGCGTCGTCGTGAGGTTGGAGGGAGATGATCTCGTGCTGATGAATGAAATGACTCTGCTATTTATAGGGAGGTAATTGAGTTCGAGTCTGGCCCGGTGGATATTTTTCGTTGCATGTGCTGGGAAGCCGGCGCATGTGGCAGGAAAAAGTCAGGCGCATTGTTCGCTTCCCCAAGTGTAGGGTTGCGATGTAGTAATAAACTCGGTAAGACCGAGGTCAATCCACAGGGACTTATGTAGGACTTCACAAACACTTCCAATAGTTTCTATTGAGAAACTAACAACCAGATTTGTAAGAGATTGATGTGTAAGTAACAACTTTGAACTTAAACTAAAGTAAACAATTATAAAAAGACACTAGGGGTTTAAGGATCCACTTATAACAATCCTTGATGTTCAATCCGCTGTGGTTTCTCACTTTCTTAACTAGAATCTAAATTAAGATCTATCTAGCCGGATGATAGAGCTGTTAAACCAAACAATCTGCCATATGTAAGACCAATGTATATGATTCACTCAATGCAAGCTAGGACGAGCATGCTTAATTGCATAGGTCAGTCCCAATTCCAATAGAGTAAGCTCATAATCATAACCATCACTAAGGCCTGTCACAAGACAAAGCTAGATCCTGACTTGAACTTCATATACACAATCCACATAGAACAAAATCTCAGAAAAGTAGAACTTTGATAGGAAGTTCCCACATGAAGATCATAATACTAGAGCGTACTCCGATTTCTTGGATCATACAGGTCTAGACTAACACAAAGCAATTAAGAACTTAAGTAATTCTCCCAAACATCCATGAGTCATCATAAGACTAAGAAAAACTACTTAGAACTTGTATTAACTTCAAACCATTGTTCATAAACATGAAATCCAACTTTAAAACCAACTTAAAATGAATTGAAACATCTTAGATTCACTACAAGCTTCACCTCTTAGCCCTAGCTAAGAGGTTCAGCTGCTCATGATCTAAGGAAACATGAAACAACTAGGAAAAGCATAAAAACAGCAAAACGAACTAGGAGTTGTGGAACTCCGAAATCCACTTCCGCTACCTCCCACCTTGCTCAAACTCTTCTAAGATACCCTAGGAACGATCCCTAGGTGTCCTTTTATAGTGGGGAGCCTCCGCAGCATCAGAATATTCCAGAATTTGCGTAAGGTTATGCAGTGCGTAGAGACATCCGGCGCCAAAAATGGAAGTTTCTGTTTTAGATGCATGGCCGACCGGTCTGAGTGACTGGCCGACCGGTCACGACCGGTTGGACTCACTATTGGAATCAGTCCAGTGGCTTTTGGAGGTGGAAAAATACTCTGGCCGACCGGTCACGATCGGTCGGACAGTGTTACTTGTTTGCCCAGCGTATGCAAGGGGTTGGCCGACCGGTCTTGACCGATCTGGCTCCCTTGGCCGACCGGTCGGACGACCGGTCTAGCTATTGCTTCTTCATTTCCTTCTTCTTTTCTTCTCTCTTTGCTTCCTTCTTCCTTCGGCCAACCTTGGGTCTTCATCCAAGGCTCTTAAAGGGATCTTTTTGGTCTCCTATTAGGTGAAGTCCACTCTCATTCCTGCAATCACAACACATGCATTAACTTGGTCTTTAAATAATGAAAACCTTGCATAATGAGTGATGAATTGGGGTTAGAATATGCACAATTGAGAGCTCAACACGCATGTGGCCAGAAAAAGTCAGGCGCATGTGCATGGTCCGGGCGCATGTCCTTTTCCGGCGTATTGCTCGGCGCTTTCAGGAAAAGTATTCGAAGTGATTCCTTCATACATAGGGTGTGGGCGCATGTGGTGGAAAGCCAGGCGCATGTCTTTGCCGGCGCTTTTGCCACTACATAGCCAAATTTCAGAATTCCAGCACTTAGAAAATTTTAGGATTTCAGGTTTCGACAGGAGACCTCCAAAGGACAGCTACCTTTTCTAGACATGCACTCACTGTCACCAAGTCACTTCTAGGCTAGAATTGACCTCCGAAATAAACGGGATGGGGTGTGGAAGTCTAGATGTCGCAAATTTTGGTACTTCCTAATTTGGAGCCTCCGGGTTGGCTTGTCTTATAGGAACGTTATTCCGGGGAGCGCGCATAGAAATACGCACCGTAATGACTTCAAACTTGCTATTTAAGGGTTTTGGGGCGCTTCAGATCATTTAGCGGTGGTGCAGATCTCTGGTTACGCTCTGAAATGGTAGCTGTAGGCTTACAGACCCTTTTTGGTCAGCTTCGGGCAGGGATGAAATGCATTTCGAGGTGCGCAAGTAAATATACGCATCATATGACTTCGAACCTTAGAGATTAAGGGCTTAAGGACATTCTGGACCATTTGGCGGTGATCCGCATGTCTAGTTATGCTCTAAAATGCTGTTTACGAGTTTTGGTCGCTACCAAGTGATTAGGGTTGCACTGGCGTTTCCCGGACTTTCCCAATCTCAAAACTGATTCAAATCATTGTCGATGGACCACGGGATGTTGTTTTATAATGGGTGCAAATTTGAGCCCCAACAATGATAATCTCAGAGAATTGCAAGGAATCCATGTCCGGAGCACATGAACTCTCATAAAACATCTAAAACTATCAACTTTAAGAACTAGAATATGCAAAAATCCAAACTTAAAATAGAACTACTTAAATTAAACTGAATCAAATATGAAATTAGCTACAAGCTTCACCTCTCAGCCCTAGCTGAGAGATTCTAGCTGAGCATTGTCATACTACAACTAGAACTCAAATAAGAAAACATAAAAACTAGAAAAATCAGAGTTTGGAGGGTTGCAAACACTCCACGACGACTCCCTTCCTCTCCCACGATGTCCCTTAGCTTCTATGATGCCCTAGGAGGATCCCCTAGATGTCCTTTTATAGTGGGGAAGCTCGGTTGCGTCAGAATCATCTAAAAACTGCGTAAGGATACACACTGCGCAGAACAATTCGGAGTCCGAATTTGGAAAGGTCACTGTCTTACGGAGGGCAGACCGTTCGCGACCGGTCGGATAGTGTATGTTGCATGTCCAGAGAGTTCAGGGACTGGACTATCCTGATGGCCGACCGGTCTTAACCGGTCGGGCCTGTCTGGACTTTAGTCCAGTGACTTCTAGCAAGGTGGCCGACCGATCTTAACCGGTCTGGCCTATTCTCTTTGCATTTTTCTTCCTTTCTTTCATCTCTTTTCTCCCTCCTTGCTTTCTTCTTTCTTTAGTCCTCCTTCATCCTTCATCAAAGGCTCCTAAATGTGCTCCTTTTGTTTTCTAATTGCGCGAAGTCGCTCTCATCCCCACAATCACAAAACATGCATTAAATGGGCCTTTTAAACATGAAAACCATGCATATAATGTGATGTAACCTGCTATGCAATGTATAAATTGGAGGTTCAACACTTATTTTCCAACTTCTATTTCTTTCTTTCTTTGGTCCTCCTTCAATCTTCATCCAATGGCTCTAAATGGCTCTTTTTGGTGTCCAATTGGGTGAAGTCGCTTTCATTCCTGCAATCACAAAACATGCATTAGATGGGTCTTTTAAACATGCAAACCATGCATATAATGTGATGTAATGGGCTGTATCATGTATAAATTGGAGGTTCAACAGAGTTCAAGTCTTAGGAGGCTACCTAGCCTCCTATAGCTAGTTTTTCTTCATTTTCTTAGTTCTAGTTCTAGTTTTAATATGCTTTTTCTTAGTTAACCTCTTAGCTAGAGCTAGAGGTGAAATTTGTAGTTGGTTTTAATGCTTTAATTCTTTTATTTCAAGTACACTTTTCTTAATTTTGGATTTTAAACTTCTAGTTTGAATAAAGTTTGGATTTTTAGACGAATTATTAGAGTTTGTGTACTCCGGACATGAGTTCCTTGCAATTCTCTAAGATTGCCACGATGAGTTTGTTTATATTAGAATTGTAGTAACCCCAGAGCATGCCATAGTCTCTTCTCTTGGCATGGCTGTTACTTCGGAGGCTACAAGTTTGACTTCTATGTGCTTCATTAGAACTAGAAATTTGATTTTTAGATTTAAGTGGGACTGTTTGTGCTTGAATAGTATATCATCCAATTAAATGAGAGATAGGACTTTAATTCTAATTGTGTTATGCTTGGATGGATGGATTGGTATTGAACTATTACAAGTGGATCCTTGATGCTCTAGTTCTACCCAAATCTCAGATTTCCTATTTAGTTCTTAAAAACTATTTTTCTAAAAACTTCTTAGACTTAAGTTATTAGAGTAGTTGGAATTGTTTACCTCTTTCTCTGTGGATCGACCTCGGTCTTACAAAGATTTATTACTACATCGTAGCCTTGCACTTGAGGTGAACGAACAGATCATCAACAAAGCTGTTATTTCGAATCAGAGCATACTGATGCACCCACCATCTCAGCCAGCCATAAGGACCACTAGTCTTCTGATAAAGGCCAGGAAACATGAACCTCGCGCCCATTCGTGTCATTAGAAGTTGGTGTTCGCTCCCAGTGAGCAGGACCCATGCCGTACGCCTGATCTACTTTGGCTACATCTGGTAACGTTATCGGAACACCCTGATCTATATCCGAATTGCCTGGCAAACTGACTTGGGTAATAAGGCTCCCGCTAGAACTCTATTCCTTCACGTAGTGGAAGTAAAGCAGTACGAATAGACACCAAGAACTCCTTATCAAAAGTATTTACAGAACGTTCATCGTCAATGACTTCTCAATCCTCTTCGATGTTAGAAACAGGAAAGTGGTAGAAGTAAATCTCCGCCCAACTGCCGATTTTAGAAGCTATCCAATCAGATGACTACGTTATCATTTTAAGTTTTCTGTAGCGATAAAGAGGTGCGTGGTTGGTGTGAAGATACCGAAAGAGATCCATTCCAAATGTCCATGGGAAATATATGCCCAACCACCTGCAGAAGAAATGCCATGGGCAATAAGCCACATTCATCCCTTGCCTAGGTTGATCTTTATTACTGGCGATATTGCCGAAAGCCCTATATAGACTATGTTAAAACTAGAAAAATGCTCACAAAGGGAGTTTTTCCTGTGTTTCATTATTCTGGGGTTCTGAGTATAGAAGCATTCATAAACAATCACAAGCAATCACAAAGTATACATGAGAAAGCACCGCGAGGTGAATTTTATTCTAGAGATTTCGAGATCTTTTACATTCCAGGTTATGAACTGGTCATGAACCCTTAATTACATCAATGGATGATCACCCTTGATTAAAAGGCAAAAGTAAATGCATGCATGTATCATAAATGAATTAAATGGAGCATTAAAAGAGCATAAATATAAATAAAGCATGACATAGACAACACAGAGATTTCTTACCTGGAAACCCTTAAGGGAGAATACCACGGCACAAAGAGACAAGATTCCACTATAAATTGCAGTTATATAATAGATGGGATACTAAAAGGATGAAGCCTGGATAGATCGAGCAAGTAGTTTAAATCGTCAGAGATTATAGTCTTGAGTTCATGGTCACAGAGATGAAGTTTAGGATTTCTTATGGACCAAGCCATTGCTAAGACTAGTTAGATGTTGGTCCCATACTCTTTCGGGCGTTCCTAGTTGAGTAGCAACCAGAATTTTAACCGAGTCATGTTTCTCAGTGTCATCGGGCATCTTTGTGGACGAAATGACTTTCAAGAATACACTCCATAGTTTCCATTTAGTGCAACCAGTGCAAGTGATCGTCTCAGGTTCGGATGGGTGACTTGCTAGAGGACATCCCATGGTTTCTCAGTGTAATCAGTGCAAGTGACCGTCTTAGGTTCGGATGGGTGACTTGCTAGAGGACATTCCCATGGTTTCTTAGTGTAACCATGCTAGTGACCGTCTCCAGTTCGAATAGGTGACTTGCTGGAGGACACCCCATGGTTTCTTAGTATAACCAGTACCAGTGACCGTCTCAGGTTCGGACGGGTGACTTGCTGGAGGACACCCCATGGTTCTTAGTGCAACCAGTGCCAGTGACCATCTTAGGTTTGGACGGGTGACTTGCTAGAGGACACCCCATGTTTCTTAGTGCAACCAGTGCTAGTGACCGTCTCAGGTTCAGACGGGTGACTTGCTATAGGACACCTCATGGTTTCTTAGTGTAACCAGTGCCAATGACCGTCTCAGGTTCGAACGAGTGACTTTCTGGAGGACACCCCAGGGCTCTTAGTGCAACCAGTGTTAGTGACTGTCTCAGGTTTGGACGGGTGTTCGCTTCCCCAAGTGTAGCGTCGCGATGTAGTAATAATTCGGTAGAGACCAAGATTGTTCTCAGGGACTTATTAGGAATTCACAAAATTACTTCTAATATTCTCTAATTGAGAGCTAACCAAACATATTTCTAAAATTGAATGTATAGAGAATTCTTAAACTAAAAGTGAATGTAATCAATATAAAAGAGCACTAGGGGTCCAGGGATCCACTTGTAGCAATCCTGAATGCATAATTCGCTGTGGTTTCCCAATTACACAACTAGAATCAAAATCAAATCCTATCTAGTTGGCTAATAAAGCGGTTGTAACATACAATCTGTCATATGTGTGATTATAAACACGATTCCCTCAATTCAAGTTAGGACTTGATCACACTCAATTGCATAGGTCAATTATGTTCCAATAGATTAAGATCACAATCATAATCATCATTAAACTCTGTTACAAAGCATAATTAGATCATGATTTGAACTTCATTCAAATCACATGTACAATCAACATATAATTTAGAAATTAGAACAAAAAGGTAGAACTTTGGTTGAAGTTCCCACATGAAAATCCAAGTCTAGAGCGTATTGAATCTGATTCCTCGGAGCATATAGGTCTAGAACTATGCAAAACACTTAAGAAATAAACCAATTCTTCCAGAAATCCATGAGCCATCATAAGATTAAGAAAAACTACTTAGAACTTTATTCAAACTTCTCTAAACCATTATTCTTGAATAAATCCAACTTAAAACCAAAACAAAATGAATTAAAGCATTTCAGATTCACAACAAGCTTCACCTCTTAGCCCTAGCTAAGAGATTCAGCCGTTCATGATCCAGGGAAGCATGAAAACAACTAAAAACATAAAACTAGAAAACACAAACTAGGAGGAGTTATGGAACTTCGAATCCGACTTCCACTGCCTCCCACCTTCGTAGATCTCTTCCAGGTTACCCTAGCTACAATCCCTAGGTCCCCTTTTATAGTGGAGAGGTCCTACCACCTCAGAATCGTCTAGATTTGTGCAACTTGCGCACAAAAATCGGAGCTTCAAACAGAAGCTGCTGAAATCTTGCTGTAATTACACTGGCCGATCGGTCACGACCGGTCGGATCCTTTGTGTGATCAGTCCAGCGTGTAAACGTAGAGGGTGCAGGCCCTGGCCGACTGGTCGGCCCTCTTGTGTTTGACATCCAGAGAGATTAGGGGGGTGGCCGACCGGTCAAGACCAGTCGTGGCCCTCTTGGCCGACCGGTCGGACTTGATTTCCTTGACTTTTTCTTCTTTCTTTCTTCTTTCTTCTTCTCTCTTTGCTTTCTTCTTTCTTTGGCCCACCTTGCGTCTTCATCCAAGGCTCCTAAATGCAGTCTTTTAGCTATCGATCGAGCGAAGTTCCTCTCATTCCTATAATCATAAAACCATGCATTAAAATAGTCTTTAAGCTTGAAAACCATGCATAGTTAGTGATGAAATGGGGTTAGAATATACACATTTAAGCACTCAACACACCCCCCAACTAGCATTTTGCTAATCCCGAGCAAAACATGCATGAAACAATTCATTCCTCTGAAACCCAACTCTCCTTCAGAGACTATGCTTCTATACACTCAAAGATATGCAAATGTAAAAAAATCGAAAAAGCTAAGTGATAGAGGTTGAAACCTTAAACTTTTAAGAACATGACAAGTACTCACATGGATTTCCCGCTGACCGATAGATAAATAGAAGGATTTAAACAATTTAACCTACTGTGCTCAGTGAATGGTCATCTCATGGAGATTCAGGATTATCTTCTTCATAAATCAACTAAGTTATGGAGTTTAAGGTGCACTGATCAACAACAAGCCTTTGACAGGAATTTGCCTTACCGTCCTTCGGACGACTTTCACACTATTGTTCGCTCGCCTCAAGTGTAAGGCTGCGATGTAGTAATAAAACTCGGTAAGACCGAGGTCGATCCACAGGGAATTGGAAAACAGGTTACAACTTATTCCAGCAACTCAATTTCATAGTAAATAAGGGA
Organism: Liriodendron chinense; assembly: GCA_003013855.2. Lineage (NCBI taxonomy): Eukaryota > Viridiplantae > Streptophyta > Magnoliopsida > Magnoliales > Magnoliaceae > Liriodendron > Liriodendron chinense. The sequence goes on along the minus strand of ML058490.1, from coordinate 476,161 downwards.
TTCAATTGAGAATTCTGTATTAAAACAGTAACTTAATGAAAATAGAAGTTTAAAGGCACTAAGGCATTCAAGGATCCACTTGTAGCAATCCCATGTCAATCCAATCAATCCAAGCAAAATAAACAACTAGATTTGAAGTCTTATCTCTCATCTAGTTGGAAAATAAAACATTAAATACACTCAGTCCAACTCAAGTTGTACTTCCAAGTTCTAGTCCCATTCAACATATAGAATTCAAAATCATAGCCTTCGGAGTAACAGCCATGCCTATGGACTATGGCCTGCTTAAGGATTACTATAATTCGAATCTAAACAAGCACAATATGATAATCTCAGAGAATTGCAAGGAATCCATGTCTGAAGCACATGAACTCTCATAAAACATCTCAAACTATCAACTTTTAAGAACTAGATTAAGTAAAAATCCAAACTTGAAGTAGAATTACTTGAATTAAACTGAATCAAACATGAAATCGGCTACAAGTTTCACCTCTCAGCCTTAGCTAAGAGATTCTAGCTGAGCATTGTCATACTACATTAGAACTCAAATAAGAAAAACATAAAAACTAGAAAAACCAGAGTTTTGAGGGTTGCAGACGCTCCACGATGACTTCCTTTTTCTCCCACGACGTCCCTTAGCTTCTATGATACCTTAGGAAGAAGCCCTAGGTGTCCTTTTATAGTATAGCGCGGAAGGTTCCGGATTGCGCAAGAAATCCCGGACTGTGCAAAGAAAATCAGAGCTTCACAGACAAGCCCTGTTACGCAGACGACCGGTCTTAAAACCGCAAAAACAGTCCAGCGAGTTCTGCTGAAATCCGATATTTAAATTTTAATTCAAGGACCGATCGGACGATCTGTCTGATTGGTGGGCAACCGGTCGTGGATAGTCTAGCAAGCCTTGCAATGTGATCTTCTTTTGTTGAGTAGTCGGACCGGTCGGACGACCGGTCCTGGCTATGGACGACCGATCTTGGCTACTTTTTCTTGCTTTCTTCTTTTCTTCTCTCTTCCTTTCTTCTCCTCTCTTTCCACTGTCTTTGTTCCTTCTTCAACTTTCATCCAATGGCTTCAAATGGCTTTTTTTAGTCTCTAATTGGGTGAAGTCCGCTCTCATTCCTACAATCACAAAACATGCATTAGATGGGCCTTTTAAGCATGCAAACCATGCATATAATGCGATGTAATGGGCAATGTAATTTATAAATTGGAGGTTCAACAACTACTTCCCATTTTCGACTTTGGTTACTGGTAGACCATCCCCCAATAGGTAGCCCTTTTCAGAATTTTCTACCATATTCTCCATTATTCCCATATTTTCATCCTTCCTTTCCCGTTTTCTTTTCATTAATAGGATTTTAGAAATCCATATCTTTCGTTATTTTCCCATGGACAAGGATGGACAAAGTACCCTGGCTTGGTTTCTCAACACCTTGAATCCAAACTTAGCTAATCCACAAATCCAATAATCCTTTCAAAACATGAGAATCATGTAAAGTGAACTAGGTGTAAAAGTGTTCAAAATTTCTATCAATCTTAAAAATAAGGGAATTCACATACAAGACTAGTACCTTAAAGATTGTTCAAAGTATTCAACATCACTCACTTCGCCTTTCTCTTCCTTATACTTACACCATCCCAAATGCATAGAAACAAAATTTTCCGATGGAGTTTTGAATTTTTAGAAAAAATCTGAAAAACTTCTTCATGTTGCTCGAGATGTTACAAAACACTAGATTCATCTTAGTGATCCCACACCCCCCAACAAAATCTTGCATTGTCCTCAATGAAAAAGATATGCAATAGGCAAAACATGAGAGCAATTATAAAATAAAGGGAGTGAGGAATGAGAGTACCTGAGAGAACAAAAACTGAAATTCGATCTCCTTCTAACAAACCTATGAAAAAGCAAACCAAAAGCAACAAAATCCTAATCCTAACTACTCTATACCTCCATCAGACTAGGAGATCAAATATCCTGATATACACGATCAGTCAGAGGTATGGACATACCTTTTGAAGGAAAATTCTCAAAGAACGGCTTTAGGCGTTGACCATTTGCTTTAAAGATATTACCGTTCCTTGGGTTCAACAACTCGACGGTCCCATATGGATAAACAGTTTTTGTTAGTGCAAAGATTTGTCAATTACCATGGTTAGTGTGTCGTCGAGTCTCCTTGCGACTGAAGACAGTCTCCTTGCGGCTGAAGACAGTAGCTAGTCAAAGAAGATCGCTCATCAGTCAGCTTCAAGCCTTTCCATCCAAACCTTTGATCCCAAAACCTTCTATAGATGACCCAAATCCTTCCTAGGCACATCCTTAGCACCATCTATAGTCCACCTTCCATTAAGATCAGCTATGGAAGGGTTCATTTCAGTAGAAGTTGCTTAAAAGTTGAAAATCTATATGTCTGCTCCCTCCGATAGGTTCCCGATCCATCGGAGATGAGTCCGATAGGTGTCCGATCAATCGGACGATATGTCCGATCAATCGAAGAATTGCCCAGCAACATTGAAAACTTCTCTGGACACTTTTTCGATCACTCAGAGGTCTGTCCGATCAATCGGACAGGGTGCTCCGATCAATCGGACATACATCCGATCCATCGGAGGAAATTCCAGAAAAATTACATAAACTCTCTGGAAGGAATTCCGATCAATCGGACCATCTGTCCGATCAATCGGAAAGGGTCTTCCGATCAATCGGAACTAAGTCCGATCAATCAGAGAACCTGTTTTTCAGCAAAATTCAAATCTAGCTAAAACTTATGTCCGATCGATCGGATCCTATCGACCTGACCGTTTTCTGACCGTTGAATGTCATCTCTATATATGGAACTCGATTGGATCTTGTGAAAGATACCTTGAGCATCATTTAGGGTTTGTGTGTGCCTTCTCCTTGAGATGCTCTTCTCTCATACCCTAAGATTTGTTAAGTTCATACTTCAATCCATGTTGATCTGACATTGATGAAGCATTCAAAGCTTGGATTGAATCATGAACTCAACCCCTATTTAATGGCATCTTGACCTACCTCTCATAGATATACTCCTGTCATCAATGCCATTAATGGTGGTTTAGGTAGAAGCTTTCCTCATATAAAAGCCATATCCCCATATAGCCTCAACCTAAACTTAATCCCTCACCTTGGAATCTACAATGAGTCATCTGGAGCAAGGTTGCTGATCGAGGGAGCTGAAGAAGGTATCTTCCGTGCAAGCCGAAGCTTCTTCAACAAAGGCATCATCAAGGGACTCAATCAGCTAAGTATATTTAGTCTTTCGAGTCCAAGAAACCTCCTCAAGTTGAGATTTGGGTTTCAGAGTTTGAAGACCCAAACTCGTAAGAGTCCTTGCGTAGGACAAGTCCTTGAGTAGGACAAGCCCTTGTGTAGGACAAAGTGGTCATGGATTAGTCCTATGGAAGGATGAATCCATGTGTTGAGTCTTAAGTCCTTTTGTAGGCTGTTAAGGTTTATGGTTAACCTCATTTAAAACCATAGTGATAGTGAAATTCGGCCACTCAAGGAGTGAGTGGATCAGCCGGGAGTGGAGTAGGTACATAACCGAACCACTATAAAAATCCCTTGTTGTGTGATGAATGGATGAACTAATTTACTTCTTTCACATGTGCTTTTATTGATTTATACTCTGCATATCTTGTGTTCGAAGTAAGTTCTCTAAGAATACTTTGCATGATTACAAGTGTGTAATTGGGAAATTTAAAAAGTGTCCTATTCACCCCCCCTCTAGGACAAGGTAACTTGTTTCTTGCTTCTACAAAAGCGGTAATCAAACTTATACCGCATTTTCAGTTTTCACAATGAAAGGACCGATCCATCGAGACTTCAATTTCCCTGGAAATAAATGTAACCGAGAATTATACATAAGGACCTTTTGATTGATCGTGAAGGTCTTACAAAGGATGTTCCTATCATGGAACACCTTCGTCTTGTCCTTATAAATTCTTGCATTTTCATAAGCCTCGTTCCGGAGTTCCGCAAGTTCATTCAATTGAAGTTTGCGCAACGAGCTTGCCTTGTCAGAATCAAAATTCATCTTCTTTAGCGCCTAATATGCCCTATGTTCCAACTCCACGGGCAAGTGATAAGCTTTCCCATAGACAAGTCTATAGGGAGACATTCCAATGGGGTCTTGAAAGCGGTACGGTAAGCCCATAGTGCATCGGTAAGTCGAAGCGACCAATCTTTGTGATCGGGGTTCACTGTTTTTTTCAAAATATGTTTAATTTTCTTGTTGGATATCTCAACTTGTCCACTTGTTTGTGGGTGATAGGGAGTGCTCACCTTGTGATTGACGCCATATTTTTTCATTAAAGCTTCAAACGGGTGGTTAAAAAAATGGGATCCACCATCACTTATAATGACTCGAGGTGTTCCAAATCAGGAAATGATATTTTCTTTTAAGAAACGAATGACTGTTTTATGGTCATTATTCCGGCATGGAATCGCCTCGACCCATTTTGAAACATAGTCAACGACAAGCAGAATATATAAATTTCCAAAAGAAGATGGGAATGGACCCATGAAATCGATGCCCTAATAATAAAAAATTTTGATTGGTAAGATGGGATTGAGTGACATCATATTTTTACGGGATATTCCTCCCAATTTCTGACAAGGCTCACATGTTTTGCAAAACCCATGGGTGTCCTTGAACATGGTGGGCTAATAAAACCCACATTGCAGAATTTTGGCTGTGGTCTTCTTACCGAAATGTGGCCACCACACGGTTGAGAATGACAAAAGGAGATGATACTTTGTTGTTCATCATCCGGCTCACATCTCCTTATGATTTGATCGGGACAATACTTAAATAAGTATGGGTCGTCCATATGAATTTTCACACCTCGTTGAAGAACTTATCCTTATCTTGTTTTTTTCAATGTGTCAGAATTGTACCTGTAGCAAGATAGTTAGCAATGTTCGCATACCATGGTAATTGGGAGACTTTAAAAAGTTGTTCATCAGGGAACATGTTATTGATCGCGGTCGTCTCAGGGGAATCGGTGAGAACAAATCTAGAAATATGGTCGGCAACTATGTTTTCTACTCCTTTCTTATCACGTATTTCTATGTCAAATTCTTGGAGTAGGAGGATCCATCTTAACAAGCGTAGCTTAGCATCCTTCTTGGAGAGAAGGTACTTAAGCGCTGCATGGTCAGTGAATATGATGATCTTGGATCTGATCAAGTAGGACCGAAACTTGTCCAAAGCAAAAACTACGGCCAAAAGTTCTTTTTTGTAGTAGTGTAGTTTGCTTGAGCCGAGTTTAAGGTTCTACTTGCGTAGTAGATGGCGCACAAGGCTTCTTCTCTTTTCTTTGGTCTAACACAGCCCCAAAGCGTAGTCACTCCCATCACACATGATTTCAAAAGGAAGGCTCCAATCAGGTGGTTGCATTATGGGAGCACATGTCAACATACCTTTAAGTTTGTCAAAGGCATTTTGACAATCCTTATTCCACTCAAATGAGTTTTCCTTTTGAAGAAGGTTACATAAAGGACGAGAGAGTGAACTAAAGTCCTTTATGAACCGTCTATAGAATCTGGCATGTCCTAAAAAGGACCACACGTCTCGTATGCTTTTGGGGGATGGAAGGTTAGAGATAAGATCGATTTTAGCCTTGTCCACCTCAATTCCATTTTGTGAGATGATGTGACCAAGGACAATTCCTTTTTGAACCATAAAATGACATTTCTCCTAATTCAACACAAGGTTCTTGTCTTCACATCTTTTTAAAACAATTTTTAAGTGCACAAGGTACTCATTAAAGTTACAATCAAATACAGAGAAATCGTCCATGAAGACTTCAAGAATCATCCCCACCATATCAGAAAAAATACTCAACATACAACGCTGAAAAGTGGCAGGGGCATTACATAGTCTAAACGGCATCCTTCGATAGGCAAAAGTTCCGAATGGACAATTGAATGTTGTCTTCTTTTGGTCTTATAGGGCGATCACTATTTGGTTATATCCTGAATACCCATCAAGGAAGCAAAAGTGGGAATGACCCACCAACCTTTCTAAAATTTGATCAACAAATGGTAATGGGAAGTGGCCTTTCCTTGTTACTATGTTTAGCTTCCTGTAGTCAATGCACATTCTTCAACCGGTAGTGACTCTGGTTAGCACGAGTTCATTATTGGCAGTGGCTACGATGGTTATTCCAGATTTCTTAGGCACCACTTGAGTTGGACTCACCCATTGACTATTGGATATTGGGTAAATGATACCCACATCCAATAGTTTCAACACCTCAGCCTTAACCACCTCTTTCATGTTTGGATTGAGGCATCTTTGTGGTTGCTTAGATATCTTCACATTCTCCTCAAGGTGTATGGGATGAGTACAAATCAGGGTTCTATGCCTTTGAGATTCACAATTGACCATCCAATGGCACTTTTGTGCTATATTAGAGTGGCTATCAGCCTACTCTCTTGTTCCTCATCTAAGTGGGAAGAAATCACCACTGGATATGTCTCATCTCGACATAAATAAACATATTTCAAATCAGTGGGTAATGGTTTTAGGTCGAGCTTCAGTGCCTTGATATTAGATGGAAGCGGCTTATTCTCGCTTAAGGGCAAAGGCTCAAATGGTGCCTTCCATCTTTTATTATCAAGTACTGGCATAGAATTTAAAATGGCATTCATCTCTCTTATCATGTCATCATCAATCTCATGAGAATGGGCCAAGTATGCCTCCAAGGGATCGGAATAGAATGTCAGGAGGGATTTGTCTTCCATGAATGATTCAATCAGATTTATTTCGTGGACCTCGTCATCAACATCCTGTGGTTGTTTGCATAAATAAAAAATATTTAGCTCGAGTGTCATATTTTCAAAGGACATTTGTACCAGCCCATTTCTATAATTGATAATCAAATTTGAAGTGGCTAAGAAAGGGCGGCCAAGTATGAAAGGAATTTGAGCACCGGTTCCCACCACAGGATGTGTATCCAAGATAATAAAATCTACTTGATAGTAGAATTTATCGACTTGGACAAGGACATCTTCAATCATCCCTCTCGGTATATGAATATATCTATCCGCGAGTTGAAGTGTCATTTTGGTGGATTTTAATTCATAGACCGAGTATGGGATGAGGTTAAGACTTGCCCCAAGATCGAGTAAAGCTTGTTTAATCCGGTAGTCACCTATGATGCATAAAATGGTAGGACTACCTGGATCCTTGTATTTTTAGGGCACCTCTTATTTAATAATGACACTCAAATTCTCAGTCAAAAGTACTTTGTTGTGAACATTGTGTTTCCTTTTGACTATACACAATTCCTTTAGAAATTTGGCATAGGATGGTATTTGTTTTATAGCATCCAACAGCGGAATGTTGATCTTCACTTGCTTAAAAACCTCTAAAATTTCCAGGTTTTTGTTTAAAGGTTTGGGTGAAATCAACCTTTGTGGAAATAGGGCAACCGGCTTGTATTGCCTTTCCGGTTCTTTCTCATGTGGAGTGTTGTTCAAGATATCATCCTTATTGGCAATTTCCGGATCATTAGGCTTTGGGGCCTTCACCAGATTAGATTTATCAATTGTTTTGCCACTCCTCAAGGTGGTGATAGCTTGAACATGCTCCGTATTTTGGGAGGATGGGCTGACGTCTTGTATCTCAAATTGTGTTTTTGGGTTAGGGAAAGGTTGGGCAGGAAGTATGCCTTTCTCCCTAACACTAAGATGAGATTCAACTCTAGCCATTGAAGTTTTCAAATCATTGATGGCTTGAGATGAATTCTGATTGAATTTTAGTTGTTCTTGTATGAACCCATCTATTTTGTGAGAATTATTCTTGTTGTACTCAACCTGGGCCGAGACGAATGTACCCACTATTTCCTCAAGCGTAGCTTTTGGGTTATTGTTTGCATTCTCAAATGGCCCATTCCTCCAACTGAAATTGGGATGGTTCCTTCAACTAGAATTATACGTGTTCGAGTTTGGATTGCTAAATGGATGTTGATAGTTATTTATGGCATTTTATTGTTCTTGTAGAACTTCCTGGAATGCAGAGATTATAGGACAATCCTGTGTTGCATGTTGGTTACTATAACAAATTCCACAAATACTCTCAACTTCCTTAGTCTTTTCTCCCTTCCCTAATTTCATGGCCTCAACTTTTCTTGTGAGGCTAGCCACACGTGCACTTATGTTGTCTTCTTCGGAGAGGACATAGATTCCTCCATTTTCTCTTTGTTGGCTTATCTTGGGATTTGTTGGTTTAGTTGTATCCCAAGATTGTGTATTCTCGGCCAAGATATCAAAATAGTCCCATGCTTCCTCGGCTTCCTTATTCATGAATTCTCCATTGCACATCATCTCTACGAATTGGCGCATGGGCGAAGTCAGTCCTTCATAGAAAAAGCTTATTACCCACCAAATTTCAGAGCCATGATGTGGGCATGTGTTCAATAAGTCTTTGAACCTCTCCCAACATTGAAACAAGGTCACATCATCTTTTTGGGCAAAATTCATGATTAAGAGCCTCAACATGTTTGTTTTATGAGTAGGGAAAAACTTTTTAATGAATTCCCTAGTCATCCCAGTCTATGTGCCGATTGATCTTGGCCTTAATGCATGAAGCCAAGCCTTAGCCTTCTCTTTAAGAGAAAAATGAAATAACCTAAGTCTCACAACATCATCAGATATGTTTGCAAAGTGCAACGTGGCTATCACCTCATCAAATTCCTTAAGATGTTGATATGCGCTCTCACTGTCTAAACCAAGGAACTTGGGAAGGAGTTGGATTACTCCCAGTTTTAAATCAATATTCCTTGCATTGGTTGGAAAAATTATGCATGAGGGAGTACTCGCTCTTGCAGGTTGCAAGTGATCACGTAAAGTTCTAGGTCGAAGAACATTCTCAACCTCATTATCACCCGTTTTGATTTGGCCCAAATTTTGATTGGCCATAGGGTTGGGTTGATTCTCAGCCATACTATCAGACAAAATTGGATAGTTTAAACATTTCTTAGTATGTGGCTCCTTATCAATCCCTTCAACAATTTCCCCCTTCACTAATGAGTCGGTTATTAGAATCCCAAACCCAATGTGACATGCAAATCTCAGAAAAGTAAAAAAATTAAAAAGGGTCAGAAAAACCTAATTGAAGTGACTTCTTCGACTCCTAGAATCCCTGCAAACAAAGCAAAACAAAACAAACAAACTAAGTTAGTAGGGCTCCTAAAAATCTCAAATAGAGAGCTAACCAAATAGATTTCTGAAATTGAATGTATAGAGAATTCTTAAACTAAAAGTGAATGTAATCAATATAAAAGAGCACTAGGGGTCTAAGGATCCACTTGTAGCAATCCTGAATGCATAATTCGCTGTGGTTTCCCAATTACACAACTAGAATCGAAATCAAATTCTATCTAGTCGGATGATAGAGCGGTTGTAACATACAATTTGTTATAGTCAAATTGCTGTGGTCGAAGATAGCGAAGACTCGAGACGTGCGAGCACCTTTATGACGGTATCTGACAAGCGAGCACCCTTATGACAGTATTCGACTTGGGAACCCACCTGGTCGAGGCTTGCATATTGGACAAGTACAACACACAACCATAGAGTCACCGAGTCCTTATGGTCGAGGCTCGAATATTAGGAAAGTACAGAATACCCTTCTAGGTATACGAGCCTCTCAATAGTGGTTGTCAAAAGAGTTTGCATCTCAAATCAGCGAGGAGTTATCTTCGAGCCCGAGCGTCCTCCACCTTTTCAGTACCAGCAGCCCATATAGACCAATGTTGGGCCCATCTTGATTCATAGTTCCGAACCTCAGAGGATCGTCATCAGGGAACATAATTGACTAGAGGTCTAATTGGATTGGACCATTCCCTTATCTCGGGATCAATAGGATAAACATCTTATCCCCAGAAATCAGTGGTAATCTTGACGTCTTGCATAATAGGTTGGGTCATTTGGATCTATATAAATGGACGGCTTCATCGATAAGAAAGGTACACAATGCGCAATCCCTAAGTCTGAAATCATATCCTTTCCTTTTACAAGATATCCCGTCTAACTTAACCTTCGGAGGGCCAACGGCTGGACGCCGGGCACCCTTAGTTTTCCTTGGTGTCCTTTCAAGTTTGGAAGAAGGCTGTCTTGAAGGAAGGTGAATGTCTGGGGGCCTCTGTTACCAAATTCGACGTAAACAGATTGGCGTCATCTGTGGGAAGTTTTGATTGTCAAGGTTAGCCATTCTCATCACTGATCACAGTCCTCCCACCATGCCTCCCAAAAAGACAGTTCATCCTTCCACTTCAAGGCAGACGCTACCACCGCCTGACATTACCGAACCAGCTCCCATCCCTCATACTACTTCGACGGGCATCCCCCAAGAAGATCCCAACATGCCATCACAAAACCCATTATTCGATGCCACCGAAAATCAAGAAGATGTCATGCATTTCCTCGGAAATACACTTCCAACCCTCAACGCCGGATTTCAGGACTTATCTAATCGGCGTGATCAGCATTTCCTGAAGCCCCAGCGACAACCTTTTGAAGGGTTGATGGCGCAACCTATACCAGTGGCTTCCAGACATTCCGCGGATGAGCCACAGGTCCAACCAAATCATCCTCCGTAAAATCGAATGCCACTTGGCAACCAAGCCCCTATACTGCCCCCGCATTCCATACACTCTAGTACTTCCCGGCAACAGTGAAATTACGGTTTTACCGCTTATAGAGATACTTGGAGATATGCCTAATGTCCTAGAGGGGGGTGAATAGGACTTTTTAAATTCCAATTACAATTAAAAACTGATCAAGTCAATCTTATCAACTAAGATTATCACAATAACATTCAAGGCATTTATATGAGCAATTTGTAAGCAAGGACTATCATAGGCATTTCATCAAACAGTTAGCATTCATGATTGACTAAACCATTCAACACATAGCAATCATTCAATCTCATAATGCACAACGATTTATAGTGGTTCAGTTTCCCTACTCCACTCCCGGTTCACGATCTCAACCTATGAGACCACCGGATTTCACTATAGTCTTGGTTTTAAATCAGGTTAACCATCAACCTTGACATCCTTTGATCTAGGACCACGTTTACCATCCACCGATGGCCCAATTCAGGGACTTTGACGAGTTTGGATCTTAAACTCTCACCAATCCTAATCCAAGGATGGTCACGTACACTCCCACCGGAGTTTCCCAATCCAGGGAATAGTGATTCAATAAATGGACTCTCAAAAACTAGACATACCTAGACGATTAAGCCCCGATTCGATGCCTTTGATGAGTAGCTTCAGCTCCACGTGATTCAGCTTCTCTTTGTGCTCCCAAGATCAACTACCAATGTAAATGATGAGGTTATGTTGATGCCGGGTAGTTGGGAGAGAGTTGGTCTAGTTCCTCTTACCTATTCAATGCAATGGTAATGAGGGAACTACCAAACTTCAAGCATTCAATGGTTATAAACGAACTCATAAATATATTCCGAAGGTAGGTCAGCCATGAATGAAGGTCTTGAGTTCATACTTCAAACCGAGCTTTGAATACTCATTAATAAGCCATTAACGGCTAGGTTTGAATGATGAACTCAAGGGGGACAGGAGCAAAGAGGGTAGGAGGATGTGAGTAAAAGCTCTCTCTCTTAGCTCTTGAAGGGTGTTGAATGCATACCATGAAAGACCACAAGTCATGGCTATATAGAACCCCAAATGATGGCCCCAACGGATCTAAAACGGTCACGACCGACCTGTCAGAGAGGGGTCTCAACCGGTCGGACGGACCGGTCGGAATTCAAATCACTAGGCCATATCTGGGTCTGCCCGACCGGTCAAGACCGGTCGGATCCTCTTGCTGGAGGAATTCAATAATACAGGCCGACCGGTCAAGACCGGTCGGCACACCTTGCTGGACAACATGAGGAATGCAGGCCGACCGGTCAAGACCGGTCGGCTGCGCTTGCTGGAATAACTTAGTATAACTGGCCGACTGGTCAAGATCGGTCGGCTGTCAATCTGAACATATTACAGTAAGTTCTCTATCTTGATAATGTCCCTGGCCGACCGGTCAAGACCGGTCGGCTGTCCAGCTGATTTCATCACAGCAAGCCTCTAACTTCTTTTGATGCACCTGGCCGACCGGTCAAGACTGGTCGGCTGTCCAGCTGAATATACTACAGCAAGGTGCTATTGAGTTGAGGAGCCTGGCCGACCGGTCAAGACCGATTGGCTGTCTAGATACTTTGATTACAGCAAGGTTGCTGTCCATTTCTTACAGTTCTGCCCGACCGGTCAAGACCGGTCGGCTGTCTAGATGATCTTGTCACAGAGGGTTTGCTGGACCAAGTCTTTCAACGCAACGCAACAGCGGATCACTTCAATGATGAGGCATGAAGTGATTTGGTGCATGGGGTCCAATGTATGGACATATCTTCAATTACGTTTTGCACCAGCCATGGACCACAAGTCTGATCAACTTGGGCAAGAGTCGAGAGGGAATGGGATAAGATATGTGAGTCATTACGCCATTCTTTGATGTTTCGGGTTTCCTATGATCGATCTATATGCAACTTACCTGAGATCTTGTTTTAGCATGAGCTTGAGCAATGGAGGAAGCATAATCTTCAAGTCTTGGTCTTCAATTCTTCGACCGGGGCTCACACGACAAGACGCAACCAACCAACACGCCAATTGACAACAAAAGGTGTACTAACAATCTCCCCCTTTGTCAATTGCGTGACAAAACATCTAACCTAGACAAATCATGACTCCTTATCATGATTGACCCTTAAACAGAAAGAAATATACACCCACTTACATGTCTATACAAATATACAAAATAATCTTTACAAAAGGACATGTACAGACTCGATTTTCTTCAAAATCTCCACCTCAAGCTTGCACCTACAAAGTCCTGCAAAAAGATATAATCGGACCTTCTAGGTGGGATGATTGTCCCCCTTTTTGTTAGTAATTGACAAGGGTTAGCCAGCAAAAAGATATGCCTAATAAAGCTGCAAGGCTAGCGCCGAAAATATGTCAATCACATAAGACAGGGAAGAGATATAGAAATTTAAGCCCTAAGGAGATTTAAAGAACAAATCATGCCAGATATACAAGTAATCATGAAAGCATAGAGGGCTTATAGCCCAATCAACCAACCACCCCTCCAGATGTATATCTAGACGAACACAAAACACAAAGCATGAGCTAAAAAGGGCAAACGTACCCAAACCATCCAACCTCCCACAGATATTCAATAAAAGATCAAAAGCTCATATAAAAAGATATAACTATAGCATCCATATATATACCAAAATGGACAAGTAGCCCAATGTAAATATGTATCAATTCGTGCAAAATATACAGACAACCCATAAAAGATAATGCATGAAATCCAGACAAGGTCGTTGGTCATACAAAAAGTAACTGTGACCAAGACATGAGACTAGTAATCTGTTCCATCTCCCAGATCAGGGGGTGGAACATCCCCATGTGCCACGAGCTCCCATATCTCTATCCGCCTCTCCAACTGTGCGAGGCGAGTGACAAGGGCCTCCTGCTGTACAAGTATGGTGGCCTGACCCTGCAAAATCTGGTCCCTAGTCTGCTCGAGCCTGTCTAGCCGCTGAAATATACTCTCCCTAAGCTGGCAAAGCTCAGCAATGTATGAAGGTGGATCCACGGAAGGGGATCGTCGTCGAGAAAAAGCTCTAGGAGGCGTATTGAATCGACCCGGAGCTACTCGCGGATCGAGGGATGGATCAGAGGAAGGAGCTGATGGTGAAGTGTGGGAAGGGCCAGCGGAGGCAGGTGGAGCCTCAGGCTGGGACGGCTCGGCCAGATCTTGCTGCTGCTCCTGCAAAAGACGATTTTGGATGACTTCTTTGGTAAGCTCCATAAGAGCAATGAGGGTACGGTTGATAATGACAGGCTTGTGAACTTTATTAGTACCGACAATGTCAATCTCATTAGCTAATGTGCATATGAGATGCCCGAAAGGTAGACTGGTGGAGTTTCCATCGTCTCGCAGGATAACCTGGTGAATGATGTTCATGATCCAGGTTGGGAGGCAAAGCGGATGACCTGACCTACAAGATAGAGCAACCGAAACATGGATTCGGTGACATCCACCTTGTTACTCATCCGCGGGTATACATTGCGGAAGAAAAGGTTGTGCAGAATGTGGAAATTCCATGACATAGAGGACGCTCGAAGCACACCTCCAACCCATTTGGGTGTCCCATCACCACATAGGAATTGGACAATAACAAGGTTAGGTTTGGGACCTAGCGTGGCGAAATCGAAAGGGGACTCCTTAACAATAGGAATGCCAACAAATTCTGAGATGGATTTCAAAGTGAAACGGCATAGCCGATCACCAACCTCGACTTTAAAACAGGGGGGAGAGGTAGTGACATGGACATAAGATGCATAAAATTTCTGAACCATGTCAAACTGGACCGGACCCCCTGTTAATGTCAGATTTTATAACAGGATCCTCCGGACGTTCGCCTTCTCTCCAATAGAGATTTCCTCCGCCAAACCGGAAAGAGGACAGAGCAACTAAGGGTGGCTGGACTCCAGCCGTTAGCCCTCCGATGCTTAAGTCAGGCCAAAGCAAGAAGAAGAGCAGCCAAGCAAAATGGGATCGAGATTATTGTCTGTACCTTTCCCTCAATGGAGTCGTCCCTTTATATAGATCTGGAGCGGTTCAATCTGTTACGCAAGATATCGAGATCCCGTTGATCTCGTATACGATACTGAGATCTTGCCGATTTCATGGGATAAGATCCGCATATTTAGAGACGAGATCCAACCCAATGACTTATTTCGGCAATCACGTTCCTTGATGACAATCCCTTGAGATCCGGAACCACCAGAGAAGGTAAGCCCAAAAAACGACCTATACGGGCTGCCGGTAGGCGTAGTAATAGCGCTGATCGCTCATGTAGAGCTGGAAACCGTAGTTGGAGTCATAGCCAGCGAAAAGGAAGGAGACGCAGATAAGACGGAAACCACCGAACTGGGTGTAGCCCTGCCTGGTATCGCAGAGGGATTGAACAAGCTGCCCGACGGGAATCGGGTGCTGGTACTGAAGGTTAAGAGATGTAGCCGCAGAAAAGCTGTTCGCATGTTGGAACCTGGTCACGAGTCCAAGTGCTCGCTCATTTTGACGTAACACCTTTCAACGACTTGTGAGAAGGTCTGCTCGCTGTTCAAGAAGGGAATCTTTGCTTCGCTTTATCTGACCATCGGATAGGGGAGCTCGAAGCCTTGCGAATAGATGCTCCGTATTTATCCATCCTACGACTTTCGAGCATATGATCTCGAAAGTCGAATGGGCATCCCGCACTTACTCGATCTGCGACCCTCGATCAGATGATCTCGAGAGTCTAATGGGTTCTTCCGTACTTTCCCAATCTGCGACTCTCGATCAGATGATCTCGAGAGTCTAATGGATTCTTCCGTACCTTCCTAATCTGCGACTCTCGATCAGATGATCTCGAGAGTCGAATGGGCGTCCGTGTACAATTTTTAATAGCTGAGCTGGTCTCCATTATTTTGTCTATAACAGATGCCCCCCAAGTCCTTGCCGCTAAGAATTTTTAAGGGAAGGACTTAGCTCACTATCACACGTAACCGCCCGATGCCTTCATCGAGAATGGAACCTCACATGATGGGCTGGAATTAATGAGCACCAGCTTTCCGCAGCCTTTCCGCAGACAGAAAATGAAGGGGCGCTTGCCACGTGTTTAAGGAGTTAATGGGCGTGCCTGCTTGAGTGCTGCGTTGAAGGAGGGACTGCCACGTGCCATCAGATACGGCGGAATGATTGCCTATAAATATACGGAGTCCGCCATTTCTTTGATTTTCTACAGAAGCTTTTCGAAAGGAACTTGCAGTCTTCTCTTTCCATTCTTCTTCCTCCGGTGCTCCTTTTCTTTCTTTCTGTTTTTAGTATACTTCCTTTTTCTTTTCCTTCTTTTGTTTTTATCTTCTCATGGCTGGGAACTCTGACGAGACCACCGTCCCTCTCGGTGATGCCACTCCGGAATCCTCTGCCTCCAGCAGTGCGAGGGTTCCGGTAGGGAGATACACTGCAGCCGGATATCCTTCCGTTTTATCGGAGGACCGGCTGGCTGAGTTATGGGAGAGATACCTGATCCCCGACTCAGTCACTCTCCGCTTGCCCGGAGATGGAGAGACACCAGACTCCCCCCCCCCCCCCCCCCCCCCCCCCCCCCCCCCCAGGATGCGTAGCTTTTTATGAGTACCAGCTTATCCTGGGGGTACGCCTCCCCCTCCATCCCTTCATCCGCGATGTTCTCCGGTGTTACAAGATTGCCCCCGGGCAACTCATCGTGAACGGGTGGAGGGTAGTTCTGGGCTCCTTTGCCCTCTGGCTCAGGCCGGCAACGGGAAACTCACGGCGGAGGAGTTCCTCCGTATGTTCCGTCTGAAGAAAGCTCCCTCCAGCGAAGGCTGGTATTATTTGTGTTATTGGCATCGGGATAACTTCGTGTTGGGGAAGCCCTCCTCGAACTATCCAGGCTGGAGGAAGCGGTGGTTCTATGCTTCCGGGAACTGGGAGTCTGCCTCCTCCAGGGGTCCAGGAGTGACCCGATTTTTCTGTGAAGGTAGGCATAATCCCGCATTGTGCAGTTTCTTCAGTTAGGTTTTTAGGGTTTTTGCTTCATTTGACCCCTGTTTGTGCTCGCAGGTATCCCGGCCTTGAGAAAACCAAATTTGAAGGGAGGGATCAACGAGAAAATTGTAAAGGTGTACAAGGTGCCTGTTGGTGATAGGCATATCGAGGCTTGCCTGTCTCCCTCGGGACTTGCTGCAGCGGGCTTAATTTCCAGAAGAGAGGTTGAGATGACGAAGGCTGGAGAGAAGAGGGGTCTGCTACCCCGACTGAAGGGCACGGGCTCCAAGAGGCAGAAGAGAACACCTGCCGAACCATCTCAATCATCCATCCGCACGGGTAGCGATCAGCCTGCCCTTCCCGCGATCATGGCGGGGGCCCCGGCTGGGCCCACTATTCCCTCACTGGTGGTCGCACCTGGACCGCCAGTGATTAACATTGCTGACAATTCCCCGAATGGGGCGGGGTCCGGCTGCCCCCCAGCTGGAGAGGCTCGAGAGCAGATGGAGCCTCAAGAGCCGGCTCCTGCTCGCGAACTGATCCCTGCTGCTGAGCAAGGATCTGCTCGCGAGTCAATGCCTCCCCCTTGCGAGACGGCCGGGTTGGTCGTTGCCCAACCGTCAGGGAGCGGGACATATTCTATTCCCCGCCACCTCCATCCAGTATGCAAATTTTTTGTTTGAGAACGTCCCTCCTCATGCCTTCGGTTCTCTTCCCGAGCCAAGCCCTGAGAATCTTCTCCTCGAAGCGGGGATGAGGATGGTTCAGGTAAGACCTCGTCAAGACCTGCTTTAATCTGTTATTACATTCCAGAATACTCTCTCATATTTTTCATCTCTTTTGCAGGGCTTAGATCTTATCCTGCGAACGAGGCGTGATATCGTTGCCGCCCGTCGCACGATAGATGAAGCTGAGGGAAAGAGGACTGCCTTGGAGAAGGCAGTTCAAGGAAGAGATCAACTGCTCAAGGCTCGTGAGGCGGTGATCGCGAAGAGAGATGAGGAGAAGAAGATCCTCATCGAGAAAATCCAAGTCCTGAACGATAGGTATCAGGCCTTGGACTCAGACTTCGTGAAGCTCACGGGTTTGAAGGAGAAGGCAGAGAGAGAGAGGGAGATCTTTCGCCAAGACAAGATCTCGTTGGAAGAGCAGTTCGCGGAGGCCAGGTCGCAGCTCAAGGAGGCCTACGACAACCTGACCAAGGAGCGCTCCGCTCTTGCACAGCTCAAGGACGACTCGATCCACTGGGACGAGGAGAAAGTCGCCCTTGTAAAAATGCTCTCGGAGGAAGGTCCTCGGGCAATTTCTGAGTTCCGGACTTCGCAGCTATATGACGACGAAAGGTATGAGTCATATGATTCTGGTCGCGACTTTGCACTAAGAGTAGTGCAACGAATGATCCCATCCTTTGATATGGGGGAATTTGGTCGAGTCACGACCATCATAGCTGCCGAAGAGCAAGCTGCTGCTGAGAACGAGGTGACTGAAGCCACGCAGGCTGGAGGGGCTCCAGAAATGGGCCCTGAAGTCGAGAGCACAGCTCCTCCTCCAAGAGATTGATTTTCTCTTTCCTCTCTTTGTACTCGTGAGCAGATATTTGTGTAAACATTTTATCGTCAATGACAAGATATTTTTTGGAAGTGTTGTTCTTGTTTACTCTTTCCTTTTCATGTAATGAATGCCTTCCTGTTGCAATGAGCTATGCTCAACCCGAGGGGTCGTAGCGATCATGCCCTCGTGGAGAGACTGATCTATCGATTGAGATTTTGATTCCACCAAGGGCAGAAGGTTGGTCAAGAGAGCACGTATGCTCCCTTCGGGGCTATCTTTAATCCATAGAATGGAGAAGCAACCAACTAGTAACGATTTCAGTCCTACCAAGGGCAGGCAATTGGCCAAGAGGATGTGTATATTCTCTTCGGGGCTATTCAAATCCAAATAAAATGGGATGGCAGCCAAAAGGTAGTTTTATCCCTACCAAAGGTAGGCAATTGGTCAAGAGATGGTATGCATTCTCTTCTGGGCTATTCAGGTCCATGTAAATGGAGTAGCGACCAAAAGATATCTTTCACTTTATTCATAAAAATGTCGTAATGAACTACATCGATTCTAGGGATAGTATCGTAGCAAATGCTCCACGTGCCAAGGGCGACGTACGGGCTTTCCCTGCATGTCTTCAAGGTAATAAGTACCGGGTCGCACAATCCTAACAACCCGATACGGGCCTTCCCAATTTGGATCCAGTGAACGAGCGGGAACTCCAAGATTTTGCCTTAGTACCAAATCTCCAGGCTGGAAGGATCTAGGCCGAACCTAGCATTTCGATAACGAGCAATACGTTGTTGATATGCTGCCACTCGTACTTGGGAAGCATTTCTTCGCTCTTCCAAGAGATCGAGATGAAGTCGGAGATTTTCCTGATTACTCGCGGGGTCATACTGCTCGATCCGATATGAGGGCACTTGCATTTCCATTGGTATCACTGCGTCGACACCAAATGCTAAGGAAAAAGGGGTTTCACCTGTTGATGTACAAGCCGTGGTTCTATATGCCCATAATACTTCTGGCAGAAGTTCTGGCCACACCCCTTTACATTCACCTAGCTTGGTCTTTAACTGGTGCTTGATGATCTTATTCACTGCCTCGACCTACCCATTCGCCTGAGGATGATATGGAGAAGTGCGGAGATTATGTATCTTCCATTTTTCACAGAATTCATCAAAGGCTGCGTTGTCGAACTGCGTTCTGTTGTCGGTAATTATAGTGTGAGGAAGTCCGAAACGGCATATGATATTTCTCCATATGAACTTAGTGGTTTGTTTCTCAGTAATCTTGGCTAATGGTTCTGCCTCGGCCCATTTGGTGAAGTAATCAACCGCTACAATCACGAACTTATTTTGTCCCTTGCCCATGGGCAGGGGTCCAATGATATCGACCCCCCACTGAGCGAAAGGCCAAGGGCTGTCAACTGGAGTCATCCGTTCGGAAGGTACATGGGGTATAGGTGAATATCGCTGGCACTTGTCACATTTTTTAGAAAATTCA
The DNA here is from genome assembly GCA_003013855.2 of Liriodendron chinense. Classification (NCBI taxonomy): domain Eukaryota; kingdom Viridiplantae; phylum Streptophyta; class Magnoliopsida; order Magnoliales; family Magnoliaceae; genus Liriodendron; species Liriodendron chinense. The sequence goes on along the minus strand of ML058490.1, from coordinate 456,456 downwards.
ATTGCATCTGCTTTCATAGTGGGCCAATAATATCCTTGCCGCATCGCCTTATATGCTAGGGATTGCCCCCTGGGGTGATTACCACAAGCCCCCTGGTGTACTTCGTCTAGAACATGAAGTGCTTCTTCTGGATAAAGACACCTTAAATAAGGCAAGGAGAAACTTTTTCGCAACAATATTCCGTCATGCAAGGTGTACCTGGAAGCTCGAAGCCAAATTTGTCTTGCAGCTTTCTTGTCGTCTGGTAGATATCCTTCTCTAAGATAAAAGATGATGGGATCCATCCAGCACGGAGACGATTGTACCGATATTACTTGCTCAAGAGCTGATTGGTCGATACTTAGGTTCTGGCGATGCTCGATGGGGATCGAGTGTGCTATCTCAGATTCTGGTGCAGAAGCGAGCTTTGCCAATGAGTCGGCAAGTTGGTTCTGCTCGCGAGGAATATGAATTATTTCATAGGTCTTCAGTTTTGCGAGCAGGATGAGTACACGAGACTTGTATAAGGCCATCCTTTCTTCTTTGGCTTCAAATTCACCAAGAACTTGGTTGACAATGAGCTGGGAGTCACTATGAATCAACAGATTTTGAATTGCAAGGACAATGGCTAATTCGAGGCCGACGATCAGGGCCTCATATTCTACTTCATTATTTGAGATGTGAGAATCGAAACGTAGAGCATATTGGAAATGCGACCCGTCGGGAGCCACTAAAATCAGGCCCGCTCCGCTACCAGTGGCCCGCGATGACCCGTCCACGAAGAGTGACCAAGGAGGCTGGTCGCTGGTCATAGTATTATCATCAGGAGAGTACGTGAATTCGGCGATGAAATCGGCCACGGCCTGGCCCTTTACCGCGGTCCTAGGGCAGAATGAGATATCGTGCTCGCTGATCTCGACTGCCCATTTAGTTAACCGTCCGGAAGCCTCAAGTTTTTGAAGGACTTGTCGTAGCGGATGATTCGTTGGTACTAAAATAGCATGGGCCTGAAAGTATGGTCGCGGTTTTCGAGCTGCCGTGACTAAAGCTAGGGCCAGTTTCTCCATATCAGAATACCTAGTTTCTGCCTCAACCATTGCTCGACTGATATAATAAACGGGCCTCTGCACCCCGGAATCTTCTCTCATTAAAGCGGCACTAACGGCCGTAGTGGACACAGAGAGATAAAGAATGAGTTGCTCATGTGCTACAGGTTTAGATAAAATGGGGGGTGTGCTCATGTATAGCTTCAATTGTTGAAAGGCTTCCTCACATTGTGGCGTCCATTTCCAATCAGACTTGGCCGTTGCACGAAAGAGTTTGAAGAATGGTAAACATTTGTCAGATGCTCGCAAGATGAACCTGTTTAACGATGCGATGCGACCAGCCAGACGCTGGACGTCCTTCAGAGTGGCGGGGGATTTCATCTCAATCAATGCTTTTATTTTCTCAGGATTAGCCTCAATTCCGCGTTGGCCAACCATGAACCCGAGAAATTTCCCTGCAGACACACCGAACGCACATTTTTCTGGGTTCAATTTCATTTGATACCTCCTCATTAGGTCGAAGGCTTCTCGAAGATCAGAAATATGATCATCTTCTATAGTGCTTTTCACGAGCATGTCATCAACATAGACTTCCATATTCCTACCAATCTGAGCAGTGAATATTTTGTTGACGAGATGTTGATAAGTGGCCCCTGCATTTTTAAGACCGAATGGCATTACCTGGTAACAATATAATCCCCGATCTGTGATAAAAGCTGTATGCTGGCTATCAGGTGGGTGCATCGTTATCTGGTTGTAACCAGAATAAGCATCCATAAAGCTAAGCAGAGCATGTCCAGCTGTTGAATCGACCAACTGGTCGATCCGCGGCGTCGGGAAGCTATCTTTGGGACATGCTTTATTCAAGTCTGAATAGTCGACGCACATTCTCCATTTGCCATTAGCTTTCCGGACGAGAACCACGTTCGCGACCCACTCTGGGTAGTCAACTTCTTTTATGAAATTGACTGTGAGTAGCTTTTCAACTTCAACTTTGATCGCCATTTGCCTTTATGCAGTGAAGGCTCGTCGACACTAGTGTACGGGTTTATGCTTTGGATCGATATTGAGACGATGCACGATGACGTTGGGGTCGATGCCTTGCATATCTTTATGAGACCAAGCAAACACGTCCTGGTATTCAGTGAGGAAACGGATCAAATCTTCGCGGTGGACACTGGTTAAAGAGGATCCAATGTACACGATCTTAGACGGGTCGTCTTCGGTCAGGTGAATCGCTACTGTTTCCTCCCCAGGAGTTCCTGACTTAAGAGCGTTCTCTCTCGGATCCAACGAGGTGTTGGTAGATAAGGTGGGTGAACCTTGTACTATCTCCATAACGGGAGTCGCTTGAGCCTTCTTTCGATCTTGGAGGGCTATCTGGTAGCAAGACCGTGCCTCCTGTTGACTTCCTCGCATGACCCCGATACCATTTGGGGTAGGAAATTTGACACACAGATATGAAGGATGCAAGGCTGCCCCGACCTTGGTAAGAGACAGCCGCCCCAAAATGGCGTTATATGCCGATTTTCGATCCACCACTAGGAAGTTTATGAAGACGGTGGTCTTCGCTGGACTCTCTCCAAAAGTTACTGGGAGATCGATACTTCCTTCAGGTGTTACTACCTCACCTCCGAAGCCGACTAGGGGGGTCGAAACTGGCTTGAGTAGGCTTCTGGCAAGTGCTATTTTGTTGAAAGCCTCCAAGTATAGAATATCGGCTGAACTACCTGTATCCACCATAATTCGATGAGTCAAATAATTCGATACCTTCAATGTGACTACGATGGAGTCTTCGTGAGGGAAGTGAATTCCCTTTGCATCTTCGAGAGTGAAGGAAATTGGAGGATGACTGGTTTTTGACGAGCTAGACGTCTGTTCCAGCCAGTAGATTTGCTGGGGTTCTCTGGATGCCTTTCGAGCGTATGCTTTTCTTGAAGCTTGAGAGTCACCCCCGCAAGCTGGTCCCCAACGATAGTGCGAATTTCTCCCGTGGGCTCAGCATCCTCTTGGTCAGTTTGATGATGAGGTTGTTCCTTTTTGCGAGTCGAGGTGTTCGCCGTTTCTGGTGATCGATTTTTACGAGCAACATAATCCTGGAGATGGCCTTTTCGAATGAGAGCTTCGATATGGTCTCGTAGAGAGATGCAGTCCTGGGTTCTATGCCCATGATCTTTGTGGTAGTAACAGAACTTGCTCTTGTCTTTCTTCTCGGGATCAGATTTGATCTTTGCAGGCCACTTCACATATGGCTTGTGTTTAATCTCCATTAGAACCTTTTCATGAGACTGATTAAGAGGAGTGTAGTTATGATATTTACCGGAGTAAGGCTTCTTGGGAGAACGATCGCGTTGATCACGATGATATTTTTTATCTGCAGAAGAGGTTCCCTCTGGCTTGCGTTTCTTACCCTGTGCCCCATGGCGTGTCAACGCGACTTCTTCTGCATTGATGTACTTCTGAGCTTTGGCTTGGAATTCTGCCATAGTTTTCGGTGGGCTTTTATCCAAGGCAAACCTGAATTTTTCGCTCGTTATTCCTGCTATGAGGGCTGCGAGCCCTTTTTCCTCGGTATAACCTTCAGTTTGAACGGCTTCAGCGGTGAATCGTACTGTGAACTCTTTTATCGTTTCCCCATGCTGCTGTTTTAAATTCATCAGATGGGAAGCTGGCTTCTTGACGCGGATGCTTCCCATGAATTGAGAAAGGAATATCTCCGATAACTGAGAAAAGGAGCCGATGGAACGAGGCTTTAATCCTCGGAACCACGTACGAGCTGCCTCCTTCAATGTTAGGGAAAAGGCCCTACACATGATTTCTGAACCATGTCCCTCCAACTCCATGAGGGACCTGTATGTTTCCAGGTGTTCAAGAGGATCGTCAATACCTGTGTACGGGATGATAACAGGAGTTCGATACTTTCTGGGTAACGGGGCTTCCATAACCTCGCTGGTGAAGGGGGATTCGGATTGATGAATCGCTGCCATGACTGTGGATGGTCGATTTGCCTGGTATCGCTGTTCCATGACATCAAAACGATCATGGATTCTTTTGAGATCTCCTTCCCATGGTAGGGTATAGCTTGATGTTTCGGCGGTGGAGCCCTGCGGTTGAGGTTGTCGAGACGAGCTAGAATGTATAGAATGTGGAGACGGCACAGGGGGATGGCTGCCAAGTGGTGGGACCTGTGGTTCGTCCATAGAATGTCTGGAAGCCACTGGTATGGGTTGCGGTGGTAAACCTTCGGAGGGTTGTCTTTGCGGTTCAGGAAAATGCTGATCAAGCCGATTCGACAGGGCTTGAACTCCGGCATTTAGAGTCAGAAGAGTGTTTTCGAGGAAACGCAAGACATCGTCTTGATTTCTAGAGGCCTCCAATAATGGATTTGTTGATGGCATATTCGGGGCTCCTTGAGGGATATTCGTCGACGTGGGTGGAAGAGTAGGTACGGATTCCGTCTCATCAGGCGGAGGTGGTGCCTGCCTTGAAGTCGAAGGATGAACGGCCTTTTTAGGAGGCATCGCCGAAAGATTTTTTATCGGAGGAACGATTGATTTTGACGATCAAGTCGTTCCCACAGACGGCGCCAAACTGTTAATGTCAGATTTTGTAACAGGATCCTCCGGACGTTCACCTTCTCTCCAATAGAGATTTCCTCCGCCAAACCTGAAAGAGGACAGAGCAACTAAGGGTGGCTGGACTCGAGCCATTAGCCCTCCGATGCTTAAGTCAGGCCAAAGCAAGAAGAAGAGCAGCCAAGCAAAATGGGATCGAGATTATTGTGTGTACCTTTCCCTCAATGGAGTCGTCCCTTTATATAGATCTGGAGCGGTTCAATCTGTTACGCAAGATATCGAGATCCCGTTGATCTCGTATACGATACTGAGATCTTGCCGATTTCATGGGATAAGATCCGCATCTTTAGAGACGAGATCCAACCCAATGACTTATTTCGGCAATCACGTTCCTTGATGACAATCCCTTGAGATCCGAAACCACCAGAGAAGGTAAGCCCAAAAACCGACCTATACGGGCTGCTGGTAGGCGTAGTAATAGCGCTGATCGCTCATGTAGAGCTGGAAACCGTAGTTGGAGTCATAGCCAGCGAAAAGGAAGGAGACGCAGACAAGACGGAAACCACCGAACTGGGTGTAGCCCTGCCTGGCATCGCAGAGGGATTGAACAAGCTGCCCGACAGGAATCGGGTGCTGGTACTGAAGGTTAAGAGATGTAGCCGCAGAAAAGCTGTTCGCATGTTGGAACCTGGTCACGAGTCCAAGTGCTCGCTCATTTTGACGTAACACCTTTCAACGACTTGTGAGAAGGTCTGCTCGCTGTTCAAGAAGGGAATCTTTGCTTCGCTTTATCTGACCATCGGATAGGGGAGCTCGAAGCCTTGCGAATAGGTGCTCCGTATTTATCCATCCTAAGACTTTCGAGCATATGATCTCGAAAGTCGGATGGGCATCCCGCACTTACTCGATCTGCGACCCTCGATCAGATGATCTCGAGAGTCTAATGGGTTCTTCCGTACTTTCCCAATCTGCGACTCTCGATCAGATGATCTCGAAAGTCTAATGGATTCTTCCGTACCTTCCCAATCTGCGACTCTCGATCAGATGATCTCGAGAGTCGAATGGGCGTCCGTGTACAATTTTTAATAGCTGAGCTGGTCTCCATTATTTTGTCTATAACACCCCCCATGTGGAGTACAGGGCCCCAATTTATGGCATTCAAAATGGAAAGAACATTATAGTCGGCCAAGTCAACCAATTTGACTGATTTTTCACAAACCACCTCCTTGTCCTTGAAATCATCCCAATGGATGGAATGGGATAAAACATTTTTCCCCAAGATTGAGATTGAACAGGGGGAACAGAAGATGAGGTAGCCCCTTTCCCTTTTGAAGCGATTTTCTTGGTCTTTAAAGGGCGAGGAGGAGGAGGCTTAGGTTTTTCCTTGGGTCGATCACTTTGCCTCAAGGGGAGCTCATCTTCACTCTCTTGGGAAGACATGGAAGAAGCAAGAAGATACTTTAAATCACTCCTAGATATGAAGGAAAGGGATGAAACAAAGAAGAGTGAGAGTGAATCCCTTACCAAATGAATGAGAATGAAGAGGTAAAGTAGAGGAGGTTAGAACCTCTAATCTTGCAACGAATCACCTCGAAATCACCTTGAAGAGCAAGAGGGGGAGCTGGAGCAGCAAGTGGAGGTGAGAAATGTGAAGTGAGTGACCTAAAATGAGCTCCAACTGTATTTAAAGACCCCTCCTTACGGACGGCTGACGCACGGGCAGACCGGTCTGGTGTCGCACGATTGGTCTTGACCGGTCGTGGGAAGATAAGTGGGAGTCCAGCAGCATTGTATGCACTGCCCGACCGGTCTTGACCGGTCAGATGGCGTGAAGCATACGAGTCCAGACAGGTGTTGGAGACGCCCGACCGGTCTTGACCGGTCGGCTGGCCGGTCGGCAAGCAGATTTTCACAATTTTGACAGAGGAATCCTGCATTGGATTAGCTGGATAGAAAGTCTGTCCTTTGGACAGACCATTATCATTTAAAACCAAGTACCCTTACTAAGGATACAACATCTATGATCATGGTGTACCAAGGTACAACCCAATCACAAAATGAAGGACCCTTAAGGTCCAGATTTATCGATAGAGGACAAGAATTTAGGACTATGATCCCGGATTTTCGTAGAAAGCAATGAAAAGAGGCAAATGTCCTCAGATATACCTATAAAGATAAAAAAGAGAGGCTTAATCCTTAGATTTTACCTACAAAATATACACTTGTTAGATAAACTAGACACGTCCAACACCAATGGACTTCTAGAGGTTCGCAAAGCGAACCGAGTCCAAAGGTTTCGTTAGGCTGTCAGCTAGCTGATTCTCGGTAGGCACATGTTCGAGAGATATTATATGATCTTCGACCAATTCTCGAATAAAATGTTGCCTAATATCTATGTTATTAGTGCGCGAGTGCTGAACTGGATTTTTCGATATATTTATGGCACTAGTATTGTCGCAAAATAGAGTCATTGTGCCTTGGTTAATCCCATAATCGGTCAAGGTTTGTTTCATCCATAATAATTGGGCATAACAACTACCAGCAGCAATGTATTCTGCTTCGGCAGTGGATAAAGAGATGGAGTTTTGTTTCTTACTATGCCACGCCACAAGGCAATTTCCAACATAAAAACACCCACCGCTGGTTGATTTACGATCATCCATGTTACAGCCCAGTCGGCATCTGAATACCCTGCAATATCTATAGATGAATCAAAGGGGTACCAAAGACCGTATTCGGTGGTGCATCCAACAAACCGGATGATCCATTTAACAGCAGTAAGGTGAGATTCTTTGGGATCAGCCTGAAACCAAGCACAAGCACCTACACTAAAAGCAATATCTAGTCTACTAGCAGTGAGATAAAGAAGACTACCAATCATGCTTCTATAAAGATGTTGATCTGCACTTTTCCCTGCAAGGTCTTTTGATAGTTTAACAGTGGTGCTCATAGGTGTAGTGTAGGAACGACCAGAGTCTAAGCCAAATCTCTTAACAAGATCTTTAGCATATTTGGCTTGAGTAATGAATATACCTGATGCAAGTTGTTTTACTTGAAGCCCTAGAAACATGTTAAGTTCTCCTACCATACTCATCTCAAATTCAGATGTCATTAATTTAGCAAAGGAGATGGACTTTTTTCACATGTGGATCGAAAAACAATGTCATCCACATAAATCTGGGCAATCAACACAGAATTCTCGGCTTCTCTAATAAATAGAGTTTTGTCAACGCTCCCCCTAGCAAAATCATGGTCTACAAGAAAATGAGTTAAGCGTTCATACCATGCACGGGGTGATTGCTTGAGTCCGTAAAGCGCCTTTTTCAACCGGTACACTTTGTGAGGATACTTAGGATCAATGAATCCTTTTGGTTGTTCAACATACACATCCTCATCAAGAATACCATTCAAGAAGGCGCTCTTTACATCCATTTGAAATAGTTTGAACTTTAACGCACAAGCAACAGCCATAAGAATTCTAATAGACTCGAGTCTAGCTACAGGGGCAAATGTTTCATCAAAATCAATACCTTCAATTTGTGAATATCCCTGAGCAACTAACCAAGCCTTATTACGTATTACATTCCCAGATTCATCGGATTTATTCTTGAAAATTCATTTGGTTCCAGTAACATTTTTCCTTTCCGGCCTGTCGACCAGATACCACACTTCATTTCTAATGAATTGTTGAAGCTCTTCCTGCATTGCAAGGATCCAGAATTCATTATTTAGAGCTTCATCAGCATTTTTTGGTTCTATTTTTTATGTGAAACATAGGTGATTGTTGACTGCTTCCAACTGTCTCCTAGTTTTGACACCAATGCTAGGATCCCCAATGATTTGATTGAGGGGGTGATCCTTGACAATTTGTACATCACTAGGAGCAGTGGGGGCATTTGGAGATGAGGGTTGTTTATCAGATTTACCTATCTCACATATGCCCTCATCTTCTTCTTCATCACCTGGAGACACAGATTTATCCAAGCTATCATCCACAGTCACATTGATTGACTCTTGAACTGATGAGGTTCGAAGTTTGTAGACACGAAAAGCTCTACTATTTAATGAGTAAGAAGATACCCTCATCACTTTTGGAGTCAAACTTTCCCAAATTTTCTCGGTCTCTCAGAATATAGCATGTACTACCAAAGACCTTAAAGTATTTTACATTCGGTGTCTTTCCACACCACAGTTCATAAGCTGTTTTGTTTAGACCTGCCCTTAAATAAACTCGATTAATAATATAGCAGGCAGTGTTAACAGCTTTGGCCCACACATTTTGAGCAAGATTTTTATTATTAAGCATAGCTGTAGCCATATCCAACAACACTCTATTTTTCCTTTCAGCAACCCCATTTTGTTGAGGTGTTTTGGGTGCTGAGAACTCATGACGAATACCCAATTCATCACATAATGCCTTCAAACGATGATCTTCAAATTCACCGCCGTAATCACTCCTGATTCTTGCTACCATTTATCCTTTCTCATTGTGAAGTCGCTTCACTAGTTTTTGGAATTCTTCAAAAGTGTCAGATTTTTCTCTTAGGAAGGCGACCCATGTGAATCTAGAGTAATCATCAAAGACTAAAAAGAAGTATCGTTTTCCACCTTGGCTAAGTACCTTGGTAGGACCAACTAGGTCCATGTGTAGCATTTCAAATGGTTTTGATGTGACCAGGATAGAGGTTCTGTCACGCCCCAAATTCGGTTCTCGACGTCCATTCGCTGTAACCCGAATTCAGAGGTGGCAGCCTCCGTAGTACCCCGATCTCGGATCCTAACCCTACACGTCAGGTTCCGATCCTGGGATACCACAAGGAGGATTTTAGGGTCTGAAATTTTTTTTTTGAAAACATGAGCATCACAATATGAGTACCATCAAAGACAAACACAATATTTCCACTAAATCATTTCGTTTATATACAGTACTGGAAAGTAAATATACAATGCGTAAATATAAAAACTGTGCACACTTCGGCACCTCCTGCTACTGCACTACAAACTCCAACTCAACGTTGCTGATATACTCTGGTAGAACCTGCAGCGTAACAAACGCGCATAAGCTTCAAACGAAGCTTCGTGAGTGCGTGTGTGCGTGCACAATGCGTATGACAAGCATGATAAATATCAGAGTAAGCAGTAAAGCATGATGAGAACTCTAAACCAAGACTCCGCCTAATTAGGCTACACGATCATGTGATATGAATAACCAGTTTACCACGACTATGCAAGCATGCAATACATATAACTAGCCTACATGGCTATGCGAGCGTGCAATACAGGTAACCAGCCTACCAAGGCTATAAACTCATACTATGCAATGGCCTACAGGGCCTAATGTCACATACAATGATCCAATGCATGTATGCAAATCACCACATCTCAGTACAGTGGTCCAGATACGAACAGTCATAACGCGATCACGTAAGCAATGCAGGACTCGGAACTGGTAGCTCGCCAGTGTGGTAGCTCGTCCAGGCTTACAGCCTCGCCCACATCACACCCGCCCACATCAGGTCCGTCCCACACCATACAGAACATCAGTCACATCACTGATACCAATACCATCTCTGAAACGGAACATCACCGGGGTCTCACAGACCTCACTACTCACCAGTAGAATGCCAAAGCCTATCTGGTGCAATAGCGGACCTACTCACAGCTGGTCAAACTCAACCCCCTTTGCCAACACTCTTCCGGCAGGTTAGGTCAGACCTCCTTCCAAACTGACCACGTGCAGTGGATAACACCGCCGTTTGGTATTCGGCATACTGGTGTATGATTAAACCACCCGGTCCTTGAATGGAGCACCCACCTTGGTACCAACGGGATCAGGGACTTTCACCCAGGGACATCTTTGGCATCCAGTTTAAAGATCACACATTTCCGGTGTTCTGCAAACCACGATGGAGCTGTGGTTGCAACGTAGTAACCATGCTATATGCGGCACAAGCAGACGGTGCGAAATGCAACCATGCATACAAATGTGGGACGACATGCCCGTGCAAGTCTCCAAAGAGCACCATAAAACTCTAAGGTCTCAAACACAATGTCACCGTCAGCTGGTAATGAATTGCACGACAATCACGACCGATATGGCCGGTTGATACAAGACAATCAGATGAGCCAAGCATTCATGATGCATGAGTCAAGTATACAGTATGAGTGCCAACAAGTAGTTCATCTACCATGATGGCTATAAATCAATCTAGTCCAACCTATTTGAGATATGATTAAGATGAGGGGACACATATGAATGATCGAGTCATAGTGCGGGATGTCGCTAGCCAGGGAATCTCGCACCAAGGGCTACAAGGTATGCTAAGCTATTTCTACCATACAGTGTAAGTCAGGATGATAGATTCCTGTCCTCGAATAGTCCCATACCTATTGGAGAGGTTTGCGATAGAGAGCACGTGAATTACATTTGCGCGACTACATCTCGAATGCTTTATGAATGCGTTTATGCCCTAGTGGTCCCCAACTAACAATGGTGATTCGGGATGCATACTCATTACACATGCATGGTGGTCGTCGAAGCATATAGTATAAAGATCACATATGAGTATTCTAACAACACTACGTGTGGCAACAGACATATCAAAAATAGCATAAAAAGATAATTCACTTATAATACAAGCAAACATAAAGAGATAAGACTCTAAATGGATGGTATACAACAACACAGATGGCCCAACAACTGAACGGTGTGGATTAACCTTCAATATTCAGATAACCCAAATGGAAAGGAAATGATTGAAAACACTACCGACACATCAAAGGTAGAACCTACTTGAGCGGCAAGAGTGGAATACTCAAAATCATGCCGAGACCCATAATCCTGTAGTACCGTTGGGATAAACACAATAATGGTCCATAAAAGGAATATTATAGAACGTATTGAAAGATAGACAGGTTATGACAGAGAATCATAAATGGTAGGGAAATCTGAGACAGATGATCAATACAATGAGGTCCAAGAAGGGACAACAGGTCTAACCTCATACTACAAGATAGGCTCCATATAATGGATGGCCTAGATGACATACGAATGTCGAGGATGAGCCCAACACTCGTCCTAAGGGTAAACGGACGGTGTGGATGAGATATACATGATATGGTGGTCCTTAATAATTGGGTACAAGGGTAGAAGGGGTGAGTCATATGAGTATACAAGCTGAGTTACCAAGATCAATCAACATGGTGAGTCAACAAGGTGAGTCAATAAGGCAGGTCAACAAGGCGGGTCAACATGGTGAGTCATCATGGTGAGTTAACAAGGTGAATTGACAAGACGGTTCCACAGGGTGAGTTTAAGAAGGTAACCCTGTGACTTGGATCAAGCAAACTCTAAGGATGACCTTTCAATAAGGGTTTACACAACTAATCATCAAGGTGGGTCCACGGGATGGACAACGCGGTCATTCGAACACGCACACTAAGGTGGTCCCAAGGGCCATCCTGTACATAACATGCTAGGGTTCATTCATTTGGATGGTTTGGATTAAGCACAAAATTAAGGCGGTCCTTATGGATGGCCGACATACATATCGCACCATGGAGGCGAATAGCTGACGTGGATAGAACACATGCATAACATGGTGGACCCGGGGTTGGGTATAACCACACAAAGGAGTGGAGAAGCCACATACATCAATGGGGCTACAACAGTTTGGGATCAACTCAATATTTGTGCTTTCCTACTAATCAAGTAAGATGGCAATCAAACACCATGGTGAGGCCCGCACACCACATGTGTGGAACCCTACCCATGGCTGGGTGACTTATTAACACGAAGAATGGCAAATAAATATAACAGATGGGTCCTGTAAAGTTTCCAATGGTAAGCATTCAATCACCCTTATTTTCTACGTGTGGCCCACCTAAAACTGGGCCCACACCCCTGCCAAGAAGAATGACACGATATACTCAACATTCATCAAGGTGGGACCCAAAGTCGGGCCCCATCACCTTTGATTAGATGGAAATATAAACATTACAATGGCCCCAAGGAAGGTTTCAAAGGTGGGCATCAATGACCACTGTTTCCCTACAATGTGGTCCACCTGAGGTTGGGATTTACCTCACTATGAGGGCCCCCGGCCCTAAAATAATATGGAAAAACAGATGGGCGGCATACATAAAACAGATACATCGTGGTGGGACCCATAGAGCGTAGCACCCAAATGGGCCCCAAGCATTTTGAATCAAACTAACATTTTTGTTTCCCCCTTCACCCATATCCATGTGATCTTATGAACAGGTTAAATGACAAATAAACATCACTTTAGAGCCTGGGAAGGTTTCAACGGTGGAGATCATAATTCCCACTGTTTCCGTGGCATGATCCACTAGAGGTTTGGATATGCTTAAATTTGGCTCAGCCACTAAAATGAGCTGGAAAAATATATGGACGGGATAGATAGAGCGCAAACATTCTAGGTGGGCCCAACAAGTGGGGCCCATTGGCAAGCCGAGAGAGCCTGGGCTGCTGGGCAGCAGCACCCCCTGGACGCTGCCTGTCCAGCGCCCACATTCTTGTTTTATTTTTATTTATTTATTTTTTTTTTTATATTGTTCTCTCCTTAAGTGGGGCCCATAGAAGCTTTCGATCAAGCTGATATTTTTGTTTTCCCTTCTTACATGCATGTATGAACTTATGCACAGGTTGGATCTCAAATAAACATCATGGTGGGCCATAGGTAGGTTTCAACGGTAGGGCCATTGTCCCTACTGTTTTCTGTGGTGGGGTCCACTGAAGATTTGGATCTGTCTCATTCTTGGGGTTATGCCCTGAAATGATCTCCCCAACTGGATGGACGGTGTGGATACAACACATGCATGATGGTGGGACCCACGAGTGGTCCACCAGCTGGCAGTAGAGCCAGCGTCTAAGGACGCTGGCACGCCCAGCGTGCGGACGTCCCTCCTGTCTTTTTTTCTCTTTCTTCTCTTTTTTTTTTTTTGTTTTATCGCACTCATATCAGGTGGGGCCCACATGGGACTGATCCACTTCGTTCATCAGCTGGGACATCTCATGGTGGGTCCAATGAGCCCAATATTGAGTATGTTACGGGGTCTATAAACACCAGCGTGGGCCGAGGCAGTTTCGACAGTGGACATCATGTTCTCCACTGTTTCCTGTGGTGCGGTCCGCTTAAGGATTGAATCTGCTTCATATTTGGGCCTTAGCCCTAAAATGATATGGGAAAACAGATAGACGGTATGGATGGAACATAAACATCAAGGTGGGTCCCACGAGTGGGGACCCCTTTTCCAGCCGTCCTGGCGCTGGACGGTTCCAGCGTCCCAGACGCTGTGAACGTCCAGCGCTGGACGTTGTAATTTTTTTTTCCTTTTTTTTTTGTTGTTGTTGTTTATTTCAGGTGGGGCCCACTTATGGACAATCCACCCCCTCCATCATGTTCCCCATCTCATTGGGGTTCTAACAAGCCCAATATTGGGCAGGTAATATGGTCCACAAACGTCACGGTGGGCCAAAGAAGCCTTGGCAGTCGTTTCCACTGTTTTTAATGGTGTGGTCCACCTGAGATCTGGATTTGCTTCATTTTTGACGTCCAGCCCTAAAATGGGCTGGAGAAACAAATGGACGGCGTGGATTACATACATACATCAAGGTGGGTCCCACGAGTGGGGACCCATGGTCAACGTGCAAGCCCAGCGCTGCTGGGCAGCAGCGTCCTCTGGACGCTGGCTGTCCAGCGGCCTTCTCCTTCGTTGTTTTCTTTTCTTTTTTTTTTTTTTTTTTTTTTTATAATAAATACAAGTGGGGCCCACATGTGCAGATCCGCTCCATCCACCAGCTGGGCCATCACATGGTGGGCCCACATGGTGGACAGCGTGGATGAACTACATACATCATGGTGGTCTATTGGCCACACTAAATATGCTACAAAATGGGTCCCAAAGTGGGATCCACACCATCAAAGGGTGGGACCCATTCATGGACGATCCAGCCCATCCATCTCATTGCCCATCACAAGGTGGGACCAAAGAAAATAAAAAGAAAGGTAAACCAGAAAAAAGGGGGGGAAAGATTGCACTCACAATGATGGTTGGACGGTTGGATTGCCGATCGGACGGTCCGGATGATGATCGGGGTCCTCCAAGCTTGATCTTCACCTTCAATCTCTCTAACTCTCTCTTTCTCTCTCTTGATCTCCCTCTAAATCTCTCTACTTCTCTCTCTCTCTCTCTCTAACTCTTGCAATTGAGAAGCCACCCCCCCACGTATGGCTCTTGTATGGGAAGAGGGGGGTGCATGATGTCATGATGATGATGGTGATGATGGGAGAGAGCATGAGAGGTATGGGTTGTGGTTGACTTTTGGTGAGAGAGGATGGGGTGGGTATGGTGATGATGGCTAGATAATGATGGGGGTATGGGTGAGGGTGATGTTGATTGATTTGACATGTTGTTGAGAATTGTGCAAGTGGGGCCCACGCCACACGCGCGTTGCGTGGCCCACCTCGAATTGCACGAACGTATGCATCTAACACACCGGGTATCGCAATGGGGCGTGCCGCGCGGCGTTGGAATCGTGGCGCCCGCGCGGTCGCAAGGGTACAAGTCTTGGGTCGTTGCGGTACTAAATCAGGGTCGCGATCAAGGCTCTCTAATCTGGTCCGTCCGGGACGTACCGGTACCGGAAACTAAACGTACGGAGGGCAATTCAGGGTACGGGTCTTACAGGTTCTCTTGTGCGCAACCTTGATTTGTTTACCTTTTTGGCATGCGATGCACACAGCATTTGGTCTTTTACCCATCTTGGGTAGTCCTCTCACCAAATTTTTCTGACTCAGTTTAAACAGATTTCTATAATGTACATGACTGAGTCGATGGTGCCATTGTTCTGTTTCATCCTGAACGGCCACGTGACACATGGTGGAGGAGCTTGAATTGTTGTGATTTTCAATGACATAACAGTTGTCTCCTGTGTGTAGACCTTTCATGACTAATTTTCCTGTAGAGTTCAGGATCTTGCACATATCTTTGGAGAAGCTTACTGAGTGCTCTTCATCACAAATCTGTGAGATACTCAGTAAGTTGTGTTTAAGGCCATCAACATATAGCACATTTTCAATTTCGGGCAAACCTAGCCCTGTGATGGTTCCTTTACCAATAATTTTAGCTATGCTCCCATCACCAAATGTGATAGACCTACCATCAAATTCGTCATATGCACAAAATTGAGATCTATCACCTGTCATGTGTCTAGAGCAACCACTATCCAAGTACCATCTAGGGGTATTCCCAGCTTTTAAGGCAGTATGAATGACCAAACACTTGTTCTTTACAACCCATTTAGTTGTTGTCCTTTTATGAGAGGTGTTCTTATGGTGAGATTCTCTAGTTTTCTTGGGAGAATCAGATTTTTCTTTTTCACGCAAGAGAAGAGCAGTTTTCAAATTCAGCATGTTAACTTGCTCCAACAGTTCATCCATCCTCTTGTCCTTCCTAGGAAGATCAGGATAATTCTTTCGAATGTTTCCCCTTTTTGGTGAAGTATGCATGGGAGGATTCCAATTGGCTTGCACATTTTTCCCGGTCGGTACAAATTTACCTTTCAAGTTTCAGACCGGATTTTTGAACACCATGCATTCAAACTTTAAGTGGCCAATGTCTCCACAAGCATGGCAGATAGGAGATGCTCTAGTTTTACTCCCTGATGCACCATGATCTTTTCTTACAATTGGATGGACTGAGGTATTTTTTGAAGTGTGACTGTCATAGCCCAAACCTCTTTTGTCCCTTGGTGATCTTACAACACCTAGGAGTTTTTCAAGGTTTTCTTCTCCTTGGGCGAACCGTCTTCTAGAGTCAATGACTTGACACTTAAGACGATCAATTTCAGTGTTCGCCTCTTTGAGTTCTTTCTCAAGTCTAGCATGCTTGTCTAGAAATTCACCACTTATGAGCTTTTTCTTTTCTTGTTCAAGCTCATCATTCTTCCTTTTCAGCTCTTCTAGATCTTAACCCATCTTTTGATTCTCAATTTTCAATCCGTCAAGATTTTTTATCAATTTGTCATTTTCAGCCTTCATTTGGCCCAACTTTTTAATGGTATTTATATTTTCAATGTATAGTTGGTTATATACCTCCTGAAGGCCTTCATCCTCATTCTCATCATCACTCAAAGAATCATTTTCAGTGTTAGAGGATTCATGATCATCAATGTCTCCGGTGATCTTTGCAATGGGCTCAATTTGAGGCACAATATCAGTAATGGAGGCCATTAAAATTCTGATTGAACCTTGCTCCTCCTCACTTTGGTATATGAATGATTCTGATTCAGATTCTTCAGTTTCATCCCATGTAGCTGCCATTGCCTTTTTCTTGGCCTTTTTATCAGTGCACTCAGATGCAATGTGACCAAATCCTCTACACTTGTAGCATTGAGGATCTTTTGACTTAAAAAATTTTCCTTTGTTGTTCTTGGAGTCAAAAGGTTTACCCTACTGGTAGGGTTTCCTTCTAGAAGTATTTCCCCTAGTTTTGAAGAATTTTTGAAATTTCTTGGCCATAAGTGCCATTTCTTCTAAGTCTGGATCTTCCTCACTTCCACATTCAGACTCTTGTTTCTTGTGAGAAGATTTCAGGGCTGTACTTTTGGATTTGGAGGGAGTTTTGAAACCTAGCTCATAGGTTTGAAGGGACCCTAGTAATTCTTAACTTTCATAGTATTTAGGTCCCTATATTCTTCTATGGTAGTAACTTTGGAAGAGAACCGTTCTGGTAGGGATCTCAGAATTTTCCTACACAGTCTATTCTCCGGAACAGGATCCCCCAAGCCCCACATTTCATTTGTGATCTTGTTCAATTTAGTATAGAAATCAGTAAATGTTTCGTGCTCCTCCATAGTAATGTTTTCAAATTGTGTAGAGAGGCGTTGAAGTTTTGAGTTTTTCACAATGCTTGTTCCTTCATGAGTAACTTCAAGAATGTCCCATGCCTGCTTACTTGTTGTGCAATTTTGAATCCGGCCAAATTCATCTTTAGATACTGAACAAAAAATGGCATTCAGGCCTTTGGCATTATGAACACGTTGAGCTTTATCATAATCAGTCCACATCGCCTTATCTCTTGGCTTGAGGACATCCGGTTCACCTTCCTTACATATAGTGTACATTGGGGGTTTATATCCAATATCAATCATGTCCCTAACATCCGAATCAATAGATTCCAAGAAGATGCGCATTCGGGCTTTCCAGTATGGATAGTTTGATCCATCAAAGAAGGGAGGCTTAGTAACGGATGAAGAGTCCTCTCTAGACATATTTTCAAATTCTCTTAGGATCTCACTCCGGGTTTTTAAACCTGAGCGGAGGAACCCGCTTTGATACCAATTAAAATTGCGGTTTTACTGCTTATAGAGATACTTGGAGATATGCCTAATGTCCTAGAGGGGGGTGAATAGGACATTTTAAATTCCAATTACAATTAAAAACTGATCAAGTCAATCTTATCAACTAAGATTATCACAATAACATTCAAGGCATTTATATAAGCAATTTGTAAGCAAGGACTATCATAGGCATTTCATTAAACAGTTAGCATTCATGATTGACTAAACCATTCAACACATAGAAATAATTCAATCTCACAATGCACAACGATTTATAGTGGTTCAGTTTCCCTACTCCACTCCCGGTTCACGATCTCAACCTATGAAACCACTGGATTTCACTATAGTCTTGGTTTTAAATCAGGTTAACCATCAACCTTGACATCCTTTGATCTAGGACCGCGTTTACCATCCGCCGATGGCCCAATCCAGGGACTTTGACGAGTTTGGATCTCAAACTCTCACCAATCCTAATCCAAGGATGGTCACCTACACTCCCGTAGGAGTTTCCCAATCCAGGGAATAATGATTCAATAAATGGACTCTAAAAAACTAGACATACCTAGACGATTAAGCCCTGATTCGATGCCTTTGATGAGTAGCTTCAGCTCCACATGCTTCAGCTTCTCTTTGTGCTCCCAAATCAGCTACCGATGCAAATGATGAGGTTATGTTGATGCCGTGTAGTTGGGAGAGAGTTGGTCTAGTTCCTCTTACCTATTCAATGCAATGGTAATGAGGGAACTACCAAACTTCAAGCATTCAATGGCTATAAACGACCTCATAAATATATTCCGAAGGTAGGTCAGCCATGAATGAAGGTCTTGAGTTCATACTTCAAACCGAGCTTTGAATACTCATTGATAAGCCATTAATGGCTAGGTTTGAATGATAAACTCAAGGGGGACAAGAGCAAAGAGGGTAGGAGGATGTGATTAAAAGCTCTCTCTCTCTCTCTCTTAGCTCTTGAAGGGTGTTGAATGCATACCATGAAAGACCACAAGTCATGGCTATATAGAGCCCCAAATGATGGCCTCAACGGATCTAAAACGGTCATGACCGACCTGTCAGAGAGGGGTCTCAACCGGTCGGACGGACCGGTCGGAATTCAAATCACTAAGCCATATCTGGGTCTGCCCGACCGGTCAAGACAGGTCGGATCCCCTTGCTGGAGGAATTCAATAATACAGGCCGACTGGTCTTGACCGGTCGGCACACCTTGCTGGACAAAATGAGGAATGCAGGCCGACCGGTCAAGACCTGTCGGCTGCGCTTGCTGGAATAACTTAGTATAACTGGCCGACCGGTCAAGACCGGTCGGCTGTTAATCTGAACATATTACAGCATGTTCTTTGTCTTGATAATGTCCCTGGCCGACCGTTTAAGACCGGTCGGCTATCCAGCTGATTTCATCACAGCAAGCCTCTAACTTCTTTTGATGCACCTGGCCGACCGGTCAAGACCGGTCGGCTGTCCAGCTGAATATACTACAGAAAGGTGCTGTTGAGTTGAGGAGCCTGGCCGACCAGTCAAGACCGGTCGGTTGTCTAGACACTTTGATTACAGCAAGGTTGTTGTCCATTTCTTACAGTTCTGCCCAACCGGTCAAGACCGGTCGGCTGTCTAGATGATCTTGTCACAGCGGGTTTGCTGGACCAAGTCTTTCAATGCAACGCAACAGCGGATCACTTCAATGATGAGGCATGAAGTGATTTGGTGCATGGGGTCTAATGTATGGACATATCTTCAATTACGTTTTGCACCAGCTATGGACCACAAGTCTGATCAACTTGTGCAAGGGTCGAGAGGGAATGGGATAAGATATGTGAGTCATTACGCCATTCTTTGATGTTTTGGGTTTCCTATGGTCGATCTATATGCAACTTACCTGAGATCTTGTTTCAGCATGAGCTTGAGCAATGGAGGAAGCATAATCTTCAAGTCTTGGTCTTCAATTCTTCGACCGGGGCTCACACGACAAGACGCGACCAACCAACACGCCAATTGACAACAAAATGTATACTAACAAATAGCAATCTTAGGGGTCCACCGTCGAAACGTCAAGCTATACCTTACCATGGGAAGGAGACCTCAAGAGAATCCACGATCGTTTTGACGATATGGAACAACGATATCAGGCAAATCGACCATCTGCTGCTATGGCGTCGATACATCGATCCTAGTCTCCTTTCACCTGTGAGGTCATGGGGGCACCTTTACCTAGGAAGTACCGCACGCCCGTCATCACCCCGTATATAGGTACTTGTGATCCTCTCGAACACCTGGAAATGTATAAGTCTCTTATGGAGCTGGAGGGACATGGGTCAAAAATCATGTGTAGGGCTTTTTCCCTAACCCTAAAAGAGGCAGCTCGTACATGGTTCCGGGGGCTAAAGCCCCGATCCATCGGGTCCTTCGCACAGCTATCGGAGCTATTCCTCTCAATTCATGGGAAGCATCTGTACTAAAAAGCCGGCATCTCACCTAATGGATCTGAAGCAGCAGCATGGGGAGACGATAAAGGAGTTTACAGTACGGTTCATTGTAGAAGCCGTCCAAACTGAAGGTTATACCAAAGAAAAGGGCCTTACCGCCCTCATAGCCGGAATTACAAGTGAGAAATTTAGATTCGCCCTAGATAAGAACCCTCCTAAAACCATGGCAGAATTCAAAGCAAAAGCTCAGAAATATATCAATGCAGAAGAAGTCGCTTTGGAACGTTATGGTATACAGGGCAAGAAGCGCAAGCCGGAGGAAATCTCTCCCCCAGATAAGAAATATCGGCGTGATCGGTGGGACCGTTCCCCTAAGAGGCCTTACTCTGGTAAATATCCTAATTACACCCCTCTTATCCAATCTCCAGAGAAAGTATTAATGGAGATCAAACACATGCCTTACGTGAAGTGGCCTTCCAAGATCAAATCTGATCCCGAAAAAAGAGATAAGAATAAGTATTGCTATTTCCACAAGGATCATGGTCACAACACTCAAGATTGCATATCTCTGTGAGATCACATCGAAGCTCTTATTCGGAAGGGTCATCTTCGAGATTATGTTGTCCGACAAGGTCAGTCACCCAAAAGGGCGGAAGCTTCGTCACACCAGAAGAAGTCACCTCACCGCCCTACTTCACAAGAAAACCTTGAACCCACTGGTGAGATCCGGACCATCGCAGGAGGACCGGCTTGCGGGGGAGATTCTCAAGCTTCAAGAAAAGCATATACACTCAAAGTGTCTCATAAGCCCCAGCATATCTATTGGTTGGAAAAGACGCCCGATGCGATGAAACCCAGCAATCCTCCGATTTCTTTTTCCCTTGAAGATGCAGAAGGGATTCACTTCCCTCACGAAGATTCCATTGTGGTAGCACTAAAGGTATCAAATTATCTGACTCATCATATTATGGTGGATATAGGTAGCTCTGCTGATATTCTCTACCTGGAGGCTTTTAACCAAATGGCACTCACTAGGAGCCTGCTCAAACCAATCTCAACCCCTCTCGTCGGCTTTGGGGGCGAAGTGGTAACACCTGAAGGGAGCATTGACCTTCCAGTTACCTTCGGTAAAAGCCCATCGAAAATGACTATCTTCGTAAATTTCCTCGTGGTAGATCGGAGATCAGCATATAACGCCATTTTGGGTCGACTTTCGCTCAATAAGGTAGGGGCAGCGTTACACCCTCTATACTTGTGCATAAAATTTCCTACTCCAACTGGAGTCGGGGATGTACGAGTAAATCAAAAGGAAGTGCGGGCGTGTTATGAAATCACCGTGCAGGACCGAAAGAAGGCCCAGACAACACCAGTTCTAATGGTGGCAAAAGATTCATCAAGTCCTCCGATGGCTACCTCGTTGGACCTAAGGGAGAGTGCTCTCCAATCAGGAACTCCAGGGGAAGAGACAGTTGCAATCCACTTAGCTGAAGATGATTCGTCCAAAATTGTCTACGTTGGATCCTCTTTAAGTAGCGTCTTTCGAGAAAATCTGGTCCGTTTCCTCACCGAATACCAAGATGTGTTTGCCTGGTCTCACGAAAATATGCTAGGTATCGACCCCGACATTGTTAGAACTTAGAAAAATTGAACCGTTCGTCAGCAGTCTTTTTCCTGTGTTTCATTATTCCGGGGGAATTCTGAGTATAGAGACATTCATAGACAATCATAAGCAATCACAAAGCATACACGAGAAAACACCGCGAGGTGAATTTTATTCCAGAGACTCCGAGATCTTTTACATTCTGGGCTGTGAACTGGTCACGAACCTTCAATTACATCAATGGATGATCACCCTTGATTAAAAGGCAAAAGTAAATGCATGCATATATCATAAATGAATTAAATAAAGCATTAAAAGAGCGTAAATATAAATAAAGCACAGCATAGACAACACAGAGATTTTTACGTGGAAACCCTTACGGGAGAAAACCACGGCACAAAGCGACAAGATTCCACTATGAATTGCAGTTATACAATAGATGGAATATTAAAGGGATGAAGCTCGGATAGATCGAGCAAGTAGTTTAAATCGTGAGGGATTATAGTCTCGAGTTCATGGTCGTCGAGACCAAGTCTAGGATTTATTATGGACTAAGCCATTCTTAAGACCAGTTAGATGTCGGTCCCATACTCTTCGGGCGTTCGTAGTTGAGTAGCAACTAGGATTTTAACCGAGTCGTGTATCTCAGGGTCATGACGCGTCTCTATGGACGAAATGACTTTCAGGGATACGCTCCACGGTTTTCGTTTAGTGCAACCAGGGCCAGTGACCATCTCTGATGGGACGGGTGACTTGCTGGAAGGTACTCCATGGGATCTTTGTGCCAACAGGGTTTCGACCGAGTCGTATATCTCAATGTCATGACGCATCTCTATGGACGATATGACTTTCAGAGATACACTCCACGGCGTCCATTTACTGCAACTAGGGCCAGTGACCGTCTCCGATGGGACGGGTGACTTGTTAGAAGGCACTCCATGGGGTCTTTGTGCAAACAGGGTTTTGACAGAGTCGTATATCTCAGTGTCATAACCCGTCTCTATGGACGATATGACTTTCAGGGATAGACTTCATGGTGTCCACTTACTGCAACCAGGGCCGTGACCGTCTCCGATGGGACAGGGTGACTTGCTGGAAGGCACTCTATGGGGTCTTTGTACAAAGAGGGTTTCGACCGAGTCGTATATCTCAGTGTCATGACGTGTCTCTATGGATGATATGACTCTCAGAGATACACTCCACGGCGTCAACTTACTGCAAACAGGGCCAGTGACCATCTCCGCTGGGACGAGTGACTTGCTGGAAGGCACTCATTACCTTAGCCACTCAACTGATGGATCCCGCCTTGGACAGGACACACATCAACTCGTCTTAACGATGAAATATTTCAGAAGTTTAGAACTCTTTCATTATGATTTTCGATGATAACCATAGTCCCCTTCGATTTAGTCTCTTATCTCGATCCGGGATGAAATAAATTCATGCAATGGATGCAAATGAGTACAGTACAAAGGAACTATGCTTTATGCATGCTCAAGAGAAGATTGCATTTATGCTAGATGTTCAGTGTATCAGACAAATTATGCATTTGATTTGATCAATCTGCTTCGTATATATCTTTGTGTCATCGATATTTTGCCCTCGCGTCTTTGAGATCGCGATTGTAAGACCCGTACCCTTATTTGCCCTCCGTACGCTTAATTTCCGGTGCCGGTACGTCCCGGACGGATCAGATTAGCGAGCCTTGATCGCGACCCTATTTTAGTACCGCATCAACCCGAGACCTATACCCCGGCGACCGCGTAGGCGCTGCTATTCCAACGCCGCGCGGCACGCCCCATTGCGATACCCGGTGTGAAAGTTATGATCAATCGCGTAATCCGAGGTGGGCCGCGCAACGTGCGTGTGTGGTGGGCCCCACTTGCACAAATTCCAAGATATGTCACATCAATCAAATCCATCACCATCATTCTCACCTATACCTATCCCATACCCCTACCCTACACACATCATACCCCTATCCCTCTCTCTCTTCCAAAGTCAACCAAGGCCCATACCCCCATACCTCTCTCCCATGCTAGCATCATTACCCATAATTCCTTTCTCTCTCCCCCCCATACAAATACCATACGTAGGGGGAGAGGAGGCTTCCTCACATCCCATATTTGCAAGAGAGAAAAAGATTTGAGAAAGGAGAGAGAAAGAGAAAGATTTGAGAGAAGAGGAAGATTTGAGAAAATAGAGAGAGATTAGGGGGATTGAGGGTGTAGATCCAAGCTTGGAGGGCCCCAACCATCATCCGGACCGTCCGGATCATCCGATCATCAACCCGATCCCATCCAACCGTCCATTCTTCAAGGTGAGTGCAAGGGGTACATAAATCCCCCATTTTCTTCTTTCCTTTCATTTTTCCTTTTCTTTTGGGCCCACCTAGTGGTGAACAACCTGAAGGATGGATTTGATCATCCATAAATGGGCCCCACTTTGTAGTAATAATAATAATAATAATAATAATAATAATAAAAAAGAAAAAAAAGAAAAAAAAGAAACGAGCTACCCGCTGGACAGACAGCGTCCAGAGGACGCTGCTGCCCAGCAGGGAACCCTTTTGGACGTTGGGTGTTGGGCAAGGTCCCCACACGTGGGACCCACCTTGATGCATGCACCTAATCCATACCGTCCATCTATTTCTCCATCCCATTTCAGGGCAGGGAGCCCAAAAATGAAGTAGATCCAGATCTCAGGTGGACCACACCATTGAAAAACAGTGAGGCTAGTGAAGCCTACTGCCAAGGCTTCTTGGGCCCACCGTGATGTTTGTGGACCATATTAACTGCCTAATATTGGGCTTGTTAGAACCCCAATGAGCTGGGGAACATGATGGAGGGGGTGGATTGTCCATAAGTGGGCCCCACATGAAATGACCACTAGATAAAAAAAAGAAAAAAAAAAAGAAAAAAAATATGAAACGCTGGGACGTCCAGCGTCTGGACGTCCTGACGCTGGAACGTCCAGCGTCACCTTGGACGTTATAAGGGGTCCCACTCGTGGGACCCACCTTGATGTTTGTGTTCCATCCACGCCGTTCACTTGTTTTCCCAGATCATTTTAGGGCCAGGGCCCAAAGATGAGCCAGATCCAGATCTTCAGTGGACTGCACCGCTTGAAACAGTGGGAACAATGATTCCTACTATCAGAATCTTTTGGCCCACCTTAACGTTTCTAGACGAAATTACATATCCAATATGGGGCTTGTTGGGTCCCCCACGAGATGGGGAACCTGATGAACGGAGTGGATCAGACCCATGTGGGCCCCACTTGATATAAGTACAAAAAAATAAAAATAAAAAGAAAAGAAGAAGAAAGAGGAAGGACGAGGCTCTGCCTCTGGGCGTACCAGCGTCCTTGTACGCTGGCTCGGCCAGCAGGTGGCCCACATGTGGGTCCCACCATGATGCATGTGCCGTATCCACACCGTCCATCCAGTTGGGGAGATCATTTTAGGGCACGACCCCAAGAATGAGCCAGATCCAAGTCTCGAGGGGGCCCCACCACAGAAAACAGTAGGGACAGTGCCCTACCGTTGAAACCTTCTTATGGGCCACCGTGATGTTTATTTGAGATCCAACCTGTTCGTAAGATCACATATACATGGAGGAAGGGACATCAAAAAATGTCAGCTTGATCAGAAACTTCTGTGGGCCCACTTGATGCGTTTAAAAAAAAAATAATAATATATAAAAAAAAAAAAAAGAAGAAAGAAGGTGAGCTGGACAGACAGCGTCCAGGGGACGCTGCTGCCCAGCAGCTTGTGGTGACACCCAATGGGCCCCATTCGTTGAGCCCACCTAGAATGTATGTGCTGTACCTATCCCGTCCATATGTTTTTTTTTTTTCCAGCTCAAAAATCTAAGCATATCCAAAATGGCAAGTGGGCCATGCCAAGGGACAACAGTGGAAATAATGATCTCCACCATTGAACCCTTTTCTGTCCTACAATGATGTTTATTTGTCACCTAACCTGTTTCATAAGTGGCCAAGCCCAAAATCTTTTGGCCCACCTTAACGTTTCTAGACGAAATTACATATCCAATATGGGGCTTGTTGGGTCCCCCACGAGATGGGGAACCTGATGAACGGAGTGGATCAGACCCATGTGGGCCCCACTTGATATAAGTACAAAAAAATAAAAATAAAAAGAAAAGAAGAAGAAAGAGGAAGGACGAGGCTCTGCCTCTGGGCGTACCAGCGTCCTTGTACGCTGGCTCGGCCAGCAGGTGGCCCACATGTGGGTCCCACCATGATGCATGTGCCGTATCCACACCGTCCATCCAGTTGGGGAGATCATTTTAGGGCACGACCCCAAGAATGAGCCAGATCCAAGTCTCGAGGGGGCCCCACCACAGAAAACAGTAGGGACAGTGCCCTACCGTTGAAACCTTCTTATGGGCCACCGTGATGTTTATTTGAGATCCAACCTGTTCGTAAGATCACATATACATGGAGGAAGGGACATCAAAAAATGTCAGCTTGATCAGAAACTTCTGTGGGCCCACTTGATGCGTTTAAAAAAAAAATAATAATATATAAAAAAAAAAAAAAGAAGAAAGAAGGTGAGCTGGACAGACAGCGTCCAGGGGACGCTGCTGCCCAGCAGCTTGTGGTGACACCCAATGGGCCCCATTCGTTGAGCCCACCTAGAATGTATGTGCTGTACCTATCCCGTCCATATGTTTTTTTTTTTCCAGCTCAAAAATCTAAGCATATCCAAAATGGCAAGTGGGCCATGCCAAGGGACAACAGTGGAAATAATGATCTCCACCATTGAACCCTTTTCCGTCCTACAATGATGTTTATTTGTCACCTAACCTGTTTCATAAGTGGCCAAGCCCAAAATTTAAGCATATCTTAATGTCAAGTGGACCATGCTTCAGTGGAAATAATGATTTCCAACATTAAAACCTTTCTAGGTTCTACAGTGATGTTTATTTTGCCATCCAATCTGTTCATAAGATCACATGGATATGGACGAAGGAGAACACACAAATATCTGCTTGATTCAAAACTTATTGGGACTAGATGGGTACCTCACTGCCCCGCAGGTGGCCCACCCTATGGGTCCCAACGTGATGTATCTATTAGCTCCACCATGATGTATCTGTTTTATTCATGCTGCCTATCTTGTATGTGCAGGCCCAAGTATGGGGCCGATGTAGTCTCAAATGGGCTATACCACGAAGACCTTTACATTTCCAATGGGATCCACAATCTGGGTCCCACTCTCTATTTATATATATTGGGCCTTTTAAGGCCAATGTTACATGATATGTTGGTAACATGCTAATATGGATAGCTTGATAAGTCACACTGATAACATGCTTAGTATAATGAATACCATGCTCATTCATATGCCCATACGCATCATTTGTATGCCTGTTATGGATCATGAATAACCATAGCATATGCTAGTTGGCTTGTTTACTTAGGGGACCCGTGCGAGACAGGGTCGCCCCACATGATTGCGCAGTATGCGTAAGTTGGTGCATGATTTGGATTGTATGACTCATGCATTTCGGATTATGTATGTCACGATCGCTTTCACACCCTAGCAGCATCAGGGTGGTGGCCACCATAGTCACATCATGGTTGGCAGTATTGGACACCGGAAACTTGTTCTAGTACGTGGGCGCTATGGATGTCCTTGGGTGAAAGTCCCTAAACCCTGTGGTACCAGTAGGATGCTCCAACGTCGAGACCGAGTGGATAACATGAGCGCCCGTGTGCCAAATACCAGTAGGCCGCGTCTCCCACTGTGTCGAGGTCGGTTGGAAAGGGGTGTGACCTTATCCGCCCGGGTGAAGTGGGCTGTAAGCTAGGTCGAGTCTGACCAGCTCATGAAATGGGTCCGCTATCGGCGAGCCGGGTGGGCATTGGCATACCACTGACGAGGCGGATAGTGAGGTCTTTTCTACTCGCTTGGTTACGCGCGCGATGTGCGGCGGCCAATATGAGAGTATACTAGACCCCGGTGATGTCCCAGATGATAACTATTTTGATATGTGGATCAGTTGAGGATTGACGTATTTGCATTGCATCTCTAGCATGTAACACTCGGCCATGTAGGCCCTTGCATAGCATAGCCTTGGGATGACTGATAGCATTCATGAATTTGGTAACTTAGCCCTCTACTGCTTTCACTTACTCTGATATCTGCATACTTGTCATATGCATCACACGCGCACACACGCACTCTACTGGGCTTCGTAGGAAGCTCATGCGTGTTTGTTTACACTGCAGGTACTAGAGCCTATCAGCAGCATTGAGGGCGGTTCATGTATCTGATATTTTGGACTTCTACTTTATGTTGTATTTCCCTTTCCAATATTGTACTCAACAAACTTTTAGTGGATATGTGATGATGTTTATGGTTTTGATTATGCTCATATAAAAAAAAAAAAAAATTTACCCTGAAAATCCTCCTGGTAGGATCCCAGGATCGGAACCTGGCACATGAGAGCTAGGAGCCGAGAATGGAGTACTACGGAGGCTGTTGGCACCAAGGTCGGCGATCGGGAATTTGGTGAGCCCGGTCCCCGGGTTTGGGGCGTGACAGAAGTTGGTATCAGAGCATAACTTGGGAATACCTGCGGATGACATCACATATCTACTAATGGCCTTAGATTAACTACCCTTAACTGAATGATTGTTGCAAACTTAGGATGATTAGGATCCCGATCTCATGCACTTAGTGACCCACACTAGGATCCTGTTACAACATAGTTATAATAGGATTCCCTATGTTAAGCTTAGAAACTTCCGAATATGATTCCCTAACGTGTGTGCATTCGGGAGTATCAATGCTAAGGGGTACCTGTCCTTTTCTGTAGGATATGGCGCCCAAGAGAGCCACCAGTAGGCCGTCGACCGGTGCGGGTTCATCCCAGACCGCCCCAGTCCCAGCTCCAGCTCCAGCTATGACTGCTGGTCAGTTTCAGGAGATGATGCGGGTTATGACCTCCATGGTAGAGCGCCAGGAGAGGAGGTCATCTGACGCAGTTGCCCCATTGGAGCAGGATCGTGTCGTTCCTTGTTGATGGACTTCAGGCGGATGGATCCCCCACGGTTTTTGGGCGGACCAGACCCAGTGGCAGCGGAGAGATGGAAATCGGAGGTAACAAAGATCTTTACCACGATGCGATGCTCGACCGAGGAGCGAGTTCCTCTTGCCGTTTTCCTTTTTCAGGGAGAGGCCGAGCACTGGTGGGCGTCGGTTACCCGAGCAGCCGGACCCGATTTCCAGTGGACATGGGAGGACTTTATAGACCGGTTTGAACGAAAGTTCTTCCCTGAGCATGTCCGCCAGCAGTGTGCTCTAGAGTTCGAGACACTGGTCCAGGGAGATATGTCAGTGTCGCAGTATGAGGCTCGATTCGTTGAGCTATCCAGATTTACGACGTATCTCGTGGATGACGAGGTGCGGAAGGCCCGTCGATTTGAGACCGGACTGCGCCTTGGCCTTCGTGGCCGTGTCACGGGACACAAGCTTCCTACATTCGAGGAGGTGGTAGAGCGGGCCCAGATATATGAGGCCGAGTGGGCCGATGCACAGCGGATCCGTGACCAGAGCGGCGACCGGAAGGGGAAGAGGAAGGCTCCTTCTAGCAGCTTCCGGCAGCAGCAGACTCGGGCACGGCAGAGGTACCCGGTTCGTCCATCTGTTCGACCACCAGTAGCACCAGTAGCACCAGCAGCACCTCCGGCACCGTCCCAGAGACAGTTTGCGGGCGTTTGTTTCGGATGTGGGGGGACAGGGCATCGTAGGCATGAGTGTCCCCACCCACAGCAGCAGCAGCGACAGCAGCAGCCACAGCAGCAGCCACAGCAGCAGAGACAGCAGCAGCCACAGCAGCAGAGACAGCAGCATAGACCGTAGCAGCAGCAGCGGCGACCGCAGAGGGGACAGACACATCCCCAGCAGACTCAGGGCAGGGTCTATGCAGCTCAGCAGGATCCTCAGGCACCTGGAGGAGTCGTTGATGGTACACTCATTGTCTCTGCATGCATAGCTCATGTTTTGTTTGATTCTGGTGCATCGCATTCTTTCGTATCCGATGATTTCTGCCGATCGACTGGCTTACCGTTAGATTCCGTGCGCCAGGGTTTGTCAGTGTCGACACCCTTAGGGAAGACCGCAGTATTGAGTTTGATCTGTTCGTCTTGCCCCGTCTTGGTAGGAGAGACCTTTTTGCCCGCCGATTTGTTTATTTTACCGATGACCGAGTTTGATGTTATCCTGGGCATGGATTGGCTGGCCGAGTATCACGCTGTATTGGACTGCTTCGCAAGAACAGTCACTTTCCTTATACCCGGCATGCCGCAGTTTCAGTTCGTTGCCGAGCCTAGAGGTGAGCAGTTGTCATCTTTGATGTCGTGTGCCATAGAGGAACCGGTTGCCGTATGTATCGACCAACTGCCGGTAGTTTGCGATTTTCCGGATGTGTTTCAGGAGATTCCGGGGTTGCCGCCTCGTCGGCATACTGAGTTTCAGATTGACCTCGTGCCCGGTACGGCGCCTATCTCAAAGGCCCCGTACCGTATGGCACCTTTGGAGTTGCAGGAGCTGCGAAAGCAGTTGGACGAGTTGCGTGAACTAGGCTTCATTCGTCCGAGCAGCTCACCGTGGGGAGCGCCGGTACTCTTCGTGAAGAAGAAGGATGGCTCGTTGAGGCTCTGTGTGGATTACCGCGAGCTCAACAAGGTCACGATTAAGAATAGGTACCCGCTTCCGAGGATTGACGATTTATTTGATCAGTTGCGGGAGGCCCAGTTCTTTTCGAAGATTGACCTACGGTCCGGTTATCATCAGGTCCGTGTCCGGGAGGAGGATATCCCGAAGACGGCATTCAGGACGCGTTACGGTCATTTTGAGTTTCAGGTCATGTCCTTCGGACTGACCAATGCGCCCGCTGTGTTCATGCAATTGATGAACGAGGTCTTTCGTCCCTACCTTGATCAGTTCATTGTGGTGTTTATCGATGACATTTTGATCTATTCGAGGACTCGGGAGGAGCATGCGCGGCATCTGGAGATCACCTTGCAGACCCTCCGCACACACCAGCTTTATGCGAAGTTAGAGAAGTGTGAGTTTTGGCAGGAGGAGGTGAAGTTCCTCGGTCACGTGGTGACGAGGCAAGGAGTAGCAGTAGATCCGGTGAAGATTGATGCCGTGCGTCAGTGGAGTCAGCCCACAAACGCGTCCGAAATCCGGAGTTTCCTGGGGTTGGCAGGTTATTATCATCGTTTCATAGAGGGCTTCTCTCGTATTGCAGCCCCGCTGACCAGGTTGACCCGAAAGGGCGCTGAGTTCGTTTGGAGTGATGCCTGTGAGCGAGCATTTGCAGAACTGAAGGACCGTCTTACTTCTACACCAGTCCTCACTCTTCCCTCCGGGAGTGAAGGATTCGTGGTTTTTACAGATGCCTCGCGTATTGGCTTAGGTGCTGTCCTGATGCAGCATGGCAAAGTAGTAGCGTATGCGTCTCGCCAGCTCAAGGTCCATGAGCAGAACTACCCCACGCATGATCTGGAGCTAGCAGCGGTAGTCTTCGCATTGAAGGTGTAGAGGCACTATCTTTATGGGGTCAGGTTCGAGCTCTTTTCTGACCACAAGAGCCTGAAGTACCTCTTCTCGCAGTCCGAGTTGAACATGAGGCAGAGACGTTGGATGGAGCTCCTGAAGGATTATGATTTTGATCTTCAGTACCACCCTGGCAAGGCCAACGTGGTGGCTGATGCCCTTAGCCGTCAGCCACGAGGCCTGGTGGCGTATATGATGGTCCAGGAGTGGAGGATGCTCGAGGAGGTTGCCGAGTATGATTTTGAGCTGAGCCTGTAGTCTTCTATCGCGCAGTTATCGAGCTTGTCGATTCAACCCTCTCTTGTTTCTAGGGTGATCGAGGCTCAGCAGACAGATCAGACGTTGAAGGATTATTGGGAAGAGGCCGCATCAGAGGGTCAGACTGATTGGCAAATTGGGTCAGATGGTGGACTTCGTTTCAGGGGTCGGTTGTGTGTTCCAGATATTCCTCAGTTGCGCAGAGACCTTATGGATGAGGCACACCGATCGAGGTTCACGATCCACCCAGGCTCTACCAAGATGTATCATGATATGAGGAGGCAGTATTTTTGGGCCGGTATGAAGCGTCAGATTGCCAGTTTTGTGGCTGAGTGTGACACTTGCCAGCGTGTCAAGGCCGATCATCGCAAACCTCCAGGTCCCCTGCAGCCGTTGGGTGTCCCGTTGTGGAAATGGGAGCACGTGACCACAGACTTCATTATGGGCTTGCCAAGGACTGATCGCGGTCATGACGCCATCTGGGTTGTCGTTGATCGTTTGACAAAGTCGGCACATTTTCTTGCGATACGTGCGACCTGGTCATTGGACAGACTTGCAGAATTGTTTATCGAGGAGATTGTGAGGCTGCACGGAGTCCCAGTTTCGATCGTTTCTGACCGAGATCCGAGATTTACGTCGCAGTTCTGGAGGAGTTTTCAGAAGGCGATGGGGCCTGCCTTGAAGTTCAGCACCGCATATCATCCTCAGACTGATGGTCAGACCGAGAGGGTCAACCAGATCCTTGAGGACATGCTTCGAGCTTGCGTGTTGGATTTCTCAGGTAGTTGGGATAAACACCTGCGTTTGGCTGAGTTTGCATATAATAACAGCTACCAGGCGACTATCGGTATGGCTCCTTTTGAGGCGTTGTATGGTAGACCTTGTAGGTCTCCTAGTTGTTGGGCCGAGGTTGGAGAGCATCGTCTCCTAGGTCCCGAGCTTGTGCAGAGGACATCAGAGGCTATAGATATCATCAGGCAGAGGATGCGCACAGCTCAGAGTCGACAGAAGAGTTTTGCAGATCGTCGACGTCGTCCCCTAGAGTTTTCCATTGGGGATCGCGTGTATCTCAAGGTCTCACCCATGAAGGGCGTGGTTCGTTTTGGAGCCAAAGGGAAGCTTGCCCCGAGATTCATTGGACCCTTCGAGATCACTGGGCGCGTTGGCCCAGTGGCCTATCAGCTTGCCTTGCCACTTCAGTTGTCTGGCGTCCACAATGTTTTTCATGTTTCTATGTTGCGGAAGTGTGAGTCAGACGTGGTTCCTGTGATAGATTGGCAGCCGTTGGAGGTTCGTGAGGATGCTTCTTACATTGAGCAGCCGGTTCGTATCCTTGACCGGAAGGAGCAGGTCCTCCGAACCAAGGTCATTCCTTTAGTGAAGGTCCAGTGGAGTCATCATAGCGCAGATGAGGCGTCGTGGGAGCGAGAGGCAGAGATTCGCGAGTCTTATCCTCATCTTTTTTATGATTGAATGTATCTGTATGATTGCTTTTCGAGTCGATATGCATATATAGTGATGTGATTTTTTTTTATGATCTTCGGCTAGTTTGGGTTTGTATTGCAAATTTCGAGGACGAAATTTTTTTGTTAGGAGGGAAGAGTTGTAAGACCCGTACCCTTATTTGCCCTCCGTACAGCTTAATTTCCGTGCCGGTACGTCCCGGACGGATCAGATTAGCGAGCCTTGATCGCGACCCTATTTTAGTACCGCATCAACCCGAGACCTATACCCCGGCGACCGCGTAGGCGCTGCGATTCCAACGCCACGCGGCACGCCCCATTGCGATACTCGGTGTGAAAGTTATGATCAATCGCGTAATCCGAGGTGGGCCGCGCAACGTGCGTGTGTGGTGGGCCCCACTTGCACAAATTCCAAGATATGTCACATCAATCAAATCCATCACCATCATTCTCACCTATACCTATCCCATACCCCTACCCTACACACATCATACCCCTATCCCTCTCTCTCTTCCAAAGTCAACCAAGGCCCATACCCCCATACCTCTCTCCCATGCTAGCATCATTACCCATAATTCCTTTCTCTCTCTCCCCCCCATACAAATACCATACGTAGGGGGAGAGGAGGCTTCCTCACATCCCATATTTGCAAGAGAGAAAAAGATTTGAGAAAGGAGAGAGAAAGAGAAAGATTTGAGAGAAGAGGAAGATTTGAGAAAATAGAGAGAGATTAGGGGGATTGAGGGTGTAGATCCAAGCTTGGAGGGCCCCAACCATCATCCGGACCGTCCGGATCATCCGATCATCAACCCGATCCCATCCAACCGTCCATTCTTCAAGGTGAGTGCAAGGGGTACATAAATCCCCCATTTTCTTCTTTCCTTTCATTTTTCCTTTTCTTTTGGGCCCACCTAGTGGTGAACAACCTGAAGGATGGATTTGATCATCCATAAATGGGCCCCACTTTGTAGTAATAATAATAATAATAATAATAATAATAATAATAATAAAAAGAAAAAAAAGAAAAAAAAGAAACGAGCTACCCGCTTGACAGACAGCGTCCAGAGGACGCTGCTGCCCAGCAGGGAACCCTTTTGGACGTTGGGTGTTGGGCAAGGTCCCCACACGTGGGACCCACCTTGATGCATGCACCTAATCCATACCGTCCATCTGTTTCTCCATCCCATTTCAGGGCAGGGAGCCCAAAAATGAAGTAGATCCAGATCTCAGGTGGACCACACCATTGAAAAACAGTGAGGCTAGTGAAGCCTACTGCCAAGGCTTCTTGGGCCCACCGTGATGTTTGTGGACCATATTAACTGCCTAATATTGGGCTTGTTAGAACCCCAATGAGCTGGGGAACATGATGGAGGGGGTGGATTGTCCATAAGTGGGGCCCACATGAAATGACCACTAGATAAAAAAAAAAAAAAGAAAAAAAATATGAAACGCAGGGACGTCCAGCGTCTGGACGTCCTGACGCTGGAACGTCCAGCGTCACCTTGGACGTTATAAGGGGTCCCACTCGTGGGACCCACCTTGATGTTTGTGTTCCATCCACGCCGTCCACTTGTTTTCCCAGATCATTTTAGGGCCAGGGCCCAAAGATGAGCCAGATCCAGATCTTCAGTGGACTGCACCGCTTGAAACAGTGGGAACAATGATTCCTACTATCAGAATCTTTTGGCCCACCTTAACGTTTCTAGACGGAATTACATATCCAATATGGGGCTTGTTGGGTCCCCCACGAGATGGGGAACCTGATGAACGGAGTGGATCAGACCCATGTGGGCCCCACTTGATATAAGTACAAAAAAATAAAAATAAAAAGAAAAGAAGAAGAAAGAGGAAGGACGAGGCTCTGCCTCTGGGCGTACCAGCGTCCTTGTACGCTGGCTCGGCCAGCAGGTGGCCCACATGTGGGTCCCACCATGATGCATGTGCCGTATCCACGCCGTCCATCCAGTTGGAGAGATCATTTTAGGGCACGACCCCAAGAATGAGCCAGATCCAAGTCTCGAGGGGGCCCCACCACAGAAAACAGTAGGGACAGTGCCCTACCGTTGAAACCTTCTTATTGGCCACCGTGATGTTTATTTGAGATCCAACCTGTTCGTAAGATCACATATACATGGAGGAAGGGACATCAAAAAATGTCAGCTTGATCAGAAACTTCTGTGGGCCCACTTGATGCGTTTAAAAAAAATAATAATATAAAAAAAAAGAAGAAGAAAGAAGGTGAGCTGGACAGACAGCGTCCAGGGGACGCTGCTGCCCAGCAGCTTGTGGTGACACCCAATGGGCCCCATTCGTTGAGCCCACCTAGAATGTATGTGCTGTACCTATCCCGTCCATATGTTTTTTTTTTCCAGCTCAAAAATCTAAGCATATCCAAAATGGCAAGTGGGCCATGCCAAGGGACAACAGTGGAAATAATGATCTCCACCATTGAACCCTTTTCCGTCCTACAATGATGTTTATTTGTCACCTAACCTGTTTCATAAGTGGCCAAGCCCAAAATTTAAGCATATCTTAATGTCAAGTGGACCATGCTTCAGTGGAAATAATGATTTCCAACATTGAAACCTTTCTAGGTTCTATAGTGATGTTTATTTTGCCATCCAATCTGTTCATAAGATCACATGGATATGGACGAAGGAGAACACACAAATATCTGCTTGATTCAAAACTTATTGGGACTAGATGGGTACCTCGCTGCCCCGCAGGTGGCCCACCCTATGGGTCCCAACGTGATGTATCTATTAGCTCCACCATGATGTATCTGTTTTATTCATGCTGCCTATCTTGTATGTGCAGGCCCAAGTATGGGGCCGATGTAGTCTCAAATGGGCTATACCACGAAGACCTTTACATTTCCAATGGGATCCACAATCCGGGTCCCACTCTCTATTTATATATATTGGGCCTTTTAAGGCCAATGTTACATGATATGTTGGTAACATGCTAGTATGGATAGCTTGATAAGTCACACTGATAACATGCTTAGTATAATGAATACCATGCTCATTCATATGCCCATACGCATCATTTGTATGCCTGTTATGGATCATGATTAACCATAGCATATGCTAGTTGGCTTGTTTACTTAGGGGACCCGTGCGAGACAGGGTCGCCCCACATGATTGCGCAGTATGCGTAAGTTGGTGCATGATTTGGATTGTATGACTCATGCATTTCGCATTATGTATGTCATGATCGCTTTCACACCCTAGCAGCATCAGGGTGGTGGCCACCATAGTCACATCATGGTTGGCAGTATTGGACACCGGAAACTTGTTCTAATACGTGGGCGCTATGGATGTCCTTGGGTGAAAGTCCCTAAACCCTGTGGTACCAGTAGGATGCTCCAACGTCGAGACCGAGTGGATAACATGAGCGCCCGTGTGCCAAATACCAGTAGGCCGCGTCTCCCACTGTGTCGAGGTCGGTTGGAAAGGGGTGTGACCTTATCCTCCCGGGTGAAGTGGGCTGTAAGCTAGGTCGAGTCTGACCAGCTCATGAAATGGGTCCGCTATCGGCGAGCCGGGTGGGCATTGGCATACCACTGACGAGGCGGATAGTGAGGTCTTTTCTACTCGCTTGGTTACGCGCGCGATGTGCGGCGGCCAATATGAGAGTATACTAGACCCCGGTGATGTCCCAGATGATAACTATTTTGATATGTGGATCAGTTGAGGATTGACGTATTTGCATTGCATCTCTAGCATGTAACACTCGGCCATGTAGGCCCTTGCATAGCATAGCCTTGGGATGACTGATAGCATTCATGAATTTGGTAACTTAGCCCTCTACTGCTTTCGCTTACTCTGATATCTGCATACTTGTCATATGCATCACACGCGCACACACGCACTCTACTGGGCTTCGTAGGAAGCTCATGCGTGTTTGTTTACACTGCAGGTACTAGAGCCTATCAGCAGCATTGAGGGCGGTTCATGTATCTGATATTTTGGACTTCTACTTTATGTTGTATTTCCCTTTCCAATATTGTACTCAACAAACTTTTAGTGGATATGTGTGATGTTTATGGTTTTGATTATGCTCATATAAAAAAAAAAAAAAAATTTACCCTGAAAATCCTCCTGGTAGGATCCCAGGATCGGAACCTGGCACATGAGAGCTAGGAGCCGAGAATGGGGTACTACGGAGGCTGTTGGCACCAAGGTCGGCGATCGGGAATTTGGTGAGCCCGGTCCCCGGGTTTGGGGCGTGACAGCGATTGATTTCATTTGGCATTAGTAGATTTTCGGGCCATCAGGGCACTTCCCAAGGCCTGTTTACGGTTCGATCGAAGGATTTGGTGAATACCTATCACGATCGTCTTTCGATAGGTGTGGATTATGTCCATGAGGGTCGTAGTGCAATCGCATTTCGATTTGTTTAGCATGGGTCAATTTTCGAGCTGACAGGGCACTTCCCAGGGCTGGTGACCACTTAATTAGGGTATTCGGGGCTCCTGAGTTTGGATAACCTCGTTGCCGTGCATGATTATGATATA
This sequence comes from Liriodendron chinense, assembly GCA_003013855.2. Taxonomy (NCBI): domain Eukaryota; kingdom Viridiplantae; phylum Streptophyta; class Magnoliopsida; order Magnoliales; family Magnoliaceae; genus Liriodendron; species Liriodendron chinense. The sequence continues at coordinate 418,617 of ML058490.1, read as the reverse complement.
TCATGTTATGGCAGAGAGAAGTCTCCCTCTCGGGTTCGGTCAAATTCCGCTCGATTCCTCTCGATTTTGGCCACTTCCGACTCTTTCGAAAGGATTTTCGAGGTTTGCAATATTGGCTAAGTGTTGGCCTTTTTTATCAAATTGCTGATTTGGCCCACTTAACATCGATCGTCGGCGAATCCAGTCTGAGGGATGGATAGAAGGCATTGATGTGTGTCTAGGAGCGTCATCTTGATCGAAAGGCGGACCACATCAAAGGTGGTCCATATTATGAAAATCCCAAAAAAGTATCAGCGTCTGGGCGCACCTGGGAGTGTATGGGCTCATGTGGAGTTGGAGGTGTTCGCTTCCCCAAGTGTAGGGTTGCGATGTAGTAATAATCTCGGTAAGACCAAGGTCGATCCACAGGGAAGGAGGTAAACAATTCCAACTATCCTAATAACTAGAATCTTAAGAGGTTTGTGAAATTGGTTTTGAACATAAAATAGAAAATCTGATAATGAAAAGATAACTAGAGCATCAAGGATCCACTTATAGCTCTCCTTAGATGCATAATTCGCTATGGTTTCTCACTTTCTCAACTAGAATTGAAATTAAGATCTATCTAGTCGGATGATAAAACAGTTAAACCAAACAATCTGCCATATGTAAGATCAATGTATATGATTCACTCAATGCAAGCTAGGACTAGCAGACTCAATTGCATAGGTTAGTCCCAATTCCAATAGGCTAAGATCACAATCAGAACCATCATTAAATCCTGTCACAAGACAAAACTAGATCATAATTTGAACTTGATTTAAATTACATGCGCAGTCTCACATACTTCAGAATTCCATAAAATAGAACTTTGGTAGGAAGTTCCCACATGAAGATCATAGTACTAGAGCGTACTCCAATTCCTCGGATCATACAGGTCTAGACTAGCTCATAACAATTAAGAACTCAAGCAATTCTTCCAAACATCCATGAGTCATCATAAGACTAAGAAAAACTACTTAAAACTTGAATTAAACTTCAAACTATTGTTCTTAAACATGAAATCCAACTTGAAACCAATAAAACGAATTAAACAATCTAAGAAAACTATAAGGTTCACCTCTTAGCTCTAGCTAAGAGATTAGCTAATGAAAAGCATATTACAAACAAAACTAGAACTAAGAAAAGGAAGAAAAACTAGCTGGAGGAGGCTAGGGAGCCTCCTATGAGTTGAACTCCTTGCTCCCCACGTCCTTGCCTTTTTTTGGAATAGAAGAGAGCACCTCCTTTTATAGTACAGCAAGAGTACCGCAACATAACAGATTTTGTTTCACTTCATACGGCTTAACCAATGGTCGGATTGCCTTCAAATTTAATTTGTAGCTTCCTTGTAATGTGATCTTCCTCATAGATGAGTTAGATTTCTAAGATTATCTTCTGAATGGGCCCACCAATCAGATCAGCGACCGCCTCTCAAAATCGCGCACTTCGGGTACCTTCAGAACCAGTCATCTTGCTTTCAACGCTCCGGAGTGTACAGATGTCGGATTGATCCCAAATTTTGAACATTGGTAGAAAACTTTCTCCTCTACATGATAGATGGATTAGATTATCCAAAACAATCCCAAAATATGGTCCAAAAATTAGAACAGTTAGGACTTTTATAAACTCTGCGCAGTTGGATCTTTCTAGATGGTCCATTTTTCTTCAATCGGTACGATCAAACCACATATCCTTTTGATCTGAAACTTTGTGGTTATTCATATATGGATGTGGTCTAGAATATGGTCAAAGTAGATTCTTCATATCATCAATGATGGGTCACCTGGACCGGCCCAGAGTGGAGTAGGCGGAATCTGGAATTTTCTGGACAGTTCGTATTGTTTTGGCCACCACGGTCAATCCGTAGCTCCGATCAACACGAAACCACTTGGGTTAGTTCGGCGTCGAGCTCCTCTTCGACATGGATGTGTTCGATTTTCAAATATCATTAAGATATAGGCCCAGAAAACTGGTTCAAAAAACCAGAAATGGGAATGGCCTGCTGTCTGGAATCCGAAACCCTGAAATTGCATGGCCGACCGGTCAAGACCGGTCGGATAGGGCTGGCCGACCGGTCTAGGCCGGTCGTGACCTGTCTATTTTGGTCCAGCGTGCTATGTAGAAGGCTGCAATGTTGGCCGACCGGTCTAGACCGGTCGGACCACCTTGTGGGGCTCCACTTTCATTCTTTCCTTCTTTCTTTTCTTTCCTTTCTTCTTCCCTCTTTTGTTCTTCCTTTCCTTTGATCTTCAAGGTATGTAAGAAGGGTCTCAAAGCATCTGAATGATGAAGTCTCTCTTTAATTCCTACAACGACAAAACTATTCATTAGATTAGTCTTTAAATCATGAAAACCATGCATAATGAGTGATGAATTGGGGTTAGAATATGCACAATTAAGAGCTCAACAGGTGGACGCATGTACCCTGCCCAAAATGCATGTGGAGAGAAGTGAGAAGAGAGAGTGAATGGGAGGGGGATGTGTCATGCCCCAAATTCGGTTCTCGATGTCCATTCGCTGTAACCCGAATTCAGAGGTGGCAGCCTCCGTAGTACCCCGATCTCGGATCCTAACCCTACACGTCAGGTTCCGATCCTTGGATACCACAAGGAGGATTTTAGGGTCTGAATTTTTTTTTTGAAACATGAGCATCACCATATGAGTACCATCAAGACAAACACAATATTTCTACTAAATCATTTCGTTTATATACAGTACTGAAAAGTAAATACACATTGCGTAAATATAAAAACTGTGCACAATCCAGCACCTCCTGCTACTGCACTCCCAACTCCAACTCAACGTTGCTGATACACTCTGGTATAACCTGCGGCGTAACAAACGCGCATAAGCTTCGAATGAAGCTTTGTGAGTGCGTGTGTGCGTGCGCAATGCGTATGACAAACATGATAAATATCAGAGTAAGCAGTAAAGCATGATGAGAAAACTAAACCAAAACTTAGCCTAATTAGGCTACACGATCATATGATATGAATAACCAGCCTACAACGGCTATGCAAGCATGCAATATAGATAACTAGCCTGCCATGGCTATGCAAGCATGCAATATAGGTAACCAGCCTACCAAGGCTATATACTCATACTATGCAATGGCCTACAGGGCCTAATGTCGCATATAATGATCCAATGCATGTATGCAAATCACCACCTCTAAGTATAGTGGTCCAGATACGAACAGTCATATCGCAATCATCCAAGCGATGCAGGACTCGGAACTGGTAGCTCGCCCAGTGTGGTAGCTCGCCCAGGCTTACAGCCCCGCCCACATCACACCCGCCCACGTCAGGACCGTCCCACACCATACAGAACATCAGTCACATCACTGATACCAATACCATCTCTGAAACGGAACATCACCGGGGTCTCACAGACCTCACTACTCACCAGTAGAATGCCCAAGCCTATCTGGTGCAATAGCAGACCTACTCACAGCTGGTCAAACTCAACCCACTTTGCCAACACTCTTCCGACAGGTTAGGTCAGACCTCCTTCCAAACTGACCACGTGCAGTGGAAAACACCGCCGTTTGGTATTCGGCATACTGGTGTATGATTAAACCACCCGGTCCTTGAATGGAGCACCTACCTTGGTACCAACGGGATCAGGGACTTTCATCCAGGGACATCTTTGGCATCCAGTTTAAAGATCACATATTTTCGGTGTTCTGCAAACCACGATGGAGCTGTGGTTGCAACGTAGTAACCATGCTATATGCGGCACAAGCAGACGGTGCGAAATGCAACCATGCATACAAACGTGGGACGACATGCCCGTGCAAGTCTCCAAAGAGCACCATAAAACTATAAGGTCTCAAACACAAAGTCACCGTCAGCTGGTAATGAATTGCACGACAATCACGACCGATATGGCCGGTTGATACAAGACAATTAGATGAGCCAAGCATTCATGATGCATGAGTCAAGTATACAGTATGAGTGCCAACAAGTAGTCCATCTACCACGATGGCTATAAATCAATCTAGTCAAACTTATTTGAGATATGATTAAGATGAGGGGACACATATGAATGATCGAGTCATAGTGCGGGATGTCGTTAGCCAGGGAATCTCACACCAAGGGCTACAAGGTATGCTAAGCTATTCCTACCATACAATGTAAGTCAGGATGATAGATTCCTGTCCTCGAATAGTCCCATACCTATTGGAGAGGTTTGCGATAGAGAGCACGTGAATTACATTTGCGCGACTACATCTCGAATGCTTTATGAATGCGTTTATGCCCTAGTGGTCCCCAACTAACAATGGTGATTCGGGATGCATACTCATTACACATGTATAGTGGTCGTCAAAGCATTACTATATAGATCGCATAAGAGTATTCCAAATAACACTACATGTGGCAACAGACATACTAAAAATAGCATAAAAAGATAATTCACTTATAATACAAGCAAACATAAAGAGATAAGACTCTAAATGGATGGTATACAACAATATAGATGGTCCAACAACTGAACAGTGTGGATTAACCTTCAATATTCAGATAACCCAAATGGAAAGAAAATGATTGAAAACACTACCGACAGATCAAAGGTAGAACCTACTTGAGCGGCAAGAGTGGAATACTCAAAATCATGCTGAGACCCATAATCCTGTAGTACAGTGGAGATGAACACAATAATGGTCCGTAAAAGGAATGTCATAGAAGGGGTTGCAAGATAGACGTGTCATGACAGAGGATCGATTATAAATGGTAGGGTAATCTGCGATAGATGGTCAATACAATGAGGTCCAAAAAGGGACAATAGGTCTAACCTCATACTACAAGATAGGCTCCATATAATGGATGGCCTAGATGACATACGAACGTCAAGGATGAGCCCCACACTCGTCCTAAAGGTAAACGGACGGTGTGGATGGGATATTCATGATATGGTGGTCTTTAATAGTTGGGTACAAGGGTAGAAGGGGTGAGTCATATGAGTATACAAGCTGAGTTACCAAGATCAATCAACATGGTGGGTCAACAAGGTGAGTCAATAAGGCAGGTTGACAAGGCGGGTCAACATGGTGAGTTAACAAGGTGAATTGACAAGACGGTTCAATAGGGTGAGTTTAAGAAGGTAGCCCTGTGACTTGGATCGAGCAAACTCTAAGGATGACCTTTCAATAAGGGTTTACACAACTAATCATCAAGGTGGATCCACGGGATGGACAAAGCGGTCATTCGAACATGCACACTAAGGTGGTCCCAAGGGCCATCCTGTACATAACATGCTAGGGTCCAATCATTTGGATGGTTTGGATCAAGCACAAAAATTAAGGCGGTCCTTATGGATGGCCGACATACATATCGCACGATGGAGGCCAATGGCTGACGTGGATAGAACACATGCATAACAAGGTGGACCCGTGGTTGGGGATAACCGTACAAAGGAGTGGGGGAGCCACATACATCAATGGGCCCCAACAATTTGGGATCAACCCGATATTCGTGCTTTCCCACTAATCAAGTAAGATGGCGACCAAACACCATGGTGGGGCCCGCACACCACACGTGTGGAACCCCACCCATGGCTGGGTGACTTATGAACAGGAAGAATGGCAAATAAACATAACAGATGGGTCCTGTAAAGTTTCCAATGGTAGGCATTCAATCACCCTTATTTCCTACATGTGGCCCACCCAAAACTGGGCCCACACCCCTGCAAAGAAGAACGACAAGGTATACCTAACATTCATCAAGGTGGGACCCAAAGTTGGGCCCCATCACCTTTGGTTGGATGGATAAATAAACATTACAATGGCCCCAAGGAAGGTTTCAAAGGTGGGCATCAATGACCACTGTTTCCTACGGTGTGGTCCACTTGAGGTTTGTATTTACCTCATTATGAGGGCCCACGGCCCTAAAATAATATGGAGAAATAGTGGTCGGCATAGATAAAACAAATGCATCGTGGTGGGACCCACAGAGCGTAGCACCCAAATGGGCCCCAAGAGTTTTGAATCGAACTAATATTTTTATTTTCCCATTTATCCATATACATGTGATCTTATGAACAGGTTGAATGACAAATAAACATCACTGTAGGGCTGGGAAGATTTCAACGGTGGAAATCATTATTCCCACTGTTTCCGTGGCATGGTCCACTTGAGGTTTGGATATGCTTAAATTTTGGCTCAGCCACTAAAATGAGCTGGAAAAACATAGTGACGGAATAGATAAAGCGCATACATTCTAGGTGGGTCCCACTAGTGGGCCACCTGCTGGACAGCCCAGCCAACACACGTGTGTGAGCTAAGACCAGGTTGGATCTCAAATAAACATCATGGTAGGCCGTAGGAAGGTTTCAACGTAGGGTCACTGTCCCTACTGTTTTCTGTAGTGAGGCCCACCCCAGATCTGGATCTTCTTGACATATGGGCCTTGGCCCTGAAATGATATGGGAGAACAGATGGACGGCTCAGATAGAACAAATACATCATGGTGGGTCCCACGTGGTGGGCCATTGACTAGGCGGGCCGAGGAGCCCAGCGTCCGTGGACGCTGGGTACTCCCAGTGCATCAGAGGCTCTCCTGCTTCTTTCTTTCTTCACTTTTTTTTTGTGGTTTTGATCGAGTGGGGCCCACATGAGGACGATCCAGTCCGTCTATCATGCTCACCGGCTCGTAGGGGACCCAACGAGCCCAATATTGGACGGGTTACGAGGCCTAAAAACATCAATGTGGGCCAAAGAAATTCTGACAGTAGAAATCATTATTTTCACTGTTTTCATGTGATGCGGTTCGCTTAAGATTTGGATCTGGCTCATATTCGGGCCCTGGCCCTAAAATGATCTGGGAAAACAGATAGACGGTGTGGATACAACATAAACATCAAGGTGGGTCTCACGAGTGGGGACCCCACTCACCGTCCCAGCCTCAGCACGCTGGACTGTTCCAGACGCTGTGAACGTCCAGTGTCTGGACGTTCTGCTTCTTTTGTTTTCCTTTTTTTTTAATCTTTGTTTACTTCAAGTGTGGCCCACATGGGTATGATCCACTCCATCTATCAGGTTCCCCATCTCTTGGGGGACCCAATGAGACCAATATTGGGTATCTTACAAAGCCTAGAAACATCAAGGTGGCCCAAAAAAAGTTTTAAACAATAGGCATCATTAGCTACGCTGTTTTCTATGGTGTGGTCCACCTGAGATCTGGATTTACTTCATTTTTGGCGTCCAGCCCTAAAATGGGCTGGAGAAACAGATGGACGACGTGGATCACATACATGCATCAAGGTGGGTCCCACGAGTGGGGACCCTGCTCAACGCCCAAAAGGGCTAGGCGCTGCTGGGCAGCAGCGTCCTCTGGACGCTGACTGTCCAGCGGCCAAATGTTTTTCTTTTTCTTTTCTTTTTTTTTGTGCCTTGACCAGGGCCCACACATGCAAGATCCACTCCATTCATCAGCTGGGCCATCTCATGGTGGGCCCAATTAGCTTTGGATCAAGATAATCCTTATATTTATCCATCATCAATGTCTTCGTGTTTCAAAGAATGGGGAAGAAAAGAAAATCAAGTATCATGGTGGGCCATTGGCCACACTAATCATGCCACAAAATGGGTCCCCAAGTGGGATCCACACCATCAAAAGGTGGGACCCATTTGAATCCTAGATCCTACACAAAACTTAATAGGGATATGGATGCACTCACAATGATGGTTGGACGGTTGGATTGCCGATCGGACGGTCCGGATGATGATCGGGGTCCTCCAAGCTTGATCTCCTCCTTTAATCTCTCTAACTCTCGCTTTCTCTCTTGATCTCCCTCTAAATCTCTCTACTTCTCTCTCTTCTTTCTCTTCTCTCTCTCTCTCAAATCTCTTTCTCTCTCCTAGCAAAAATGGAAAATGAGAAGGCCACCCCCCCTACGTATGGCTCTTGTATGGGAAGAGGGGGGTGCATGATGTAATGATGATGATGATGGGAGAGGACATGGGAGGAATGGGTTGGAGTTGACTTTGGTGAGAGAGGAATGGGATAGGTATGGTGTGTGTAGGTTAGGGTAATGATAGGGGTATGGTTGAGGGTGATGGTGATTGATTTGACATGTTGTTGGGATTTGTGCAAGTGGGGCCCACGCCACACGCGCGTTGTCCGGCCCACCTCAGATTGCTCAAAAGTACTCATCTCACACACCGGGTATCGCAATGGGGCGTGCCACGCGGCGTTGGAATCGTGGCGCCCGCGCGGTCGCAAGGGTACAAGTCTTAGGTCGTTGCGGTACTAAATTAGGCTCGCAATCAAGGCTCTCTAATCTGGTCCATTCGGGACGTACCGATACCGGAAACTAAACGTACGGAGGGCAATTCAGGGTACGGGTCTTACAAGATGGGTGCATGTCCCTCTCCTTGGGTGCACTTGGGCGCATGTGGCCTCTCCCTTGGGCGCACTTGGGCACATGTGGCATGAGGAAGTGAGGAGAAAGATGGGTGCATGTCCTCCAAGGACTTGGGAAATTTCCCATTTGCTTCCAACAAAAGGATGGGCGCATGTTGCTTCTCTTCCTCTTATTGCAACTCCGGTGGGAGAAATCCCTTTCCGGCTATGGCATCTAGCGAGGTGTGGGCACATGTGGATAGTCGACTGAGGATTCCGGCAAGGATTTTACCTTGCTCTGCCGATCCTTTCTAGATAATGAAGCCTCTCTTCTCTCGACAAGTGAGTGGGGTATTTATAGCACTTAATCGGGTAGCTACTCGGGTATCGGGCACATGTGGTTTGCAAAAAGGAGGAAATGTGCATGTAGAGGAGTGTGTAGGCGCATGTGCCTGTGGCATGCGCATGCCATGGTGTGTAGGCGCATGTTGCTTGTGGCATGGGCATGTTACAAAGAAGGTGGGCGCATGTGCCCTCCTCTGTGGTGCGCACATGTGCGCATGTGCTCACACTTAGCACATATTTTATGATTTTTTGATATTTTTAGAATTTTGAAAATATGAAAAAGGGAGAGAGAGAGAGAGAGAGAGAGAGAGAGAGAGAGAGAGAGAACGAGAGAGAGAGAGATCTCATGCGCATGTGGTGAGGGGGCAAATGCATGTCTCCTTATGGCATCCGCATGTGGAGAGAGAGTGAGCAAATGCATGTTCCATCACTTAGAATATTTCAGGTTTTAGTCTCCAACGGGCTACCTCCAAAGGGGGGCTACCTTTTCGGAGACAGAAGTCACTGACGCTAAGCCACTTTTAGGCCATGATCGACTTCCTGAATAAACGGGGTGGGGTACCGATGGTCATCTACTGTGAATTTTGGTAGTTCCTTACCAATTTGGACCCTCCTTATCGGCTCTTTGCATAGGAATATTATTCTGGGAAGCACGCACGTGGACAAATGCACCGCAAGGACTTCAAACTTGCTAGTTAAGGTTTTTCGAGCATTTCGGATCATTTGGAAGCCATCTGCATGTCTGATTCCACTCCAAAATGGTACCTGTAGGCTTTCAGGCACTTTCGGCCAGCTCCAAACAGGGGCAAAATGCACTTTGGTGCGCAGGTAAAAATGTACATCGTATGGCATTCAAATTCAGAACTTAAGGGTTTTTTTAACATTTTGGATCATTTGACGGCCATCCACATGTCCAATTCCCTTCAAAAATAGCATCTACAGGCTTCTGGGTTCCTGCAGTCGGATACGATCAGGGCAAAATGCATTTGGAAGCAGACGGGTAAAGAGATGCATCGTGCGACTTCGAAACTTGCAGGTTAAGGGTTTTAGGGCATATCGGATCATTTGGCGGTGATCCACATGTCCGATTCCGCCCCAAAATAACATTTGTAGATTTCGGTCATGATCGCGCATGTTAGGGTTGCACTGGCGTTTTTCGAGTATTTTGGATCTTAAAATCAGTCCAAATCGTCGTAGATGGATCGTTGAATACTGTTTTACAATGGGTGCGAATTTAAGCCCCAACAGGCATTATAGCGCATCGTTTGAATATTGATCCGAAGTATATACCTGCTCACCAGCGCCGAAGTGCCTTCACTGCAAAAAGGCAATGGTAATCAAGGCTAAAGTCGAGAAGCTGCTCGCAGTCAATTTTATAAAAGAAGTTGACTATCCAAAATGGGTCGCGAACGTGGTTCTCGTTCGAAAAGATAATGGCAAGTGGAGAATGTGTGTTGACTATTCGGATTTAAACAAAGCGTGCCTCAAAGACAGCTTCCCACCCCGCGAATCGACCAGCTGGTTGACTCGACGGCAGGGCATGCCCTGCTCAGTTTCATGGACGCTTATTCTGGTTATAACCAGATTATGATGTATCCGCCTGACAACCAGCACACTGCCTTCATCACTGACCGAGGCCTGTATTGCTACCAGGTAATGCATTTTGGTCATAAAAATGCAGGAGCCACCTATCAGCGCCTAGTCAACAAAATATTTGCCACACAAATCGGCAGGAATATGGAGGTTTATGTCGACGACATGCTTGTGAAAAGCGTTGTGGAAAACGACCACCTTACAGATCTTCGAGAAGCCTTCGACTTAATGAGAACGTATCGGATGAAGCTAAATCCAGAGAAATGTGTGTTCGAAGTATCCGTTGGAAAATTTCTCAGATTTATGGTCGGCCAATTAGGAATCGAGGCAAATCCTGAAAAAATAAAAGCATTGATCGAGATGAAGTCCCCGTCCACGCTCAAAGATGTCCAACGTCTGGCTGGTCGCATCGCATCGTTGAACAGGTTCATTTCGCGAGCCTTTGATAAATGTTTACCCTTCTTTAAGCTCCTCCGACCACCGCCAAATTTGATTGGGAGTGGACACCGCAATGCGAGGGAGCGTTCCAACAACTAAAGCAATATATGAGTGCACCCCCCATTTTATCAAAACCTGTGGCGCACGAGCAACTTCTTCTTTATTTATCTGTGTCTTCTACAGCCGTTAGTGCCGCTTTAATAAGAGAAGATTCCGGGGTACAAAGGCCCGTTTATTATATTAGTCGAGAGATGGTGGATGCTGAAACTCGGTATTCTGATATGGAGAAGTTGGCCCTCACCTTAGTCACTACTGCCCGAAAACTTTGACCCTACTTCTAAGCCCACGCTGTATTAGTGCCAATAAATCATCTGTTAATGTTGAACCTCAAATTTATACATTGCATTGCCCATTACATAGCATTATATGCATGGTTTGCATGCTTAAAAGGCCCATCTAATGCTTGTTTTGTGATTGTAGGGATGAGAGCAGGTTTCATCCAATTGGAGACTAAAAAGAACCATTTGAAGCCATGGGATGAAGGTTGAAGAAGGACCAAAGAAAGTAGAAAGAGAGGAGAAGAAAGGAAGAAAGAAGCCAAAGGAGAAAGCAGGAAAAAGCAGCTAAGACTGGTCGGCCGACCGGTCGTCCATAGCCAGAACCAGTCGTCCGACCGGTCCGACTACTCAACAGAAGAAGACCTCCTTGCAAGGCTTGCTGGACTATCCACAATCGGTCGCCCACCGCTCAGACCGGTCGTCTAACCGGTCCTTGAATTAAAATTTAAATATCGGATTTCAACAAAACTCGCTGGACTGTTTTTGCGGTTTTGAGATCGGTCGTCCAAGAGATCAGACCGGTCGTGCGACCGGTCGTCTGCGTAACAGGGCTTGTCCGTGAAGCTCCAATTTTCTTTACGCAGTCCGGGATTTCTTACGCAATCTGGAACCTTCCTCGCTATACTATAAAAGGACACCTAGGGTTTCTTCCTAATATACCATAGAAGCTAAGGGACGTCGTGGGAAGGAAGTCGTCGTGGAGCATCTGCAACCCTCCAAACTCTGGTTTTTCTAGTTTTTATGTTTTTCTTATTTGAGTTCTAGTGTAGTATGATAATGCTCGGCTAAAATCTCTCAGCTAAGGCTGAGAGGTGAAGCTTGTAGCCGATTTCATGTTTGATTCAGTTTAATTCAAGTAATTCTACTTCAAGTTTGGATTTTTACTTAATCTAGTTCTTAAAAGTTGAGAGTTTGAGATGTTTTATGAGAGTTCATGTTTTTTGGACATGGATTCCTTACAATTCTCTGAGATTATCATATTGTGATTGTTTAGATTTGAATTATAGTAATCCTTGAGCAGGCCATAGTCCATAGGCATGGCTGTTACTCCGAAGGCTATGATTTTGAATTCTACATTGTTGAATGGGACTAGAACTTGGAAGATCAACTTGAGTGGGACTAAGTGTGTTTAATGTTTTATTTTCCAACTAGATGAGAGATAGGACTTCAAATCTAGTTGTGTATTTTGCTTGGATTGATTGGATTGACATAGGATTGCTACAAGTGGATCCTTGAATGCCTTAGTGCCTTTAAACTACTGTTTTCATTAAGTTACTGTTTTAATACAGAATTCTCAATTGAATCTCTTATTTACTGCGAAATTGAGTTGCTGGAATAAGTTCGAACCTGTTTTCCAATTCCCTGTGGATCGACCTTGGTCGTACCGAGTTTTATTACTACATCGCAGCCTTACACTTGAGGCGAGCGAACAGTTAAGGCAGGTCCTTTAGAAACCCGAGGTTTCTGGGCAATTAACCAAATGGGCGATTGAGATCAGTGAGCATGATATTTCGTTCTGCCCCAGGACCGCCATCAAAGGTCAAGCCGTGGCCGACTTCATCACCGAATTCACATACTCCTCTTCCGGTGATAACTCTACGACCAGCGACTAGGCCCCTTGGTCGCTCTTCGTGGATGGGTCTTCACGGGCCACCGAGAGCGGCGCAGGCTTAATCTTTGTCGCTCCTGACGGGTCACGCTTCCAATATGCCTTGCGGTTTGACTCTCACATCTGAAACAATGAAGCAGAATATGAGGCTTTGATCATTGGCCTCGAACTAGCAAACGTCCTCTCGATTCAAAGTTTACTTATTTATAGCGATTCTCAGCTTATTGTCAATCAAGTACTCGGTGAATTTGAGGCTAGAGAAGAACGAATGGTTTTATACAAATCCTGAGTGCTCATCCTGCTCGCAAGGCTGAAGAATTATGAAATAATCCACATCCCTCGCGAGAAAAACAAACTCGCAGATTCTTTGGCAAAACTAGCCTCCGCACCCGAATCGGAGTTATCGCAATCTATTCCCATCGAGCACCTTCATGCTCCGAGTATCGACCAAGCGACCTTCGATCAAGTGATCGTGGTTTATCCCTCTCCATGTTGGATGGACCCCATCGTCCTCTATCTCAGAGATGGATTTCTCCCGGATGATAAAAAATCTACACGACAAATTCGTCATCGTGCCGCCAGGTATACTTTACTAAACGGAATGTTGTTACGCAAGAGTTTTACTTTACCCTACTTAAGGTGTCTTCACCCAGAAGAATCACATTGCGTTTTGCATGAAATACACCAGGGGGCATGTGGTAACCATCCTAAGGGACAATCTTTAGCATATAAGGCGATGAGGTAAGGTTATTATTGGCCCACTATGAAGGCAGATGCAATCAAATTCTCTAAAAAATGTGACAAGTGTCAGCGATATTCTCCCATACCTCGTGTGCCGTCCGAGCAAATGATGCCAATGGATGGCCCTTGGCCCTTTGCCCAATGGGGTGTTGATATCATTGGGTCGTTGCCTACCTGGAAAGGTCAGAACAGATTTGTAATCGTGGCAGTCGATTATTTCACGAAATGGGTCGAGGTAGAACCATTGCCAGAATTACTGAAAAACAGACCACTAAGTTCATATGGAGAAACATCATATGTCGTTATGGACTCCCCTATACTATAATCACCAACAATGGAAAACAATTCGATAATGCTACGTTCACAGAGTTTTGCGAAAAATGGAAGATACGCAGTGTTCGCACCTCCCCATATCATCCTCAGGCTAATGGACAGGTTGAAGCAGTAAATAAGATCATCAAACATCATCTAAAGACTAAGCTCGACGAATGTAAAGGCATGTGGCCAGAACTCTTGCCAAAAGTCTTATGGGCCTATAGGACTACGACTCGCACATCAACAGGTGAAACTCCTTTCTCCTTGGCATTCGGCACCGACGTAGTGGTGCCGATTGAAGTTCAAGTACCTTCATATTGAATCGAGCAGTATGATCCCACTTGTAATCAAGAAGGTCTGCAACTTCATCTCGATCTCTTCGATGAGCGGAGGGATGCCTCCCAGCTGCGAGCAACAGTGTATCAGCAGCGCATTGCTCGGTATCGTGACGCCAAAGTCCGACCTAGAACCTTTCAGCTCGGCGATTTGGTTCTCAGACAGAACCTCGAGTTCCTGCTCGTTCGTTGGATCCAAATTGGGAAGGTCTGTACCGAGTCACCAAAATCGTGCGACCTGGTACTTATTATCTTAAAGATATGCAAGGAAGACCCGTACGTCGCCCTTGGCACGTGGAACATTTGCTACAGTATTTCCCTTAATTCGATGTAAGTTTGAACTATATTCTAATAAAGGTGGATTGTCTTTTGGTCGCTACTCCACTTTAGTGGACATGAATAGCCCCGAAGAGAATACTCACATTCTCTTGGCCAATTCTCTACCCTTGGTAGAGTCAAAGTCTCAATCGATAGATCAATCTATCTCCACGCGGATATGGTCACCAAGACCCCCGGATTGAGCCTAACTCACAACTACGTGAGTTAAGTATGAAAGCATTCAGTATACAAGAAAGGAAGAACGAAAGGAAGGAGAAACAAGATGCCGAAAACATCATCAAAAGTGTTTTCTCATTCATCTCAATTGACAACAAAGCCAAATTGTTTACAAACGCAAAATTAATACATGAGATAGGTAAAGGAAAGAAAGATGATCATTCTTGCACATTGGTCGGAGGAGGAGCGGCACTCTCGGCTTCCGGGCCCACTTCGGAGATCCCTCCAGCTTGAGTGACCACAGTCACTTCGTTCTCGGCAGCTACTCTTTCCTCCGCAGCTATGATGGCCGCGACCTTCTCGAATTCACCCATATCAAAAGATGGGGACATCCGTTGCACTACTCCTAGTGCGAAGTTGCGACCAGCATCGTACGACTCATACATTTCATCGTCGTATAGCTG
The DNA here is from genome assembly GCA_003013855.2 of Liriodendron chinense. Taxonomy (NCBI): domain Eukaryota; kingdom Viridiplantae; phylum Streptophyta; class Magnoliopsida; order Magnoliales; family Magnoliaceae; genus Liriodendron; species Liriodendron chinense. The sequence goes on along the minus strand of ML058490.1, from coordinate 403,581 downwards.
CGAAGTCCGGAACTCCATAATGGCTCGGGCTCCTTCTTCAGAAAGCATCTTGACAAGGGCTACTCTCTCCTCCTCCCAGTGGATCGAGTCGTCCTTGAGCTGCGCAAGGGTGGAGAGCTCTTTGTCTAGGTTGTCACTGACTTCCTTGAGCTGCGACTTGATCTCTGCGAGCCGCTCCTCCAGCGAGAACTTGTCCTGACGGAAGATCTCTCTTTCTCTCTCTACCTTCTCCTTTATATCCGTGAGTCTGGCGAAGTTAGAATCCAAAGCCTGATATCTGTCAGTTAGGACTTGGATCTTCTCGACGAGGATCTTCCTTTCCTCAGTCATCTTCTCGATCAGGGTCTCATGAGACTTGATGACTTGGTCCCTTCCACGGAACGCCTTCTCCAGAGCCATCCTTTTCCCCTCAGCCTCATCTATTACACGACGGGCGGCAATGATATCACGCCTCGTTCGTAGGATGAGGTCCAAGCCCTGTAGAACAGAAGGAGGTTATGAGACAAGTTTTCGAAAGTTAACCAAGAAAGCAAACTACAGAGTTAAAGTAAAGCACGTTTTACCCGAACCATCCTCACTCCCGCGTCAAGGAAGAGGTTTTCAGGACTTAGTTCGGGGAGGGCGCCAAAAGTCTGGGGGGAGATGTTGTCGAAGAGTAACTTGCAGATTGGGTGGAGATGGCTGGGGATGGTGAACGTTCCGACTCCAGAGGGCTGGGCTACGACTAGCCCAGCTGGGCTCGCATCTTGAGCAATGGTCTGCTCGCCAGCAGGAATCATCTCGCGAGCACCTTCAGGCTGGCGAGATTCTTTGACTGGGGGGGCAGTTTGCCCCTGCCCCGTCATTCCTCGAGGAGTTATCGGCGACATCAATAACTGGTGGTTCAGGAGGAACCACCGGTGCAGGAACTGCTGGCGCAGCCACCGCGGTCTCAGGAAGAGGGGTTTGAGCAACTCTGCCCGTCCGATTAGACGGGTGAGAGGGACCGGCAGATGCCTTCTTCTGCCTCTTCGAGTTGGTGCCCTTGAGGAGAGGCAGTAACCCTCTCTTCTCCCCTACATTTGTCATCGCGACCTCCTTGCGAGATAGCAGTCCTGCCGCTGCAAGTCAAGATGCTGATAGACAAGCCTCGATATGCCTATCGCGAGCAGGCAACTTTACACCTTCACGATCTTCTCATGAATTCCTCCCTTCAGGTTTGGCTTCCCCAAAGTTGGGACACCTGCAAATAGGAGCAGAGGTTAGAAACGTAAAAAAACCTTAAATTGGCTCACGAAACCTGCGAAGTGTGAAACTGTCCCACCTTCACAGAAAAAATGGCTCAAGCCAGGGTCCCCAGAAGTGGATCTTGTCTCAAACTCCCAAATCCCGGAAGCATAGAACCAACGTTTCCACCATCCGGGGTAATTTGAAGAGGGTTTCCCCAGGACAAAGTTATCCCGGTGCCAGTAACAGAGGTAATACCAGCCTTCGCTGGAGGGTGCCTTCTTGAGTTGGTATATTCGGAGAAACTCTTCGGCGGTTAACTCTCCGTTACCAGATTGCGCCTAGAGAGCGAAGGAGCTTAGGACTACCCTCCATCCGTTTACAATAAGTTGCCCAGGGGCAATCTTATAACTCCGGAGTACACTGCAAATGAAGGGGTGGAGGGGAAGGCGCACCCCAAGAATGAAGAAGTATTCATAGAGGGCAACACAACCGGGGGGAGGAGAATCCAGGGTTTCTCCCTCTCCGGGTAACTGGAGAACGACTGAGTCAGGGACCTGATATCTCTCCCACGACTCGCTCAGCCGGTCCTCTGTCATTATGGATGGGTACCCGGACGCAGAGTTCCTACCCGCCGGAACCCTCGCATTGTTGGAGGAAGAGGATTCCGGGGTAGCATCCCCCAAGGGGACGGTCTCCTCATCAGAATCTCCGGCCATGGAAGTTTAGAAGATAAAAAGAAGAGAGGAAAAGAATACTCTGGAAGAGAAGAAGAATGAGGAAGCGGAGTTATACCAGAAACATCGGAGGAAGAGAGTTACACCAGGAGAGAGTAAGGAAAGAGGAAGGGTTTTCGAAAGCTTCTGTGAAATTTTGAAGATTTGGCAGACTCCGTATATTTATAAGCAATCATTCCTCAGGATTTAGCGACACGTGGCGATCGTCCGTTTGGCGCAGCAGTCGAACAGGCATGGCTATTAATTCCATAGACACGTGGCGGGCGCCTCTTCATTTCCTCTCTGCTGAAAAGTTGCGGAAGGCTGGTGCTCATTAATGTCAGCCTAATCATGTACGGCTTCATCTCCGATAAAGGTATTAGGCAGTTATGTAAGCCAGTAAGTAAGTCCTTCCCTTAGACTTCTTAGCGGCAAGGACTTGGGGGGCATCTGTTATAGTCAAATTGCTGTGGTCGAAGATAGCGAAGACTCGAGACGTGCGAGCACCTTTATGACGGTATCTGACAAGTGAGCACCCTTATGACAGTATTCGACTTGGGAGCCCACCTGGTCGAGGCTCGCATATTGGACAAGTACAATGCACAACCACCGAGTCACCGAGTCCTTATGGTCGTGGCTCGAATATTAGGAAAGTACGGAATACCCTTCTCGGTATACGAGCCTCTCAATAGTGGTCGTCAAAAGAGTTTGCATCTCAAATCAGTAAGAAGTTATCTTCAAGCTCAAGCGTCCTCCGCCTTTTCAGTACTAGCAGCCCATATAGACCAATGTTGGGCCCATCTTGATTCATGGTTCCGAACCTTAGCGGATCGTCATCAGGGAACGTAATTGACTAGAGGTCTAATTGGGTTGGACCATTCCCTTATCTCGGGATCAATAAGATAAACATCTTATCCCCAGAAATCAGTGGTAATCTTGACGTCTTGCATAACAGGTTGCGTCATTTGGATCTATATAAATGGACGGCTTCATCGATAAGAAAGGTACACAATGCGCAATCCCTAAGTCTGAAATCCCATCCTTTCCTTTTATAAGATATCCCGTCTAACTTAAGCTTCGGAGGGCCAACGGCTGGATGCAGGCCACCCTTAGTTTTCCTTGGTGTCCTTTTAGGTTTGGAAGAAGGCTGTCTTGAAGGAAGGTGAACGTCTGGGGGCCTCTATTACCAAATCTGACGTAAACACAATTTGTCATATGTGTGATTATAAACACGATTCCCTCAATTCAAGTTAGGACTTGAGCACACTCAATTGCATAAGTTAATCCTAGTTCCAATAGATTAAGATCACAATCATAATCATCATTAAACTTTGTCACAAAGCATAATTAGATCATGATTTGAACTTCATTCAAATCACATGTACAATCAACACATAATTTAAAAATTAGAACAAAAAGGTAGAACTTTGGTTGAAGTTCCCACATGGAAATCCAAGTCTAGAGCGTATTGAATCCGATTCCTCAGAGCGTACAGGTCTAGAACTATGCAAAACACTTAAGAACTAAAGTAATTCTTCCAGAAATACATGAGCCATCAAAGATTAAGAAAAACTACTTAGAACTTTATTCAAACTTCTCTAAACCATTGTTCTTCAATAAATCTAACTTGAAACCAAAACAAAACGAATTAAAGCATCTCAGATTCACTACAAGCTTCACCTCTTAGCCCTAGCTAAGAGGTTTAGCCGTTCATGATCCAAGGAAGCATGAAAAGAACTAAAAACATAAAACTAGAAAACACAAACTAGGAGGAGTTGTGGAACTCTGAATCTGACTTCCGCTGCCTCCCACCTTCGTAGATCTCTTCTAGGATACCCTAGCTACAATCCCTAGGTCCCCTTTTATAGTAGAGAGGTCCTACCACCTCAGAATCTTCTAAATTTGCACAGCACTTACACACTTGCGCACAAAAATCGAAGCTTCAAACCGAAGCTGCTGAAATCTTACTGTAATTACATTGGCCGACCGGTCACAACCAGTCGGACCCTTTGTGTGATCAGTCTAGCATGTAAAAATAGAGGGGGCAGGCCCTGGCCGACCAGTCAAGACCGGTCGACCCTCTTGTGTTTGACATCCAGAGAGGTAAGGGGGGTGGCTGACCGGTCTAGACCGATCGGACTTGATTTCCTTGACTTTTTCTTCTTTCTTTCCTCTTTCTTCTTCTCTCTTTGCTTTCTTCTTTCTTTGGCCCACCTTGGGTCTTCATCCAAGGCTCCTAAATGCAGTCTTTTAGCTATTGATCGAGCGAAGTTCCTCTCATTCCTATAATCATAAAACTACACATTAGAATAGTCTTTAAGCTTGAAAACCATGCATAGTTAGTGATGAAATGGGGTTAGAATATACACATTTAAGCACTCAACAACGGGTGACTTGCTGGAGGACACCCTATGTTTCTTAGTGCAACCAGTGCCAGTGACCATCTCAGGTTCGGACAGGTGACTTGCTGGAGGACACCTCGTGGTTTCTTAGTGCAACCAGTGCTAGTGACCGTCTCAGGTTCGGACGGGTGACATGCTGGAGGACACCTCATGGTTTCTTAGTGCAACCAGTGTCAGTGACCATCTCAGGTTTGAACAGGTGACTTGCTGGAAGGCACTCATTACCTTAACCACTCAACTGATGGATACCGCTTTGGATATGACGCACATCAACTGGTCTTAACGATGAAGTATTTCAGATATTTTAGAACTCTTTGGTTACGCTCTTTTTATGATAACCGTAGTCCCTTTGATTTAGTTTCGTATCTCAATTCGAGATGAATAAGATTCAGGCAATGGATACAAATGAGTACAGTACAAAGTAAATATGCTTTATGTATGCTCGAGAGGGGATTACATTTATGCTTGGTGTTCAGTGTATCAGACAAATTATGCATTTGATTTGATTAATCTACTTCATGCATATCTTTATGTCATCGATATTTCGAACAACTGGATCGTTTAGAGAAGTTGTGTCGAGCTATACTTCTTTGAGAAGTTCGAGTTCGATGGACTAGATTGGCTGTTTCTCATACCTCCGAATGGCTAGGTCTCCGGTCCGATAAGCACCCGTTTATACCAATTTCTGATAAACAGTAGAGATTGGTGTCCTGCAAGTGCTTGATTTTATTTGGCATTAGTCGATTTCTGAGCCAACAAGGCACTTCCCAGGGTTGAAAATGACTAAGTATTAGGCCTGTTTATCGCTTAATCGTGTTATTTAATGCTTAACAATGATGATTGATTAAGTAAAATGGATGTTGATGCATGAGGCAAGAAACATTATCAAGTTATAGATCCATTTCTGTATGAATTTGCACTAAAACAATGTTATAGTCATTTCGCTGCCTGAAAATTCTAAGTAAAAACCTGGATTTTTTATATATCCACAGATCGATCATAAAATATCATGAATATTTCACCGGACTTTGGTATTTTAGCATAATTAGGGTATTTCAAATTTTTTGGACGGTTTAGATTCGAAGAAAACCCCTCCAATCAAAAGGCGAACTTTTGAGGGAGTGCCAAAAAGTTGCGATTTGTACTTCGGATGGAAAATCAAAATCTTCATTGTTGGGAATTTAATTTTTTAGTATTTTTTATTGAATCTAAATGGGGTGTACTTCCTTATTTACATAAATAACTTAAAGTAAATGGAACATAAGGTGTGCAGTATGTAGTGCAGGTGCAGGTATGCAGTGCAGTGCAGTGCAGTGCAGAGAGAGGTGTGGTGCAGTTTTCAGAGTTGCAAAAAAAAGCTAAGTGTTGGACTTCAATGAAAGTGGGCGCATGTTGTAAGGTGATGGGCGCATGTGAGATTCTCCATAGGCTAGTGGGCGCATGTAGTTGAGAGGTGGGCGCATGTGCCCATCTCTCGAGCGCATGTGCCCTTGCCTTGTGAAAATAGAGAGAGACAAAGAGTCCAAGCACATGTCTCTTTGCACATGCGCCCTGTGCCTAGCTCCACTCAGTGGGCGCATGTGAGATTGGGACTTGGCATATTTTCGTAATTTTGGCCTCTGAAAGAGTGGGCGCATGTCCCTTTTGGACTTAGTGCATTTCGCACTTTTCGGCGAGCAGAAGTGGGCGCATGTCCCTCTGCAAAATTGGAAAAGTCCCAACACTTAGAGAATTTCAGGATTTTTCCCCTTGCACTTGATTCTGATGGAGGATATCCCTTTCCGGCGAGGGACTCCGACGGAAAAAACTATCCGACGATAGTGTAATTTTTGTTCCGGTGGGGAAATTCCCTTTCTAACGAGGAATTCCAGCGAGGGAAACCAGTCCGATGAGGGCATCCGGCGAGGGGTAACAGAGTGGGTGCATGTTACCTCTTGTGTCGCTCTAAGGTCAGAAGGGAGTGATGTCGCTTTATGTCATCAGGAGGACCTGCTATTTATAGCAGTGCAATTGGGTTCGAGTCCGATCCGACGGGTATTTTCCAGTGCATGTGTTTCTGGGGCATTTCCAGGCGCATGTGCTGGGCGGAAGTGTTGAGAGTAAGGGTCCGAGCGCATGTCGTTTTAGGTCGAGCATATGTGTTTTCAGACTAAGCGCATGTTATTTCCGAGAGATTTTTCGGGCGGTTTCCTGAAAAATGTTCGAATTGCTTTCTTTCGAATACACGTTGCGGGCACATGTGGTGTAAGGCCAAGCGTATGTCCCTCGTAAAAATTTTCACTTTTTCTACTACTTAAACAAATTTTAGATTTTTACACTTTGTGAGATAGAAAATTCCCTCAGGCTCCGATGGGAGACCTCTAGAGGATAACTACCTTTTCTGGGATTGCGGTCACTGTCACCAAGCCACTTTTAGGCTGGGATGGACCTCCTGAATGAATGGGATGAGGTGTGGAGGTTCAAATCTTGAAAATTTTGGTACTTCCTTCCTAATTTGGAGCCTCCGGGTCAACTCGTCGTATAGGAACATTGTTTCGGGGAGTGCGCACATGGAAATACGTATCGCACATGCTTCAAACTTGTTATTTAAGGGTTTGTGGGTGCTCCAGATCATTTGGCGATGGTATGGATGTCCGTTTCTGCTCTAAAATGGTAGTTGTAGGCTTACGGACCCTTTTTGGTTAGCTCCGGGCAGGGATGAAATGCATTTCGAGGCGCGCAAGTAAGGATATGCTCCCCATGACTTCGAAACTTGCAGGTTAAGGGTATCAGGGTATTCCGGATCATTTAGCGGTGACCCACATGTCCAGTTCTATTTTGAAATGCTGTTTACGGATTTTGGTCGCTACTGAGTGGTTAGGGTTGCACTGGCATTTTTCAGGTTTTCCCAGTTTCAAAATTGATTCAAATCATCCTAGATGGACCGCAGGCTATTGTTTTACACTAGGTACGAATTTGAGCCCCAACAGACTACATAACACTGGCGGTGATAAAGAATATGAATGATCATTTGCAAGAGCTCCTGCCACGACGAAGCAAGAAACCCTGACCCCATCATCACCCTTGGAGCTAGGCAACAGAACTACCGATAGCCAGTATGTTAAGAAACCTACTAGTTCACAAGTCGGTGTAAGCTCATTCGGATTGCAGAACTTATGTTCGAAACGTTCCCTCATTAAGGCTTGGTTTCTAGCAAGATCTCATATTCTTCATAATCAATGCTTCAAGAAGAAAGAAATGTCCCATGTTAGAAGAAAAGAAGCCAAGAGCATGTAAAACGCAAAATACATAAGAAGGTCTCAGAAGAAATATTACTTCATCCTCTGGCTGAAGTAGATCAACCAGTCGTCGTAATGAATCTTTGCAATATTATCGAATTGCGACAACTTAGCGAATAGCTCCAGACAAGCCTTCGAATTGTAAGCATCTCGAGGACTTTTAAGCCGAGATGAAGACAACTCTTCATCAGTTGGGATATATTCTTGGTAATATTCTCCTATTATGGGAAAGTCATCCATCATCCGGAGATCCGATAAAGTTATGCTCATCTTCCCATATGAAAAATGGAATGAATTGGTAACAGAAGACCAGTAATTCAAGAAGCTCTGAAGGATTGTCGGATCACCAAAGAAATGCCCAGAGGTTACATCGATAGCCTGATACAAGCCGACTTACTTCAAAATCCCTTCATGACGGATCAGAATCTCTTTTGCCCATGGTTCATAGCAGCTCATTCAGATGACACCGCATACATAAGCTCTTTGTGGCCCACATCGTTGTCTTTTCCATATGCTAAAACCTTTGCTGCACTGTCTCAAGATAATGGACTAGAGAAAGAGCATGAGGATCATTAGTTGGCACAAGAAAAACCATTTCCCTTGGGAGACTTACCCACTGCTCTCTCCCATGTCAACCAATAAGGTAGTCAATAGCTGCTCAGGAGCAGATGTCCACCTTTCAACCCCGTAGAACTGAAAAGGGCCCTGAACGTTGGATGGCTCGATACTCGGGAAGGGTCTGTACCTCATAAGAGATCTCTCATATGTGATGACTCGTCAGTATAAGGGTTTACAATGGAGAAACTGCATGTCATAACGATCTTGTTTTTATCCCAGCCAATCTTCATCCGGTCATTCTTCGGATCGACGAGCTGTGTCAGTTGCTCCGCCTGGTCAACTTCCTTAGCCGATTTTTTACCTCGATTCCATCTTTTCTTCTTCTTCTGACCTTCTTGATTATCCTTGGGATGTTGGACATGCAAATTAGAAGGATCTGCTTCAATGACATTCGGAACACTAGGAAGCTAACAATACCAAGGAGACCATTCTTGTTCACCCCTTATGTCAAAGGCTCAGATACGGTCTTATCCATGTAAATATGCAATAATACTTCACTGGAAAGCTGCTTAATATGATCGGAGAAATTCTTCACTTCAAGCTCGATTGTCGCAAAGGAGTACGAGCGACATTCTGCTGAAGACGGATCATCGGCAATATCTTCAGCCACCCTCTTCTTGCCGCGTTGCGCAGATGAAGGGCCGAAACTTGCGACTCGAAAACTTCACCAGAAGATCTTTCTATTATTGCCATGATTCACTGCAACACATAAACGAAGGGACATCAGACGGAACACCAGCGCATATAACAGGTAACACAATAAGGTACGCATCACAAGAAATGAGATAGCATCATCCAATCATGGGTTTCACATACAAAACACATCGATAAACACATGCATAAAATCACGACCCACAGGAGCAGGGAACAATAGAATTCAAGTGCACATCCGACAAACAAGCGCGTACATATCATAGCGCAACAAATATAATAGCACCCTGCATGTACACTCTCACATGCGCCTAGGGTGTAAGCCACATGCGCCCACACTAACAGGTAAAAGGCCAATGTGCCCATGGAGAGGCCACATGCGCCCACACTAACAGGTAAAAGGCCAATGTGCCCATGGAGATGGCACATGCGCCCAGTGCTCTGTGAAAAATTCTCTCACCTCTGGAAGTTTTGTATTTCGACTAAGAAAATGTTCAAATGACTCAATGAGTCCCCTATTTATACTTGAGCTTGGGACCGGTGCACCGCACTGGCGTGACATAAGCATCCATCGCAGCGCACTGGGGGGCACTTGTTGGGGCTCAAAATCTCACCCATGATAAAACAATGTATGATGGTCAATCTACGATGATTTAGATCAATTCCAAGATTGAAAAATACCCGAAAAATGCAATCGAATGCCAATGCAGCCCTAACCTGCACAGTTGTCACCAAAATCTACAAATGACATTTCAGAGCAGAACCGGACATGCGTATTGCCACCAAATGATCCGAAATGCCCTAAAACCCTTAACTTGTAAATTTCAAAGACGTGTAGTACATATCTTTACTTACACACCTCAAAATGCATTCCATTCCTATCTAGAGCTTACCAAAGGGGCCGAAAACCTACGGATACCATTTCAGAGCAGAACTGGACATGCATATTGCCGCCAAATGATCTGAAACACCAAAAAATGCTTAACCAACAAGTTTGAATGTCGCGTGGTACATATTATTATCTGTGCACCCCGAAATGCGTTCTGCCTTTTTCGGATCTGACTATAAGAGACCAAAAGCCTATAAATGCTATCTCGAAAGGGAACTGGACATGCGGATTACCACCAAATGATCCAAAATGTCCAGAAACCCTTAACTACCAAGTTTAAAAGTCATGTGGTGCGTATCTTTACCTGTGCGCATCAAAGTGCATTCTGCCCCTGTTTAGAGCCAGTCGGGAGGATCCAAATTGGGAAGGAACTACCAAAATTCACTGCAGATGACCATCCGCACCCCATCCCATTCATTTGATAGGTTCTTCGTGGCTTAAAAGTGGCTTGGCATCAGTGACTTCGATCCTCGAAAAGGTAGATGTCCTCTGGAGGTCGCCCGTTAGAGCCAAAATCCTAAAATAATCTGTGTTGAAATATGCATACACCACTCTCTCTCTCTCTCCACATGCGCATGCCATGAGGAGACATGCGCCCATGCCTCCACCACATGCGCATGGGAGCACTTCTCTCTCTCTTTCAAAATTCCAAAATTTAAAGTTTTAAGAAATATGCTAAGTATGAGCACATGTGCCCACCTCAGGGAGCACATGCGCCCACACCAAGGGGACATGTGCCTACCTCCCTATGACATGCGTTTGACTCCTCTCTGTAAATACATGCGCTCGGTAAAATCTCCTTCTTGGACCCGAGACCCGATAAACTTACTACAAATAACACCTCATTTGCTGAGAGAGGGATTGGATCAGCTTCGAGAGAACTGCTACAACCTTATCGAGGTAGAACCCTCGTCGATATCCTTTGCCAAAATCCTCACCGGAAAGACACATGCGCCCATCCCCTAGCCGGATGCCTTTGTCGGGAAGGGTTTTTGTCGCCGAAAACCCTCGCCAAAAAGAGGTTTCTCCCACCAGAGTAAAGTGCAAGTAGAGAGGGGATAAAACTTTGAATTATCCTAAGTCACATTGTGACATGCACCCATGAAAAGAGGGGCAGGTGCATGTCCCTTGCAACATGAGCCCACCTCTCTCTCTCTCTCTCCTCCTCCTCTCTTCTCTTTTCCACTCACATGCGCCAGGGAGAAAGTCTTCACATGTGCCCATTCTCTTGTTTTTGGGAGAGAAAACTAAATTTTTTTCTAAGTCACATAGTGACATGCGCCCATGGAAGGGGGGCAGGCGTATGTGCCTTGCCACATGCGCCCACACCTCTCTCTCTCTCTCTTTTCCTCTCTCATCTTTATCTTACCACATGCGCCAGAGGGGGGGCCACATGCGCCCACCTCAGGGCACATGCGCCCACACCTATGAGAGATGCACCTGGATGATGATTGGGGGAGGGGAATTTCCATGGTGTGGCCCACCTTCGTTCTGGTCCACCTTTCGATCAAACTAGCTCTCTTAAACACACCTTGTCAATATCTATCTATCCCCCAGATCTGATTCCCCAATGGTCGATGATAAGTAGGCTAAATCACTAATTTAATCTAAAATGACCAAAACTTAGCCAAAATTACAAATTCAAAAATTCCTACAAAAGAGTGGGAAATGACCAAAATCAAGAAGAATTGGGCAGAATTTAACCGATCCCAATAGAGACTTCTCTTCTCCATGACATCATACATCATAATGATGCACCACAATGAGGTTGTCTGACCTCAGGATCCTCAAATACCATAATTAAGCGGTAAACTAACTCGATACTTAGTCATTTTTAACCCTGGGAAGTGCCCTATTAGCTCGAAGATCGACTAATGCCAAGTAAAACTAACTGCGATCTCAAAAACGTTAAGGCAAAACTAATGTCCTCATGCTACAAAATAGCTGAGTCAAACATTTATAGGGCACCGATCCCTATAGTTTATCAAGAAATTGGCATAAACGGGTGCCCATCAAACTCGATACTCAGCCATCCGCAAGCATCAGAAATGGCCGATCTGGTGATATGCATAAAGCAGATTAATCAAATCAAATGCATAATTCATCTAATGCACTAAGCATCCAGCATAAGTGCAATCTTCTCTCAAGCGTGCAATTAAGCATATTTACTTTGTGTTCATTTGCATCCATTATATGAATTTTATTCATCCCAGATCGAGATACGAAACTAAATCAAAAGGACTATGGTTATCATCGAAAACTGTAATCAAAGAATTCTTAAACATTTGAGATACTTCATTATAAGCTATTATCGCTAAGACCAGTTGATGTACGTCCCATCCAAAGCGGGATCCGTCAGTTGAGAAGCTAAGGTAATAGTGGTGTGTCTTTCTGAAAGTCACTCACCGACAAAAATGATCAGTGACACTGCATTGTACCACCCGATAGCCATAAATGTGTCTTCAGGTAGTCACTCATCCACAGAGACGGTCAATGATGCTATGTTGTACCATTTGGTAGCAACAATGCGTCTTCTTGAAAGTCACTCACCAACAGAAATGGTCAGTGACACTGCGTTATACCATTTAAAAGCCATGATGTATCCTGAAAGTCACTAACCAACAAAAAATGGTTAGTGACACTGTGTTATATCATGTGGCAGTCGTAATATGCCTTCCGGTGGTCACCCACCTGCAGCGATGGTTAATGGCACTGTGTCGAGCACGGAAACCATGACGTGTCTTCCTGAAAGTCACTAACCAACAGAAATGGTCAGTAGCATTGGTTGCACTAAATGGAAACTATGGCATGTCTTCCGAAAAGTCACTCACTAATAGAAATGGTTAGTGGCACTGGTTGCACTAAATGAAAATCATGGCGTGTCTTCCTGAAAGTCACTCACCAACAGAAATGGTCAGTGGCGCTGGTTGCACTAAATGGAAATGATGGCGTGTCTTCCTAAAAGTCACTCACCAACAGAAATGGTTAGTGGCACTGGTTGCACTAAATAAAAATCATGGCGTGTCTTCCTGAAAGTCACTCACCAACAGAAATGGTCAGTGGCACTGGTCGCACTAAATGAAAACCATGGCGTGTCTTCCTGAAAGTCACTCACCAACAGAAATGGTCAGTGACTCTGATTGCACTACATGGGAATCATGACATGTTTTCCTGAAGGTCACTCATCAACAGAAACGGTCAATGATACTGTGATACATGACTCGGTTAAAATCCTAGTTGCTTCTCAACTAAGAATACCCGCTAAAACATGGGATGTACATTTAATTGGTCTTAGCGATGACTTAGTCCATAAGAAACCCGAAACCCAGTCCCTACGATCATGAACTCAAGACTATAATCCCTGATGATTTAAATTACTTACTCGATTTATCCGGGCTTCCTCTTTAATATTCCATCTATTGTATAATTATATTCATAGTGGAATCTTGTCGCTTTGTGCCGTGGTTTTTTCCTGTAAGGGTTTCCACGTAAAAAGTCTTTGTGTTGTTTGTATTGTGCTTTATTTACATTTATGCTCTTTTAATGTTTTACTTATCTTATCTATAATGCATGCATTCATTTACTTTTGCCTTCTAATCAAGGGTGATCATCCATTGATTTAATTAAGGGTTCGTGACCAGTTCACAGCCTGGAATATTAAAGATCTCAGAATCTTTGGAATAAAACTCGCCTTGTGATGCTTTCTCGTGTATACTTTGTGATTGCTTGTGATTGTCTTTGAATGCTTCTATACTAAGAAATTCCCCAGAATAACAAAACATAAGAAAAATTGCCAATGAGCATTTTTCTAGTTTTAACAGCTGGCTAGCTCGCAGGTCGGAGATAATTTGTTGGGGCGAGGGAAATTCTCTTTCATCCTGCTCTCTAATAATTCCTTATCCCCATGACCCTCATCGGAGGCTGCATAGTCCAAGCTGAAAGAAGAAAACATGATATTAATAGAAAAAAAGAAAGAAAGACAGAACAAATGATAATGTATAATTTGCAACAAAAATGCTTACTTTAAGCTGTGGCTGAAGTAGACAAGCCAATCCTCGAATGGGAGTTTGTCCTTGAAACCCTAAAAATGCGGAAGCTTCACAAACAATTCATAGCAAGCTACAGAGAAGAAGCCTTCGTCCACACCTTTCTTCTTTCGAGAGAACTCATCATCGCTCGAGACCCACTCATAGTAGCTCCTCCCACCGATTGGGAGACCCATGATCCAGCTCAGGTCCTAAAGCGAGATACTCATCTCCCCCTATGGCATATGGAAGGAGTTGGTGATAGAACACCAATGGTTGAGGAACCCCTTATAAACCCACGATTTTCGGTAGAAGTAGCTTGATGTCGCCTCAATAACTTTATACAGGCCGGCCGCTCGCAAGGTAGCCCTATTCTGTTCCAGGACACGATTCGCCCATGCTTCATAACCAGGGTGGGGAATCAAATGACCTCGAGTCCAAAACGTCCCAATCAACCAAACTTCGGTATCCTCTAAGTGGTGAAACCTCTGATGGAGGGTCTCAAAATAATGTGTGGGGAAAGGCTGATGAGGGTCATGGTTCGGCTCCAAGAAGATCATGCCCTTCATACCAAGGATAGATTGACGTTTACCATTCTCAGATAAAGAACAGTTGAGAAACAGCGCCGGGGTGGATGTCCAAGTATCCACACTGAAAAAAGAGTTGTTGCGGCATATATCAGAGGGCTCGATCTTCGGGAGGGAACATTGCTATTGATAACTTTTTGCATATCTAATATACTCCCGTGTATAAGGATGTCTTATCACAAGAGGCGACATAACCAGATTGACGGTAGACCAGAGGATCTTCATCTTGTCGGACTTAAATTTGGCCTGATTTTCCAAATATACTTGCTTGGCGCCTTTCCCAGCCCTTTTTGGACGGTTGCGTTTGACAAACTGAGCAGGAATAGAAGGGCTTGCCTCACCGTCTTCAGACCCCGCAATGCTTTATTTAATTCATTTATGATACTTTTGCCTTTTAATCAAGGGTGATCATCCATTGATGTAATTAAGGGTTCGTGACCAGTTCACAGCCTAAAATGTAAAAGATCTCGGAATCTCTAGAATAAAATTCACCTCACTGTGCTTTCCCGTGTATACTTTGTGATTGCTTGTGATTGTCTATGAATGTCTCTATACTTAGAACCCAGAATAACGAAACATAGGAAAAACTGCCATGGGTACATTTTTTTAGTTTTAACAACTCCATTTAAGTTAATCACCAAAATTACAAGAAAATATCACTATCGGGTTAGCCCGATCTGGATTTTTGAGAGTGCGAGGCCTGATACCTCCACAAAATAATTACCATGTATATGCAGATGTAAAGTGAAAGTGTAGGACCTCACACCCTCTAAAATCCAAATATGATAAGCACTATTAAGTTAATTATCCCCAAAAAATTAAAATTAAAATTTCTTAAGCCCGAGAAGCTAGGTATGTGAGGCCCCACGCACCTTAAAATGATTGAAATTCACCAAGTAGAATTTGTAGGTGCGTGAGACCCCATGCACCTTAGAACATTCAAAGTTCATAAGTCCAAAATTTGGGTGCATGAGGTCCCACGCACCCATAAAATACAAATCTGCTTAAGTCCCTTTATCTGAGTGCGTGAGGTCGTACTCTTAAAATACAAATCTTCTTATGTCCCTTTATCTGGGTGCGTGAGGTCCCACGCACCCTTAAAATGCAAATCTGCTTAAGTCCCTTTATCTGGGTGCGTGAGGTCCCACGCACCCTTAAAATACCAAATCTGCTAGTCCTTTTTCTAGGCGTGTGGTACCTCACGCACCCTTAAAATTTTTTACCAAAACCCAATTGTTAGGTGCGTGGGAGAAAATCTCTTCGAAAAATCCGACGAAGGGTTCATGCTACCCCACTCACCCCTTTAAACTAAATGTTTTCACTGAGTCCGAGTTCTAGGGTGCGTGCGACCCCACGCACCCCTTAAATTTTTTTACCAAAACCCAATTGTTGGGTGCGTGGGGGAAACCCTCCAGAAAATCCGACGAAGGGTGCGTGAGCTCCTACGCACCCCAAATATCTTAAAAATCCTTAAGTCCGAATTCTTGGGTGTGTGTGAGCCCACGCACCCTTAAAAGCCCAAAAATTCGAAGTTCATTTCTTGGGTGCGTGAGCTCCCATGCAACCAAAAAATCATATCACCTCGAATATATAGGTGGGTGTGATAATTGTTGGGTGCGTGGAAAGGGGAGTTAATGTCCAATAACAAATGAGAAATGATGAAAAATAACTATCTTCTTTATTTATAGCAGGGACCCAAAGGTCTGATGCGTTGCACTAGATGATCGAATACCCATCACAACACACCGGAGGGGCATTTGTTGAGGTCTCAAAATGTTGGGGTCCTCAAAACGAGCAGAATGGTCATGCACCTCCAAAGAATCCCACAAAACTCCCTTCAATACACACAAAATGGAGTTGCACAAGGTTTAAGTCCTCTTAGCCATTTTTTGCTAAAATCTCCGACAGGCCCCGCGAATCATCGTGATCGGAACCGTCCAAAATTAAGCTGACATCATCATTATGAATTATGATAAGCAGTGCATGACCTTGAAATTGCGGTTTTACCGCTTATAGAGATACTTGGAGATATGCCTAATGTCCTAGAGGGGGGTGAATAGGACTTTTTAGATTCCAATTATAATTAAAAACTGATCAAGTCAATCTTATCTACTAAGATTATCACAATAACATTCAAGGCAATTATATGAGCAATTTGTAAGCAAGGACTATTATAGGCATTTCATCAAACAGTTAGCATTCATGATTGACTAAACCATTCAACACGTAGCAATCATTCAATCTCACAATGCACAACGATTTATAGTGGTTCAGTTTCCCTACTCCACTCCCGGTTCACGATCTCAACCTATGAGACCACTGAATTTCACTATAGTCTTGGTTTTAAATCAGGTTAACCATCAACCTTGACATCCTTTGATCTAGGACCGTGTTTACGATCCGCCGATGGCCCAATCTAGGGACTTGACGAGTTTGGATCTCAAACTCTCACCAATCCTAATCCAAGGATGGTCACGTACACTCCCGCCGGAGTTTCCCAATCCAGGGAATAGAGATTCAATAAATTGACTCTCAAATACTAGACATACCTAGACGATTGAGCCCCGATTCGATGCCTTTGATGAGTAGCTTTAGCTCCACGTGCTTCAGCTTCTCTTTGTGCTCCCAAGATCAGCTACTGATGCAAATGATGAGGTTATGTTGATGCCGGGTAGTTGGGAGAGAGTTGGTCTAGTTCCTCTTGCCTATTCAATGCAATGGTAATGAGGGAACTACCAAACTTCAAGCATTCAATGGCTATAAATGACCTCATAAATATATTCCGAAGGTAGGTCAGCTATGAATGAAGGTCTTGAGTTCATACTTCAAACCGAGCTTTGAATACTCATTGATAAGCCATTAATGGCTAGGTTTGAATGATGAACTCAAGGGGGACAAGAGCAAAGAGGGTAGGAGGATGTGAGTAAAAGCTCTCTCTCTTAGCTCTTGAAAGGTGTTAAATGCATCCCATGAAAGACCATAAGTCATGGCTATATAGAGCCCCAAATAATGGCCCCAACGGATAAAAAACGGTCACGACCGACCTATCAAAGAGGGTTCTCAACCGGTCGGACGGACCGGTCGGAATTCAAATCACAAGGCCATATTTGAGTCTGCCCGACCGGTCAAGACCGGTTGGATCCCCTTGCTGGAGTGAATGGAGAATGCAGGCCGACCGGTCAAGACCGGTCAGCTGTGCTTACTGGACAACCTGATGAATCCAAGCCGACCAGTCAAGACCGGTCGGCTATGCTTGCTGGAACAATTAATATCTTCTGGCCGACAGGTCAAGACCGGTCGGCTGCCCATTTGAGAACCTTCCAACAAGGTTTCTGTTAACCTTGAAATGCCTGGCCGACCGGTCAAGACCGGTCGACTGCCCTGCTGCATTCATCACAGCAAGGTGTTGTTGAGTTGAGGAGCCTGGCCGACTGGTCAAGACCGGTCGGCTATCTAGATGAACTTGTCACAGTGGGTTTGCTGGACCAAGTCTTTCAACGCAACGCAACAGCGGATCACTTCAATGATGAGGCATGAAGTGATTTGGTGCATGGGGTCCAATGTATGGACATATCTTCAATTACGTTTTGCACCAGCCATGGACCACAAGTCTGATCAACTTGTGCAAGGGTCAAGAGAGAAGGGGATAAGATATGTGAGTCATTACGCCATTCTTTGATGTTTTGGGTTTCCTATGGTCGATTTATATGCAACTTACCTAAGATCTTGATTCAGCATGAGCTTGAGAAATGGAAGAAGCATAATCTTCAAGTCTTGATCTTCAATTCTTCGACCGGGGCTCACATGACAAGACGCGACCAACCAACACGCCTATTGACAACAAAAGGTGTACTAACATACCTTTCATCAGCAAACAGGCCCCACAAACCCATCATTTTTCAAAACCCAATCGGAGCGTACAAAAAGTCTGTTAATGAACCCATAAATTCGGGTCCCACACACCTAAAAATTCATAAAAAATCAGAAACTGATTTAAAGGTGCACTGGACTCCCACGCATCCGAAAAATCAGCCCACGCACCCATAAAATCGACATGAAACATATAACGAATTTATGGATGCATTGGACTCCCACACATCCATAAAATCGGGTCCACGCACCCATAAATTTAGTAGAAGTCAGAAAGTGATTTAAGGGTGTATTGGAGTCCCACGCATATGTAAATTCACTCCCACACATCCATAAATTCAGCTAAAGCTAAAAAAATGATTTAAGGGTGCATTGAAGTCCCACGCACCAAAAAATTCAGCCAATTTCAGAACATCTTTTTTGGATGTGTCAGAGCCCCACGCACTAATTTAAGGGTGAGTCAGAGATATTTTTGGGGTGCGTGGCACGTGGCAGCCCCTCATTGGTCAGCTTTCGGTATTTTCAGGTATAATACCCTGCCCGACTGTTTATTTGTACATTCTAAGAGAGAGAGAGAGAGAGAGAGAGAGAGAGAGAGAGAGAGAGAGAGAGAGAGCAATTACCCTCTGGATAATTGAGATTTCCACCAAAAAACCCTCGTTGAAATCTCTTTTCGATCACTAAAAACCCTTCTCCGTCACCGAAATCCCTTTCCGATCATCGGCATCCTCCATCAGAAGCTTACTCCGACCACTGTAGGTCCGGATTCTAAAATTCACAAGTGTGGGCACGCACCTATAAAATAGCGAGTCAGACAAAGTAATTCAATGGTGTATTAGACCCCACGCATCCGAAAATTCATCCACGCATCTAAAAATTCAGCATAATTCGAATAAGTGTTTTCAAGGTACATTGGACCCCCACGCACCCGAAAAATGGTCCATGCATCCAAAAATTCAACATAATTCGGATAAGTGTTTTCAAGGCGCATTGGACTCCCACGCACCTAAACAATCGTCCCACGCACCTATAAAATCATCAAAATCGGATAAGTAATTTAAGGATGTGTTGAAGTCCCACGTATCCAAAAATTTGTCCCATGCACCCATAAAATCAGCCAATTTCAGAAAACATTTAAGGGTGCTTTGGACTTATTTTAATTGTTTTCAGGCCAGATTTAAGCCTATTTTGGGTATTTCTAACATTCCAGACGAAACAGAAGGGTCAAATAATCGTTCCGAGTCCCAATGAGCGAAATACACACCTTTGAAGTTCAATCTGATTTAATGCGATGAATGAAATAACATCTCAGAAAGAAGCCAATAGCGTCCAGAACTGTACAAACGTATCATTATTTACATATACTGTAAGATATGACCTGATTAAGGTTGAAAACTAAACAAACGGGATTATGGTTACCACAGTAAACCTTATCTAAGAGTTTTAATTCTTCATAAAGTAATTGCTATGAACTACCACAATACAGTAGTTGATGCCCTACCCATTCAAATGACATTTATCAGTTAGGTTACTTAGGTACATACAACTGCAGATCAGTCTTCTCGAGGTCGCCTGTCCAAACATGACAGGCGCAGGCCCAGAGTCGTACCCTCTCAGTTAAAAAACCCTGACGGTCTCAGCTTGGATCTCCGGTCAAAACATGGGACATAGACATCTAACTCATACAAAGATGGCCCAGTCCATAACAAAACATACAGGTCTCTACAATCACGAATTCTAAGACTACAGTCCCTGCTGACTAGTCTTCTGCCTTTTAATCAGGGGTCATCGATCATTCGATGTAATTAAGGGCTTGTGCCAGATCACGGCCTGGAATGTACAAGATCTTAGAATCTCTGGAATAAAATTTGCCTTATGATATCTCTTCTTGTGTACTTTTTGTGAATACTTGTGATTGTCTATGAATGTTTCCATTACTCAGAACCCTAGAGCAATAATACACAGAAAATGTCATCGTAACATTTTCAGTTCTAACAGCGGCACAACATTCAAACTTAGTAGTTAAGGGTTCTCGGGTATTTCGGATCATTTGGCGACAATACGCATGTCCAGTTCCACTTTGAAATGGCATTTATAGATTTTGGTCACTACTGTGCAGGTTAGGGCTGCACTGGCGTTTGATCGCATTTTCTGGGTGTTTCTCAATCTTGGAATCGATCGGAATCGTTGTAAATGAACCGTCGTATGTTGTTTTATCATGGTGAGATTTTGAGCCCCAACAGTCTACACATAATCAAATTTCACCGGTGCTTCCACAATCGATGTTTCAGTTTTACATTCCGTGGAAGAAAGATTTTTAGGAACCAGAGGGATCTGAAATTACGTCGGTTGTCTAACACGACACCTTCGTATATATGGAAGCTTAAAGAGCAACTAGTATTATGGCTAAGTCCTATGGGGGGTGATTAGGACCTTTTGAAATTCTTTTTGCCTACTTACACAATTTAATAAATTAAACCAAGTAAGCAAGAATGTTCACTCGCCTAAAGTGTAAGGCTACGATGTAGTAATGAAACTCGGTAAGACCGAGGTCGATCCACAGGGAATTGGAAAACAGGTTCCAAACTATTCCAGCAACTCAATTTTGCAATAAATAGGAGATTAATTGAAGCAATTATACTAAAACATAACTTTAATGAAAACAGTAGTTTAAAGGCACTAAGGCATTCAAGGATCCACTTGTAGTAATCCCATGTTAATCCAATCAATCCAAGCAAGATACACAACTAGATGTGAAGTCTTGTCTCTCATCTAGTTGGAAAATTTAGCATTAAACGCGTTCAATCCCACTCAAGTTGAACTTCCAAGTTCTAGTCCCATTCAACCATGTAGAATTCGAAACCATAGCCTTCGGAGTAACAGCCATGCCTATGGACTATGGCCTACTCAAGGATTACTATAATTCGAATCTAAACAAACAAACATGATAATCTCAGAGAATTATAAGGAATCCATGTCCGGAGCACATGAACTCTTATAAAACATAAAAAACTATCAACTTTGGGAACTAAAAGATGTAAAAATCCAAACTTGAAGTAAAATTACTTGAACTAAACTGAATCAAATATGAAATTAGCTACAAGCTTCACCTCTCAGCCTTAGCTGAGAGATTCTAGCTGAGCATTGTCATACTACAACTAAAACTCATGAAAAAGCTAGAAAACATAGAAAAACCGGAGTTTAGAGGGTTGCAGATGCTCCACGACAGCTTCCTTCCTTCCCCACGACGTCCCTTGGCTTCTATGATACCTTAGGAAGAACCCCTAGGTGTCCTTTTATAGTGAGGACGCTCGGTTGCGTCGAAATCTTCCAGAAACCACGTAAGGTTACGTAGTGCATAGCAATTTTGGGAGCCCAGAATAGAAGCTGCCCGTTTTCTGCATGGCCGACCTGTCGGACGACCGATCGGACTGGTCTGGCCGACCGGTCACGACCAGTCGGACCTGTCTGTAAAAGCGTCCAAGGAGTTTAGATGGTTGTCCGACCTGCTGGTCGACCGGTCTTGACCGGTCGGACCAGAAGAGTCCTTTGTCCAGAGAGTTTCCAGCGGGGTGGCCGACCGGTCTTGACCGGTCTGGCTCCCTTGGCCGACCGGTCACGACCGATCGGACCTCTCCTCTCCATCTTTTCTTCACTCTTTCTTCCATTCTCTCTCTTCTACTTGGTTTCTTCTTTCTTAGGTCCTCCTACAACCTTCATCTAATGGTTCTAAATAGCCCCTTTTTGTCTCCAATTGGGTGAAGTCCATTCTCATTCCTACAATCACAAAACATACATTAAATGGGCCTTTTAAACATGAAAACCATGCATATAATGTGATGTAGTGGGCTATGCAATGTATAAATTGGAGGTTCAACAAAGAACACTTCGGCTTTCAAGCCTAAGTGAGTTCAATCACGAGACTAACATATCTTTTAAGCAATAAGTAACCTAGTCTACGCATGGATAGATATTTAAATGATTAAACAAATCAAGCTCCTAATTTATGCAACCTATGTAGACTTATGAGAATGGATCAATGAGCTCAAGTCTACATAACTAGTGAAAGTACATCTTATGTGTGGATGTGCCTATCTTATATATAGCATACATTTCTATCAAGCATTCATAATTAACAATTAAACATACAATGCAAGAATAACAATGTGCTCAATACAATCACAAACACAAGCATGTAGAGTGGTTCGACTTTGGATCTGCTCCACTCCTAGTTAAAGTACTCAACCCCATTGAGCACACCGACATTTACTATCGGAGGTTTTAAATGAGGTTCACCTCTCAATCTTTACACAGAGGTTTTTTCGGTTCACCTCTCAACCATAAACGGAGTTTTGGATAAGGTTAACTCTCAACCTGATGCACTTTCACTCTCATGTCGGAGGCTCCCCTTTGGAGACTTTGTTTAGGCCCGACAAATGAGTCAAGGAGTGCCAAACAACCCCTAGTCTTTAGGCTAATAAACAAGCCAAGGGACAGCCAATGTCCCTAGAGTTTTAGGCTCAACAAACAAGCCAAGGATCGACAAATGACCACAATTCGAGTTTGACAAATAAAATCTACACTCAACTCCCATAAGGAATTGAGTGGATGGAATCTCAATAAAGATAACCTTACTTGTCGGATGAGCCCCTTGTTTAGCGCCGGTTTGTGTTGCTTGATCTCTACTCTCCCATGCTTCAATCAGCTTCCCTTGCTCCCCTGATTGTGTTGCCGCTGCGTCATCAATACCTTAGCTACACTTGATCAATCACCTTGCTTGTGATGCCTTTGAGATGCCCAAGGTGATAGGAGGGTAGGTTTGATAACTTTAAAACTAATAGGAATGGGTTGCCTAGAGTTGCTCGCCTACAATGATCTCATCTTAGAGCTTTGGATAAGGATATGACTATTAAGAAAGATCCAAACTCTAGATATCAAGAGGGGTTCAAGGTCAACTTCTACATGAGCTTGAAATGTTCTATTCTTGTGTGAAATCACAAGGAAGATGCCTTGCAAGGGTTAGAGATTGAGCCTTTAATGATCTCCAACAATGGTGGCTTCAATCCTCTTAAAATATCTCTTCTTGCCCCTAAAAATGAGCCAAGCCTTTAAATACACAAACCCCCAATGACTATAAAATGACTATCTTCGACTGGTCGGATGGGGTCCTCGACCGGTCGAATTATGGCCAGGACAGTGAAAATGTTGCTGTCTCAATAAGGTCAGTTGTCGACTGGTTGGACAGAACGACTGACCGGTCAGACGACTGGTTGAATTAAGCCCCGAGACACTAATATTCAAGTGGAGCTCCCTGTCAATTTCGGCCATCTGCCTACCGGTTGGGCGACTGGTCTGGCATGTATTTTTGCTACTTGTTTTTCTTTTGATTTGCAGCAGAACATGCAACCTCATGGCCATTCTTTAGGTGATCTTTTGAGACACCTAGGGCCAATCTAAGATGACTAAGAGTATCTAATGTTACGGTAATCAAGAGGTTATGATTTTGGGTAGGATCAAGGTTAAGGCACACCAAGGCATCTCTTTTACTTGTTTCTTCGTCCTTAGTGCAACTTGTCTGTCTTGAGTCTTCTGTCTTCATCTTCATTAAGCTCAATCCATACTAGACTCACTGACCTAAGTGATTGACAAACTAGGTACACTAGTATTCCACAGAAAAGTACACTAACAGGGTCTCCCTTAAGGCATGCACTATATCCCTAATCATAAGATCATCTCAATCTTCAAAATAAGCCAAACACTCCTCTAGAGTGTAGGGGACCTCTGGGAGGAGGTTTTCAGATTTAGACCCTTCACGCCTTCCTCCTTCACAGACTTTTGTGTAGGTTGGAATGAGTCCTCAACCTCTACTCTTTCAGAAATTAGCCTCTCCATAGGCAAATCAAGCACCAATTCTTCAGATTTCCTGCATAACAATTTTGTGTATATAAAAAATTGATGACTTGTCAAGTAAGCGTTCAGAAATTGACACTTTAAAGGCCTCATTAATAATCAAATTGAAGTCATCCTTGGAATGTGCCAAACATGCCTCCAAACTTTCAGGTAGATTGGGTTGGAAAAACTCCCATTCTTCCATAGATTTTATCATGTTTATCTCATGAGGATCATCATTATCGTCCCAATCCTTAAAGGGATCGAAGAAAACAACATCTAGAGGGTCAAAATTTTAAGTTAAGGCGAACTCATCTTCCAGAATGGATTCGATAAAGTCTACCTCATGGACATCATCATCATCCCTATGTCTTTTACCCATGTGGAACACATTCACCTCCAATGTCATGTTCCCAAAGGACGATGGCATCACCCCATTTTGGCAATTTATAATTGCGTTTGATGTAGCCAGGAATGGGTGGCCCAAAATTACTGGTATTTGAGTGCTAGTATCCATAACCGGTTGGGTGTCCAAGACGATAGAATTCACTGGGTAGTAGAATTTATCGACTTGGACGAATACATCCTCAACCACCCCTCTCAATACACGAATAGAATTATCAGCGAGTTGCAACGTGGTTTTGGTGGGTCTTAATTCACCAAGACCCAATTGCCTGTATACCGAGTATGAGATCAAGTTTACGCTTACCCCCAATCTAACAATGCACGCTCAATCCGGTAATCACCAATGATACATGAGATTGTGGGACTACCGGAATCCTTGTATTCGAGAGAGGGGGGGGGGGAGTCTTTTGGGTGAGAATGACACTCACTTGCTCATTGAGAAACGTCTTTTGTTGCGCATTGTATTTACGCTTAGTTGTGAATAAGTCCTTTAGAAATTTAGTATAGGAGGGAATTTGTTTGATGGCGTCAAGCAATGGAATGTTGATCTTGACTTGTTTGAAAACCTTTAAAATATCATGAAAGTTTGGGAGAGGTTTTGGAACAACCAATCTCGAAGGGAATGGTGTTACGGGCTTATAAATACGTTCTGTTTCTTATGGGGCTGAGATAGATCTATCCTTATTCTAAAAAAATTATCGGATCATTAGCTTGTCGGCCTTCATCGGAATAGATTTATCAACTTATTACCACTTCTAAGAGTGGTAATGGATTTGTCTTGCTTCACATGTTGGTTGGGAAGATTAGGAGCATTGATTTCATATGATTGTTTAAGATTGGGCTGAGGTTGGGACAGAAAGGTCCCTTCCCTAGCATTTAAACGTCCCTTAATCTCATCAAATGACACTTTAAGCTCTTGGAACATTTGCTGATTCATTTGGTTAATTCGCATTTGCCCTTGCATAAACGCCTTTAAAGTATCTTCCATTGAGAATTGAGGTTGGGCCATGTTTTTCATGGGCGACCCTCCTTGAGGATTGGCAGGATTGGCCGTGGGACCATTCTTCCAACTGAAATTTGGATGGTTCTTCCAAGTAGAGTTGTACGTGTTACCTACCGGTCCATTGAAGGGTCGTTGATAGCCATATGTAGAGTTTGCTTGCTCTTGTAACACCTCTTAAAATGTAGGAATTGTAGAAAAATCTTGCAAAGAGTGTACATTAGCGGCACAAATTCTGCACACGTTTTCAAAAACTTTAGTGGAGTTGAAAGTTCCGCTCTTACTAAGTTCCAAGGCCTCGATTTTTCTTATGAGGCTGACTATCCTTGTATTAACATCGTCTTCCTCCTTAAGAATGTAAATCTCTCCTTTCTCTTTTTGTTCAAGAGGCTTGAGGTTACTAGATTAATCCGAAGTATCCCATAATTGGGTATTCTCGGCCAACATGTCCAAGTAACTCCATGCTTCATCTGGATTTTTGCTCATGAACACGACATTGCACATCATTTTTACGAATTGGCGCATATTGGAATTCAATTCATCATAGAAGAAATTTATAATTTGCCAACTTTCATAGCCACAATGTGGGCAAGTGATGTGACCATAAATATTACATATTTAGGCTCCATTCCGATCATCATTAGGCTAGAAATCAAGCAAAATACTTAGATTTATTGTAAGAAACTTATTCAATGGTTGGATCGCTCTATAATTTGTAAACTATGCTTACATAGTGATTTTCATGTTTTATAGGTTGTTGGCAGGCCACTTGTGTCTAGGAAGGTTTAGGATGACGAGAGAAGGGCTAAAGATACTTCCTATAAGATTGGATTGAGGTTAGACGACTTGGATCGATGGATTGAAGGTGATGTGCATTACATGTGATTTTCAATTCCGAACGGGCAGCGCACGTTGTCTACTGTGTTCCACTTTTAGACTACTTTTTAGATGAAATTTGAGAAACTCTCTATACACTTTGAAGATCATTAAATTATCTAACAAATGGCACTGGTTTCATGCCGATCGGAGTTCCGGATTCATCATAGTGACCCGATGAACACAAACTATCCATTCAACACCAACTTAGCTTTAGAATTCAGCCCAGTGGTCCATCAATGCTCAAATAAAGAATCCAAGCCATCCATCTTGTACAAAATTAAAATTTCTACAAAACAAAATTTGAATCAGGTTAATCGGACGTGTAGGTTGATTACAACATAAAAAATGAGTCGAAGTGTTCCAAAAAGTTTCGCCTGTGCGAATAAAAAAACGGTCCAAATTTCGAGGTATGTGCACCATAATTCTGGAATGATTTAAGTTAATCCATACCCTTTATCATGTATAGGGGATATAGTTCTACGAAGGTATAAATATTGAGATACTTTCAATTTCTGTACAAACTGGAGTGAAGGATGCAAGAATGACGGTTCAGAAGGTGTTAAAACTGCGAATCTAGGAGGTGTCCACTGATCTGATCATGGGGACCACTTTAGATGTGATATTGGCAATCTAATCCATCTATTATGAGGTTCATTTGATGATGAAGCGCCATATAAAATTTCAGAGCAATTCGATCGCCAGTTTAGTCACACGAAGTGTAGCAAAATCGATACTGTTACTTGAATCTGAACTTAACTATAAATAAATAGTTGTGAAGAGTTTTAGGGCATTTTTTTTTCAATCCGATTTTAAAAAGAACAATCTCTCCTCTCTCTCATAGAACCTCTTTTTTCTCTTTCTATTGAAGATTTACAGATTTAAATTGAAGTTTGCTTGGATTCATTTTAAGAACTCGTAAGTTAATTGGTTAGTTTTAAATTGATTTTTTTAGTTTAATTATGTCTTCTTCTTCTTTTGGTTTTTCTTCTTTAATTATGTTTATGTTCTAAACCCTTCTAGCCTTGGCTAGAAGGAAAGCATGTGTGGATTGTTGAGTTGATGTGTGTAATGGATTTATGTGCTGAATGATGAGAGAAATCCATTTCGTATGAATTTCATGGAACTAATTTAGGGTTTTTAATTCTCATGTAAACTCTTTGCATGAGTATTGTTTAATCCTAGATTTGATTTATGAAAACCTGGATTGGAGATATTTTTAACCTGTCACATTATTTGATTAGCGATCTCAAGGATCTCTAATGCTTATAATCCCTAATGCTTAAGAGCATGAACTTAATGATGCATGATGGGATGGATCTCTAATCCATTGATTTCTTATGTGAATTTTTGTTCTAATTGTAATATCTTCCGATTAGATGGACCATAGTGATCCATTCTAGTTAAGTAATACTTTATCATATACATTAATGAAGCATGAGACACATGTGGACCTTTGATGCCTTGGTGCTTTGATTTCTATTGATTAAACTCATTCAAATATTGATCCCATCCAACTCATCCATTAATTAGATTAATCACTTCTTTTAGAATTTCTATTCTATTTTCTTGATTTAAGAGTGATTCTTACACACTTCTATTTTTGGTCCTTGTGGATTCGACATCGGACTCACCGAGTTTATTACTTGTGATCTCTTGCACTTGAGAGAACATTCAGCTACATAGTTGGATAACAACCAAGTTTTTTGGCGCCGTTACCGGGGAGCAGTTACGGTGTAGAGATTAACTCTCCAAATTGGGTAACTTCTTTCCTGAAACCCTCTGTTTGCTGTAGGACTGCATTTTAATTCCTAGTTTACTTTTTACAGTTAGAAGTAATTTAAATTGAACTTCTCAAACACCAATTGTAAAATAAGGTGGAGCTGCTTGGGATTAGACCCCCAAGTGAAAGTGTGTCATGTGTCCTACGATTGCCGTTTGCTACAGAAGCCATTCAATCTACTTTTTTTTAGTTAGTTTTTTTTTTCTTTCCTGCTAAATATTTCTTATTTGAACTTGAATTGCGTATTTGGAATAGTTGGATTGGGTTTCATTGTTTTTTGGGTTTGAAATTGTTTTATGAGCCATTGGATTAGAGACCACAACAATCGTCTTACTAGTTCTGGTGGTCTAGTCCCAAGATTGATTGAAACACCAAGAAAAAGTATTTCATAGAATATTGGTAACATGAAAAATCAAAATAATCAAAATAGACATGGAATTGATCTCCCAATTGATCCACCTGTAAACCCAATTGAACCAGAAGTGGGGGAGAACATGGTCAATTAGGGCCATATTAGGAGAACACTAAGAGACCAACTTCAACCGCTCCTGAGGATCCTATGAGGTCATAAGGTTGCTAGATGTGGGGATAAGATACCCTATATTTGACAGCCCATGGGTTAGTCCAACTCAAGTGGTCCCTAAGAAGTCTGGAATAACCATTGTGCCAAATGTAACTAATGAACTCATACGAACATGTGTCACCATGGGTTGGTGTGTGTGCATTGATTATAGGAAACTGAATTTGGTCACTAAAAAGGACCACTACCCTATACCATTTCTCGATCAAAATTTAAAGAGGGTTGCTGGCCATTCATACTACTGTTTCCTAGATGGTTATTCTGGATATAACCAAATAGAAGTTGAAGATCAGGAGAAAATAACATCCACATGCCCGTATGGCACATTTGCTTATAGACGTATGCCATTTGAGCTGTGCAATGCCCCCGCCACATTTCAGCGTTGCATGATGAGTATCTTTTCAGATATGGTTGGGCATATTCTTGAGATCTTCATGGACGACTTCTTAGTATTTGGTTATGGTTTTGAGGAATGTCTAAACAACCTAGAGTTGTTCTTGGCTAGATGTGAAGAGAAGTGTCTAGTTTTAAACTAGGAAAAATGTCACTTCATGGCTCAAAAAGGAATTGTGTTGGGCCATATTATTTCTAAAAATGGAATAGAGGTAGATCGCTTTAAAATTGAACTCATTTCTAGTCTACCCACCCCCAAGTCAGTGCGTGATATCAGATCATTTTTGGGGCACGCTGGATTCTACAGGAGGTTTATTAAGGATTTTAGCATCATTGCTAGGCCCTTAACCAATCTTTTGTAGAAAGATATTCCATTCGAGTGGACTAATGATTATGAGGTTGCTTTTTCAAAAGTTGAAAAGTGCATTAACCACTGCACCCATCATGAGGCCACCCGACTAGAATCTTCCTTTTGAGTTGATGTACGATGCTAGTGACTACGCTGTGGGGGCTGTGTTAGGGCAGAGAAAGGATAAAATGCCTTACGTCATTCACTATGTGAGTAGAACTCTAAAATCTACTTAGGTAAACTACTCGACAACTCAAAAAGAGTTGCTCGTAGTAGTCTTCGCTTTGGACAAGTTTATGAAATTACACCTTTTGGAGTAAAGGCGTATGCGTGCGGAAGCTTTGAGAGCAACTAGTATTATGGCTAAGTCTTATGTGGGGGGGGGGGGGGGGGGGGGGGGGGGGATTAGGATCTTTTGAAATTCTTTTTGTCTACTTAATAGTTTTAATAAATTAAACTAAGTAAGCAAGAACAATTCGGCTTTCAAGCCTAAGTGGGTCTAATCACAAGACTAGCATATGGTTTAAGCAATAATCTTCCTAGTCTAAGGATGCATAGATAATTAAGTGATTTAACTAATCAAACTCCTAATCTATGCAACCTATGTAGACTTATGAGAATAGATCAATGAGTTCAAGTCTACACAACTAAGTAAAAGTACATCTTGTGTGTGGATGTGCCTATTTAGCGCCTAGCATACATTCTTATTAAGCAATTAAACACAATGCATAATAAGAAATGTGCTCAAATATAATCACAAATACAAGCATGTATAGTGGTTCAACTACTTGTCTAATCCACTCCCGATTCAAGTACTCAACCCCTTTGAGTAAACCGGCATCACTAGGGAGTTTAAATCTAGTTCCTCCTAGCCAAGGTGTTTTAAATCGGCTTTAGCCAATCGAGGAGTTTACAGGTTCCTCCCAACCTATGTGACCTACTCAAGGTCACCTCAAGTCCTACTCAAGGACAACGCATGATCACTCTCGTGTTGGAGGCTCCCCCTTGGAGACTTAGTTTAGGCTCGACAAACGAGCCAATGAGCGCTAAATAGCCCCTAGTCTTTAGTCCGACAAACGCGCCAAGGAATGGCCAACGTCCCTAGAGTTTTAGGCTCAACTAATAAGCCAAGAATCAACAAACGACCCTAATTCGAGTTTGACAAACAAACTCTACACTCAGCTCCCACAGGAATTAAGTGGAAGGACTCTCTACAAAGACAACCTTACTTGTCGGATGAGCCCCTTGTTCAATGCCGGTTCGGGTTGCTTGATCTTCGCTCTTCCGTGCTTCAATCAGCTTCCCTTACTTCCCCGATCGTGTTGCCGCTGCGTCACCAATGCCTCAGTGTTAAAACTAGAAAAATCGCTCAAGGCAGTTTTTTCCTGTGTTTCATTATTCTGGGGGAACTCTGAGTATAGAGACATTCATAGACAATCATAAGCAATCACAAAGTGTACGCAAGGGAGATATCGCAAAGCTAATTTTATTTCAAAGATTCTGAGATCTTTCACATTCCAGGCTGTGATACTGGTCACGAGCCTTTAATTACATCAATGGATGATCACCCTTGATTAAAAGGCAAAAGTAAATGAATGCATGCATCATAGACAAGTTAAATAAAGCATTAAGAAAGCATGAATGTAAATGAAACAAATCACAAACAACATAAAGATTTTTATGTGGAAACCTTTGCGGGAGAAAACCACGGCACAAAGCGACAAGATTCCACTATGAATGTAGTTATATAATAGATGGAATGTTAGAAAGAAAGCCCGGATAGATCGAGCAAGTAATTTAAATCGTCAGGGATTATGGTCTTGAGTTCATGGTCGTATAGACCTATTTGTTTTCTTGTTATGGACTGAACCACATTTCTTAAATAAGTCGGATGTCTATGTCCCATTTTCTTTCGGATTGTCCGGGTTGAGAGACTGTCAGGATTCGAGTGGTGCAACTCTGGGCCCACGCCTATTACTGTGAACAGGTGACCGCTGGAATACATGTTCGCTCGCCTCAAGTGTAAGGTTGCGATGTAGTAATAAAACTCGGTAAGACCGAGGTCGATCCACAGGGAATTGGATAACAAATTCCAAACTATTCCAGCAACTCAGTTTGTAATAAATAAGAGATTTAATTGGAATAATTAAGCTAAAACAGAAACTTAATGGAAAACAGTAATTTTAAAGGCACTTAGGCATTCAAGGATCCACTTGTAGCAATCCCATGTCAATCCAATCAATCCAAGCAAGATACACAACTAGATGTGAAGTCCTATCTCTCATCTAGTTGGAAAATAAAGCATTAAACACATTCAATCCCACTCAAGTTGAACTTCTAAGTTCTAGTCCCATTCAACAATGTAGAATTCGAAATCATAGCCTTCGGAGTAACAGCCATGCCTATGGACTATGGCCTGCTTAAGGACTACTATAATTTGAATCTACACAAGCACAACAGGATAATCTCAGAGAATTGCAAGGAATCCATGTCCGGAGCACATGGACTCTCATAAAACACTTAAAACTATCAACTTTGGGAACTAAAATATGTAAAAATTCAAACTTGAAATAGAATTACTTGAATTAAACTGAATCAAACGTGAAATTAGCTACAAGCCTCACCTCTCAGCCTTAGCTGAGAGATTCTAGCCGAGCATTGTCATACTACAACTAAAACTCATAAAAGAACTAGAAAACATAGAAAAACTGGAGTTTGGAGGGTTGTAGACGCTCCACGACGGCTTCCTTTCTCTCCCACGACGTCCCTTAGCTTCTAAGATACCCTAGGAAGAACCCCTAGGTGTCCTTTTATAGTGGGGAAGCTCTATTGCGTAAGAATCTTCCAGAACTTGCGTAAGGTTACGCACTGCGTAGAGAAAATCAGAGCCAAACTTGGAAATTTCTAAACTGGGCGCATTGTCGATTGATCGCTCAGACTGGGTGATCAATCGCTAGTTCAAATAACTGTATAAACTGCATCTTTCGGATCTGGCGATTAATCAACTGGCTGAGAGATCAATCGGTCACTTCTGGCGATCAATCGATCAGTGTCCAATGATCAATCGAAGGGTGCAAAGAGTGTCCAGAGAGTTTTTTCCAAATTTCTTAAAAATCTGCATTTTGGTGATTGATCTATGGGATGTGCAATCAATCGCTCAGGTTGGGCGATCAATCGCTCAAGCTGGGTGATCAATCGCAATTCTTCACTTCACTCCAGCAACTATTTTGTCAAATTTCTGCTATGAGCGATCAATCGCTCAAGTGTGTCGATCAATCGCTCAGGCTGAGCGATCAATCAACGGATCAATCTCTGGATCAATCTTCAGAAACTGTAACTTTTTGCATTTTACTTCTATGGCCTTGCAGCTCTACACTTTGGTTTTTCTGGCCCTACCAGGTCTTTTAACATGATTTCTTCTGTGTTTTTCTTCTTCGCTTTCTTCTTCTCTCTCTTCTACTTGATTCCTTCTTTCTTTGGTCCTCCTTCAACCTTCATCCAATTGTTCTAAATGGATCCTTTTGGTCTCCAATTGGGTAAAATCCACTCTCATTCTTACAATCACAAAACATGGGTTAGATGGGCCTTTTAAACATGCAAACCATGCATATAATGTGATGTAATGGGTTATGCAATATATAAATTGGAGGTTCAACAATACACGATCCTTGAATGTTGGTCGGCATAACCCAAGGCCCGCACTCGTATTTTTATGATGGGTGACCTTAGGAGAGCATTCTGTAACGTTCCCGAACGAGATTTTTAATCGAGTGGTGCAACTCTGGGCCCGCGCCTGTTACTGTGAATAGGTGACCGCTGGAATACACGAACATCGAAATGTTGGTCGGCATAACCTAAAACCCGCGCCTGTTACTGTGAACAAGTAACCTTAGGAAAGCAATCCGCAACTGCCTCATTAGCTCAACCGACGGACCCGTTGTCGATGGGTAGGGCATCGACTGTCTTTTTCATGATGGCAAACCATAGCAGGATGTTTCAAGCTTAGCCAGGATGAATGGAGCTTTGTACAGTAAAGTAAATGTGTTTCTTCTAGAGTCGGGCGACTCCTCTTCGAGAACGCTCTTTCTTTCGAGTATTTTTCCAATGATCTGTTTGGAATCAAATAGGCTTTATCGAGCCAATATCTTTTGAGGATGTCAATTCAATAGGCTGGATCGGCTATTTTCGATGCCTGCAAATGGCTAAATATAGAGTCCAATGGGTACCCACATATGCCAATTTCTTATGAATAATGGGGTCGGTGCCCCGTAAATGCTTAACTCAGCTGTTGGATGGCCTGAGCGCTTCAGCTTTGCCTCGGCATCTTTGAGATCGCGGTTGAGTTCATCTGGCATCAGTCAATTTTTAAGCCTACTGGGCACTTCCCAGGGCTGAAAATGACAAGTAATGGACCTGTTTACGGTCTAATCAAGGTATTCGGTGAATATTATCGATAACCGCCTTTGAATAGGGGTGGATTATGTCCACGAGGATCACGGTGCGATCGCGTTTTGATTTGCTTGGCGATAGTCGATTTTCGAGCCAACAGGGCACTTCCCAGGGCTGAAAACGACTAAGTAGCGGGCCTGCCGACTGTTGTGCTCTTAATTGTGCATATTCTAACCCCAATTCATCACTCATTATGCAAGGTTTTCATGATCTATAGACTAATCTAATGCATGGAATTGTGATTGTAGGGATGAGAGAGAGGAATCATCAATTGAAGACTTAAAGACACTATTTACAAGCAAAGAAGATCAAAGGACCAAGTGTGAAAGGGTGGAAGAAAGAAGCAAAGAAGAGAAGAAAAGAAGGAAGAAGACACCCAAGACCGGTCGTCCAAGGCCTAGGACCAGTCGTCAGACCGGTCCGATCACTCAACAGAAGTACCCCTGCCGCCATAGCTCACTGGACTGTCCACTACCGATCGTACGACCGGTCGCCCATTGCTCAGACTCACTGGACATTTTTTGCACTTTTGCGACCGGTCGTCCAGGAGCTCAGACTGTCGTACGACGGGTCGTCTGCCTAATGAGGCGTGTTCTACAAGCTCCAAATTTCTCTGCGCACTGCGTACTCTTACGCAATTTCTGGAAGATTCTAATACTACGGAGCCTCCCTACTATAAAAGGACACCTAGGGATCATTCCTAGGATATCTTAGAAGGGTTTGAGTAAGGTGGGAGGGGCCGGAAGTGGATTTCGGAGTTCCACAACTCCTTCTAGTTTGCTTTCTCGTTTTTATATTTTTCTTAGTTGTTTCATGTTTCCTTGGATCATGAACGGCTAAACCTCTTAGCTAGGGCTAAGAGGTGAAGCTTGTAGTGAATCTAAGATGTTTCAATTCATTTAAAGTTGGTTTTAAGATTGGATTTCATGTTTATGAACAATGGTTTGAAGTTTAATTCAAGTTCTAAGTAGTTTTTCTTAGTCTTATGATGACTCATGGATGTTTGGAAGAAGTGCTTGAGTTCTTAATTGTTGTGAACCAATCTAGACCTGTATGATCTGAGGAATCGGAATACGCTCTAGATTCATGATCTTCATGTGGGAACTTCCTAACAAAGTTCTACTTTTATGAAATTCTGTAATATATGGGACTGTGTATATGATTTGAATAAGTTCAAATCATAATCTAGTTTTGTCTAGTGATAGGATTTAATGATGGTTACGATTTTGATCTTAGCCTATTGGAATTGGGACTGACTGTTCGCTTCCCCAAGTGTAGGGTTGCGATGTAGTAATAAACTCGGTAAGGCCGAGGTCGATCCACAGGGATTTATATAGGAAATCACAAATACTTCCAATAGTTTATATTGAGAAGCTAACAACCAGATTTGTAAGAGATTGATGTAAGTAACAACTTTGAACTAAATCGAAAGTAAACAATTATAAAAAGGCACTAGGGGTTCAAGGATCCACTTTAGCAATCCTTGATGCTCAATTCGCTGTGGTTTCTCACTTTCTCAACTAGAATCGAAATTAAGATCTATCTAGTCGGATGATAGAGCAGTTAAACTAAACAATCTGCCATATGTAAGAGCCATGTGTATGATTCACTTAATGCAAGCTAGGACGAGCATACTCAATTGCATAGGTCAGTCCCAATTCCAATAGACTAAGTTCACTATCATAACCATCATTAAGTCCTGTCACAAGACAAAGCTAGGTCATGATTTGAACTTGATTCAAATCACATACACAGTCCCACATAATACAGAATTCCATAAAAGTAGAACTTTGGTAGGAAGTTCCCACATGAAGATCATAGTACTAGAGCGTACTCCAATTCCTCGGATCATACAGGTCTAGACTAACACAAATAATTAAGAACTCAAGTACTTCTTCCAAACATCCATGAGTCATCATAAGACTAAGAAAAACTACTTAGAACTTGAATTAAACTTTAAACCATTGTTCTTAAACATAAAATCCAACTTAAAACCAACTTAAACGAATTGAAACATCTTAGATTCACTACAAGCTTCACCTCTTAGCCCTAGCTAAGAGGTTTAGCCGTTCATGATCCAAGGAAACATGGAACAACTAAGGAAAACATAAAAATGAGAAAGCAAACTAGAAGGACTTGTGGAACTCCAAAATCCACTTCTGCCGCCTCCAACCTCGCTTAAACCCTTCCCAGATACCCTAGGAAGGATCCCTAGGTGTCCTTTTATAGTGGGGAGGCTCCGCAGCATCAGAATCTTCCAGAAATTGCGTAAGCTTACGCAGTGCGCAAAGAAAATCAGAGCCCAAATAGAAAATTTTTTGTTTGAATGTATGGCTGACTGGTCGGACTGGGCTGGTCGACCAGCCACTACCGGTCAGACCTCTCTTGGAATCAGTCAAGCGAGCTTCTGGAGTTACAAAATCCTTTGGCCGACTGGTCTAGACCGGTCGGCCCTGTTTTATGTTTAGTCCAGGGAGTTCAGCAGAGGGGACTACCTATTGGCCGACTGGTCTTGACCGGTCGGACCAACTGGTCCTTGTCCAGCAATGTTCTGAGGGTAGCCGGTAGGTCGACCGACTGGTCTGGACCGGTCGGCCCTTGAACAATTTCCTCTTTTTCTTCTTTTCTTTCTTTTCTTTTCTCCCTCTTTCTTCTTTGGTCTTTGGTCCACCTTGGGCCTTCATTCAAAGGGTCCTAATGTATCCTTTTTGGTCTCCAATGGGATGAAGTCCCTCTCATTCCTACAATCATAGAATCATGTATTAAATCAGTCGTTAATTCATGAAAACCTTGCATAATGAGTGATGAATTGGGGTTAGAATATACACAATTAAGAGCTCAACACTGACCTATGCAATTGAGTATGCTCGTCCTAGCTTGCATTGAGTGAATCATACACATGGATCTTATATATGGCAGATTGTTGGTTTAACTGATCTATCATCCGGCTAGATAGATCTTAATTTCGATTCTAGTTGAGAAAGTGAGAAACCACAGCGAATTGAGCATCAAGGATTGCTACAAGTGGATCCTTGAACCCCTAGTGTTTTTTATTTGATTACTTCAGTTTAAGTTCAAAATTGCTATCATATCAATCTCCTTGAAAACTTATTTGTTAGCTTCTTAATAGAAACTATTGGAAGTGTTTTGTGAATTCCTACATAAGTCCCTGTGGATCGACCTCGGTCTTACTGAGATTATTACTACATCGCAACCCTACACTTGGGGAAGCGAACACCGACCGCTTGATTAGGGTATTCGAGGGTCCTGTGATTGGTTAACCTCATCGCGATGCATGATTATGGTGTATCATGTCATGTAGAAGAAAAGATTTCCTCTCGGGCTCAGTCCAATTTCGCCAGAATCTTCTCGGTTTCGGCCTTTTTCGGCTCTTTCGGAGAGATTTCTGGGGCTGCTAAATTGGCTAAGTGTTGGTCATTTTGGATCAAAGCACTGATTTGGGCCATTTATCATTTACCATTGGAGAATCTAATCCGGGGGATGGATAGATCTCATCAAGATGCATCTAAGAGATCAAAGGTTCACCCCTCCAACCAGCGTCCAGACGCATGGAAGGGGTGGTACAGGCGCATGTGGAGATGGTACAAGCCCATGTGGGGTTGGTACAACTGTCAGGCGCATGTGGTTAGGAGGCGGGCGCATGTCCCATCTCCCGGGCGCACGTGCCCTTGTTTTTCATGAAAAAAATGAGAAACGGGAAGCAATCCCGGCACATGTGGTGGTGCACATATGCCTGGCCCCAAATAGTGGGCGCATGTCCCTCTTGGACTTGGTGGATTTTCAGATTTTCCAGCGGGGAAAAGCCAGTGCATGTGGGGAAAAGCCGACGCATGTGCCCAGCACTTAGAAAAATTTCAGGATTTCTCCCTGAACTTGGGATTCCGGTGAGGAAATCCCTTTCCAGCGAGGGATTTCGGCGAGGGAATCCACTCCGGCCAAGGCATCCGGCGAGGGGAAACAAAGTGGGCGCATGTGGTGCTTACATCGCTCTGAGGTTGGAGGGAGATGATCTCGTGCTGATGAATGAAATGACTCCGCTATTTATAGGGAGGTAATTGGGTTCGGGTCTGGCCCGGCGGGTATTTCCCGGCGCATGTGGTAGAAACAAGGTCAGGCTCACGTGGCCAGAAAAATTCAAGCGCATGTGGCGGATCCGGGCGCATGTCCTTTTCCGGCGCATTTCCCGGCGCTTTTCGAAAAAATATTCAAATAACTTCCTTTCATCAATAGGGTGTAGTCGCATGTGGTGGGAGGCCAGGCGCATTTCTTTGCCGGCGCTTTTCCCACTACTTAGCTAGATTTTCAGGATTCCAGCACTTAGAAAATTTCAGGATTTCAGCTCCGACAGGAAACCTCCAAAGGACAGCTACCTTTTCTAGACATGCACTCACTATCGCCAAGCCACTTTTAGACTAGGATTGACCTCTTGAATGAACGGGATGGGGTGTGGAAGTCCAAATGTTGCCAATTTTGGTACTTCCTTCCTAATTTGGAGCCCCCGGGTCGGCTTGTCGTATAGGAACGTTGTTCCAAGGAGCGTGTGCATAGAAATACGCACCGTAATGACTTCAAACTTGCTATTTAAGGGTTTTGGGGCACTCCGAATCATTTAGCAGTGAAGCGCATGTCCAGTTCCGCTCTGAAATGGTAGCTATAGGCTTATGGACCCTTTTTAGTCAGCTCTAAGCAGGGAGAAACGCATTTCGAGGTGCGCAGGTAAAGATATGCACCAGATGACTTCGAAACTTACAGGTTAAGGGTTTTAGGACGTTTCAGACCATTTGGCGGTGAAGCGCATGTCCAGTTCTTCTCTAAAATTCTGTTTATGGATTTTGGTCGCTACCAAGCGATTAGGGTTGAACTGGCATTTTCAGGGCTTTCCCGGCCTCAAAACTGATTCAAACCATTGTCGATGAACCACGGGATGTTATTTTATAATGGGTGAAAATTTAAGCCCTAACACTTGGCTACACTTAATCAACCACCTTGCAAATGATGCCTTTGATATGCCCGAGGTGATAGAAGGGTAGGTTTGAGATCTCTACAACTTATGGGAATGGGTTTCCTAGAGAGTCTCGCCTATAAAGATCTCATCATAGAGTATTGGATAGGAATATGACTATCACGATCAATCCAATCTCTAGAGATCAAAAGAGGGACAAGTGCATCTTCATCTTGAGCTTTGAATGCTCCATTCTTGTGATGAATCACAAGAAAGATCACTTTTTGGGTTAGCAATAGTTCTCTTAATGATCTTCAAACAATGATGGCTTCTATTTCCTCAAAATTCCCTCTCTTAGCTCAAAAACAAATCCCCCACTCTTAATAGATTTTCTTCTAATGGTAAAAAAACGGGCAGATTCGCGTATCTCCGATTGATCGAAAAAATGTCCTATTGATAAAAAATCTGTCCAGAAAACTTTCTGAAAGATATTTTGATTAATCAGAATCATGGTTCGATTGATCGGACTGACCCATTCCGAAGGATCAAAAATCTGTCCAATTGATCAAAAATTTGTCCAATGAATTTTTAAACTTGCTGGAACAAATTTCGATTGATCAGGACTTCTGTCCCATCGATCGGAGTCCAATCAGAACTCATGTCCGATTAATTGAAGATCAATCGAAAACTACTGTTTAAGCTGTTTTGTTTACAGCAGCTTCCACCTCTTTAATTAGTCTAATTTATCATGTTTTTCATGGAGTTCTAAGACTAATGATGATGACTAAGGGTATATCTAGTTGGTCCAAATCATCTAAGAGGTTATGGTTTTGGGTAGCTTCAAGGCAAGGCACACCAACGCATTTCTTTTACCTGTTTCTTCATCCTTGATGCAGTTGGTCCATCTTGAGTCTTCGGTCTTCATTTTCATTAAGCTTAACTGACACTAGACTCACTAACCTAAGTGATTGACAAACAAGGTGCACTAGTATTGACGGGGATGTGTTGAGCTCTTAATTGTGCATATTCTAACCCCAATTCATCACTCATTATGCATGAATTTTATGTTTAAAGACTATTCTAATGCATGGATTTGTGATTGTAGGAATGAGAGGGAGACTTCACTAATTCATAGTTAAAAGAGTCACTTTGTATGCATTGAACATCAATAGAACAAGTGCCAAAAGGTGGAAGAAAGAAGCAAGAAAGAAAGAGAAGAGATAAAGAAGAAAATCTGAAATTTTGTTCTTAGACTTGTCTAGCGACCGGTAGCCAGACAGGTCGACAGACAGGTCCACAGTGTATTTTTTTACTGTTTTTCTCCTCTTAGACCGGTCGCCAGACAGGTCGAGATGAGTCCAGAAACACAAAAATCACTGGACTGTTTTTAAGGTTTTGAGACCGGTCGTGCGACCAGTCGTCCAGGAGCTCAGACCAGTTGTGCGACCGGTCGTCAGCGTAACAGAGCTTGTGTGTGAAGCTCCGATTTTCTCTGCGCAATTGCGTAATTCCTTGCGCAATCTGGAATCTTCCTCGCTAGTGTATAAAAGGGACTTCTCCTCTTCATACTAGAGCATGCTAGGATGTGGGGATCATCAAGGAAGCTTAGGAGACGGATTCTACTTCAAGTTTTCCTAGTTTTTCTTCCAGTTTTAGTAGTTTTTATGTTTTTAAGGCTTTTAGTGCAAGGATGTTAGAGATGAACTAAAACCTCTTAGCTAGGGGTAAGAGGTGAAGCTTTTGATTTATTTTTGATGGATTGATGCAACCTAGGTTTCCATTTTATATTTTAATTGAAGAATTTAGTTCAATATGAGTTTGAATCAACTACTAGTTTGGTTTTGCTTTGATCTCTTAATGACTCTGGGCTCATGTGATTCTTAGTGATTCTAAACTTAGTAGCTTATCTTCTGAGCATTGGTTATGTGTGTGTAGTTCATTGATTTATCATCGACTCCGGGCATGGTAGACCCTTTGATTGCCTTGTGTACAATGGCTTGATCTTCATGTGGGAACTCATTCAACTAAAGTTCATATCTTTTGTTATAATCTGAATTAGTTGTTTGCTGATTGATTTTGATTTAATTAGAGTTCTAATCATTGATTATAATCAAGTCTAGTGACAGGATTTGATGAAAGCTATGGTTGTGAATCTCAACTAGATTGGAAAGAGGCTTGGCCTATACAATTGAGTGTGCCCAAGGCCTGAACATTGTTGTGGGAATTGAATCAATGAATAAGCAACTGTTTTAGATAATTATTGATTGAACCGCTCTATATTCCGATCGGATAGAGATATGAATTCGATTCCGATTGAGTTATGAGAGACCTAGTTGTATTGATGCATTGAAACTTATCAAAAGTGGATCCTTGGCGCTCTAGTGCCTTTTTCGATTGATATTAGCTTACACTTTCACTATTTAAACTCAATTCACTATTTTTCAGCTTTAGTTCTTAATAAGATCTTAATTATTAGTTGTTTTAGACAAATCCTGGGAATACCCATTCATAAATCTCCGTGGGAACGATACTCGGTCTTTCCGAATTATTACTACTTCGTAACCCTACACTTGGGGAGTGAACAAGTATGCCACAGAAAAGTGCACTAACAGTTTAGGTCCTACTTGCTAGGATCCAAAGTGGTCATCTTCACAGACCACTCGACTTTGAAATATTTATTAGCCAAGAAAGATGCAAAGCCTAGACTGTTACGTTGGATCCTCCTACTCCAAGAGTTTGACTTAGAGATTAAGGATAAAAAGAGAGTAAAGAATGTCATAGCAAACCATTTATCCCGATTAGTCCTAGAGGATTTCATTGAAGAAACTAATATAGACGACACATTCCCGGATGAGCATTTATTTTCTGTTTCCTGTCTCCCATGGTATGCGAACATTGTAAATTATTTGGTATCTGGGAGAGTGCCTCAACACTGGAGAGCACAAGATAAGAAAAGGCTTGAACTTGAGGTCAAGAAGTTCTTTTGGGATGACCCGTACTTGTATAAGTATGGGTCTGATCAAATCATTAGGAGATGTGTCCCAGAAAGTGAAATTGAAAGTGTAATATCTTTTCGCCATAGTGAAGCTTGTGGTGGACACTTTTTGGCAAATAAAACCACGACAAAAATTCTTCAATGTGGTTTTTATTGGCCAACCATGTTTAAAGACACCCATGCTTATTGTATTGCATGTGACCAATGTTAGAGATTGGGGAGCTTATCACATAAACACATGATGCCATTGACTCCAATTCTACCACTAAAGATCTTTGACTGTTGGGGCATTGACTTCATGGGGCCTTTTCCCCCATCTTTTGGATTTCTTTACATCCTTGCAGGTGTTGATTACGTACCCAAGTGGATAGAGGCGGTTCCATGTAGGACCAATGATGTTAAAATGGTCCTAAAGTTTTTAAAAGAAAACATCTTTAATAGATTTGGAACACCCAAAGCCAGCATTAGTGATGGTGAGTCTCACTTTTGTAAGAGATCATTTGACACTTTGATGAATAAATATGGTATAAAGCATAAAGTGAATACCCCCATATCACCTATAAACAAGTGGACAAGCCGAGGTTTCAAATCGTGAGACTTGGAAAAAACGGTAAATCCAAATTGCAAAGATTGGTCTTTATTCCTTTCTGATGCACTTCGGGCCTACTGTACCGCATATAAATCTCCCATTGGAATGTCCCCTTATTGACTTGTGTATGGGAGGGCTTGTCACTTGCCTGTGGAATTGGAGCATAAGGCATATTAGGCGGTAAATAAATTTAACTTTGACATTGATGAGGCAAGTGAGAAGAGAAAACTTGAGCTTAATGAGTTGGAGGAACTACGTAGAGATGCA
The DNA here is from genome assembly GCA_003013855.2 of Liriodendron chinense. Classification (NCBI taxonomy): domain Eukaryota; kingdom Viridiplantae; phylum Streptophyta; class Magnoliopsida; order Magnoliales; family Magnoliaceae; genus Liriodendron; species Liriodendron chinense. The sequence goes on along the minus strand of ML058490.1, from coordinate 360,801 downwards.
TATGAGAACTCAAGTATTTACAAGAAAATGACTAAAGTATTCCATGATAAGCATATCCTTAGAAAACACTTTAAGCCCAATCAAAAAGTTCTCCTATACAAATCTAGACTCCATTTATTTTTGGGTAAATTAAGAACTAAATGGACCGGCCCATTCATTGTTAATAAAGTTTTTCTACATGGGGCCATTGAGATAAAAAGTGTACTTAATGACAATGTTTTCAAAGTGAATGGTCATAGGTTAAAGCCATACGTAGAGAAATTCCATATGGAAGAGGAGTCTATCCCTCTTCATGAGCCACATTATGATGGTTGATTACCATTGAGGTAGGTTTAAGTCTAGGCTAGTTTATGATTAGGGTGTCTAGTTTGCTTGAGTTACATATATTTTTTTGTTTGCCCGTGTTTAGTTTTTGTAGTGACATCACTCTCATTAGATCTCCATTCTATATACAAGGTATATTCTCTCTTCTCTACTTGAATTTATATTGTTTCTCACATTGCATTGCATGCACATCATTACATTAAGAACAATGTAACATTTAAGTTGGGGGTGAGGATTGCATCTTACTTTCATGTTTAGTTACATTATATAGGTGTTAAAATTAGAAAAAATGCTCAATAGGTAGTTTTTCCTATGTTTCATTATTCTGGGGTTCTGAGTATAAAAGCATTCGTAGACAATCACAAGTAATCACAAAGTATACACGAGAAAGCACCGCAAGGTGAATTTTATTCCAAAGATTTCGAGATCTTTTACAGTCCAGGCTGTGAACTAGTCACGAACTCTTAATTACATCAATGGATGATCACCCTTGATTAAAAGCAAAAGTAAATGCATGCATGCATCATAAATAAGTTAAATAAAGCATTGAAAGAGGAATGAATATAAATAAAGCACAACATAGATAACATAGAGATTTTTACGTGGAAACCCTTGCGAGAGAAAACCATGGCACAAAGCGACAATATTCCACTATGAATACAGTTATACAATAAATGAAATATTAAAAAGATGGAGCCTAAATAGATCGAGCAAATAATTTAAATAATCAGGGATTATAGTCTTGAGTTTGTGGTCATAAAGACCAAGTTTAGGATCTCTTATGGACCAAGCCATTGCTAAGACCAGTTAGATGTTGGTCCCATGCTCTTTCGGGCGTTCTTAGTTGAGTAGCAACTAGGATTTTAACTGAGTCATGTATGTCAGTGTCATCAGGCGTCTCCGTAGATGAAATGACTTTCAGGAATACACTCCATAGTTTTCATTTAGTGCAACTAGTGCCAGTGACCATCTCAGGTTCGGATGGATGACTTGCTGGAAGACACTCCATGGTTTCTTACTGCTATTGACCATCTCAGGTTCGGACGGGTGACTTGCTGGAAGACACCCCATGGTTATCGGGGTACAACACTATATCATTGACCGTTACTGTGGACAAGTGACCATAGGAAGACACACAACTATTACCTTAGCAACTCAACTGACGGATCCCCCTTTAGATAGGACACACATCAACTGGTCTTAACAATGAAGTATTTCAAACGTTTTAGAACTCTTTGATTACGATTTTCGATGATAACCATAGTCCCTTTGATTTAGTTTTGTATCTCGATCCGAGATGAATATGATTCATGCAATGGATGTAAATGAGTACTATACAAAGTAAATATGCTTGATGCATGCTAGAGAGAGGATCACATTTATGCTTGGTGTTTAGTGTATCAGACAAACTATGCATTTGATTTGGTTAATCTGCTTCGTGTATATCTTTACTTTATCGATATTTTGAACAACTAGATCATTTAGAGAAGCTATGTCGAGCTATACTTCTTTGAGAAATTCAAGTTCGATAGATTAGATCAGCTATTTCTGATGCCTGCGAATGGCTAAGTATCGGGTCTGACAGGCACTCGTTTATGTTAACTTCTTGATAAATGATAAGGATCGGTGTCTTGCGAGTGTTTCACTCAGCTGTTTTGTAGCATGAAGACATTAGCTTTGCCTTCGTGTCTTTGAGATCGCGGTTGGTTTTATTTGGCAGTAGTCGATTTTCGAGCCACAGGTGTTCGCTTTCTCAAGTGTAGGGTTGCGATGTAGTAATAATTCAATAGAGACCGACATCATTCTCAGAGACTTGTTAGGAATTCACAAAATTACTTCTAATATTCTCTAATTGAGAGCTAACCAAACAGATTTCTAGAATTGACTGTAGATAGATTCTTAAACTAAAGGTGAATGTAATAAATATAAAAGAGCACTAGGGGTCCAGGGATCCACTTTTAGCAATCCTTGATGCTTAATTCGCTGTGGTTTCCAAATTACACAACTAGAATCGAAATCAAATCCTATCTAGTCGGATGATAGAGAGGTTATAGCATACAATCTGTCATATTTGTGATCTATGCACATGATTCCCTCAATTTAAGTTAGGACTTGAGCACACTCAATTGCATAGGTCAATCCTAGTTCCAATAGATTAAGATCACAATCATAATCATCATTAAACTTTATCACAAAGCATAATTAGATCATGATTTAAACTTCACTCAAATCATATACACAATCACACATAAATAGAAATTCCAGAAAAGTAGAACTCTTAGCATGAAGTTCCCACATGAGAATCCAAGTCTAGAGCGTCTTGAATCCAATTCCTCAGAGCGTACAGGTCTAGACTTATTCAAAACAATTAAAAACTTGAGCAACTCTTCCAAACATCCATGAGCCATCGTAAGATTAAGAAAAGTACTTAGAACTTCATTCAAACTCCAATCACCATTGTTCTTCAATAAAAATTCAAACTTGAAAACATAAAAATGAATTAAAGCATCTTAGATTCACTACAAGCTTCACCTCTTAGCACTAGCTAAGAGGTTTAGCCGTTCATGATCCAAGGAAACATAAAAGCAACTAAGAAAAATATAAAACTAAAAGAAACAAACTAGGAGGAGTTGTAGAACTCCGAATCCGACTTCCGCCGCCTCCCACCATGGTAAATCTCTTTTAGGATGCCTTAGGAACGAGCTAGAGGAGTCCTTTTATAGGTTTGGAACCCTAGGCGCGAAGAAACTTCAAGAAAATTCATAAAAACTGCGCTTTGCATAGCAAATTTCAGAGCTTGTAAAAGAAGCTCTATTATGCAGACGACTGATCAGACGAACTGTCTGAGCTCATGGACGACCGGTCGCACAACCAGTCGTAAAAGGCCAAAAACAATCTAGAGAGTTTTCTGAAAATTAGAACCCAAAATTTTAATTCGACGACCGGTCTGAGTAGTAGATGACCGGTCGGACGATCGGTCATGATTAGTCCAGCAACGTTTGGCAGCAGGGTCCTCCTGTTGAGTGTTTGGACCGGTCAGACGACCGATCCTGGGCTATGGCCAACCGGTCAGACGACCGGTCTTAGTGCAATTTTCTGCACTTCTTTCTTCTCTCCTTTGCTTTCTTTCTTCCACCCTTTGGCGTTTAGTCTTTTAATCTTCAATGCTTATAAACAACGTCTCTAAGCCTTCAATTGATGAATTCTCTCTCTCATTCCTACAATCACAAAACCACACATTAGAATAGTCTTTAAGCTTGAAAACCATACATAGTTAGTGATGAAATGGGGTTAGAATATACACATTTAAGAGCTTAACACACCCCCCAACCAGCATTTTTCTAGTCCCGAGTAAAACATGCGTGAAACAAATTTCATTCTTCAAAACTCAACTCTCCTTCAGAAACTAGGCTTTTATACACTCCATGACGTGCAAGTGCAAAAATAAAAAATACTTAGTGATAGAGGTTGAAATCTTAAGCCTCTTGAAACATAACAAGTGCTCATATGTAATTCTCGCTAATTGATTGATAAATAAAAGGATTCAAACAATTTAACTTAGTGTGCTCAGTGAATGCTTATTGTTCGCTCGCCTCAAGTGCAAGGCTGCGATGTAGTAATAAATCTCGGTAAGACCGAGGTCGATCCACAGGGAATTAGAGAACGAGTTCCAAACTATTCTAGCGACTCAGTTTGTATCAGACAAGAGATTCAATGGAGATAATTATGCTAAAATAGTAACTTAAGAAAAACAGTGATTTAAAGGCACTAAGGCTTTCAAGGATCCACTTGTAGTAATCCCATGTCAATCCAATCAATCCAAGCATGATACACAACTAGATTTGAAGTCCTATCTCTCATCTAGTTAGAAGATAAAGCATTAAACACATTCAATCCCACTCAAGTTGAACTTCTAAGTTCTAGTCCCATTCAATACATATAGAATTCAAAATTACAGCCTTCAGAGTAACAGCCATGCCTATGGACTATGGCCTGCTTAAGGGTAACCATAATTCGAATCTAATCAAGCACAACATATGAAAATCTCAGAGTATTGCAAGGAATCCATGTCTGAAGCACATCAACTCTCATAAAACGTCTAAAACTAGCAACTTTATAAGAACTAGAATATCAAAATTCGAACTTGAAGTAGAACTACTTGAACTGAACTGAATCAAACATGAAATTGGCTACAAGCTTCACCTCTCAGCGTTAGCTGAGAGATTCTAGCCGAGCATTATCATACTACAACTAGAACTCATAAAAGAAAACTAGAAAACATAAAAAACCGGAGTTTGGAGGGTTGCAAACGCTCCATGACGGCTTCCTTCCTCTCCCATGAAGTTCCTTAGCTTCTATGATGCCCTAGGAAGAGACCCTAGGTGTCCTTTTATAGTGGGGAAGCTCCCTTACGTCGGAAACATCCAGAAATTGCATAAGGATACGCAATGCGCAGAGAATTTCAGAACCCGAATTGGAAACTGGTTGTTTTTACGCATGGCCGACCGGTCTTAACTGGTCGGACTGGTCTTTAATTGGTCCAGCAAGCACAGAATGATGCCTGACCTATGGGCCGACCGGTCTTGACCGGTCGGACTGCCTTGTTTTGAAGTCCAACATGTACAATAGGGTTGGCCGACCGGTCTTGACCAGTCTGGCTCCCTTGTACGACCGGTCTTGACCGATCGGGCCTCTAGATTTCCAGCTTCTCTTTCTTTCTTTCGTCCTCTCTCTCTTCTACTTGATTTCTTCTTTCTTTGGTCCTCCTTCAATCTTCATTCAATGGCTCTAAGTGGACCCTTTTTGTATCCAATTGGGTGAAGTCCGCTCTCATTCCTACAATCACAAAACATGCGTTAGATGGGCCTTTTAAACGTGCAAACCATGCATATAATGTGATGCAATGGGTTATGAATGCATAAATTGGAAGTTCAACACACCCCCCAACCAGCTTTTGCTAGTCCCGAGCAAAACATGCATGAAACAAGTTCAAACCTCCAAAAACCAACTCTCCTTCGGAAACTATGTTTCTATCCATTCCAGGACATACAAGTATAAAATTCGAAACAATTAGGTGATAGACGTTCAAACCTTAAACTCTCAAAACATAATAAGTGTCCATATGAAATTTTCGCTGATTGATTGATAAATAGAAGAACTCGAACAAAATTCAACCTAGTGTGCATAGTAAAAGTTCATCTCATGAGTTTCTGGGATTATCTTCTTCATAGATCAACTGAACTATGGATCTCAAGGTGCACAGAGCAACAACAAGCTAATGACAGGAATTTGCCTTACCGTCCTTCCGACGGCTTTCACACTACGTCCCATTTCTGGCTTTAGTTATGGGTAGACCATCCCCCGGTTAGTAATAGGTAGCCCTTTTCGGAATTTTTCACCATTTTTCCATCTTCCCAATTTCATCCTTCCTTTTCCTTTTTCTTTTGAATTAGATAAGATTTTTAGAAATTCATATCTTTCGTTATTTTCCCATGGACAAGGATGGACAAAGCACCTCGGCTTGGTTTCTCAACACCTCAAATCTAAGTCTAGCTAGTCCACAAATCACATAATCCTTTCAACCCATGAAAATCGTGTAATGTGAACTAGGTGTAAGAGTGTTCAAATTTTCTATCAATCACAAAAATAGGGGAATTCACATATAAAATCATTATATCAAGAGAAATTCAAGACTTGCAACATCACTCACTTCGTATCTCCTTTTCTTATACTCGTATCATCTCGAATGCATAGAAATAAGGTTTTCTAAAAGAGTTTTGAATTTTTGAAAATTTTGAAAAAATTTGCACATATAATGCTTGAAATGTTGCAAACTGCTGGATGAGGAATCTCATCTCATCACCCCCCAACCAAATCTTGCATTGTCCTCAATGAAAAAAGATATGCAATGAGCATGAATATGAGAGCAATGGTAAAATATAAGAGGAAGTGAGAACCATAGTACCTGAGAGAGTCGATCATGGAAGTTTGCAACTCCGACAACTAAATCCTATTAAAACAGTAAAACTAAAACAATATAAACTAAACCTAATCTACGGAAAACAATAAAGATACCTACCCCATCCTTTAAAAAGAGGATCTCCATCAAACTAGGAGATCAATTATCAGTATAACATCCAAAAGGACAAAGTTGAGCAAGATCATCAAGTGGTGTAACAAATTATTTAGAAGAACTATCCACCATCCTGCTTTAGAAAGTATATCGGTGACATCAACCATTCTAGCCCATTGAAAATCTTGCTGAAAAATTTCAGTGGGTTCCTCAAGAAAATTGTCACATGTAATAGGGAAGGAGAGTTACATTGGTTGGAAATCATTGAATATAAGTCTCCTTTCCTTCTTATCTGAGCAAAAATTATTAAAGTATGGGTCATCCTAGAAGTGTTCTTCGGTTTAAACAAATCAAAGAGATGTGGAGACTTCAATCGCTTCATCCTTAAACATTGGGATGATCTCCACATAATCATTTGTCACCTGTGCTTCCACAGTTGATTCTTCAATTTGGCACTCTATGGAAGGAAGCTTTTTAGGTGCATGAGGTCTCTCTCTCTCAAAGCATTTACTATGTTCTGAATCATGGGATCATCCCAATCTTCAATATACGCTAAACACTCCTCGAGTGTGTAGGAGACCTCAGGGGAGTAAGTTTTCAGATTTGGACCTATTATGTCTTCCTCCTCAGAATTTTGTGTAGGTTGGGGTGGGTCCTCAACCTCTATGCTTTCATAAATTGGCCTCTCCATAGGCAAATCAAGCACCAATCCGTCAATTTCCTGCATAACAAAATTGTTTAACTCAGAAATTGGTGACTTGTCAAATAAATTTTCAGAAATTGATACATCTAAGGTCTTATTAAAAATAGACTTAAATTCATCCTTAGAATGCGTCAAACATGTCCCCAAGCTTTTAGGTAGATCATGTTGGAAAAACTCCCCATCTTCCATGGATTCTATCATGTGTACCTCATGTGGGCCATCATTGTCGTCCCAATCCTCAAAAGAATCAAAGCTAAGAACATCTAGAGGGTCAAAATTCTGCCTTAAAGTGAACTCCTCTTCCGCAATTGAATCAATCATATCAACCTCGTGGACATCATCATCATCCCTATGCCTTTTGCCCAAGTGGAACACATTCACCTCCAACGTCATGTTACCAAAGGACATTTGTATTACCCCATTCCGACAATTTATGATTGCGTTTGATGTAGCTGTTAGGGCTCAAATTTGTACCCATTATAAAACGGTATTCAACGGTCCATCTACAATGATTCAGACTGATTTCGAGATTCGAAATACTCGAAAAATGCCAGTGCCGCCCTAACATGCGCAATCGTGACTGAAACCTACGAATGCTATTTCGGGGTGGAATCGGACATGCGAATTACCGCCAAATGATCTGGAATGTCCTAAAACCCTTAACCTGCAAGTTTTGAGGTCGCACAATGCATATCTTTACCAGCGCGCTTCCAAATGCATTTTTTGCCCTGACTTATCCGACTATAAGGGCCCAAAAGCCTATAGGTACCATTTCGGGCTGGAATTAGACATGCGGATTACCGCCAAATGATCCAGAATGCCCGAAAAACCTTAAGTAGCAAGTTTGAAGTCATTGCGGTGCATATTTCCACATGCATTCATTCACTCTCTCTCCACATGCATTCATTCACTCTCTCTCCACATGCGAAGGTCATAAGGAGACATGCGTTAACTCTCTCATCACATGCGCATGAGAGCTCTCTCTCTCCCTTTTCAATATTCTAAATAAAATAAAAAAAAGTACAAAAATCATGAAAATATGCTAAGTGGGGCCACATGCGGCCAACATAGAGGCCACATGCGCCCATACCAGTGGCACATGCGCCCATGACATGCCACATGCGCCTGGGGCATGGGTACATGCGCATGACTCATCTCTCCAGAATATTTCCATGCGCATAATCCCCACATGCGCATGACTCGTCTCTCCAGAATATTTTCATGCGCATGATCCCCATGCGCATGACTCGTCTCTCCAGAATATTTCCATGCGCAAAAATCCCCACAACATGCGCATGACTCGTCTCTCCAGAATATTTCCATGTGCATGCCCTCCATTTTTGCAACAATATGTACCCGATACCCGATTAACATGCTATAAATACCCCTCCACTCGATAATACGGGAACAACGAGATCATCACTCCCAGAGCACACTTCTTGCAGAGGTAAAAATTCCTCACCGGAATCCTCACATGCGCCCATTCCTTCGCCGGATGCCCTCGCCGGAAAGGGATTTTTCCCACCGGCGCAAAATCCTCCAAGTCACATAGTGACAGGCGCTCACCCATTCTTGGGAGGGGAAATGCGTAAAAATCCCTAAGTCCCATGGGGACATGCGCCCATGACTAGAATGTTTGGCGAATGTGCATGTCAGATGCGCTTGATAACCATGCATTTGTAGCAGGACATGCGCCTGGGGCGAACAAGTGCATCCACCTAGGACATGCACCTAGGGCGAATAACATGCATCCACCTATGACATGCGCCCATGTCTAATGCAACATGCGCCCAAACCAACCCAACCTCCCATGCGCCTGGACGCTGATGGGGAGGTGGGGCCTTCCATGATGTGGCCCGCCTTCGACGTGGCCCGCTTTCCAATCGCGTCAGCACTCCTAGACACACATCAATGTCCTCTATCCATCCCCCGGATCGAATTCGCCAACGGTCGATGTTAAGTGGGCCAAATCAGCAATTTGATCAAAAAGGCCTACACTTAGCCAATATTGCAAATCTCGGAAATCCTTCCGAAAGAGCTAGAAATGGCCGAAATCGAGAGGAATCGGGCGGAATTTGACCAAACCCGAGAGGGAGACTTCTCTCCGCCATAACATGATACACCCTAATCATGCATTACAATGAGATTACCTGATCTCAGGATCTCCAAGAAACCTTGATCAGACCATAAACAGGTCCACTACTTAGTCATTTTTAGCCCTGGGAAGTGCCCTGTTGGCTCAGAAATCGACTTAGACTAAACAAATCGAAATGCGATCGCACTGCGACCCTCGTGGACATAATCCACCTCTATCCAAAGACAATCGTGACAGGTATTCACCAAATCCCCTGATCAGATCGTAAACAGGCCCTGGGAAGTGCCCAGATGGCCCGAAAATCTACTAATGCCAAATGAAATCAATCGCGATTTCAAAGACGCGAGGGCAAAATATCAATGACACAAAGATATATATGAAGTAGATTAATCAAATTAAATGAATAATTTGTCTGATACACTGAGCATCTAGCATGAATGCGATCTTCTCTTGAGCATACATAAAGCATAGTTACTTTGTACTGTACTCATTTACATCCATTGCATGAATTTATTTCATCTCGGATCGAGTTACGAAACTAAATCGAAGGGGACTATGGTTATCATCGAAAACTATAATGAAAGAGTTCTAAACGTCTGAAATACTTCATCATTAAGACCAGTTGATGTGCGTCCTTTCCAAAGGCGGGATCCGTCAGTTGAGTGGCTAAGGGAATGAGTGCCCTCCAGTAAGTCACCCGTCCAGCTGAGATGGTCACTGGCCCTGGTTGCAGTAAGTGCACGCCGTGGAGTGTATTTCTGAAAGTCATATCGTCCATAGAGACGCGTCATGACACTGAGATATACGACTTGGTCGAAACCCTGTTTGCACAAAGACCCCATGGAGTGCCCTCCAGTAAGTCACCCGTCCAGCTGAGACGGTCACTGGCCCTGCTTGCAGTAAGTGGACGCCGTGGAGTGTATTTCTGAAAGTCATATCGTCCATAGAGACGCGTCATGACACTGAGATATACGACTCGGTCGAAACCCTGTTTGCACAAAGACCCCATGGAGTGCCCTCCAGTAAGTCACCCGTCCTAGCAGAGACGGTCACTGGCCCTGGTTGCACTAAACGAAAACTGTAAAGTGTATCCCTGAAAGTCATATCGTCCATAGAGACGCGTCATGACACTGAGATATACGATTCGGTTAAAACCCTGGTTGCTACTCAACTAGGAAGGCCCGAGGAGTATGGGACCAACATCTAACTGATCTTAACGGTGAAGTATTCCATAATAAATCCTAGACTTGGCCTCGGCGACCATGAACTCGAGACTATAATCCCTGACGATTTAAACTACTTGCTCGATCTATCCGAGCTTTATCCCTTTGATAATCCATCTATTGTATAACTGAAATTCATAGTGGAATCTTGTCGCTTTGTGCCGTGGTTTTTCTCCCGTAAGGGTTTCCACGTAAAAATCTCTGTGTTGTCTATGCTGTGCTTTATTTATATTTATGCTCCTTTAATGCTTTATTTAACTCATTTATGATACATGTATGCATTTACTTTTTCCTTTTAATCAAGGGTGATCATCCGTTGATGTAATTAAGGGTTCGTGACCAGTTCACAGCCCGGAATGTAAAAGACCTCAGAATCTCTGGAATAAAATTTACCTCGCGGTGCTTTCTCGTGTATACTTTGTGATTGCTTATGATTGTCTATGAATGTCTCTATACTCAGAATTCCCCAGAATAAAAGGAACAATATGAATAATGAAACACAGGAAAAAGACTGCTGACGAGCAGTTTTGATTTTTCTTTAGTTCTAACAGTAGCAAGAAAGGGGCAGCCTAGAATCACTGGTATTTGGGTGCTAGCATCCATAACCAGTTGTGAGTCCAAGACGATGAAATCTACTGTTGAGCTCTTAATTGTGCATATTCTAACCCCAATTCATCACACATTATGCATGGTTTTCATGATTTAAAGGCTAATCTAATGCATAGTTTTGTGGTTGTAGGAATGAAAGAGAGACTTCATCATTTGGATGCTTTGAGACCCTTCTTACATACCTTGAAGATCAAAGGAAAGGAAGAACAAAAGAGGGAAGAAGAAGGGAAAGAAAAAGGAGCCCCACAAGGTGGTTCGACCGGTCTTGACCGATCGACCAAACAGGCCCCAACCGGTCTTGACCGGTCGGCCATTTGTTCTCCCCTCTCTTAAAGCTGCTGGAGCAAGGCCAGCCCTGTCCGACCGGTCTTGACCGGTCGGCCATGCAATTTCAGATTTCAGATTTTCAAACAGCAGGCTATTCCCCTTTTTGTATTTTTAGAATAGTTTTCTAAAGCCATCTTGATGATATTTGGAAATCCAACACCTCTATGTCGAAGAGGAGCTCGACGCTGAAAAAACACAAGTGGTTTCATATCGATCGGAGCTACGGATTGATCGTGGTGGCCAAAACAATACGAACTGTCCAGAAAGTTCCAGATTCTGCCTACACCACTCTGGGCCAGTCCAGGTGGCCCATCATTGTTGATATGAAGAATCTACTTTAACCATCTTCTAGACCACATCCATATATGAATAACCACAAAGTTTCAGATCAAAAGGATGTGTGGTTTGATCGTACCGGTTGAAGAAAGATGGACCATCCAGAAAGATTCAACTACGCAGAGTTTATAAAAGCCCAAGTGTTCTAATTTTCGAACCACATTCTGGGATTTTTCTGGACAATCTAATCCATCTATCATGTAGAGGAGGAAGTTTTCTACCAATGTTCAAAATTTGGGATCAATTTGACATCTGTACACTCTGGAGCGTTGAAAGTAAGATGACTGGTTCTGAAGGTAGCCGAATTACGCAATTTTAAGAGGCGGTCGCTGATCTGATTGGTGGGCTCATTCAGAAGATAATCTTGAAAATCAAAATCATCTATGAGGAATATCACATTACAAGGAAGCTACATATCAAATTTTAAGGCAATCCGACCATTGGTTAAGCCGTACGAAGCGAAACAAAATCTGTTATGTTGCGGTACTCTTGCTGCACTATAAAAGGAGGTGCTCTCTTCTCTTCCAAATCAAGCAAGGACGTGGGGAGCAAGGAGTTCAAGTCATAGGAGGCTTCCTAGCCTCCTCCAGCTAGTTTTTCTTCCTTTTCTTAGTTCTAGTTTTATTTTTAATATACTTTTCATTAGCTAATCTCTTAGCTAGAGCTAAAAGGTGAACCTTATAGTTTTCTTAGATTGTTGAATTCGTTTTATTGGTTTCAAGTTGGATTTCATGTTTAAGAACACTAGTTTGAAGTTTAATTCAAGTACTCAGTAGTTTTTCTTAGTCTTATGATGACTCATGGATGTTTGGAAGAATTACTTAAGTTCTTAATTGTTGTGAATTAGTCTAGACCTGTATGATCTGAGGAATTGGAGTACGCTTTAGTACTATGATCTTCATGTGGGAACTTCCTACCAAAGTTCTACTTTTTCTGAAAATCTGTGGTATGTGGGACTATGCATGTGATTTGAATCAAGTTCAAATCATGATCTAGCTTTGTCTTGTGACAAGACTTAATGATGGTTATGATTGTGAACTTAGTCTATTGGAATTGGGACTGACCTATGCAATTGAGTATGCTCGTCCTAGCTTGCATTGAGTGAATCATGTACATTGGTTTTATATAAGGCATATTATTGGTTTTAACAGCTCTATCATCCGACTAGATAGATCTTAATTTCGATTCTAGTTGAGAAAGTGAGAAACCATAGCGAATTATGCATCTAAGGAGAACTCTAAGTGGATCCTCGATGCTCTAGTTATCTTTTCATTATTAGATTTTCTATTTTATGTTCAAAACCAATTTCACAAACCTCTTAAGTTTCTAGTTATTAGGATAGTTGGAATTGTTTACTTCCTTCCCTGTGGATCGACCTCGGTCTTACCGAGATTATTACAACATCGTAGCCTTGCACTTAAGGCGAGCGAACATCTACCGGGTAGTAGAATTTATCAACTTGGACTAGCACATCCTCAACTATCCCTCTCGGTACACGGATGGATCTATCAGCGAGTTGCAACGTGGTTTTGGTGGGTATTAATTCACCAAGACCCAATTGCTCGTATACCGAGTACGAGATCAAATTTACACTTGCCCCCAAGTCTAGCAATGCACGCTCAATCCGGTAGTCTCCAATGATAGATGAGATTGTGGGACTACTGGGATCTTTGAATTTTGGGGGAGGGGGGTCTTCTGAGTGAGAATGACACTCACTTGCTCATTCAAAAAGGCCTTTTGTTGCACATTATATTTACATTTGGTTGTGCATAGGTCCTTTAGAAACTTGCCATAGGAGGGGACTTGTTTGATGGCATCAAGCAAGGGAATGTTTATCTTGACTTGTCTAAAAATCTCTAAAATATCATGAGAGTTTGGGAGAGATTTTGGTGCAACCAATCTCGAAGGAAATGGTGCTAAGGGCTTGTAAATGCGTTCTGTTTCTTGTGGGGCTAAGTTGGATCCGTCCTCATCCTCAGAATTTACCGGATCATCCGGCTTGTCGGCCTTCATCGGAATAGTTTTGTCAATGTGCTTACCACTTCTAAGAGTGGTGATGGATTTGGCTTGCTCCATAGGTTGGTTGGAGGGATTAGGAATGCTCACTTCATGTATTTGCTTTGGATTGGGCTGTGGTTGGGCCGGAAATGTCCCTTCCCTAGTGTTCAAGCGTCCCTTAATCTTATCAACCGAGACTTTAAGCTCTTAGAACATTTGCTGATTCGTTTGGTTAATTTGCGTTTGCCCTTGTATAAACGCTTTTAAAGTATCCTCCATTGAGAATTGAGGTGGGGTCATATTTTGCATGGGTGGCCCTCCTTGAGAGTGGGTAGGATTGCCCGTGGCCGCATTCTTCCAACTGAAATTTGGGTGATTCTTCCAAGTAGAGTTGTACATATTACCCACCGGTCCATTAAAAGGTCGTTGATAACCATATGTGGCATTTGCATGTTCATGTAACACCTCTTGAAACGCAGGAATTGTAGGACAATCTTGCGTAGCGTGTAAGTTGGTGAAACAAATCCCACATATTGTCTCAATAGCTTCATTGGACTTTGAAACTCCACTTTTACTAAGTTCCATAGCCTCAATCTTCCTTGTGAGGTTAGCTATCCTTACACTCACATCGTCTTCCTCCTTGAGGTATAAATCCCTCCTTTCTCTTTCTCTTGAGTAGGCTTGGGGTTATTATTAGATTTATCCTAGGTATCCCATAATTGGGCATTCTCGGCCAACATATCCAAATAACTCCAAGCTTCATCTGGATTTTTGCTCATGAACTCGCCGCTGCACATCGTCTCTACGAATTGGCACATATTGGAACTTAATCCATCGTTGAAAAAGTTTATGATTCGCCAACTTTCGTAGCCATGATGTGGCCAAGCAAGTAGGAGGTCCTTAAACCTTTCCCAACATTGGAAGAAATATTCACCCTCTTTAGCCGAAAATTTATTATGGCTCTTCGAAGGGTGTTCGTTTTATGAGCCGAGAAGAACTTTTTCAAGAATTCCCGAGTCATCTAGTTCCATGACCTTATCGAGTGTGGTCTAAGAGAATGAAGCCAAGTCTTGGCTCTTTCTTTCAATGAAAAGGGGAAGATTTAAGTTTAATGGCATCTTCTGAAACATTAGTGTATTGCAAGGTAGCCACCACTTTTTCAAATTCCTTTAAGTGCAAATATGAGCTGTTAGAGTCTAGCCCATGGAACTTTGGTATAAGTTGAATTACACCTGGCTTTATATCAATGTTTCCCCCGATTGGTGGTAAAACCATGCAAGAGGGTGTAGTTGCATCGGCCGGTTGTAGGTAGTCCCGTAGTGATCTCATTGGAGGAATGTTATGTACCTCATTCTCTCTTACTCTCTCTTGGTTTGCATTTGTAGTTAGAGTTGGGGGGGGGGGGGGGGGGGGGGATTCCTTAAAGGTGTTTGATCCATACTCCCTAAATTATCACAATGTTCTATAGATTTTTGGATTCGTCTATGAACGGATAGTGGTCCAACTAGACCACCTTTGGATTGGAGACGATTGGAGTGGTCACGTTCCCAACGGGACATAAACCACTCAACTATCAACTAAACTAATCCTAAGTCCTAAAATCTAAAATTAATCTAAAAATTGAAAATATGTGAAAAGCACTAAGTTAGAAGGATATTACCCGATTCGCTTCAACTAGAGAAGAAATCCTACAAAACAAAACAATTTGTTAGTTCTAAGAAATCAGAAAAACCTATCTACTTCTACTTCTATAGCCACTAAAACAATCTAGAACCGTTATCTAAATTCCCCGGCAATGGCGCCAAAAACTTGTTCACTTGCCTTAAGTGCAAGGCTGCGATGTAGTAATAAATCTTGGTAAGACCGAGGTCGATCCACAGCGAATTAGAGAACGAGTTCCAAACTATTCCAGCGACTCAGTTTGTATCAGACAAGAGATTCCATGGAGATAATTATACTAAAACAGTAACATAAGAAAAACAGTGATTTAAAGGCACTAAGGCTTTCAAGGATCCACTTATAGTAATCCCATGTCAATCCAATCAATCCAAGCATGATACACAACTAGATTTGAAGTCCTATCTCTCATCTAGTTAGAAGATAAAGCATTAAACACATTCAATCCTACTCAAGTTGAACTTCTAAGTTCTAGTCCCATTCAATACATATAGAATTCGAAATTACAGCCTTCGGAGTAACAGCCATGCTTATGGACTATGTCCTGCTCAAGGGTTACCATAATTCGAATCTAATCAAGCACAACATATGATAATCTCACAGAATTGCAAGGAATCGATGTCTGGAGCACATGAACTCTCATAAAACGTCTAAAACTATCAACTTTATAAGAACTAGAATATCAAAATTCGAACTTGAAGTAGAACTACTTAAACTGAACTGAATCAAACATGAAATTGGCTACAAGCTTCACCTCTCAGCCTTAGCTGAGAGATTCTAGCCGAGCATTGTCATAGTACAACTAGAACTCATAAAAGAAAACTAGAAAACATAAAAACCCGGAGTTTGGAGGGTTGCAAACGCTCCACGACGGCTTCCTTCCTCTCCCACGAAGTTCCTTAACTTCTATGATGCCCTAGGAAGAGACCCTAGGTGTCCTTTTATAGTGCGGAAGTTCCCTTACGTCGGAAACGTCCAGAAATTGCGTAAGGATACGCAATGCGCAGAGAATTTCGGAGCCCGAATTAGAAACTGGCTGTTTTTACACATGGCCGACCGGTCACGGCCGGTCGGACTGGGCTGGTCAATCGGTCTTGACCAGTCGGACTGGTCTTTAATTAGTCCAGCAAGCACAGAGTGATGCCCGACCTATGGGCCGACCGGTCTTGATCGGTCAGACTGCCTTGTTTTGAAGTCCAGCGTGTTCAACAGGGTTGGCCGACCGGTCTTGATCGGTCGGGCCTTTAGATTTCCAGCTTCTCTTTCTTTCTTTCCTCCTCTCTCTCTTCCACTGGATTTCTTCTTTCTTTGGTCCTCCTTCAATCTTCATTCAATGGCTCTAAGTGGACCCTTTTTATCTCCAATTGGGTGAAGTCCACTCTCATTCCTACAATCACAAAACATGCAAACCATGCATATAATGTGATGTAATGGGTTATGCAATGTATAAATTGGAGGATCAACACTCATCTCATGGATTTTCAGGATCATCTTCTTCATAAATCAGCTAAATTAAGGATTTGAAGGTGTATAGATCAACAACAAGCCTATGACAGGAATTTGCCTTATCGTCCTTCTGACGACTTTCACACTACTTCCCATTTCCGGCTTTGGTTACGGGTAAACCATCCCCCGGTTGGTAATAAGTAGCCTTTTTCGAATTTTTCCACCATATTTTCAATCATTCCCATATTTTCATCCTTCCTTTACTTTTCATACATATTAGATAAGATTTTTAGAAATCCATATCTTTTGTTATTTTCCCATGGACAAGGATGGACAAAGTACCTATTCGCTCACCTCAAGTGCAAGGCTGCGATGTAGTAATAATTCTCGGTAAGACCGAGGTCGATCCACAGGGAAAGAAGTAAACAATTCCAAGTACTCCAATAACTAGAATCTAAGAAGTTTAGGAAAATAATTTTTAACATAAAACAGGAAAATCTGATATTTAGAAAGAACTAGAGCATCAAGGATCCACTTGTAGTAGTTCAATACTAATCCATTCATCCAAGCACAACACAATTAGAATCAAAGTTCTATCTCTCATCTAATTGGAGGATATAACATTTAAGCACAAACAGTCCCACTTAAATATGAAAATCAAATTTCTAGTTCTAATGAAGCACATAGAACTCAAACTTGTAGCCTTCGAAGTAACAGCCATGCTAAGAGACTATGGCATGCTTTGGGGTTATTACAATTCGAATATAAACAAACCCATCATGGCAATCTCAGATATTGCAAGGAACTCATGTCCGAAGTACAATACTCTCATAATTTATCTAAAAATCCAAATTTTGTTCAAACTAGAAGTTCAAAATCCAAAATTAAGAAAATGGTACTTGAAATAAAAGAATTAAAACATTGAAACTAACTACAAATTTCACCTTTATCTCTAACTAAGAGGTTAACTAAGAAAAAGCATATTAAAACTAAAACTAGAACTAAGAAAATGAAGAAAAACTAGTTGTAGGAGGCTAGGTAGCCTCGTAGGACTTGAACTCCTTGCTTCCCATGTCCTTGACTGCCTTGGAATAGAAGAGAGCACCTCTTTTTATAATACAGCATGAGTACCGCAATATAACAGATTTTGTTTCACTTCGTACGGCTTAACCAATGGTAGGATTGCCTTCAAATTTGATTTGTAGCTTCCTTAGAACTTGATCTTCCTCACAGATGGTTTAAATTTTTAAGATTATCTTCTGAATGGGCCCACCAATCAAATCAACGACCGCCTCTTAAAATCGCACAATTCAGGTACCTCCAGAACCAGTCATCTTGCTTTCAACGCTATGGAGTGTACAGAGGTCGGATTGATCTCAAATTGGGAACATTAGTAGAAACCTTCCTCCTCTAGATGATCGATGGATTCGATTTTACAAATCAACTCCAGAATTGGGTGCGAAAATTAGAACACTTAGGCCTTTTATAAAATCTACGTAGTTGAATCTTTTTGGATGGTTCATCTTTTTTCAACCGGTACGATAAAACCACACATCCTTTTGACCTGAAACTTTGTGGTTATTCATATATGGATGTGGTCTAAAAGATGGTCAAATTAGATTTTTCATATCATCAATGATGGGTCACCTGGACCATTCCAGTGTTGAGCAGCAAAATCTGGAAACCTTATGGACAGTTCGTATTGTTTTGGCCGCCACGGTCAATCCGTAGCTCCGATCGACACGAAGCCATTGGGTTATTTCGGCGTCGAGCTCCTCTTCGACATAGACGTGTTAGATTTCCAAATATCATCAAGATAAGTCCAAAAAACTGGGCAAAAAAACTAAAAACGGGATTGCCTGTATTTGAAATCTGCTTTAGAAAGTGCATGGCCGACCTGTCATTCGGCCAGACCACAGGTCAGCCTTCACAAAATCACTCTAGAGATATTTGTATTTCTAAAGGGTTTGGCCAGCCGGCCACAGCCACCAGGCTATAAATTTTGACTTTTTCACACTTTTCTTCCTCCATTACATTGCATCTTTCCTCCATCTCTTATCCTTTATTTCTTTGATCTTCAAGGCATACAAAGTGACTTTTTTAACCATGAATTGGTGAAGTCTCCCTCTCATTCCTACAATCACAAAAACATATATTAGATGAGTCTTTTAAGTATGCAAACCATGCATATAATGTGATGTAATGGGTTAGAATATGTATAAAATGGAAGCTCAGCACACACCCCAACCAGCATTTTGCTAATCCCGAGAAAAACATGTCTGAAACAAGTTCAAATCTCCAAAACTAAACTCTCCTTTAGAAACTATGCTTCTATACATTCCAAGACATACAAGTGCAAAAACGAGAGAAAATTGATGATGGAAGCTGAAACCTTAAACTTCTCAAAACATAATAAGTGTTCATATAGAATTCCCGCTGATCAATTAATAAATAGAAGAACTTGAACAAATTCAACCTAGTGTGCATAGTGAACGTTCATCTCATGAGTTTTCAGGATTATCTTCTTCATAGATCAACTAAACTGTGGGTCTAAAAGTGCACAGATCAACAATAAGCCTATGACAAGAATTTGCCTTACCGTCCTTCCGACGGCTTTCACACTACATCCCAATTTTGACTTTGATTACGGGTAGACCATCCCCCCAGTTGGTAATAGGTAGCCCTTTTCGAAATTTTCCACCATATTCTTAATCATACCCATATTTTTTTCCTTCTTTCCTTTTCATACACATTAGATAGGATTTTTAGAAATCCATATCTTTCGTTATTTTTCCATGAACAAGGATGGAGAAAGTACCCTGACTTGGTTCCTCAACACCTCAAATCTAAGTCTAGCCAATCTACAAAGCTACATAATCCTTTCAAACCATGAAAATCGTGTCATATGAACTAGGTGTAAAAGTGTTTAAATTTGCTATCAATCATATAAATAGGGGAATTCATATATAAAACCATTATATTAAAGGTAGTTCAAGACTGGAAACATCACTCACTTCGTATCTCCTTTTCTTATACTCGTATCATCCCGAATGCATAGAAACAAAGTTTTCTAAAAAAAGTTTTTAATTTTCAGAAAATTAAAAAAATTCTATATAATTGCTGGAAATGTCGCAAAAGTTAGTAGATTCATCTAAGGAATCTCACCCCCCAACCAAAATCTTACATTGTCCTCAATGTAACAAGATATGCAATAAGCATGACATGAGAGTAATGACATAAAATAAAGGAGAGTGAGAACAAGAGTACTTGGGGTAGCAAGTTGATCAATTCTAGCATTTTCCATTGTCTCGATGAGACTTATTCAATCCTAATTGTAGAAAAATAAATCCTAACCTACCTACCTACCTTTGATTAGTCCGATCGACTACATGATCGAATTCGAGCAGGATCTTCATGAATTTCAATAAATTTCTCATAAGGACCATCCAAAATCCTGCTCGACAGTATATATGGATGCTTTCTTCATTGAATTCCAATATTTATGTGCACCACATGCATAATAGAAGGAGATAAGAGCAGCAAAAAGATATCTCCTCAAATTTTGATCTGGGTTATGATTAATTAAAAATGGGTCCTCTCAACCAGAATTTTCAATGGGCTGAAGGACTCATGATGGTGGAGAGACATTCATCAAGTTTTCATTGGTTAAAGTTGTCTCTTCCATAATTTTAGAATTGTACGGTGCTTTCACAAACAATGGTAAAGAGTGTAAATAAGTGGAAAGGTGTTCTTGACACCGTGTCTAACAAAATATCCAACTCCTTAATCATCTCATCATCAAGATCATAAGAGTGGGCCA
Organism: Liriodendron chinense; assembly: GCA_003013855.2. Taxonomy (NCBI): domain Eukaryota; kingdom Viridiplantae; phylum Streptophyta; class Magnoliopsida; order Magnoliales; family Magnoliaceae; genus Liriodendron; species Liriodendron chinense. The sequence goes on along the minus strand of ML058490.1, from coordinate 340,170 downwards.
AGCATTCCTCTAGGAAATTGAGATAGTCGGATAAAGGATTATGATCTTGCTTAAGTGAGTGCAAAAATTCAGTTTCGATGGTGAGGGACTCGCCCTTCATGGAGTGGAATTCTTTTAAACTAGGTTCTCCATAACTAGTATGAGGCACCAAGTCGGAGGTATGCAAGGCTTTAACAATCTCTTGAATAGTGGGGTCGTTTGAATTTTCAAAGTGAGCCAAGCATTCGTCCAAAGAATCTGAATTTTCACTCATGGGAGTCTCATTCTTCATATTAAAATTAAGCATGTCAAGTTGGTGGAGTGACTCAAAAATATCAACCTCGACCATCTCTCTCACATGCATATCCTCCAAAGACTCATAATCATTATGCCCTTGGGAAAAAAAAATCATAGGTTCATAAGCATCCACTGAACCCTCATTATAAGTAACCCCACTATCGCTTTCAGATTTAATGGATTCCTCGGGTTCGCTCTTCATCATTAAGTTCAAAGCATCCAAAAGAGATTGTGGACTCACCATAATTGATGATGATATTGGAATCATCGAGATCAATCTCCTCTAAAAGTTTATTCATTAAATCCGAAGAAGGTGGGAGTTGGGTAGCCCCATCCTCCTCATTAGAGGGGATTGATTTGATGCCCCTAATTTCGGGCTCAACGTCTTCACAAGATGGCGAGTAAGCTTGATTTGATTGTTCATCTACATACTCTTTCCATATTTCCTCAAGTATTTGTGTATACATGTCATCACAAGAGGAAGACGTTTTAGGGTGATTGTTAATAACCACGGTTGGTTCTTCTCTTGAACAAGGAGAATGGTGGTTTCCCCAATTAAGATCGTATGCATTGTAGCATGAAGAGTTATATGATGGTTGATAGGCATATCCATACAAGTGATCACGCATTGTCTTAACCGGTTGGTCACCCGTTCCTTTTGTTGTTGCACACCTCCTACCATAATCGGTGGAACACTCATATTATTTTCAATCCGGTAATCATGTAATATTTTCCCTCATCATCTTACGTCGTGTCTCAATATGTGTATTACTTTCATTAATGTAATCACGCATCGTCTTACATGGGGGGGGGGGGGGGGGGGGGGGGGGGGGGGTGTAGTGGAGGTTTTTTAAATCTCAGAAAAATACTCATGCTTGGAAGGATCCCGATCACAATGAGTTTGGGTCCCCCAATCTGACATCTTATCCTCCAAAAGGTACTTGTACTCACTATTCGTCCAATCATACATGATGAAATTTTAAGGAATTGAAAATTATCCTAATCTAGAAAAAGAACAAAAAGAAGGGAGATGGGAGGGGAGATGTTACCCAATAGAGTGAGATCTATGTCAGCAACAATGTCCTACAAAATCAAACAAAAAATAGTTAGTAATCTAGAAAAAAATTCTACTACTAGAAAAACTGGAAATCCTACCTAACTAAGACTACTCTATAGCTACTAGAACAATTAGAACCGTTTAACCTTTTCCCCTGCAGCGGCGCCAAAAACTTGTTCACTCGCCTCAAGTGTAAGGCTGCGATGTAGTAATAATTCTCGATAAGACCGAGGTCGATCCACAGGGAAAGAAGTAAACAATTCCAACTACTCCAATAACTAGAATCCAAGAAGTTTAGAAAAACAGTTTTTAACATAAAACAGGAAAATCTGATATTTGGAAAGAACTAGAGCATCAAGGATCTACTTGTAGTAGTTCAATACTAATCCATTCATCCAAGCACAACACAATTAGAATCAAAGTTCTATCTCTCATCTAATTGGAGGATTTCAAGCACAAACAGTCCCACTTAAATCTGAAAATCAAATTTCTAGTTCTAACGAAGCACATCGAACTCAAAGTTGTAGCCTTCGAAGTAACAGCCATGCCAAGAGATTATGGCATGCTCTGGGGTTACTATAATTCGAATCTAAACAAACCCATCATGGCAATCTCAGAGAATTGTAAGGAACTCATGTCCGAAGTACACAAACTCTCATAATTCATCGAAAAATCCAAACTTTATTCAAACTAGAAGTTCAAAATCCAAAATTACGAAAAGGGTACTTGAAATAAAAGAATTAAAGCATTGAAACCAATTACAAATTTCACCTCTAGCTTTAGTTAAGAGGTTAACTAAGAAAAAGCATATTAAAACTAGAATTAAAACTAAGAAAAGGAAGAAAAACTAGGTATAGGAGGATAGGTAGCCTCCTAGGACTTGAACTCCTTGCTTCCCATGTCCTTGACTGCCTTGGAATAGAAGATAGCACCTCCTTTTATAATATAACAAAAGTACCGCAACATAATAGATTTTGTTTCGCTTCGTACAGCTTAACCGATGACCGGATTGCCTTTAAATTTGATTTATAGCTTCCTTGGAACTTGATCTTCCTCATAGATGGTTTAGATTTCGAAGATTATCTTCTGAATGGGCCCATCAATCAGATCAGCGACCACCTCTAAAAATCACGCAATTTGGGTACCTCTAGAACCAGTCATTTGCTTTCAATACTACGGAGTGTACAAAGGTCAGATTGATTTCAAATTTGAAACATTAGTAGAAACCTTCCTCCTCTAGATGATAGAATGATTAGATTTTATAAATCAACTCCAAAATTAGGTGTGAAAATTAGAACACTCAGGCCTTTTATAAAATCTGCGCAGTTGAATCTTTCTGGATGGTCCATCTTTCTTCAACCGGTATGATCAAACCACACATCCTTTTGACCTGAAACTTTGTGGTTATTCATATATGGATGTGAACTAGAAGATGGTCAAATTAGATTTTGCATATCATCAATGATGGGCCACCTAGACCATTCCAGTGTTGAGCAGCGAAATCTGGAAACCTTCTAGATAGTTCGTATTGTTTTGGCCGCCACGGTCAATCTGTAGCTCCAATTGACACGAAACTACTTGGTTTATTTCAGCATCGAGCTCCTCTTCAATATAGATGTATTGAATTTTCAAATATCATCAAGATAAGCTCCAAAAATTAGGCCAAAAGACCAAAAATGGGATTGCCTGTATTTGAAATCTTCTTTAGAAAGTGCATGGCCGAACTGTCATCCGGTCGGACCATAGGTCGGCCTTCACAAAATCACTCCAGAGATATTTGTATTTCTAGAGGGTTTGGCCGGCCAGCCAGTGGCTGTGGCCGGCCGGCCAGTTAGGCTGTAAATTGTGACTTTTTCACACTTTTCTTCCTCCATTGCATTTCATCTTTCCTCCATCTCTTATCCTTTATTTCTTTGATCTTCAAGGCATACAAAGTGACTCTTTTAACCATTAATTGGTGAAGTCTCTCTCTCATTCCTACAATCACAAAAACATGTATTAGATGAGTCTTTTAAGTATGGAAACTATGCATATAATGTGATGTAATGGGTTAGAATATGTATAAAATGGAAGCTCAACAGTACCCTGGCTTGGTTCCTCACACCTTAAATCCAACCCAACTAATCCACAAATTTAGATAATCCCCTTGAACCATGAGAGTCGTGTAATGTGAACTAGGTGTAAAAGTGTTCAAACTTTCTATCAATCATAAAAATAGGGGAACTCACATAGAAACCATTATCGTAGAAATGGTTCAAGATGCTCAACATCGCTCACTTTGTATCTCTTTTTCGTATACTCACACCGTCCCGAATTCTTATAAACAAAGTTTTCCAATGGAGTTTTGAATTTTCAGAAAAATTTGAAAAATATACTACATATTGCTCGAGATGTTATAAAACACTAGATGTTGGGGTCCCAAATAGTGGACACTCTTAAAATAAGCCAAATAACCATATACCTCTGAAGGAATCGCGCAAAGAACGCCTTCCGGCGCGCGCAAAACGGAGGTGTACGTGACTTCCCTGGACTTGCCAAATTACTTAGTGGACCCCGCTGATTACCGTGATCAGAACTGTCCGGAATCAGACCCGTGACTTCTTTATGATTTATGATGAACAGTGCAAGTGGTTGCGCAACGAAACGGGCCCCACAAACACCCCAAAATTCAAAACCCAATCGATGGAGCCCACATTTACGTGTCTGACGCACCCTAAAATCTGGCACTTAACTTACAGGTGCGTTGAGCCTCACGCACCCGTAAATTAAGTCTCACGCACCTAGAAATCAGCATGCTGGCCCGCCATTTCGCGAAGGCCCACGCATCCAACGCACCTTGAAAGCTGATCAACGCACCTCACAATCAATGGGCGGATTAAAAGATGGGGTCCAGGTGCGTGGAGCCTCACGCACCCGACAAATAAACCCCACGCACCCGTATGATCTTCGGACACCTGCAAAGAAATAAACAGGTGCGTTGTGAGCGTCCAGCAGGTGCTTGACACGTGGTGTCCTGCTATTGGTCGACTTCACCTATAAATACCCCTCGACCCGCTCATTTAAGAAAGACAAAAAAGAGAGAGAGAGAGAGCTCCTACCGCCGGAAACCCAAAAATCTCGCCGGAACATCTTTCCGTCCATCGGGATCCCATTTTTTGGGCGCGGGCGCGTCACTAAGGTCTGGATTTCATATAATTAAAACACACCTGTAAAAGGACCTCACGCACCCAAAGGACCTCGCGCATCCAAAAGGACACCACGCATCTGTCAATTCAGTCCCCACGCATCTGTAAATCCAGCAAAATCAAATTCTGTGAAAAGATCGCAACGCACCCTGAATGTGCACTAACGCACCTTGAATATGCACCAACGCACCCTTAATCGTTTGGGAAGCAGCTTTGAATTGACAGGTGCGTGGAGCCCAACGCACCCGTAAATCAGGTCTCACGCACCTAGAAATCAGCCACTTTACAGATCATGTTAGCAGGCTCTCCGGGCTCAATTTTGAGTATTTTCGAGGATTACCGGAACCAGTCTTAGGTATTTCGAGCATTCCGGACGCAATGGAACGGCCAAGCGAACATTTCAAGAACTCTAAATGAGCAGAATCGAGCATCTTCAAGATTCAACCCTATTCAACGCAATGAACGGGGTAACTTCCCGGAAAGGAGTCGCCAACATCCGGGGCTATGCAGATATGCTGATATTTACGTTCACTACAAAGGCATGATCCGATTTATGCTAAAAGCTAGCTCAGCCGGGCCTTGATTACCACAATAAACTGTGCCGAAGAGTTTCAATCCCTTACAAACCAATTGCTCAACTGCCACAACACAACAGTCGGTGCCCTACCCATTTAAACGGTACTCGTCGGTTAGACTGCGCAGGTACACACAACTGTAGAGCGGACTTCCCGAGGTCACCTGTTCCTACATTGACAGGCGCGGGCCTAGAGTCGTCCATCTCAGTAATAAACCCTGACAGTCCTAATCCGGGTCTCCGGCCAAAATATGGGACATAGACATCTGACTAACACAAAGTGGTTTAGTACACAGCAAGACAAATATAGGCCCCATGGCCATAAACTCTAAAAACCCTAGTCCCGGCTGACTAGTCTTTTGCCTTCTAATCAAGGGTCATCGATCATTCGATGTAATTAAGGGTCCGTGCCAGACCACGGCCTGGAATGTACAAGATCTCAGGATCTCTGGAATAAAATTCGCCTTGCGATATCTCTTCATGTGTACTTTTGTAAATGCTTGTGATTATCTATGAATGCTTCCATTACTCAGAACCCCCAGAGCAACAAAACACCACATCCCAGAGAGTGTTCATCCTCTAGTTCTAACAAACTGGCGACTCTGCTGGGGACCGAACCCAGAATCTCTGTTTGGCTCTGAGTATGAAAACACTCATAAGAATAATCCTTTGCAGACATGAATTTACGCATAGGAAAAGTTACCGCAAGGCATAATGTTTCGGCGCCCTTGGGCGTCAAACTGGCGACTCTCAACGGGAACGTTCTTCCCTTCATCTGCAAGGCAACAGACATTTAAAAGGGTTTTCGAACCCACACATTCCACAATTACACATATTTGCCTCCGTCTTGCTTACCCCTGTCAGTTTATGCACTGCGATCGAATGGGCTCATACTCCCGATCGTACTTGTGAACTGTTCTAACGATTTTTATGACACTACAGAATTAGCAAGATACTAGGACAGACGAAGGAAATGGCGTGCTCAATGACCAGTTTGTGCACTTTCCTCGCCACCGGAGGCTTCAGCTTCCCTCGCTTCACCTCGATCACGACAACTGCCTCTAGTTCAGGATGACAATTGGTCGAAACGCGCAGACAAAAGAAAGAACGGAAGAAAGCAGCTAATTTAGCAGCATATACGAAGGCGGATATCACAAGACCTCGCCCTATAAATAAGAGACAATGGCAGCCAAAGCAGGGGCAGAAGACCCTTACAGGCAGGAGGGTTGCACCGGCAGAGCTCGCAACGCCCGTAATAACAACCGAGCAGTTCCCGCCGCTGCCCAAAACCTTTCATACCCTACAAAGAACCGCTGGACTAGTAAAGAAAAGCCTAAGTCCACGAAGATCCTCATACCAAGACAAGGACCGGTCCGAGAAATCCAGTCGGCACAGGTAGTAATGGTGCAGGTGGCCGCAGAGGCAGAGGAAGTACTGTACGAGACAGAAGAGTTGCCTCCGTTACAAGATCAGATCGACAGGTTGGTAGAGGCTAACCGCTAGACAAACGAACGAATGAAGGCCATCCAGGAGGCCTTGACCACTCTGATAGCACAAAACACCACATCCCAGAGAGTGTTCATCCTCTAGTTCTAACAAACTGGCGACTCTGCTGGGGATCGAACCCAGAATCTCTGGTTTCACAGACCAGAAGTGCCGCGCCACCTACCCGCCAATCGGCAGAGGAATCTCAAGGTGCAGCAGAGGGTCCGGTTGAGCCAGAGCCGCCCATCCAACCCAGAGTCATACCGGTAGGACGCGCACCACTCTTCACATCTCATGTATCACGAGAAGAGTTGTCCCAGACAATAGCTCATATGATGCAACAGGAAAAAGAGAAAGAGAGGAAAGGTAGCTACAAATATCGGGTCCCGTACCCACAAGAAGTAGAGGAGGTACCATTCCCGGCCAACTTTAGATGCCCAGACTTCGGAAAATTCGACGGCAGAGGGTCGCCAGAGGAGCACATCACTAACTTCCTGACTACATTGGGAAACTGGTCTGCGGTCCCACAATACTGCATGTGGTTATTTGGATCCACCCTGACAGGAAAAGCTTTCCAATGGTACATGTCACTACCAGCCGGCTCCGTGAGAACATGGGAGCAGATGCAAGATGCCTTCATCTCAAAATTCTTTGCAACAGAGAGAGAGATCTCGTTAACGGACCTTGCGATGGTTAGACAGAGAAATGGTGAGCCAGTTGAGAAGTTCATCGACCGATGGGGAACCACAGCAGCTCAATGTCGAGAGTTACCCAGCGAAGGCGAGCAGATGAAAATGTGTCTAAGGGCCTTGGACCCAATGATTTCGTATGGCCTGTCAGGCAACACCTTCAACTCCTTTCGCGAATTAGCAACAAAAGCACACTTGGTAGAGGAAGCAGCATCTCGAGTAAGCTTCAGGCCCGAGAGACAGAAGAGAGAGACAGGAATAGTAGTTGAGACCCATCAGATCGACATGAGCAGGGATCCGAAAGACCGAAAACGTCCCGCCACGAATCACGAGACAGAGGTGAAGACGGCAGATGTGCCAGATAAAGGTAAGAGGGCCTATGTGCCCAAACGTGTATCTATAGCCGAAAGAGAAAAGGCGAACGGCCCCTACACATTCGACATGGCCAATTTAGTTCCGATCATGGAGCAGCTAATCGAAGAGGGCCTGATACGCCTACCAGAGCCGATTCGTCCCCATGAGGTCGGACGAACAAACGACTCCAAATACTGCAAATATCATCGATGCATCAGTCATCAGACGGAAGATTACTTTTCCCTAAAGGGAAGGATACAGCGATTGATCAACCAAGGGGTCATCAGCATGAAGGCACCTGAGACAGTGAAGGAGACAATTGGGGCAATCTCAACAGTCCCGATAGAAGGAGAAACCGGCCGATCAACCCCGCTCCCTAAGCCGAAAGAACCACGGACCCCAGCCAGTAGTAAGAAAAGACCTGAGAACGGACAAAAACTTGTGAGGCGGAAGAAGAACAGAGGGGTGAAGTCGCAGGGACAGGGGCAACTCAGGACGATCACGGCCCGCTGCGGAATGGTGTTATTCGCCGAACAAGCATCACCTGAAGGAACGCCACAAGTAGTAGAGAGGGAAGTTGACGCAGTCATCCTACGGTCAGGAAGGCAGATGCCTGACCGAACTCTCCCCAGGCCAGACAACCTGATACCAGAAGATGGCACCCCCGACAGATCGCAGGAAAGACCCTGCATGCAAAAGTCGAAAGAGAAGGTCGTCGAAGCCATGACCAGTCAGCCAAACCCTAAGCCAGTGGCATACGACATTGTGTCGCACCTACGAAAGGTCCCCGCCCGCTTGAGTATATACGATGCCCTATGCCTCTCAAAAGTATACAGGGAAATGTTAATCAACGCCTTGCTTGACAATGAAATCAGGGAGGTCACGATGATAGAGATAGAAGAAGAAATGAAAGATTTAGATAAATTCTGGGAAGGGTATAGCCGATGTCGCAAGTTATGCCCGTCAGCCACCCTTCAACCATCACGTTCTCAGAAGAAGACCGCACGATAGAATTCACAGACCATAACCATCCGCTAATGGTCACAGGAATAATCAGGGATACCGAGGTCAAGAGATGTATGCTGACGACGGGTCGGCTGTAAATATCATGCCCTTGAGAACATTACAGACGCTAGGTTACATGCAATCGGCGTTGCGCCCGAGTTTTATGATGATTCAAGGTTTCAATCAAGACAGTCAGCGCACACTCGGGTCAATTACGGTAATGTTAGAAATCGAAGGACTAACCACAAAAGTGACGTGTCAGGTAATCGATGCAGTGACAACATACAACCTCCTTCTAGGAAGGCCTTGGCTTCACCAAAATCGCATAATCCCCTCGACATATCACCAGTGTTTTAAATACAACAGAGACGGAGTTCAGTACAGGGTCACGGCGGATCCAAAGCCATATATGATAGCCGAATCATTTTTAGCTGACGCAAAGTACTACAGCTTGGCCGACGGCAGTGAAACCAGTGAAAGGACCAAGGTATCAGAGAAGGGGCAGATGGTGAAAATTCGAATAGGGAAGTTTGTGCGGGGAAGTGAGCCTGAAGATGCCACCCAGGGGGGATCCCGACATCCTATGGAGAGTCACTCTCGGCCAATCACGAAGAAATTTTATGTGATACCACAACATTTACGTCAGCCAGGGCAGTCTGTGCTAAAGCTGATCTCAGATCAAGACATGAGCATGCTCAAGTCCAGCTTCAACGTACCGGTACCCAAGATGGAAAGGGCCAAACCCTTTCCAAAAGCCCCAAGCCAGTTCATCGTGCTGTCAAGAGATGTCACCCAGAAAGACATCAGATTTCACTCAGTGCCGAGCCGGCCAGCGCCATCAGAAGAAAGAGGAGAAGAAAGGGGGCTCGCCCAGCCTCGACCAATAGAAAAGAAGAGATATAGCAGAGCCAGCCGAAAAATCATGAAGAATATGGGATTCCCTGACCGAAGCGCAGACACAAAGATGAGGTTACTGGCTCCATTTGAAGAACAGAGGCGAGTGTACCGTAATGGAGAGGGCCTAAGGGCTAGGGCAGGTGTGAACATGGTAACCATCGGCCCGACAGAAGAACCCAGTCACAGGAGCCTATCGATGTGGTCCAGCCAAGTATCGCACCTGTGCAACTAGAAGATGGCGGACAGCCAACGATCGACGAACTCGAGGAGATAAACCTAGGCACCCCCGAAGAGCCCAGGAATACATACTTAAGCAAAAACGTCCCGGAAGGTGAGAGGGGGAAATACCTGCAGCTGCTAAAGGAAAATAAAGATATCTTTGCCTGGACGTATTCAGAAATGCCCGGGCTCAGCCCGACGATTGCCATGCACAAACTAAGTATCATGAAGGAGAAGAAGCAGGTAAAACAGCCGCAACGACGGTTTCATCCGGACATTATACCAAAGATTGAGGAAGAAGTCAAGAGACTAATTCAGGCTGGGTTCGTTCGAGAAGTGAAGTACCCCCGGTGGATTTCAAACATCGTGCCAGTCAAGAAGAAGAACGGACAAATCCGAATATGTGTTGATTTCCGAAACTTGAATGAAGCTTGCCCTAAGGACGATTTTCCCCTCCCGATTCCTGAGATGTTGATTGATAGCACGACGGGGTATGCAGTGATGTCTTTCATGGATGGGTATTCGGGGTACAATCAAATCCGCATGGCCCCAGAAGACGAAGAAGCCACGGCCTTCCGCACAACTCTCGGCATCTACTGCTACCGCGTAATGCCCTTCGGATTAAAAAATGCAGGGGCAACCTACCAGCGCGCAATGCACGTCATATTTCAGGACATGATGCATAAACACGTCGAATGCTATGTAGACGATTTAGTCGTCAGGTCGATCGATCAAAAGCAGCATAGGGAGCACCTAAGGCAAGTGTTCCAACGATTGCGTAAGAAGAGTCTCCGCATGAATCAGCTAAAATGCGCGTTCGAAGTTGCATCCGGCAAATTCTTGGGTTTCGTGGTCAGACACAGGGGCATAGAAATCGATCCCGCAAAAATCAAGGCCATCATAGAAATGCCGCCTCCAAAGAACCTGAAGCAGCTGAAAAGCTTCCTGGGCCGCGTAGCATACTTGAGGAAATTCATTTCAAACGTAGCTGGTCGTTGTCAGCCGTTCTCCCGACTCAACAAGAAAAATGTCAAGTTCGAATGGGACGCCGCCTGTCAGAAAGCTTTTGATTCGCTAAAAGAAATGCTCGGGAATTCGCCAGTCCTTGCTGCCCCAATCAAGGACAAACCGCTGATTCTATACATTGCACCGGGTGATAACTCGCTAGGGGCGCTCCTAGCACAGAAGAACGAAGAAGGCAAGGAGAACGCGCTGTATTACTTAAGCCGCACATTAGTAGGGGCTGAGTTTAACTATTCGGTAATCGAGAAGATATGTCTGGCCCTCATCTTCGCCGTGAAGAAACTTAGGCATTACTGCCTCTCACATCAAATAACGTTGATATCCAAGGCTGACCCGATTAAATTTCTCATGAACCGGCCCATGTTGTCCGGGCGCTTAGCAAAATGGGCCCTCCTCCTTTCAGAATTTGATATCACTTATGTCTCGGTCCGAGCTGTTAAAGGACAAGCGATTGCGGAGTTTCTCGCCGCGCACCCCGTTCCAAGCAAGGAAGAAATGGAATGCGATCTCCCAGATGACCAAGTTATGATGATTGAAGAACCGCGACCATGGCAAATGTACTTCGACGGAGCCGCTAGGTCCACAGGGGCAGGAGCAGGAATTATATTCATTAGCCCACAGAGAGACCTACTGCCCTGTGCATTTACGATCGTGCTGGCTTGTACCAACAACGAAGCGGAATACCAAGCCCTTATTATCGGACTACAGCTCGCCCTTGAGATGCGGATCAAGGCAATACAAATATACGGCGACTCCAGGCTAGTCATCAGACAGCTAACAACGGAATATGAGGTTCGCAAGCCCGAGTTGTCACCCTTCTGCCGCCAAGCGCAATCATTGTTCAATCAGTTTCGCAATGGCAGCATTTCACATATACCAAGGCAATAGAACATACAAGCCGACGCGTTAGCCAGCCCAGCCGCCACCCTGGCCAATCCTGGAGGCAGCCCTCTTCAAGTAACAATCGAAGAAAGAAGGATCTTGCCAACTACTTTACCGCCCAGCAATGAATCGAGCGTGAACCCTATTTGTTGCTTTGAAATCACAGAAGAAAACGACTGGAAGAGACCATTCGTCGACTACTTGAAGTACGGATTTTTACTGGAAGAGCCCAAAATGCGCACTCAGGTCAGGAGACGTGCCGGTTCATTCATAATACAGAGTGACACCCTTTACAAGCGCTTGTACGAGGGAGTGTTGTTACGCTGCCTAGACCAGGACGAGGCATACGCCATGCTAAAAGAAGCATAAGGAGGGGAGTGCGGTGCTCACCAAGGGGGTAGGAACTTGCATCACCGTGTCAGACATATGGGGTACTATTGGCCCACAATGATGAAAGACGCAATAGACTACGTCAGAAAGTGTCATCAATGCCAGATACATGCAGATATAATACACTCACCACCAGAAGAGCTACATCAGTCAATGATATCTTGGCCTTTCGCTGCCTGGGGCATGGACGTGATAGGGCCGATCAACCCCCGTCCTCTCAAGGGCACCAGTACATCCTTGTTGCAACCGATTATTTCTCTAAATGGGCCGAAGCCGTTGCCTTAAGAAACGTGAAAGCCAGACACGTCGAAAGTTTCATCCGCCATTCCATATTGTACCGACACGGTATCCCTGAAAGAATCACCACTGACAACGGGACGCCCTTAAAAAATGTCACTATCAATAGACTATGCGCGAAGTTCAAGATCAAGCATTGCTATTCGTCACCCTACTACCCTCCTGCGAACGGGATAGCCGAAGCATTCAACAAGATTATCGTAAAGATCCTGAAGAAGACGGTGGCGGAAAATAAGAAAGACTGGGACAGACGATTACCCGAGGCGTTATGGGCATACAGGACCACGTACCGCACAGCCACCCAAGCCACACCTTACTCATTGGTGTACGGTATGGAAGCCGTGATCCCGATGGAAATGCAGATGGAGTCACTACAAGTTGCGCTCCGACACTCCCTGACAACCGAATACAATGATAAAATCAGAATGATCGAGCTTGACGACCTGGATGAAAAGAGACTCGCCGCTCAGTAAAGGCTTGAAATGTATCAAAAGCGAATCTCGGCTTCGTACGATAAACGAGTCCGGGGAAGGTCATTTAAGAGGGGTGACTTGGTGCTGATGATGAAACGTCCAACACCGATGCAAGGCCCAAAAAGTAAATTCGATCCAAAGTGGGATCCAGTGTGCATAATTGATGAGGTATGCTCTAATGAAGCCTATCGGGTAATAGATTGCAAAGGACAGGGCGTCAGTACACTGGTAAACAGTCGGTTCTTGAAAAGATATTATACTTGAAAGAAGCCTGTCATCATGTTTTGTAAACGCCCCATTAGAGGGATGATGTAATGTAAAAAATACCAAAAGAAATGATATCGCGTAAGATTCGGGGCAAAATACTAACTATCTACCCTTTTCTTCCACAGGTATCAGGAAGTCATCAAGGCCCAGAATATGTCAGAAATAACACCCCACCCTGCAAGGCAACTAAGAAAGGGAGAAGCCCTTAATAAAGGCTCGATCGCATCCCTGTTCATACAAACACAGGTTTGGGTCCTAAATAGGGGGACGCTCTTCCCAAATGACTCACTCAATTCGCATTCGAAACCCTGAATTTGCAAAAGACCTAGCAACACAACACGCACCTAAAACTGCAGTAGTATACTTATTGACACAATATTTGTTACAACGTGTTCTAAAATCGGTATTAAGTACAAATGGAGGTCACTACAGCTTAACCGTTTAAAGTTTTTAAACATTGGTATAACAAGTCTGCTGCAGACTCCTCAACCGCCTTTCGTGCCGCCTCGGCCTCAGCTAGAACTAGAACAGGGTCAGGAATGTCCCTGAGAGACTGCTCCAACTCTGCAACCTGAGCTTTAACGACGTCGCGCTCCGCCTCCTGTTGATCGAGGGAAGATTGCAAACGAGCCCTCTGATCGGTGAGCTTGGATAGTTTAAGGTGGACGACCGAGCGCTCAGCCTGCAGTCGAGCCACCTCGTTGTCTATCTCTGCCAAACGAACAGTGGCCGCCTGACACCCATCATCAACAGCCTGCTAGTCCTTCTTCACCGCAGCCACCCCGGCCTCGTGTAATTCCAATTTTGGGAGAAGGGACTGCAAGTGACCGCGCTTGTCCTCAGTAGAAGGGTCAGTTTGAAGGCCTTTCGCCTCGAGTTCTTGGGCCACCCGTTCTTTAAATAGAGTCACCTAACCAGTCACGGAGGACAAGTCAATCTCGAGCCAGGCAGCGTTAACCCCTAGTGCCTGCAACGCCTCGTCTAAGACAGGCCATTCCTACTCATGTCTTAAAAAGTCGGCGATGTCAGACAGAAGGCCCCTGAGAAGGTTTGCCTTGGTCTTCGATAGACCCCGAAGGGATGAGACGAATGACTCAGGCAATGCCGTAGGCGCTGAAGCACCGATGGAAGAGGCTGCTGGCATAGAGAGTGGAAAGTGTTAGTATAAGAAAATCATCGTCAGAAAGGAAGTAGTTAGGACAGTAAAAGCAGATGACATACCGACAACGTCAGGAATGCCAACGGCGGCGACGCTGGATGAAGTGGTAGGCACAGGTGACACTAGGGCTGGTTTCGTTGTTCCCTCAGTCAATGGTTCGGGCAATTCCGAGGAGGATATCACCACGACCTTGGAAATATTTGCATCAGGCGCTGGCCCAGCAACAAGAGGAATTGCAGTGGCAGACTCGACTGGCAACGATGTGGCAATAGGCGGGACTTCAACAGCAGATTCGATCAACGACGGTTCAGCAGCAGGAGGGGCCCCCACAATAGGCTCAGGAGTGCTTAGCTCAATAGCAGGAACCGCGACCTCTTCCACCACGGCGACTATCGCTTCCGGAACCCCGCTTCGAGTTTCAGCGTCTGCCACAGAAGGATTGGGGGGAAGGACGGACTCGGCAGGCGCCTCATCACCTAAGTCCATGTAGATTGCCCCCACATCCTCTTCAGGGACGGACCTATCATAAACAGGCTCATTCTCATTGCTACCCCGGGCAGAGCAGCCCTTGCTTAGGTTGACTTGAGAGCTTAGTTCGCCCTCTTCCCTGGCTTCTCCCGTGGTGACGATCGGAGCGTCGCCAGCCTCCCTCGAAGGATGTTCCCGCAGGCGCTCGGCTCTGCGCAGTTCCAACAAATCCTTTATTTTCTTACCGCCGCAAACGACAGAAAGACGAGGAGCAGTTTTCACCCGAGGGCCGGCCCGCTCAACCCATACACCCTCATCACTACCATCACCACCATCATCGCCGCCAGAGCATCCACCTCCATTACCTCCCACATCATCATCACCTCCGTCAGCTCCGCCTATAGCATCATCGCCATCCCTATCACCGCCATCACCTTCCGCGGCAGCATCATCTTCCTCATCCCTGGCCTCAGCCATACCATCATCACCGTCGTCGTCTTCTTCGCCATCATCACCGTCATTTCCCCTTCTCAGAACATCGCCCCCGGCGGGCAACTCATCGATAGGGCTGAGAGACGGGAACTCTGGCCCCACCGCTGTCACAATCCTCTCCCCATAGGCGAGCCAGCCTTCCAGGGTGTGCTCTGGCTTCTCATGGTCGATCACCACGTTCAGGGAGGTTTGCAATCTCTCCGTGCCTGGCACTGCGGGCTGATGAAGATTCTCCGATACATAGCCGAGCCCGTTGGCAGGAATAGGCGTAACGATGGGGGGCGTGATGAAGACGAGCTCGATAATGAGCATTTTATTCCGTACCAGTGCGTATTGGTGGGCCCACCACCTCATCCACCCAAAGGTGGCCCCGGCAAAACACTGCGTCCTCGGGATCACGAAGGAACAGCCAGTTTCGGTCAGCAGAAGTTGCCGCCACATCTATTTCTAGTGAATAGGCCCAACACCGTACGCTCGCTGCTCGCGCGTCACTGGTTCTAGGGTCGCTGGCACTCCCTGGTCATACCCAAATTGGCGGGCGAAACGATTTGGATAATAAGGCTCCCTCCAGAATTCCAGCCCTTCGCGGAGCGGCAGTGACGAAGGGCGAATTGCGATCAGGAAGGAACGCTCGTAATAATCAATACTATCGTTGTCCGTGCACAGGACCGGCTCTTCGCTACGGGTACCAGAGAAATGATAAAAGTACATGTCATCAAGCCCCGCGATTCTGTCCTCGATGGTGTTTAAGTTGTGGCTGATCATCTTCTTCTTCTGGAAAAAGTGTAGCGGGAGCTTCCCCTCTCTGATATAATCCCCGCGCCTTACACCATAGACCCAAGGGAAGTATACCCCGAGCCAACCCGAGAAAAAGTGCCATCTGCAGTAAGCAGAGTTCATCCCGTAAGCAGCACGCTCCTTGTTGCTGATGACATAACCGAATGCTCGGTATATAGAACATAAGATCGCTGGAGCCAGCGCGTACCGGTGACCGTTCGCCAGGGCCCCTGCGACAGCAAAGCAAGATACTCTGATGTTATCCGCTTTCTTGGAGCTCGGGAGTACCACGCAACTGAGCCAGTATGCCAGGAAGCCGACTAGCTCGCAGGAGGGGGATAGTTTGTTGGGATGCGGGAAGTTCTCCCTCATTCGTTTCTCCAACATCGCCTTATCACCACGACCCTCGTCGAAGGCCGCATAGTCCAAGCTGAATAAGGAAGAGGACGGAGCGTTAGTGATGAGTACCTAATATTGTATAATTAACCCTGGTTGTTAAGAGCAATATCATTGTTTTTCTGGTTAATTATCCCTCATTACGTTAATTTTCTGTTTTCAGGTGTTCAGGAGAGGTTGGGCAAGAACTGGGCCAATCTGGACGTTTTAAGGCCTAAAAGTGATCAATGTCAAGTGGATGGTAATCCTGACGAAAATCAAGCCAAAAAGATCAAAGTCTGCGGGACCATTTTCTATGGTGGATGGCTAAAAAAAGAGTACTACATAACGGCCACTCGTTTGGATCCAAGTTGTCCATGTTTTGATGGTCGTGATTGAGTGCCCACGTACACATCTGAAACACATGGTGGGACATCCACCGCATCAATGGCTAGGATTATCACACGGTAGGCAATCTCAGCAGCCCAGGACCAACAAGGACACATCCACCGTCCACTTCATCTTCACCAAGTCCAGCAAGTGGGCCACCAATAGCTAGCAACCGTCCATCCATTAGACGTGTGTAGCCATCCAGCCATTGTCCAATCAACAGTGGAAATCAGCCAACATGTTCAGATGGAGATCAATCTCCACCGTTCACCACTTCACCAGCTAGTAAGGAGTAGCTGATGTGCAGCCAAGAGTTGTCCATCACACGTGTGAGGATGTCCCACAGATGCCACACGTGCAGCAGTCCAAAGCTCCAGATGGTTGGGTGCCTAAGATCAGCAGCTTTGATGGACCCCACCTTCAATCCTCATCCATTGTCCAAAGACACTGGACTGTTTCCAGCCGTTCATCAAGTGGACCCCATAGCTGATCTCCAAGCTCAGCCGTCCAGCAATCCAAGCTACTCCAGCCATTGGATCGTCTCAATTCAGTGGACCCCATTTCACCATCCAATTCAGCAAGGTGGGCCACACAGCAGTCCAGTTGCAGCTGCAGCTGCATCAACGTGCACGCCCAATGTCCACTGCATCTAATGAGTCCAGCTGCTGAACAACTCACCTCATCTCCACAGTCCAACGGACAGTAGTTGGGCCGCATTCCAACCATCCATCACGACAGGTGGACACTACAACGGTCAACAACAACTGCACATTCCAGATGACCGTCCATTCTCTAACCGTTGATCAAATCCTAGACATATATGGACCCATCATCATCGACAGCTATGAAGGGACTCTCCATGTCATTATCCACCACGTGTACAGTGGCCTTCAATCCACAGCAGCGGGTGGACCCCACATCTCACTTGCATCCAATCTAACCATCAAAGTGGACCCCACTGTTTGTAGGTGGAACAGTGTGCACGTGCAAGCAAAAGGGGCAGCAGATCACTTGTCCATAGCATCAACGGTGAAAGCCTCCACCAGCCAACAAGTGGCCACCGTCCACATCCAACCATCAACGGCCATCAAATCCAGCCGTCCATCCCATCTTACATCTAGCATCTGGACCGTCCACTCCCTCCAAACCACCAGCCGTCCAATCCATCATCATCATCAACCGTCCATCTGCAATGGACAGCACGTGTGCAATGTGGAGCTACCATCAGCAATCACACGTGCAGTTGCCTTCAGCTGTCCATTCCACGTCCCAGCTGCAACAGTTGAAGACATCTCCACAATGGATCCAGCAGATTTCCACCGTTGAGCAACGTCAGCACCAAGCATCCAGCACCGTCCTGCTGCAACACGTGCAGCAGATGGCCTCCAGCAAATATCTGGACGATCCACAGCATCCACTGCATCCATTTCCAGCCGTCCATGCAGCTCTGGCCCATAGCACCTCTTCCGACCATCAATGTGGAGCCCTCGTCCGTCCAAACAGCTGCAACAAGCATCGTCCAGCAAGTAGGCCCCACTCCAACGTACCAGCAGCACCGTCCAGATTTGGACGTCCCAACTCCACCCGTCCAGCTGCTGGACGTCCATCATCAAACGACCAGGCAGCTTCACACGTGCAGCAGCAGTGCTGCAACTCCATCTCCAGCACCCTCACACATGCAGTCCTCTCCAGCCGTCCAACCATTTGCAGCTTCTGCAGCAACTCCATCACCAGCCGTCAGGTGGGACCCACATCACGTCAGCAGCTTCAACATCAGCCGTCCGCAGCAGCTCTTCTCCACCATGGCTGCAAGAGAGGAGCTCTCTCTCTCTCTCTCTCTCTCTCTCTCTCTCTCTCTCTCTCTCTTCCAACACATGTGTAAGGCATGGAATGCCACCTCATCATCCAAGCCTCACTCCAAGCCCAAACCTAAAAGAAAAGTTGCTTTAGGTTTGGAGTGACACCTAGGCTTGGAGTACTCTTCTTGCCACATGTCCATCCAAGCCTAACTCCAAGCCCAAACCTAAAAGCAAAGTTTGCTTTGGACACTCCAAGCCTAACTCCATTCCCAAACCTAAAGAAACTTTTGGTGTGCCACCTAGGATTGGGAGGAGGCTTGGAAGCTCCTCATAAGGCTATAAAAGAAGCTCCTCTCCCTCTCATTCTCATCATCCCTCAATCCCTCAAATCCCATTCTCTACAACTCCTCCCTTCTCTTCTTTAGTTTTCTTTCTTTCTTTTGTAGTGTAGAGTAGTGTAGTTTTTCCTTTGTAGAGAATTTAGTCTTCCATTGTAGCATGGTTGGCTAAACCTCTAGCTAAGGCTAGGGGTGAAGCCTTTGAAGAAATTTACAAGCTTTGGTTCTTTTGGTTCAACATTGTGTGGTGTAATTGTTGGAGTTCTCTTGGGTTGATTGGTTTGGTTATCCACCTCGGCGGACGCTATTGTTGTGCAAGCCCCTTGATCCATCGTCGACTCCGGGCACGTTGGATGCTTGGGATCCCTTGCACACCAATTAGCTAGTTCATGATCGATAAAGTCCCTTGATCCATCGTCGACTCCGGGCACGTTGGATGCTTTGGATTCCCTACGGTCATCGAGCTAGTGCAGGTAAAGTCATCGATCTGTAAAATCCCTTGATCCATTGTAGACTCCGGGCACATTGGATGCTTTGGATTCCCTGCGATCGATAGACGAGATCTTAACGGTTGGATCGGTCAATCAAAGCCTCCTATCTTGTAAGTATGCATTTGATCGTATGAATTGTGATCTTATCGGTTGACTTGTTGGCAAAGTTGTTGATCTGTACAATTCCTTGATCCATTGTCGACTCCGGGCACAGTGGATGCTTGGAATTCCCTGCGATCAACTAACGAGTGCTTCATGGTCAAATCAATCGGTTCAGATCACCATCTTTTATGAAATATGCAAATGGTTTAACTGTTTTATCTTCCGGTTGGAATGAATCTTTATTCAATTCCAGTTGAGTTATAGTTGGACCAATAAATCAAATCTTGTGAATGAATCAAAGGTGGACCCCTGATGCCTTAGCCCCTTTTCTATCTTTGTCCTTCACCACACACAACTTGCTCCACTCACGTGGATAAACCAAATTTCATCTCACTCACCTAAACTAATTCCTCTAAGTGTTCTTAACCCCAATCCCTGTGGATCGACCTCGGTCTTACCGAGTATTTTACTACTTCGCTACCTGCACTTGGGTGTGCAATCTTCGGATTGTAGCAAGTTTTTGGCGCCGTTGCCGGGGATTGGCATCGGTTTAAGAATATTTTTGGAATTGGTTTATGTATATATATTGTCAATAGTTTACTAACTTGTTTGTTTTATTTTTAGGGATTGCCCATAGCTGTATATTCTTCTTCTCGGGTAATTTCCTTCCTTTTTTTTTCCTCTTTTACTATTCTTTCTAGATTTTCTTGTATTTTCATTAGAGTGTTATCATGCCCATATCTGATGAGTGGACACAGAAATACGCTAAAACTCTTCTAGAAGATGAAAGGCAATCAAAGCACAATGGTAAGGAACGCTCCATGCGTGATTATCTACATGAGAACAATACACGTAAAGTTTCATCCGGTAAAACGCTCCGTGAGTATTGGAGTGAGAACAACGTATACGATGTTCCACCGGTTAAAACGTTGCGTGAGTATTGGGATGAGAACAATATATCTTATGATCCACCGGTTAAAACATTGCGCGAGTATTGGGATGAGAACAATATATATTATGCTCCACCAGTTAAGTCGATGCGTGATTGTTTGTATGGCTATGCTTATCAACAACCATATAGTGCGCCATCATACAATGCGAACGAACCTAATTGGCGGAACTATCAAAATTCCAATCGGAGAGACGGACCAACAATGAATGTTAACTATCCCCAAGGGCCCCCTATTTATGTGTCTCCACCAAAAAAGACCCTTGAGGATACATTGCAACTGGAAAGCACATCGCAAATCATCAATGAGATGGAAACATTGATTGAGCACATGGAATCACACCTCATTGAGACGGAGGAAGAGACTTCCCTAGTCCAACCTCCCTCTAACCTAATTGAACAACTCGAGGTGATTGATTTCAATTCTTCCGATATACTTGTTGAGCGTGACGGAGATACTATTACCTTTAGATACAATGAAGAGATTCTAATGAAGGTTGACGAACCTGAGGAATCCGAAAAATCTGAGGGTGATAATATGATTGGTGATGTTCAACAAGATGAGGACTCAGAGTGTGCTTATGAGCCCGTGGTCCCATTTCCCCAAAGGTTAATCTCTTCTGAGCCTCTAGTTAATAATCATGCCATGGAAATTCCCCAACAAAGTGATTTTGATACAATCCACCAAGTTGACACGCCCAATTTCATTATTGATGAAGAGTTTTCCTACATTGAGTGTCCTAATTCTTTGGAAGATTGCTTGGCTCACTTTGAAGATTCGAATGATCCCATGATTCAAGAAATAGTGAACGCCTTGCAAGACCCGGTGCATGAAAAGATGTTTCCCACTGATTCTCACTTAATACCATTTATTGTGGAAGCACCGGGAGATTCTGATTGTATGGAGAAGACACCACCATTTGAAGAATCATTTGAAGTCTCTCCATCGCTTTGGTCTTTTCAGACTGAAGTGGACCATTACTGGGAAGATCCGTTCTTGATAAACCATTGCCCAGTTAATGCATTAAGGAGATATTTTCTTGATAATGTCTCCTTTTCTCGTACATGTGGTGAGAATTTCTATTGGCCCATAATGATTAAGAACACCCATGTACATTGTCGAGCAGGACTATGGATGGTCCTAATGCGAAATTTGTTGAAATACATGATGATCCTGCTCCAGTCTATTCCCTTGATTGATCTTCTAGTCTGATGGAGATCCATTTCCCTGCTTTCCTAGGATAGATTAGTTTAGATTAGGATTTCTTTGCTTATGATTAGATATGAATAAACTCGCTCTTTAATAATTCTCTCAGGTACTCTCTCACTCACTCCTCTTTTTGTTATTGCTCTCATATTATGTTACATTGCATATTTTTCAACATTGAGGACAATGTCGAATTTAGGTTGGGGGGTGGGAATTCCTGCGGAATTTTATTGAGAATGTTGTTAAGTTTTTAGTTTTATGTTATTTAAAAAAAAAAAAAAAATCCTATGAATTTATATGATTTTGAAATTATTTGAATAGTAGAATGAAAAGGCATTTGGTGATGACAATGTTAAAGCTTAAAGTTTAGTCGCTTCAGTAAATTTCAAAATTGAGTTCTTTCCATTAATTTTCTATTAGAAAATGATAAACATTGATTGAGTCATGAATTTTCACAGTTCACATCTAGCTTGCACTACTAGGATTTGAGTTTGATACTATAATGTTGACTTGATGATTGTTGAGAGTGATAGGAACCAAGCCTGGAGATCCTTGTCTACTTGGTTCATAGAAAAGTTATAAAAAAAAAAAAAAAAAAAAAAAGAGTGAAAAAAAGGAATACTCATAGTAATTTGGGGCAAGGATTTTCATCCATTGTCGTTACCATTACAAAACATTACCATAGTACGAAGTGAGCCTTTTGGAGTCTTCGGCTATCGGTTATTGATTGAAAAAAAAAATAAATAAATAAATAAAATCAAAAGCTGGAAAATGTTGAAAAGAACAGTAGCAAGGTTCGGAATCAGTGACTTGGTTGATCTGACCATTCTCTTCAATCATCAGTATTAACATGAAAGTAGAAGACTGAACTCCTAGTTGTGTTAAGGCTAGACTTCACAGTGCACCATGGAACTCAATGTTTAGAATGCTTCTATTGAATGATTAATGCTTTGAACTCAATTTGTTTACTAAGGTAGCTAGAATCTAGGTTTATATATTTTCAAAACTATATGCCTTGGAAATTCTACTGTTTAAGGAACTTGAAAGATCACATAAATACATTAACCTTTTTTCTTTTCTTTATCTTGTTAAGCCTCGAGATGGTTTTGATTGGTGAAAACTGTCGAGGATAAGATTTATTGCAGTATTTTGAAAAATCCTTAGATGATTTTCGCATGTTTTGCTCGAGACTAGCAAAATGCTGGTTGGGGTGTGTGATGAGTACCTAATATTGTATAATTAACCCTGGTTGTTAAGAGCAATATCATTGTTTTTCTGGTTAATTATCCCTCATTAGGTTAATTTTCTGTTTTCAGGTGTTCAGGAGAGGTTGGGCAAGAACTGGGCCAATCTGGACGTTTTAAGGCCTAAAAGTGATCAATGTCAAGTGGATGGTAATCCTGACGAAAATCAAGCCAAAAAGATCAAAGTCTGCGGGACCATTTTCTATGGTGGATGGCTAAAAAAAGAGTACTACATAACGGCCACTCGTTTGGATCCAAGTTGTCCATGTTTTGATGGTCGTGATTGAGTGCCCACGTACACATCTGAAACACATGGTGGGACATCCACCGCATCAATGGCTAGGATTATCACACGGTAGGCAATCTCAGCAGCCCAGGACCAACAAGGACACATCCACCGTCCACTTCATCTTCACCAAGTCCAGCAAGTGGGCCACCAATAGCTAGCAACCGTCCATCCATTAGACGTGTGTAGCCATCCAGCCATTGTCCAATCAACAGTGGAAATCAGCCAACATGTTCAGATGGAGATCAATCTCCACCGTTCACCACTTCACCAGCTAGTAAGGAGTAGCTGATGTGCAGCCAAGAGTTGTCCATCACACGTGTGAGGATGTCCCACAGATGCCACACGTGCAGCAGTCCAAAGCTCCAGATGGTTGGGTGCCTAAGATCAGCAGCTTTGATGGACCCCACCTTCAATCCTCATCCATTGTCCAAAGACACTGGACTGTTTCCAGCCGTTCATCAAGTGGACCCCATAGCTGATCTCCAAGCTCAGCCGTCCAGCAATCCAAGCTACTCCAGCCATTGGATCGTCTCAATTCAGTGGACCCCATTTCACCATCCAATTCAGCAAGGTGGGCCACACAGCAGTCCAGTTGCAGCTGCAGCTGCATCAACGTGCACGCCCAATGTCCACTGCATCTAATGAGTCCAGCTGCTGAACAACTCACCTCATCTCCACAGTCCAACGGACAGTAGTTGGGCCGCATTCCAACCATCCATCACGACAGGTGGACACTACAACGGTCAACAACAACTGCACATTCCAGATGACCGTCCATTCTCTAACCGTTGATCAAATCCTAGACATATATGGACCCATCATCATCGACAGCTATGAAGGGACTCTCCATGTCATTATCCACCACGTGTACAGTGGCCTTCAATCCACAGCAGCGGGTGGACCCCACATCTCACTTGCATCCAATCTAACCATCAAAGTGGACCCCACTGTTTGTAGGTGGAACAGTGTGCACGTGCAAGCAAAAGGGGCAGCAGATCACTTGTCCATAGCATCAACGGTGAAAGCCTCCACCAGCCAACAAGTGGCCACCGTCCACATCCAACCATCAACGGCCATCAAATCCAGCCGTCCATCCCATCTTACATCTAGCATCTGGACCGTCCACTCCCTCCAAACCACCAGCCGTCCAATCCATCATCATCATCAACCGTCCATCTGCAATGGACAGCACGTGTGCAATGTGGAGCTACCATCAGCAATCACACGTGCAGTTGCCTTCAGCTGTCCATTCCACGTCCCAGCTGCAACAGTTGAAGACATCTCCACAATGGATCCAGCAGATTTCCACCGTTGAGCAACGTCAGCACCAAGCATCCAGCACCGTCCTGCTGCAACACGTGCAGCAGATGGCCTCCAGCAAATATCTGGACGATCCACAGCATCCACTGCATCCATTTCCAGCCGTCCATGCAGCTCTGGCCCATAGCACCTCTTCCGACCATCAATGTGGAGCCCTCGTCCGTCCAAACAGCTGCAACAAGCATCGTCCAGCAAGTAGGCCCCACTCCAACGTACCAGCAGCACCGTCCAGATTTGGACGTCCCAACTCCACCCGTCCAGCTGCTGGACGTCCATCATCAAACGACCAGGCAGCTTCACACGTGCAGCAGCAGTGCTGCAACTCCATCTCCAGCACCCTCACACATGCAGTCCTCTCCAGCCGTCCAACCATTTGCAGCTTCTGCAGCAACTCCATCACCAGCCGTCAGGTGGGACCCACATCACGTCAGCAGCTTCAACATCAGCCGTCCGCAGCAGCTCTTCTCCACCATGGCTGTAAGAGAGGAGCTCTCTCTCTCTCTCTCTCTCTCTCTCTCTCTCTCTCTCTCTCTCTCTCTTCCAACACATGTGTAAGGCATGGAATGCCACCTCATCATCCAAGCCTCACTCCAAGCCCAAACCTAAAAGAAAAGTTGCTTTAGGTTTGGAGTGACACCTAGGCTTGGAGTACTCTTCTTGCCACATGTCCATCCAAGCCTAACTCCAAGCCCAAACCTAAAAGCAAAGTTTGCTTTGGACACTCCAAGCCTAACTCCATTCCCAAACCTAAAGAAACTTTTGGTGTGCCACCTAGGATTGGGAGGAGGCTTGGAAGCTCCTCATAAGGCTATAAAAGAAGCTCCTCTCCCTCTCATTCTCATCATCCCTCAATCCCTCAAATCCCATTCTCTACAACTCCTCCCTTCTCTTCTTTAGTTTTCTTTCTTTCTTTTGTAGTGTAGAGTAGTGTAGTTTTTCCTTTGTAGAGAATTTAGTCTTCCATTGTAGCATGGTTGGCTAAACCTCTAGCTAAGGCTAGGGGTGAAGCCTTTGAAGAAATTTACAAGCTTTGGTTCTTTTGGTTCAACATTGTGTGGTGTAATTGTTGGAGTTCTCTTGGGTTGATTGGTTTGGTTATCCACCTCGGCGGACGCTATTGTTGTGCAAGCCCCTTGATCCATCGTCGACTCCGGGCACGTTGGATGCTTGGGATCCCTTGCACACCAATTAGCTAGTTCATGATCGATAAAGTCCCTTGATCCATCGTCGACTCCGGGCACGTTGGATGCTTTGGATTCCCTACGGTCATCGAGCTAGTGCAGGTAAAGTCATCGATCTGTAAAATCCCTTGATCCATTGTAGACTCCGGGCACATTGGATGCTTTGGATTCCCTGCGATCGATAGACGAGATCTTAACGGTTGGATCGGTCAATCAAAGCCTCCTATCTTGTAAGTATGCATTTGATCGTATGAATTGTGATCTTATCGGTTGACTTGTTGGCAAAGTTGTTGATCTGTACAATTCCTTGATCCATTGTCGACTCCGGGCACAGTGGATGCTTGGAATTCCCTGCGATCAACTAACGAGTGCTTCATGGTCAAATCAATCGGTTCAGATCACCATCTTTTATGAAATATGCAAATGGTTTAACTGTTTTATCTTCCGGTTGGAATGAATCTTTATTCAATTCCAGTTGAGTTATAGTTGGACCAATAAATCAAATCTTGTGAATGAATCAAAGGTGGACCCCTGATGCCTTAGCCCCTTTTCTATCTTTGTCCTTCACCACACACAACTTGCTCCACTCACGTGGATAAACCAAATTTCATCTCACTCACCTAAACTAATTCCTCTAAGTGTTCTTAACCCCAATCCCTGTGGATCGACCTCGGTCTTACCGAGTATTTTACTACTTCGCTACCTGCACTTGGGTGTGCAATCTTCGGATTGTAGCAGTTAGCAGAAAGAAAGAAGCGTGACAGAACGGTAAGGCACAATCCATTACAGAGAACTTACTTCAAGCCGTGGCTGAAATAAACCAGCTAGTCCTCGAACAGAAGCTTATCTTTGAGACCCCAAAACTGGGGTAGTTCGGCCAACAGCTTGTAGCAGGCCTCGGAGAAGAAGCCTTCATTGACACCTTTCTTCTTCCGCGGCAGCTCGTCGTCGCTCGGAACCCATTCATCATAAATCCACCCGCGAATGGGGAGCCCCGCAATCCTGTTAAGATCCCAGAGCGAGATGCTCATCTCGCCACACGGCATGTGGAAGGAATTGGTGATGGAGCACCAGTGGTTGAGGAAGCCTTTGTATACCCAGGGCTCTCGGCAAAAGTAGCTCGATGTCGCTTCGATTGCCTTGTACAGACCCACTGCCCGTAGGGTCGCCCTGTGTTGATCCAAGATCCGGTTCACCCACGCCTCGTAGCCCGGATGAAGGACCAGATGGCCGCGAGTCCGAAACGCCCCGGACAACCAGACTCCAGTATCCCCTAGATGGTGAAATCTCTGGCGAAGAGTCTCGAAATAATGTCTGGGAAAGGGCTGATGGGGATTGTGATTTGGCTCTAGGAAAATCATATCCTTCACACCCAGGACCGTTGTTGCTTCCCGTTCTTGGAGAGAAAACAGCTGAGGAATGACGCCGGGCCGGAAGTCCAAACATCGACACCGTAGAAGGAGTCGCTCCTGCAGATGTCGGATGGTTCAATGCTCGGGAGAGACCGCTGTCGTTGATAGCTCTTCGCATAACGGATATACTCCCGAGTGTAGGGATTCCTCACCACGAGTGGCGCAGTGACAAGCTTGGCACTAGACCAGGCCACCTTCATCTTGTCTGATCTAGATTTGGTTTGATTCTCTAAGTATACTTGCTTGGCACCTTTGCCAGCCCTCTTAGGGCGACCGCGCCTGGTAGACTGGGAAGGGATCGACGGGCTGGCCTCGCCCTCTTCAGAACCCGTTACCCCGTCACTCCGGAACCCTCAGAGAGGAGCGTACCACGCATCCATTGCTCCTGTGTGCCCCTGTCTGGGGGAGGCGGCACGACCCTATCATAAAGGATTTTCTTCTGTATATCCTTCGACAAGGTGAGGATGCGTTCATAAAAGTTGAACGTCTCGGGAGGGAGAAACCATTGTGGATTCTCAGCGGACGGTCTGACGACCTGCTTGGCAGCAGCACGCTTACGCTTAGAAGGAGTCTGGGGAAGACCCGAAGGACCGGCCTGTGAAGGATCGCTGGCCATGGTAAATCTGCAAACGACATGCAAAACTCAGGTACAAAGTAAAGGAGAAATGCTTGCACAAAGTCAATCAAACCATGCATAAAAGACAAAGGGGCACAAAAACAGCAAACGAACAAAGCACAATGCGTCGGCACGAACCACTGCAGAACACACTCAAAATCAATGAAAGCAATGAAACGAACGACATTCACAACCGCACCATCATCGTCACAGAACATACAGGTAGGAAAAGACAGAAGTGAAGCGAAAAGGTATAAATTAATATTCATCAACCATAAGGGCCATTCCACATGGCTAAATTGTTAATGACAATTGTTTAAACGACCAAGCAACAACAGTCAATGTAAGACAACTCCAAAATTGTGGGAACTCCTCCCCAAAGCCAGAAAGCAGGGGCCTCAGTCCTGCATCAGCGAAAGAACCTGAGCCCTCAACTCATCGACCTTCGCTTGAATCTGGGCCTCCTTGAAAACCAAGTCCACCAAAATGAAAATGCACTGTTGCACAAGATCGAAGTTCAGGTGCTCAGCGTTGGCATAGTTCCTTATTGCAGACAAGTCAATCGCCATGTCGTCGTGCTCCCGAATAGCCGCTCTGACCATTCTCCAAATGCCGGCACGACGATTCTGGTACTCGGCCTCCGCCAAGGGGATAAGCCAAGCCAAGAATCTCCTGCTCTCCCTCTTCTCCTCCTTTAAGAAGCTGAGACGCTTTGAGAGAGATAGGAAAGAAGCAGCCAGAGAAGGCTCCGCCGCCTCCAGGACCGCCAATTCCTCCAAAAGGGAAGAATCGCTGATGAAGCTAGAGACGGCCTCCTTGCGCTCGTCTGAGATGGAGGCCATCGCCGAGATATTCTAGATAGCTCGGAGAATGTGGCGGGATTCAGCGCCAAGATGAGTCAGGGCTTCGGCCACCTCATCGCATTGACCAGCAAGAGATGACCAAGCCTCGGGGCGGTCTAAAGCATCTAGAAGTCGCCTCAGACAACCACGGGCCTCACGGAGGGAAGCACGAGTTAGGACCATCGTCTGCTAAGAAACAAGGCTGATGAACCGATACAACAGTCCAACAAAAGAGAGAAAACAGGAAGCCGGAAAAGCTAAATCGAGTAAAGACAAGGCAAGAAGACATGCTCAGGTACACTCGAAACATTTCCTCTAAAATTGATGCGATCTAGAAAAAAACTCAAAAGTCTATGAGACCCTATGCCTCTTCAAAAATCTGAATATGTATGCCCAAATACGAGGCAGAGGTTAAGGGGCTCATACACTTCAACGTGCAGCTTCGCAGGAGATTACTTAGAACAAATTTTTACAAGACCTGTAAACCGGATGCATGGAGTCTTCACGCACCCCAAAATTCGAGAGGGCAACAACCACATTTCCAGGTGCGTAAGACCCTACCCTTAAACTTATGCAGACCCTGATTTTCGGGTGCGTGAAGGCCTCACGCACCCAATAAATACATCCTTTTGGCCGTTCATCAGATGGATGCGTGTGCGTCCAACGCACCCTTAGAAAGCACAACCCACTTATATGGCGCGTGAGGCACCAAGGCCGGCCCAGTTTTGACGAAGGGCGCGTAGACCCCCACGCACCCAAAAAACCCGGGATGACCATAAAATCCAAGAGATTAACAGGTGCGTGCCACCTCACGCATCCAAAAAAGGGGGGGGGGGGGAATACTCAGTCCGAAGTTCAAAATTATAGGGCGCGTATGCATCCCACGCACCCCTAAAAACACTTGTACCTTGAATAAGTGGGTGCGTACGGAATAAATGGACGCGTTGGAGACAATTATTGGATGCGTTGGAGAATAAAAAGGTGCGTGGGCTTGATGTGAGAGGTCTGGTAAAGAACAGTGAAATGATGAGAATGAGCCGACTCATCTATTTATAGTGGGACCCGGGAAGTCCGGTGCGTCGCGCCAGCCGATCACGCGCCTGCCGCAACCCACCAGAGGGGCATCTGTTGGGGTCCCAAATAGTGGACACTCTTAAAATAAGCCAAATAACCATATACCTCTGAAGGAATCGCGCAGAGAACGCCTTCCGGCGCGCGCAAAAAGGAGGTGTACGCGACTTCCCTGGACTTGCCAAATTCCTTAGTGGACCTCGCTGATTACCGTGATCAGAACTGTCCGGAATCAGACCCGTGACTTCTTTATGATTTATGATGAACAGTGCAAGTGGTTGTGCAACGAAACGGGCCCCACAAACGCCCCAAAATTCAAAACCCAATCGATGGAGCCCACATTTACGTGTCCGACGCACCCTAAAATCTGGCACTTAACTTACAGGTGCGTTGAGCCTCACGCACCCGTAAATTAAGTCTCACGCACCTAGAAATCAGCATGCTGGCCTGCCATTTCGCGAAGGCCCACGCATCCAACGCACCTTGAAAGCTGATCAACGCTCCTCACAATCAATGGACGGATTAAAAGATGGGGTCCAGGTGCGTGGAGCCTCACGCACCCGACAAATAAACCCCACGCACCCGTATGATCTTCGGACACCTGCAAAGAAATAAACAGGTGCGTTGTGAGCGTCCAGCAGGTGCTTGACACGTGGCGTCCTGCTATTGGTCGACTTCACCTATAAATACCCCTCGACCCGCTCATTTAAGAGAGACAAAAAAGAGAGAGAGAGAGCTCCTACCGCCGGAAACCCAAAAATCTCGCCGGAACCCTCGTAGGAACATCTTTCCGTCCATCGGGATCCCATTTTTTGGGCCCGGGCGCGTCACTAAGGTTTGGATTTCGTATAATTAAAACGTACCTGTAAAAGGACCTCACGCACCCAAAGGACCTCGCGCATCCAAAAGGACACCACGCATCTGTCAATTCAGTCCCCACGCATCTGTAAATCCAGCAAAATCAAATTCTGTGAAAAGATCGCAACGCACCCTGAATGTGCACTAACGCACCCTGAATATGCACCAACGCACCCTTAATCGTCTGGGAAGCAGCTTTGAATTGACAGGTGCGTGGAGCCCAACGCACCCGTAAATCAGGTCTCACGCACCTAGAAATCAGCCACTTTACAGATCATGTTAGCAGGCGCTCCGAGCTCAATTTTGAGGATTTTCGAGGATTACCGGAACCAGTCTTGGGTATTTCGAGCATTTTGGACGCAATGGAACGGCCAAGCAAACATTTTGAGAACTCTAAATGAGCAGAGTCGAGCATCTTCAAGATTCAACCCTATTCAACGCAGTGAACGGGGTAACTTCCCGGAAAGGAGTCGCCAACATCGGGGGCTATGCAGATATGCTGATATTTACGTTCACTACAAAGGCATGATCCGATTTGTGCTAAAAGCTAGCTCAGCCGGTCCTTGATTACCACAATAAACCTTGCCGAAGAGTTTCAATCCCTTACAAACCAATTGCTCAACTACCACAACACAACAGTCGGTGCCCTACCCATTTAAACGGTACCCGTCGGTTAGACTGCGCAGGTACACACAACTGTAGAGCGGACTTCCCGAGGTCACCTGTCCCTACATTGACAGGCACGGGCCCAAAGTTGTCCATCTCAGTAATAAACCCTAACAGTCCTAATCTGGGTCTCCGGCCAAAATATGGGACATAAACATCTGACTAACACAAAGAGGTTTAGTACACAGCAAAACAAATATAGGCCCCATGGCCATAAACTCTAAAAACCCTAGTCCCGGCTGACTAGTCTTTTGCCTTCTAATCAAGGGTCATCGATCATTCGATGTAATTAAGGGTTCGTGCCAAACCACGGCCTGGAATGTACAAGATCTCAGAATCTCTGGAATAAAATTCGCCTTGCGATATCTCTTCATGTGTACTTTTGTGAATGCTTATGATTGTCTATGAATACTTCCATTACTCAGAACCCCCAGAGCAACAAAACACCACATCCCAGAGAGTGTTCATCCTCTAGTTCTAACACTAGATTCATCCTAGAGATCCCTCACCCCCAACCAAATCTTGCATTGTCCTCAATGTAAATGATATGCAATGAACAAAACATGAGAGCGATTATAAAATAAAGGGAGTGAGGAAGGAGAGTACCTGAGAGAATAAAAACTGGAATTCTACCTCCTTCTAACAAACCTCTGGAAAAACAAAACAAAAGCAACAAAATTCTAATCCTAACTACTCTATACCTCCATCAGACTAGGACATCAAATGTCCTGGTACACAGGATCAATCAGAGGTATGGACATACCTTCTGAAGGGAAATTCTCAAAGAACGACTTTAAATGCTAACCATTTGCTTTAAAGGCATTGCCGTTCCTTGGATTCAACAACTTGACAGTCCCATAAGGATAAATAGTTGCACAATGAAGGGGCCGGTCCATCGAGACTTTAATTTCCCCAAAAATAAATGTAGCCGAGAATTATACATAAGGACCTTTTGATTAATCATGAAGGCCTTACGAAGGATGTTCTTATTATGGAACACTTTCGTCTTGTCCTTGTAAATTCTTGCATTTTCATATGCCTTGTTCCGGAGTTCCACAAGTTCATTTAATTGAAGTTTGCGCAACGAACTTGCTTTGTTAGAATCAAATTTCATTTTCTTTATCACCTAATATGGCCTATGTTCCAACTCCATAGGTAAGTGACAAGCTTTCCCATAGACAAGTCTATAGGGAGACATTCCAATGAGGGTCTTGAAAGCTGTACGATAAGCCCAGAGCGCATTTATAAGTCGAAGTGACCAATCCTTGCGATTGGGGTTTACTGTTTTCTCTAAGATATGTTTAATTTCCTTATTGGATATTTCAGCTTGTCCACTTATTTGTGGGTGATAAGGAGTGCTCACTTTATGATTAACGCCATAATTCTTCATTAAAGCTTCAAATGGTCGATTACAAAAGTGAGACCCTCCATCACTGATAATGACTCGAGGAGTTCCAAACCGGGAAAGAATGTTTTCTTTTAAGAATTTAATGACTGTTTTATGGTCATTATTCCGGCATGGAATCGCCTTGACCTATTTTGAAACATAATCAATGACAAGCAAAATATTTATATTTCCAAAAGAAGATGGGAATGGACCCATGAAATTAATGCCCCAACAATAAAAAATTTTGATTGATAAGATGGGATTGAGTGGCATCATAATTCTACGAGATATTCCTCCCAATTTCTGACAAGGCTCACACGTTTTACAAAACTCATGGGTATCCTTGAACATGGTGGGCCAATAAAACCCACATTGCAGAATTTTGGCTGTGGTCTTCTTAGCCGAAAAGTGGCCACTACATGCCTGAGAATGACAAAAGAAGATGATACTTTGTTGCTCATCATCCGGCACACATCTCCTTATAATTTGATCGGGACAATACTTGAATAAGTACGGGTCGTCCCACAAGAATTTTCTCACATCGTTGAAGAACTTATCCTTATCTTTCTTTTTTCAATGTCTCAGAATTGTACCTGTAGCAAGATAGTCAGTAATGTAAGCATACTATGGCAATTGGGAGATTTTAAAAAGTTGTTCATCAAGGAACATGCCATTGATCGCGATCGTCTTAGGGGAATCAGTAAGAATAAGTCTAGAGAGATGGTCAGCCACAACGTTTTCTACTCCATTTTTGTCTTGTATTTCGATGTCAAATTCTTGGAGTAGGAGGATCCATCTTAACAAGTGCGGCTTAGCATCCTTCTTAGAGAGAAGGTATTTAAACACGGCATGGTCGGTGAATATGATGATTTTGGATCTGATCAAGTGGACATAAGCTTGTCTAAAGCAAAAAACTACGGCTAAAAGTTCTTTTTCTATAGTAGTGTAGTTTACTTGGGCTGAGTTTAAGGTTGTACTTGCATAGTAGATGACGCATGGCTTCTTCTTTTTTCTTTGCCCTAACACAGCCCCAATAGCTTAGTCGCTTGCATCACACATAATTTCAAAAGAAAGGCTCCAATCAGGTGGTTGCATTATGGGAGCACATGTTAACATGCCTTTAAGTTTGTCAAAGGCATTTTTACAATCCTCATTCCACTCGAATGAGTTTTCCTTTTGAACGAGGTTACATAAAGGACGAGAGAGTGAACTAAAGTCCTTTATGAACCATCTATAGAATCCGGCGTGTCCTAAAAAGGATCGCACATCTCGTACGCTCTTGGGTGGTGGAAGGTTAGAGATAAGATCGATTTTAGCCTTGTCCACCTCGATTCCATTTTGTGAGATGATGTCACCAAGGAAAATTCCTTTTTGAACCATGAAATGACATTTCTCCCAATTCAACACGAGGTTCTTTTCTTCACATCTTTTTAAAATGGTTTTTAAGTGCATAAGGCACTCATCAAAGTTACAACCAAATACTGAGAAATTGTCCATGAAGACTTCAAGAATCGTCCCCACCATATCAGAAAAAATACTCAACATACAACGTTGAAAAGTGGCAGGGGCATTGCATAGTCCAAATGGCATCATTCGATAGGAAAAAGTGCCAAATGGACATGTGAATATTGTCTTCTCTTGGTCCTCTAGGGCTATCTCTATTTGGTTATACTCTAAATATCCATCAAGGAAGCAAAAAATGGGAATGACCCGCCAACCTTTCTAAAATTTGATCAACAAATGATAAGGGGAAGTGGTCTTTCCTCATAACTGTGTTTAGCTTCCTATAGTCAATGCACATTCTCCAACTGGTAGTGACTCTGGTTGGCACGAGTTCATTGTTGGCATTGGCTACGATGGTTATTCTGGATTTCTTAGGTACCACTTGAGTTGGACTCACCTATTGACTATCAGATATTGGGTAAATGATACCCACATCCAATAGTTTCAACACCTTGGCCTTAACCACCTCCTTCATGCTTGGATTGAGGCGTTTTTGTGGTTACCTAGATGTCTTCGCATTCTCCTCAAGGTGTATGCGATGAGTACAAATCAGGGGGTCTATGCCTTTGAGATCCGTAATTGACCATCCAATGGCGCTCTCATGCTCTATTAGAGTGGCTATCAGCCTACTCTCTTGCTCCTTATCCAAGTGGGAAGAAATCACCACCATATATGTCTCATCTTGACCTAAATAAACATATTTCAAATCAGTGGGTAATGGTTTTAGGTAGAGCTTCAGTGCTTTGATATTGAATGGAAGAGGCTTGTTCTCGCTTAAAGGCTGTTGGGGCTCAAATTTGCACCCATTATAAAACAACATCCCTTGGTCCATCGATAGTGATTTGAATCAGTTTTGAGATCGGAAAAGCTCAAAAAATGCCAGTGTAACCCTAATCACTCGATAGTGACCAAAATTTATAAACAATATTTTGAAGCATAACTAGATATACGGATCATAGCCAAATGGTCCGGAACATCCAAAAACCCTTAACCTGTAAGTTTCAAAGTCATGCGGTTCGTATCTTTAACTGCGCACCTCGAAATGCGTTTCATCCCTGCTTGGAGCTAACAAAAAAGGGTCCGTAAGCCTACAACTACCATTTCAGAGTGGAACCGAACATCTACACCACCGCCAAATGTTCCATAGCACCCCAAAACCCTTAAATAGCAAGTTTGAAGTCCTTATGGTGTGTATTTCCATGCGCATGCTCCCCGGAACAACGTTCCTATACGACAAGCAGACCCGGAGGCTCCAAATTAGGAAGTACAAAAATTTGCAACATCTGGACTTGCACACCCCACCCCATTCATTCAGGAGGTCCATCCTAGCCTATAAGTAGCTTGGTGAAGTGAGCGCATCCTCAGAAAAGGTAGCTGTCCTCTGGAGGTCACCCGTCGGAGCCTGAAATCCTGAAATATTCTAAGTTCAAAATCCTGAAATTTGGTTAAGTAGTGGAAAACGTGCCGGCAAAGACATGCACCCAGCTTTCCACCACATGCGCCCACACCCTATATTCAAAAGGAATTGGTCCGAACACTTTTCGAAAACCGCCCGAAAAATGCGCTAAAAAAGACATGCACCCAGACCCCTTTTCTCAGTACATGCGCCCGATTTTTACAACATTTCCACCACATGTGCCTGGAAATATCCATCGGGTCAGACCCAAACCCGATTACACCCCTATAAATAGCAGGGTCACCTGATGACATTAGGACAAAATCATCTTCTTCTGACCTCAGAGCGACGCAAGAGGTACACGCACCCGCTCTGTTATCCCTCACCGGATTCCTTGGCCGGAAAGGATTCCCTCGCCGAAATCCCTCGCCGGAAAGGGATTTCTCCACTAGAATCCCAAGTGCAGAAAAAATTTTGAAATTCTTTAAGTGCTGAAATGACATGCGTCGGCTTTTTCTCGCCGGGAAAGGCGAAATGCACTAAGTGCTGGAGGCACATGCGCCCATCCTTCTTGGGGCTAAAAATATTGAAATTCTCTAAGTGCTGGACCACATGCGCCGGCTTTTTCTCGTCAGGAAATGCATAAATGCACTAAGTGCTGGCTCACATGCGCCCACTCTTCCGGGGTCGGAAAACTTGGAAAAATCATCAAGTTCTAAAACCACATGCTCCTGCCAAAGAGGCTTGGGCGCATGTCCAATATCACATGCGCCTGGGACCCTTGTTTGCTATATTTTTTACAAAAAGTGGGGCACATGTGCCTAGGAGATGGGCACATACGCCCACCTCCCAACCACATGGGCCCACCAGCTGTTGCAGCACCACATGCGGCCCCCCCCTCCATGCGCCTGGACGCTGGTTGGAGGGGTGGACCTTCCATCGTGCGGCTCACCTTCGATCGGGATCGACTTTCGATCAAACTGCCTCCCTAGATGCACACCGACGAGATCTTCCCATCCCCTGGATCAGATTCTCTGACGGTTGATGATAAATGGCCCAAATTAGTGTTTTGATAAAAAAAACAACCAACACTTAGCCAATTTGGCAGCTCCGGAAATCCTTTCGAAAGAGCCAAAAACGGCCGAAACCGAGGAGAATCGGGCGAAATTGGACCGAGCCCGAGAGGAAAACTTTTTTTCTATATGACATGATACACCATAATCATGCACCGCAACAAGGTTATCCTAACTCATGAACCCCAAATACCCTAATTAAGTAGTCGGTGGGCCCGCTACTTAATCGTTTTCAGCCCTGGGAAGTGCCCTATCGGCTCGGAAATCGACTTGTGCTAAGCGAACCGAAACGCGATCGCACTACAATCCTCATGGACATAATCCACCCCTATTTAAAGACGTTCATTGATGATATTCACCGAATGCCCTGATCAGACCGCAAACAGGTTCATTACTCAATCATTTTCAGCCCTAGGAAGTGCCCTGTCGGCTCAGAAATCGACTTTTGCTAAGCAAATCGAAATGTGATCGTACCGCGATCCTCGTGGACATAATCCTTCCCTATTTAAAGACGGTTATCGATAATATTCACTGAATACCCTGATTAGACCGCAAATAGGTCCACTACTTAGTCATTTTCAGCCTTGGGAAGTGCCCTGTTGGCTCGAAAATTGACTGATGCCAAATGAAATCAATCGCGATCTCAAAGATGCCGAGGCAAAGCTAAAGTGCTCAGGCTATCAACCAACAGCTGATTTAAACATTTATGGGGCATTGATCCCCATCATTCATCAGAAATTGGCATGAACAGGCACCCATCGGACTCGATACTTAGCCATTTGCGGGCATCGGAAACATCTGATCCAGCTTATTGAATTTGAATCCTCAAAGGATCTCGGCTAGATAAAGCCTATTTGATCTCAAATAGATCATTGGAAAATACTCAAAAGAAGTAGTGTTCTCGAAGACGAGTCGCCTGACTCCAGAAGAAACACATTTACTTTACTGTACAAAGCTCCATTTATCCCAGATAAAGGTACGAGGCTAAACCTAAGGGTTTATGGTTACCACGAGAAACCACAAACAAAAGAGTTCTAGCTAAGTTTGAAACATCCTGCTATGGATTGCCATTATGAAAAAGACAGTCGATGCCCTACCCATCGACAACAGGTCCGTCGGTTGAGCTGATGAGGCAGTTGCCTATTGCTTTCCTAAGGTCACCCGTCATAAAAATACAGGCGTGGGCTTTAGGTTATGCCTACCAACATTTCAATGTTCGTGTATTCCAGTGGTCACCTGTTCATAGTAACAAGCGCGAGCCCAGAGTTGCACCACTCGATTAAAAACCTCGCTCGGGAACGTTGCCGAGTGCTTTCCTAAGGTCACCCATCATAAAAATACAGGAGTGGGCCTTGGGTTATGCCGACCAACATTCGATGTTCGTGTATTCCAGCGGTCACCTGTTCACAGTAACAGGCGCCGGCCTAGAGTTGCACCACTCGAATCCTGACAGTCTCTCAACCCGGACAATCCGAAAGTAAATGGGACATAGACATTAGACTCATCTAAGAAATGTGGCTCAGTCCATAACAAGAAAACAAATAGGTCTATACGACCATGAACTCAAGACCATAATCCCCGGCGGATTAGTCTTTTGCCTTCTAATCAAGGGTGATCAACCGTTGATGTAATTAAAGGCTCGTGACCAGTATCAAAGCCTGGAATGTAAGAGATCTTAGAATCTCTGGAATAAAATTCGTCTTGCGATACCTCTCTTGTGTACACTTTGTGGTTTCTAATGATTGTCTATGAATGTCTCTATACTCAAAATTCCCCCAGAATAATGAAACACAGGAAAAAGACTGCTAATGAGCACGATTTTTCTAGTTTTAACAAACTGGCGACTCTGCTGGGGATTATTCAATACCGGAACCTCTGGTTATTTCTCAGTAAATAGACATTCTACGATAAATAATTTGCAGACACTGATGTGTATATGAGAAAGGCTACCGTAAGGAGAAATGTTTGATGCCTTCACGGGCGCCAAACTGGCGACTCTCAACGGGAACATTCTTCCCTTCATCTTTAAGGCAAAAGAATTTTGAAACCTTGCATAGCATGCATGTGGTTTGTACTTGTATGTTTCTATCCACTGTCAAGTTGTATCACGATTGGTAAGGTCACGTCTCCTCTCTTTTACAAATGCGCAGAATATTTTAATGCGTATATGACTGTGTAGAGAGAGAGAGGGAGAGAGAGAGAGAGAAAGAGAGAGAGAGAGAGAGAGAGAGAGAGAGAGAGAAAAGAACCAACTAAATGGGGTTTACAATGATCTTCCTAGCGTCTGGAGGATTCTACTTCCCCCATCTTGCAACAACCTCTGAAGCCGGATGGTAGGTTGTGCAGAAACACAGGACAGTCAAGAAGACTAAGAACAAGAAGGTTATTCCAGCAGAGATAGGGATAACAGCAAGGATACAGGGCGGAAAAAAGAGACAGTGGAAGCCAGTCTACAAGAGCGAAGCCCGCAACGTCAGCAGAACCACCGTGTCAGCCAGGCCAGAGTTCTCCTTCGCCGCTATCAACTTCCCAGCAATACCGAAGACAGCACTGTCAGCCAAGATATCGAACAGATCCACTGTCCGACAATTGGCTGAGGCAACAATGAAGACAACCCCTACTGAAGCCGTCGTGACCAAGACGAGGCCGCAGCGAGCACAAGTAATGATAGTGCAGGTCGAAGGAGAGATGAGTGAGCGATACCCAGAGCTGCCTCCAATCCAATAACAGATAGATGAGATCATCCAGGTCCAAGAGGACACGGCCAGAGAGATGAGAGAGATGAAAGAAGCACTATTGGCTTTAGTTGCCCAAGGGACAAACAGAAGCCCGACTGTCCCTACTCGATAGTCTGTGGAAGAGTGCCAGGGAGCAGCAGGAGAACCAGCTGCCGCCAAACCACAGACTCACTCGAGAAACGTCGCATTCAAGCATGTATAGCCATTGCCATCTCAAGCCACAAGAGAAGAGCTTTCTGAGATAGTTGCGAACCTGATGCATCAGGAAAGTGAAAAGGAGAAGAGAGGAAAATATGTATATCGGGTGCCGTACTTACCCGAGGTCGACGACCTCCCGTTTCTCAACATTTTCAAGCGTCCGGACTTCCCCAAATTTGATGGCAGAGGATCGCCAGAGGAACACATGGCTCAATTCATGACAATGATGGGCAACCTGTCGATAATTCCCCAGTATTGTCTCAGATTGTTTGGCTCGACGCTCACGAGCAAGGCATTCCAGTGGTACATGTCGCTGCCTGCAGGGTCAGTCAAGTCCTGGGATCAGATGCTGGACCTGTTCATCTCCAAATTCTTCTCTAATGAGCGAAAAGTCTGGCTAACAGATTTAGCCTTAGTTCGTTAGAGGCAGGGAGAGTTAGTTGAGAAGTTCATCGACAGGTGGGGGACTATAGCAGCATAATGCCGAGAATTGCCCAGCGAATCTGAGTAGGTCAAGATGTGCATGCAGGCCATAGATGCGATGATTTCGTTTGGCCTATCTGGACACAACTTCTCGACGTTTCGAGATCTAGCCACGAAAGCCCACCTGGTGGAAGGAACCGCGGTTAGGCGCGGTTCAAGGCAGAGAAGCCCAGGAGAGAAGCCGGAAGGATGATAACATCTAAGTACGTCGACAAAGGAAATGGTTTGAATGACAGGAAATGCCTGAACACTGAGCGTAGAGTCGAGGCCGGGCCAGTAACCGCGACACAAGACAAAGGCAAGAGTTTTCAAAGGCCGCGACATATTACGATAAAAGAGCATAATCGAGCAAACGGACCTTATACCTTCGACATGAAAGATCTGTTTCTGATCATAAAACAGTTGGTAGAAGAAAGGTTAATAAGACTACCAGAATGCACTCGCCCAGAGGAAGCGAAGATGGTCGATCATCCCAGCTACTGCAAATATCATCGCGTGACCAGCTACAAGACTGAAGACTGCTTTGTCCTAAAAGGCAAGATCCAATGGATGATCAACGACGGCACCATCAATATGAAGGCGGAAGAGGCAAGCCGGAACACCGCGACAATGGTGTCTGCCCTCCTTGCACTAGCTCAAATTCTAAAGGCGAACCCATTCCCAGAACCGGAAGAGCCGTGGACACTTGTGAGTAGTAAGAAGAGGCTAGAGAATAAAAGAAGACTCTTGGAGAAAGAGAGAAAGATGAAGAACGAAAGGGGAAGAAGAAATGTTGGACGGAAGCAGCCACGTGCACAGCCAGTTCAGTGCACCATGGTCTCGGTGATCTCTCAGCCAGGGGCCAGTGACAAGGACCAAGTCCTAGAGAGAGGAGAAGTCAATGTAGTGGCTTTGCGGTCTGGAAAGCAAGTCATGCAGAGAGAATTTTCGAGGCGACCAGACCCTAGAAGAACGAATGTGGTCATAGGTGAGCCATCAGGAACACCTCAAGAAAAGGAACCGACAGAAGCAGTCAATGAGCTAGTAGCTGACCAGCGAGTGTTGAACCTCCAATTTATACATTGCATTGCCCATTACACTACATGGTTTGCATGATTTTTATGGTTTAAAAGCCTACCTAACATATGTTTTGTGATCATAGGGATGAGAGCGGACTTCATTCAATTACGAGACAAAAGAATGCAATTGAAGCTACTGCATGGAGATCTAAGATGACCAACGAAAGAAGAAAGAAGAGAAGAAAAATAAAGAAAG
The DNA here is from genome assembly GCA_003013855.2 of Liriodendron chinense. Lineage (NCBI taxonomy): Eukaryota > Viridiplantae > Streptophyta > Magnoliopsida > Magnoliales > Magnoliaceae > Liriodendron > Liriodendron chinense. The sequence goes on along the minus strand of ML058490.1, from coordinate 299,019 downwards.
AAGAACAGTTTGAAGAGGGCTGACCGGTCACGACCGGTCAGCCATAGTTGCTGATCAAAGAGGAGATGAGGCTGACTGGTCATGACCGGTCAGCAACGCATACTAGATGGTGGACAGATGAGCCCGACCGGTCATGACCGGTCGGCTGTATTCACTGTAATAAGATGGGAAATTGGTCCGACCGGTCATGACCGGTCGGCCACAGTTGCTGGAATGAATGGACAGGTCTATCCGACCGGTCACGACCGGTCGGCTCTGCGTAATAGGAAAGTCCTTTCTAATTCGGGACTCCGAAAATTGCTGCGCAATGCGTAGGATTTCGCAGAATCCGACGCAAGGGAGGATTGTTGCTATAAAAGGCCACCTAGGGGCTCTCCCTAAGGTATCAGAGAAGAGAAGGAACGTGAGTTTGGAGGCTGAAGGCGACTGTGGAGCGTCTGCAACATCTATTTTCGGGTTTTTCTAGTTTTATGCTTTATTTTTGAGTTTTTAGTTGTAGCATGACTATGCTCGGCTAAAACCTCTCAGCTAAGGCTGAGAGGTGAAGCTTGTAGCCAGTTCTATGTTAATTTCAGTTTGATTCAAGTATTTTTAATTCAAAGTTGGATTTTTCTTATGTTTCAATCCAATAGGTGGTAGTTTGAGATGTCTTATCTGAGTTTATGTGCTCCGGACATGAATTCCTTTTAATTCTCTGAGATTATCACAGGTTGCTTGTTTAGATTCGAATTATAGTAATCCTTGAGCAACCCATAGTCCATAGGCATGGTTGTTACTCCGCAGGCTATGAATTTGAATTCTACATTGATTGAATGGACTTGAACTTGGAAGTTCAACTTGAATTGGATGAATGTGTGTGAATGCTTTATTTTCCAACTAGATGAGAGATAGGACTTCAAATCTAGTTGTGTTCTCTACTTGGATTGACTGAATTGACATAGGATTGCTACAAGTGGATCCTTGAAAGCCTTAGTACATTATATCTCTGATTTTTCATTAAGTTACTGTTTTAATTAAACATCCCATTGAATTTGAATTTACTCTATTAAACTGAGTTGCTGGAGTAATTAGGAAGCTGTTACTTTTTCCCTGTGGATCGACCTCGGTCTTACCGAGATTTATTACTACATCGCAGCCTTACACTTGAGGCGAGCGAACAGCGAGATCACGCTCGAGATAAGGCACCAGTGATTTATGATGTGGTGTCTCATCTGAAGAAGGTTCAGGCCCGACTCAACATCTATGATGCCCTGTGCCTTTCGAAAAAATATCAGGAAATGCTGCTCAATGCATTGCTCGATCAAGAAGCTCATGAGGTCATGATGGCAGAGATCGAGTCAGAGATGGAAGAAATGAAGATAACGGGAACTGAGGATCGACCTGCAGAACAGGTCATGCAGATCGACCGATCGTCCATGATCACATTCTCTGAAGAAGACAGAATGATCAGCTTAACGGACCACAACCGCCCGTTGATGGTGACAGGTCTCATCCGAGACATAGAGGTCCAAAGATGCATGCTAGACGACGGATCCGTTTTGAATATTATGTCTCTGAAGACATTACAGCAGTTGGGTTTCAGACAGACAACACTTCACCCAAGCGCCACGGTTATCCAAGGGTTCAATTAGGACGGCCAGCGTATCCTAGGGTCCATTACTGTCATGCTGGAGATAGAAGAATTGAGCACCAAAGTCACCTGTTAGGTAATCGATGCGATGATGACATACAATATCTTATTGGGATGACCATGGCTTCATCAATAGGGTATCATTCCCTTGACATACCATCAATGCTTCAAGTACAATAGGGATGGCATCCAGTATAGAGTGGTGGCAGACCCGAGGCCGTACTCCGTCACTGAATCCTTCCTAGCAGATGCACAATACGATCAGGAGAGCGATGTGTTATGGGTAAATTCGGGCTGAACTCAAAACATGAAAGCTTTCCACTGGGGTTCATCTTCTACACCAAGTATGGTCATGGACCGACTATTTAGAAGAGGAAGCAAAGTTAGCCTCGGCCTAGAAGGAGAAGAAAGTAGAGTCGTTCCCACAGTCGGGCTTCACATTCGGCCTTCTCAGGCCTCAGCCCACTCGAGCGCAGGCCTTGGCCCACTCGGCCTCGGCATTTGGCCTTCTTGGCCTCAGCCCACTTGAGCTTAGCATCCGTCCTTCTCAGGCCTCAGCCCACTCGGGCCCAACATTCGGCCTTCTCAGGCCTCAGCCCACTCGGGCTTGACATTCGGCCTTCTCAGGCCTCGGCCCAGTTGAGCTTCTCAGGCCTCGACCCACTCGGGCTCGACATTCGGCCTTCTCAGGCCTCGGCCCACTCGGGCTCAACATTTGGCCCTTAGCTTGGCAAGAGGCCTGGCCTCATCTGCCTTGGTTTATCTCTCTTGATAAGATGAGGATAAGACTTATCCCACTGATCCAGATAAGATAAGGATAAGGCTTATCCCACTAATCCAGATAAGATATGGATTATCCTAACAAATTTGGATCTACTTAAATCTCTCCAATAATTATCTATAAAGAGGCCTACGCACTCTCTCCAGGTATGGGCAATCCACCGCCATTAAACCTCTAGCAATCTTTCCTTTCAGTATCCATACTGACTTTGCCATCAGAGGGCTGTAAGCCGGGCCAACCGGCGGTGGTCCTAACCTTTCTTGGTGATTGCAGGTCCTCAATCTATACCATTCATCTCTGAGTGGAGATCAGAAGACGACGAATCAAAGTTGGTCCCTGACCAACATCTGTTAGCCAATTTTTGGTGTTAACAGATTGGCGCCGTCTGTGGGAACGACTCGATTGTTCTCACCTATTTCTTCCTTCGTCGTTCAGTCATCTTCTCCCTTTTACCTAATCAATGGCTAGCATCATCTACCACACATGCTCAACCAAGAGTTGGTGGATCATTTCACACGTGCATCTCCACCAGTCTCATCTTCCTCTCCATCACTCCAAGGTCAGGAGGGGCCCATATCTTCACCAAGCTGCTCAATCGTCCATCAGTTGAGGACGTCACACCCATCATCAATGGCCTTCATCTTGTATATACATCCCGTCTTTTAAGCACCAGGGTGGGCCCCACCACTCCAACCTCCCTGATTCCATGTCACCTAGCCCTCGTCCCACTTTCATAAGTGTAAACATCCAACCTAATGGTGGACATCATCAACACCCAACAAGTGGGCCATCTTTAATCATTAGCACCTGATCAACCAACGATGCAGATGGGCGTCCATCCTCTCTGTCCAGCGGGATCTACATTCACATGTCATGCAACCATCACATCTTCTCAACTCCAATATTCCGCAGCTATCTGGAACGTGCAACCCCCTCAAAGCCCAGCCGTTGATCACACCTCATAGATCTGCCCCTTTCATCAGCATGAGAAACCTCAACACAAAGTTCCCTCATCCAGAACCTTATCACAGACTCTGATCTGCCAAAACTGATAAAGGACTTGGATTTCTCATAAGACTTCTCGGTGTATCCCACCTAACGTCCATAGCAAATTCGCACTCCTGCATCTGTTACAGAGTATCCGTCATAGCGAAACTCGCTCCTCACCAGCGGCAATGTCGCACACATCTCTCGCTGGCAGTCCGTGCAGAACCCCACCAATTCAGTCATTCTTAAGCTTACCTAGATCTCACGGACCAACTTCACCATCCAACCGTCCATCAGAGCCAGCAAGCTACAATGTCTCCAGCAAATAAAAACCCAGCTGTTGTAGCACATGAAGCTCCAAATCCCAGCAACGTGAAGCTCTTGTAGTTGTTAGAACTTAGAAAAAGAGAGATCAAAACTGCTCATCAGTAGTCCTTCTTTTTTTGTGTTTCTTTTTATTCTGGGGGAATTCTGAGTATAGAGACATTCATAGACAATCATAAGCAATCACAAAGTGTACACAAGAGAGAGATATCGCAAGGCGAATTTTATTCCAGAGATTCTGAGATCTTTTACATTCCAAGCTGTGGTACTGGTCACGAGCCTTTAATTACATCAATGGTTGATCACCCTTGATTGGAAGGCAAAAGACTAATCCGCTGGGGATTATCGTCTTTAGTTCATGGTCGTGTAGACTTTTGTTTTCTTGTTATGGACTGAGCCACATTTATTAGACACGTCGGATGTCTATGTCCCATTTTCTTTCGGATTGTCCGGGTTGAGAGACTGCAGGATTCGAGCGGTGCAACTCTGGGCCCTCGCCTGTTACTATGAAAAGGTGACTGCTGGAATACACGATCCTCGAATGTCGGTCGGCATAACCCAAGGCCCGCGCCCGTACTTTTATGACGGGTGACCTTAGGAGAGCACTCCGCAACGTTCTCAAACGAGGTTTTTTAATCGAGTGGTGCAACTCTGGGCCCGTGCCTGTTACTGTGAACAGGTGACCACTAAAATACACTAACATCAAAATGTTGGTCGGCATAACCTAAAGCCCGCGCCTGTTACTGTGAACAGGTGACCTTAGGAAAGCAATTCGCAACTGCCTCATTAGCTCAACTGACGGAACCGTTGTCGATGGGTAGGGCATCGATTGTCTTTTTCATAGTGGCAGTCCATAGTAGGATGTTTCAAGCTTAGTTTGAACTCTTTGTTTGTGGTTTCTCGTGGTAACCATAAACCCTTAGGTTTAGCCTCGGACCTTTATCAAGGATGAATAGAGCTTTGTACAGCAAAATAAATGTATTTCTTCTGGAATCGGGCGACTCGTCTTCGAGAACACTCTTTCTTCTGAGTATTTTCAATGATCTGTTTGGGATTAAGTAGGCTTTACCGAGCCAAGATCTTTTGAGGATCCAAATTCAATAGGCTGGATCAGCTATTTCCGATGCCTGCAAATGGCTAAGTATCGGGTCCGATGGACTCCTGTTCATGCCAATTTCTTATGAATGATGGGGATCGGTGCCCCATAAATGCTTAACTCAGCTGTTGGATAGCCTGAGTACTTCAGTTCTGCCTCGACGTCTTTGAGATCGCGATTGATTTCATTTGGCATTAGTCAATTTTCAAGCGAACAGGGCACTTCCTAGGGCTGAAAATGACTAATTAGTGGACCTGTTTGCGGTATGATTAGAGAAATTGGTGAGTATTATTGATAATCATCTTTGAACAGGGGTGGATTACGTCCACGAGGATCGTGGTGCGATCACGTTTCGATTTGCTTAGCAGAAGTCAATTTCTGAGCCAACAGGGCACTTCCCGGGGCTGAAAATGACTAAGTAGTGGACCTGTTTGCAGTCTAATCAGAGAAATCGGTGAATATTACCAATGACCGTCTTGGAACAGGGGTGGATTATGTCCACGAAGATCGCAGTGCGATCGCGTTTCGATTTGCTTAGCAGAAGTCAATTTCCGGGCCAACAGGGCACTTCCCAAGGCTTGAAATGACTAAGTAGTGGGCCTGCCGACCGCTTGATTAGGGTATTCGAGGGTCCTGAGATCGGATAACCTCATCACAGTGCATGATTATGGTGTATCATGTCATGTAGAAGAAAAGTTTCCCTCTTGGGCTCGGTCCAATTCCGCTAGATTCTTCTCGTTTTTTGCCGTTTTCGGCTCTTTCGGAAGGATTTTCAGAGCTGCCAAATTGGCTAAGTGTTGGTCATTGTAGACCAAAACACTGATTTGGGCCACTTATCATTGACCGTTGGAGAATCTGATCCGGTGGATGGATATATCTCGTCGAGACGCATCTAGGAGAGGCGGTTTCATCAAAATCCGATTCCGGACGAAGGCGGGCCGGGCGACGGAAGGCCCACCCCTCCCATCAGCGTCCAAGCGCATGGAGGGGATGGTGCAGGCGCATGTCATCATTTTGGACAAGGTGCCAGGCGCATGTGCCTGATGGTGGGCGCATGTGGCCGTTTTCCGGGCGCATGTGCCCATTTCTCATGAAAATAGATAAAGGAGAAGTGATCCGGGCGCATGAAGGAGAGTGGGCGCATGTGCTTCCCAGACTTAAAGAAAATTCATGATTTTCCGGCCAGAAAAGCCGGCGCATGTGGCAGAAAACAGTGTCAAGCGCATGTGACATGAAACAGTGTCAAGCGCATGTGCCCAACACTTAGAAATTTTCAGGATTTCTCCCTGAACTTGGGTGTCACGCCCCAAACCCGGGGACCGCGCTCACTAAATTCCCGATCACCGACCTTGGTGCCAACAGCCTCCGTAGTACCCCATTCTTGGCTCCTAGCTCTCATGTGCCAGGTTCCAATCCTGGGATCCTACCAGGAAGATTTTCAGGGTAAATTTTTTTTTGTACAGGAGCATAATCAAAACCATAAAACATCATCAAATATCCACTAATAAGTTTTGTTGAGTACAGTGCTGGAAAGGGAAATGCAACATGAAGCAGAAGTCCAAAATATCAGGTACATGAACCGCACTCAACGCTGCTGATATGCCCTAGTACCTGCAGTGTAAACAAACGCGCATGAGCTTCCTACGAAGCTCAGTAGAGTGCGTGTGTGCGCGTGTGATGCATATGACAAGTATACAGATATCAGAGTAAGCGAAAGTAGTAGAGAGCTAAGTTACCAAGTTCATGAATGCTATCAGCCATCCCAAGGCTATGCGATGCAAGGGCCTACATGGCTGAGTGTTACATGCTAGAGATGCAATACAAACACGTCAATCCTCAACTGATCCACATATCAAAATAGTTCTCATCTGGGACATCACCGGGGTCTAGTATACTCTAGTACTGGCCGCCGCACATCGCGCGCATAACCAAGCGAGTAGAAAAGACCTCACTATCCGCTTCGTCAGTGGTATGCCAATGCCCACCCGGCTCGCCGATAGCGGACCCATTCCATGAGCTGGTCAGACTCGACCTAGCTTACAGCCCACTGCACCCGGGCGGATAAGGTCACGCCCCTTTCCAACCGACCTCGACACAGTGGGAGATGCGGCCTACTGGTATTTGGCACACGGGCGCTCATGTTATCCACTCGGTCTCGACGCTGGAGCATCCTACTGGTACCACAGGGTTTAGGGACTTTCACCTAAGGACATCCATAGCGCCCACGTACTAGAACAAGTTTTCAGTGTCCAATACTGCCAACCATGATGTGACTATGGTGGCCACCACCCCGATGCTGCTAGGGTGTGAAAGCGATCGTAACATACATAATGCGAAATGCATGAGTCATACAATCCAAATCATGCACCAAACTTATGCATACTGCGCAATCATGTGAGGCGACCCTGTCTCACACGGGTCCCCTAAGTATAACAAGCCAACTAGCATATGCTATGGTTAATCATGATCCATAACAGGCATACAAATGATGCGTATGGGCATATGAATGAGCATGATATTCATTATACAAGCATGTTATCAGTGTGACATATCAAGCTAATCATACTAGCATGTTACCAAACATATCATGTAACATTGGCCTTAAAAGGCCCAATATATACGGAGAGTGGGACCTGGACGGTGGGTCCCATTGGAAATGTAAAGGTCTTCGTGGCGTGGCCCACTTGAGACCACATCGGCCCCATACTTGGGCCTGCACATACAAGATAGGCCGTCAAAATATGTGTACGGCATGGATAAATCATATATATCAAAGAAGGAACCATGGTGGGCATCAATGACCACTATTCCCTACGGGTGTGGTCCATCTAACATCTGAATTTGCCTCATTGTTGGGGCCGTATCTAAAATAATATCGAAAAATAGATAGGCAGCATGAATTAAACAGATACATCATGGTGGAGCTAATAGATACATCACGTTGGGACCCATAGGGTGGGCCACCTGCTGGGCAGCGTGGTACCCATCTGGTCCCAATAAGTTTTGAATCAAGCAGATATTTGTGTTTTCTCCTTCATCCATATCCATGTGATCTTATGAACAAATTGGATGGCAAATAAACATCACTGTAGGGCCTGGAAAGCTTTCAACGTTGGAAATCATCATCCCTACTGTGGCATGGTCCACTTGACATTAGGATATGCTTAAATTTTGGGCCCAGCCACTTATGAATAGGTTGGGTGACAAATAAACATCATTGTAGGACTGGGAAGGTTTCAATGGTGGAGATCATTATTTCCACTGTTGTTCCGTGGCATGGCCCACTTGCCATTTGGATATGCTTAAATTTTGGGCTCAGCCACTAAGATGAGCTAGAAAAACATATGGAGGGAATAGATAAGGCACATACATTCTAGGTGGGCCCAACGAGTGGGGCCCATGGTGATGCCCACAAGGCTGCTGGGCAGCAGCGTCCCCTGGACGCTGTCTGTCCAGCGGTCTTTTTTTTTTAATTTTTTTTTGTTTTGGTTATGAACTCATCAAGTGGGGCCCACAGAAGTTTTCGATTAAGCTGATATTTTTGTTCTCCCTTCTCCCTTACATGTGTGAACTTATGAACAGGTTGGATCTCAAATAAACATCATGGTGGGCCATAAGAAGGGTTTCAATGGTAGGTTCACTGTCCCTACTGTTTTCTGTGGTGGGGCCCCCTTGAGACTTGGATCTGACTCAATCTTGGGGTTATGCCCTAAAATGATCTCCCCAAATGGATGGACTGTGTGGATACAGCACATGCATCATGGTGGGACCCACGAGTGGGCCACCAGCTGGCACGAGCCAGCGTCCTGGACGCTGGTACTACCAGTGTCAGAGACGCTGCTTCTTCTTATTTTCTTTCCCCTTTTTTTGTTTTATTGTGCTTATATCAAGTGGGGCCCACATGGGGCTGATCCACTCCGTTCATCAGGTTCCCCATCTCATGGGGGACCCAATAAGCCCAATATTGGGTATATGATTTGGTCTAGAAACTTCAAAGTGGGCCGAAGAATTTCTGACAGTAAAAATCATTATTTCCACTGTTTTATGCGGTGCGGTCCACTTAAGATTTGGATAGGCTTCATATTTTGGCCCTGGCCTTAAAATGATTTGGGAAAACAGATGGACGGCGTGGATGGAACACAAACATCAAGGTGGCTCCCACAAGTGGGGACCCCATTACCGCTTCCACATGACGCTGGACGTTCCAGCATCAGAACGTCCAGACGCTGGACATTCATTACATATATATTTTTTTTGTTTTGTTTTTCTTGTTTTTGTGGTTATTTCAAGTGGGGCCCACTTAGGGACGATCCGCTCCATTCATCATGTTCCTCAGATCGTTGGGGTCCTAACAAGCCCAATATTGGGCAGGTGATGTGGTCCACAAACATCACGGTAGGCCCAAGAAGTCTCAACAGTAGGCTTCATTAGCCCCACTGTTTTCAATGGTGTGGTCCACCTGAGATCTGGATCTTCTTCATTTTTGGCATCCAGCCATAAATTAGGCTAGAGAAACAGACGGACGGTGTGGATCAACTCATACATCAAGGTGGGTCCCACGTGTGGGGCTTGCCCTGCTGGGCAGCAGCGTCCTCTGGACGCTGTCTGTCCAGCGGGTAACTTCCTTTCTTTTATATATATATATATATATATATATATATATATATATATATATATATATATATATTATTACTATTATTATTATTATTAACCTATGGGGCCCATTCATGGATGATCCACTCCATCCATCAGGTTGTCCACCACCAGATGGGCCCAAAAGAAAAGGAAATGAAAGGAAATAAGAAAATGGGGGATTTATGTCCCCCTTGCACTAACCTCGAAGGATGGACGGTTGGATTGGATCAGGTTGACGATCGAACGATCCGGACGGTCCGGATGATGGTTGGGGCCTTCCAAGCTTGGATCTCCACCCTCAATCTCTCTAATCTCTCTCTACTCTCAAATCTTTCTCTTTCTCTCTCCTCTCAAATATCTTTCTCTCTTTCTCTCTCCTTTCTCTAACAATATGGAAATGAGAACCCTCCTCTCTCCCTACGTATGCGCTTGTATGGGGGGGAGAGAGAGAGAAGGAATCATGGGGGGTGATGATGGCTAGCATGAGAGAGGGGTATGGGGGTATGGGTAGAGTTGACTTTGGGAGGTGAGAGAGGGATGAGGGGTATGGGGTGTGTAGAGTAGGGGTAATGAGAGGGGTATGGGTGAGGTGATGGTGATGGATTTGATTGATTTGACATGATCTTGGAATTTGTACAAGTGGGGCTCATGCCACACGCGCATTGTGCGGCCCATCTTGGATTACGCAATCGATCATAACTTTCACACCAGTTATCGCAATGGGGCGTGCCGCGCGGTGTTGGAATTGCAGCGCCTACGCGGTCGCAGGGGTATAGGTCTTGGGTCGATGCGGTACTAAAATAGGGTCGCGATCAAGGCTCGCTAATCTGGTCCATCCAGGACGTATCGGCACCGAAAATTAAGCGTACGGAGGGTAAATAAGGGTACGGGTCTTACATTGGGATTTCGATGAGGAAATCCCTTTCCGGCGAGGGTTTCTGGCGAGGGAATCCACTCCAGCCAAGGCATCCGGCAAGGAGAAACAGAGCAAGCACATGTGGTGCTTACATCGCTCTGAGGTCGGCGGGGGATGATCTCGTGCTGATGAGTGAAGTGACTTCACTATTTATTGGGGGGTAATCGGGTCCGGGTCTGGCCTGGTGGGTTTTCCCAGAACATGTGGTAAAAAATAGTGTCAAGTGCATGTGGCAGAAAATAGTGTCAAGCGCATGTGGCAGAAAACAGCCAGCGCATGTGGTTTTCCGACGCATTTCCCGGCGCTTTTCGAAAAAGTGTTTAATTCACTCCCTTTCACTAATAAGGTGCAAGCGCATGTGGTTGGAGGCCAGGCGCATGTCCTTTTCCAGCGCTTTCCCACTACTTAGCTAGATTTTCAGGATTCCAGCACTTAGAAAATTTCTGGATTTCAGCTCTGACGGGGGACCTCCAAAGGACAGCTACCTTTTCTAGACATGCACTAACTGTCGCCAAGCCACTTTTAGGCTATGATTGGCCTCCTGAATGAATGAGATGGGGTGTGGAAGTCCAGATGTTGCCAATTTTGGTACTTCCTAATTTGGAGCCTCCGGGTCGGCTTGTCGTATAGGAACATTGTTCCGGGGAGCGTGCGCATGGAAATACGCATCGTAATGACTTTAAACTTGCTATTTAAGGGTTTTGGGGTGCTTTGGATGATTTGGCAGTGAAGCGCATGTGCAGTTCCGCTCTAAAATGGTAGTTGTAGGCTTACAGACCCTTTTTGGTCGATTCTGGGCAGAGACAAAATGCATTTCGAGGTGCGCAGGTAAAAATATGCACCGGATGACTTTGAAACTTACAGGTTAGGGGTTTTAGGACATTTTGGATCATTTTGGCAGTGAAGCGCATGTCCAGTTCTGCTCTGAAATGGTAGCCGTAGGCTTACGGACCCTTTTGGTCAGCTCCAAGCAGGGACGAAACGCATTTCGAGGTGTGCAGGTAAAAATATGCACCGGATGACTTTGAAACTTGTAGGTTATGGGTTTTAGGATATTTCAGATCATTTGGCGGTGAAGCGCATGTCCAGTTCTGCTCTGAAATGCTGTTTATGGATTTTGGTCGCTACCAAGCGATCAGGGTTATGCTGGCGTTTTCATGGCTTTCCTGGCCTCAAAACTTATCCAAATCATTGTCAATAGACCATGGGATGTTGTTTTACAATGGGTGCAAATTTGAGCCCCAACAGTAGTCTACATCCAATCGTCTAACTCCATGCTAAGGACACCCTCAACCAACAATGGAGCTTGCATCATCCAACATCCAGTATGGATAATCCATCCTCTTCAACTATCCACTCCAGCAGTGTTCGCTTCCCCAAGTGTAGGGTTGCGATGTAGTAATAAACTCAATAAGACCGAGGTCGATCCACAGGGACTTATGTAGGAATTCACAAACAAATCTAATAGTTTCTATTGAGAAGCTAACAACTAGATTTGTAGTAGATTGATGTAAGTAGCAATGTTGAACTAAACTGAAGTAATCAATTAATAAAAGGCACTAGGGGTTCAAGGATCCACTTGTAGCAATCCTTGATGCTCAATCCGCTGTGGTTTTTCACTTTCTTAACTAGAATTGAAATTAAGATCTATCTAGTTGGATGATAGAGCTGTTAAAACCAATAATCTGCCATATGTAAGATCAATGTACATGATTCACTCAATGCAGGCTAGGACGAGCATGCTCAATTGCATAGGTCAGTCCCAATTCAAATAGGCTAAGTTCACAATCATAACCATCATTAAGTCCCGTCACAAGACAAAGCTAGATCATGATTTGAACTTGATTTAAATCACATACACAGTCCCATACATACTACAAAAATCCAAAAAAGTAGAACTTTGGTAGGAAGTTCTCACATGAAGATCATAGTACTAGAGCATACTCCAATTCCTCGGATCATACAGGTCTAGACTAGCACACAACCATTAAGAACCCAAGTAATTCTCCCAAACATCCATGAGTCATCATAAGACTAAGAAAAACTACTTAGAACTTGTATTAACTTTCAAACCATTGTTCTTAAACATGAAATCCAACTTGAAAACCAACTTAAACGAATTGAAACATCTTAGATTCACTACAAGCTTCACCTCTTAGCCCTAGCTAAGAGGTTTAGGCGCTCATGATCCAAGGAAACATGAAACAATTAAGGAAAAACATAAAAACAGTAAACAAACTAGGAGGAGTTGTGGAACTCCGAAATCCACTTCCGCCGCCTCCTACCTTGCTCAAACCCTTCTAAGATCCCCTAGGAACGATCCCTAGGTGTCCTTTTATAGTGGGGAGGCTCCACAGCATCAGAATCTTCCAGAAATTGCGTAAGAGTATGCAGTGCGCAGAGAATTTTGGGACTTGTAGAACACGCCTCATTACGCAGACGACCGGTCGCATGACCGGTCTAAGCTACTAGACGACCGGTCGCACGACCGGTCTCAAAAACGCCCAAATCGTCCAGAGAGTTCTGGGGATTTTCAACCCAGAAAAAATTAATTCAAGGACTGTTCGCACGACTGGTCGCAGAAGTGGACGACCGGTCGCACAACCGGTCTTAGACAGTCCAGTGAGTTGTGGCCTCTGGGCCCCTCTATTTAGTGATTGGACCGGTCGTGCAACCGGTCCTGGACTTGGACGACCGGTCGGACAACCGGTCTTGGGTGTCTTTTCTTCCTTCTTTTCTTCTTTTCTTTGCTTCTTTCTTCTACCCTTTCACACTTGTTCCTTTGATCTTCTTTGCTTCTAAATGACATCTTTAAGTCTTCAATTGATGCTTCCTCTCTCTCATCCCTACAATCACAAATCCATGCATTAGATTAGTCTATAACTCATGAAAACCTTGCATAATGAGTAATGAATTGGGGTTAGAATATGCACAATTAAGAGCTCAACACACCCCCCAACCAGCATTTTGCTAGTCCCAAGCAAAACATGCGTGAAACCAATTTCATTCTCCAAACCCAACTCTCCCTTAGAAACCATTCTTCTATACATCCCAAGCTACACAAGTGTAAGAGTTAGAGAAATTAGGTGATAGAGGTTGAAACCGTAAACTCTCAAAACATAATAAATATCCGTATGCAATTCCCGCTGATTGTTTGACAAATAGAAGAACTTGAACAAATTCGACCTAGTGTGCATTGTGAAGGTTCATCTCATGAGTTTCCAGGATTATCTTCTTCACAGATCAACTAGACTATAGATCTTATGATATATAGAGCAACAACAAGCCAATGACAGGAATTTTCCTTACTGTCCTTCCGACGACTTTCACACTACGTCCCATTTCCGACTTTGGTTACGGGTTGACCATCCCCCGGTTGGTACTAGGTAGCCCTAATCGGAATTTTACACCATTTTTCCATCATTCCCAATTTCATCCTTCCTTTTCCTTTTTCTTTTAAATTAGATAGGATTTTTAGAAATCCATATCTTTCGTTATTTTCCCATGGACAAGGATGGACAAAGTACCCCGGCTTGGTTTCTCAACACTTTAAATCAAAGTCTAGTTAATCCACAAATCACATAATCATTTCAACTCATGAAAATTGTGTAATGTGAACTAGGTGTAAAGGTGTTCAAATTTTCTATCAATCACATAACTAGGAGAATTCACATATAAAACTATTATGCTATGAGAAGCTCAAGACTTGCAACCTCATACACTTCATTTCTCCTCCTCTTATGCTCATATCATCTTGAATGCATAAAAACAAAGTTTTCCAAAGGAGTTTTGTATTTTAGAAAAATTGAAAAATCTCTGCATAATTGCTCGAAATGTTATAAAACACTGGATTCATCCAAGTGATCCTACACCCCCCAACCAAATCTTGCATTGTCCTTAATGTAAAAGATGTGCACTGAGCAAAACATGAGAGCAATTTGAAAATCAAAGGGAGTGAGGAATGATAGTACCTGAGAGAGTAAAAAGTGAAATTCTTCCTCCTTCTAACAGACCTATGAAAAATAAAAAAAAAGCAACCAAAACCTAATCCTAACTACTCTATACCTCCATCAGACTAGGAGATCAATCATCCTGATACATAGGATCAAGCAGAGGTATGGACATACCTTCTGAAGGAAACTTCTCAAAGAACGGCTTTAATCGCTGACCATTTGCCTTAAAAATGTTGCCGTTCCTTAGATTTAACAACTCAACGGTCCCATATGGGTAGACAATTTGCACAATGTAGGGACCGGTCCATCGAGATCTCAATTTTCCCAGAAATAAATGGAGGCGAGAATTATACAAAAGGACTTTTTGATTGATTGTGAATGTCTTACGAAGAATGTTCTTATCAAGGAATATCTTCGTCTTGTCATTGTAAATTCTCGCATTCTCATAAGCTTCGTTTCGGAGTTCCGCAAGTTCATTCAATTGTAGTTTGCGCAACGAGCTCGCCTTGTCAGAATTAAAATCCATCTTCTTAATTGCCCAATATGCCCTATGTTCCAACTCCACAGGCAAGTGATAAGCCTTCCCATAGACAAGTCTATAGGGAGACATTCCAATAGGGGTCTTAAAAGTAGTACGATAGGCCCAAAGCGCATTGGTAAGTCGAAGCGACCAATCCTTGTGATCGGGGTGCACCGTTTTCTCTAAAATGTGTTTAATCTCCCTATTGGATATCTCAGCTTGTCCACTAGTTTGCGGGTGATAGGGAGTGCTCACTTTGTGTGTGACGCCATATTTCTTCATTAAGTTTTAAATGGGCGATTACAAAAGTGAGACCCTCCATCACTAATGATGACTCGAGGTGTTCCAAACCGGGAAAGAATATTCTCTTTTAAGAAGCGAATGACCGTTTTATGGTCATTATTCTGGTAAGGGATGGCCTCGACCCATTTGGATACATAGTCAATGGCAAGCAAGATGTATGCGTTTGTTTCTAAAAGAAGATGGGAATGGACCCATGAAATCGATGCCCCAACAATAAAAAATTTCGATTATTAAGATGAGATTGAGTGGCATCATATTTCTACAGGAGATTCCTCCCAATTTCTGACAAGGTTCACATGTTTTGCAAAACTCATGTGTGTCTTTGAACATAGTGGGCCAATAAAACCCACATTGCAGAATTTTTGCTGTGGTTTTTTTAGCCGAAAAGTGGCCACCACATGCCTGAGAATGACAGAAGGAGATGATACTTTGTTGTTCATCATCTGGCACACATCTCCTTATGATTTGATCGGGACAATACTTGAATAAGTATGGGTCGTCCCATAGGAATTTTCGCACCTCAGTGAAGAATTTATCCTTATCTTGCTTTTTCCAATGTGTAGGAATTGTACCTATAGCAAGATAGTTAGTAATGTCCGCATACCATGGTAATTGGGAAAGAACAAAAAGTTTTTCATCAGGGAACATGTCATTGATCGCGGTTGTTTCAGGGGAATCGGTGAGGACAAGTCGAGAGAGATGGTTAGCCACTACATTTTCTACTCCTTTCTTATCACGTATCTCTATGTTAAATTCCTGGAGTAGAAGGATCCATCTTAACAACCGTGGTTTAGCATCCTTCTTAGAGAGAAGGTACTTAAACGCGGCATGGTCAGTGAATATGATGATCTTGGATCCAATCAAGTAGGACCTAAACTTGTCCAAGGCAAAAACTACGGCTAAAAGTTCTTTTTCTGTAGTAGTGTAGTTTGTTTGGGCTGAGTTTAAGGTTCTACTTGCATAGTAGATAACACATGGCTTCTTCTCTTTTCTTTGGCCTAGCACGGCCCCAATAGCATAGTCGCTTGCATCGCACATAATTTCAAAAGGAATGCTCCAATCAGGTGGTTGCATTATGGGAGCACATGTCAACATACCTTTAAGTGTGGTAAAGGCCTTTTGACATTCTTCATTCCACTCGATTGAGTTTTCCTTTTGAAGTAGGTTACATAAAGGACGAGAGAGTGAACTGAAGTCCTTTATAAACCTTCTATAAAATCTTGCATGTCCCAAAAAGGACCGCACATCTCGTACGCTCTTGGGTGGTGGAAGGTTAGAGATAAGATCGATTTTCGCTTTGTCCACCTCGATTCCATTTTGTGAAACGATGTGACCAAGTACAATTCCCTTTTGAACCATAAAGTGACACTTTTCCCAATTCAGCACAAGGTTCTTCTCTTCACATCTTTTCAACATAGATTTCAAGTGCACAAGGCACTCATCAAAGCTACAACCAAATACTGAAAAGTCATCCATGAAGACTTCGAGAATTGTCCCCACCATATCAGAAAAGATACTCATCATACATCGCTGAAAAGTGGCAGGGGCATTGCGTAGCCCAAACGGCATTCATCGATAGGTGAAAGTGCCGAATGGACATGTGAATGTAGTCTTTTCTTGGTCTTCAAGGGCGATCTCTATTTGGTTATACCCTAAATAGCCATCAAGGAAGCAAAAATGGAAATGACCCGCCAACCTTTCTAAAATTTGATCAACAAAAGGTAGGGGGAAGTGGTCTTTCCTCGTGATAGTGTTTAGCTTCCTGTAGTCAATGCACATTCTCCAATCGGTAGTGACTCTGGTTCGCACTAGTTCATTATTGGCATTGGTTACGATGGTTATTCTGAATTTCTTAGGCACCACTTGAGTTGGACTCACCCATTGACTATCGGATATTGGGTAAATAATACCCACATCCAATAGTTTCACCACTTCGGCCTTAACCACATCCTTCATGTTTGGATTGAGTCGTCTTTGTGGTTGCCTAGATGTCTTCGCATTCTCCTCAAGGTGTATACGATGAGTACAGATCAGTGGGTCTATGCCTTTGAGATCCGCTATCGACCACCCAATGACACTCTTGTGCTCTAATAGAGTGGCCATTAGCCTCCTCTCTTGTTCCTTATCCAAGTGGGAAGAAATCACCACCGGATATATCTCATCTCGACCTAAATAGACATATTTCAGTTCGCTTGGTAATGGTTTTAGGTCGAATGTTGGTGCCTTGATATTGGATGGGAGGGCTTTGTTCTCGTTTACAGGGAAAGGCTCAAATAGGGCCCTCCATCTTTTGTTATCAAGCACCGGCATAGCATCTAAAATGGCATCCATCTCTTGTATTGTGTTATCATTTATCTCATGAGAGTGGGCCACACCTGCCTCCAAAGGGTCGGAATATAATGTTGAGGGGAAAGTTTCTTTCACGAATGATTCAATCAAGTTTATCTCGTGGATCTCCTCATCAACCTCCCATGGTTGTTTGCATAAATCAAATATGTTAAGCTCAAGAGTCATATTTCCAAAGGACATTTGTACAAGCCCGTTTCTACAATTGATAATTGCATTTGGAGTGGCTAGGGCGGCCAAGTATAACAGGAATTTGAGCACCGGTACCTATCACGGGATGTGTATCCAAGACAATAAAGTCTACTGGGTAGTAGAATTTATCAACTTGGACTAAAACATCCTCAATCACTCCTCTCGGTATATGAATGGATCTATCAGCAAGTTGGAGTCTGGTTTTGGGGGGTTTCAATTCACCTAACCCCAGTTGTTCGTAAACCGAGTATGGAATGAGGTTCACACTTGCCCCCAAATCAAGTAAGGCTTGTTTAATTCGATAGTCTCCTATGATGCATGAGATAGTTGGACTACCTGGATCCTTGTATTTTTGGGGCACCTCTTGTTTGATGATAGCACTCAAATTCTTAGTCAAAAGTACTTTGTTATGAACATTGTGTTTCCTTTTGACCGTACATAATTCCTTTAGAAATTTGGCATATGATGGTATTTGTTTTATGGCATCCAATGACGGGATGTTGATCTTCACCTGCTTGAAAACCTCTAATATTTCCAGATTTTTGTCTAAAGGTTTGGGTGAAATCAACCTTTGGGGAAACGGAGCAACCGGCTTGTATTGCCTTTCCGGTTCTTTCTCTTGTGGAGTGTTGTTCAAGCTATCATCCTCTTTGGAATTTTCTGAATCCTTAGGCTTTAGGGCCTTCACCGGATTAGATTTGTCAATTATTTTACCACTTCTTAACGTGGTGATAGCTTGAACGTGCTCCGTATGTTGGGAGGATGAGCCTGCATCTTGTATCTCATATTGGGTTCTTGGGTTAGGAAGAGGTTGGGCAGGAAGTGTGCCTTTCTCCCTAACACTGAGATGAGATTCAACTCTAGCCATTCAGGTTTTCAATTCATTGATGGCTTGAGTTGAATTTTGATTGAATTTCAATTGCTCTTGCATGAACCCATCTATTTTCAGAGAATTTGTCTTGTTATACTCAGCTTGAACCGATACAAATGCACCCAACATCTCCTCTAGCGTAACTTTTGGAGTAATGACTAGAGATGGACCTAGTATAGGTTGAGCTTGAGGGATATTGGTTGCATTCGCAGTGGGTCCATTCCTCCAACTGAAGTTGGGATGGTTCTTCCAATTAGCATTAAACGTGTTTGAGTTTGGAGCACCAAATTGTCGTTGATAACTGTTTATGGCATTTGATTGTTCTTGTAAGATGTCCTGAACTGCTGAAATTGTGGGACAATCTTGTGTTGCATGTTGATTTTCGGCACAAATTCCACAAACAGTTTCAACATCATTGGAGTTCATCATCTCTCCTTTCCTTAATTCCATGGCCTCAACTTTTCTTGTGATGCTAGCCACCCGTGCACTTATGCTATCCTCTTTTGATAAGACATAAATTCCTCCTTTTTTCCTTTTGTTGGACCAGTCTTGGAATTTGCTGGTTTAGCTGTATCCCAAGACTGTGCATTCTCAGCTACTTCTTCCAAATAATCCCATGCTTCATCGGCTTCCTTGTTCATGAACTCCCCATTACACATCATCTCTACAAATTGGCACATGGGTGAAGTCAGTCCATCATAGAAAAAACTTATAACCCGCCAAATTTCATAGCCATAATGTGGGCATGCATTTAACAAGTCCGTAAACCTCTCCCAACATTGGAAGAAGGTCTCATCTTCCTTTTGGGCAAAGTTCATGATAAGGCGCCTCAACATGTTCGTTTTGTGAGTAGGGAAGAATTTTTTTATGAATTCCCTATGCATATCAGTCCATGCACCAATTGATCATGGCCTTAATGCATGAAGCCAACCTTTAGCTTTATCTTTAAGGGTAAAAGGAAATAATTTAAGTCTTACCACATCATCCATAACATTCGCAAAGTGCATGGTGGTTATTTCCCTATCAAACTCCTTAAGGTGTTGATAGGCACTTTCACTGTCTAATCCATGAAATTTCGGGAGGAGTTGGATCACTCCCGGTTTCAAATCTATATTCCCTGCATTTTGTGAAAAGATTATGCATGAGGGAGTGCTCGCTCTTGCTGGTTGCAAGTAATTACGTAATGTTCTTGGTCGGGGAACATTCTCAACCACATTCTCTCTCGTTTTGGTTTGGTTTTGGGCCAGATTAGGATTGGCCATCGGATTAGGTTGATTTACAGCCATATTTTCAGACAAAATTGGAGAATTTAGATGTCTTCTAGCACGTGGTTCTCTGTCTATTACCTCTACTATTCCCCCTTCACTTATGAGTCGATTATTGGAATCTCGAGCCCAATGTGGCATGCAAAATCCTAAAAGACTGAAACAAAAAGGAAAAAGAATCCTTCCTTCCTTTCTTTACTCATCTCTAAGACTGAAGCACAAGGTGTCTTGCAATGGCTAGGCCAGTAGCAAGGATAGAGACTTATTTCTCCTACTCAATATGGATTCAGAGAACTCCCCACCCACTCTTTGAATCTTTTGAGAAAAGTGCAGAAAAAGAAGAAAGAGGAGTATAGGTGAGAAGAGAAATCTCTGAGTACAAGGTGATCTAAGATGGCAGAGCCGACCAATAGGAATCCAGGTGGCACAAGGCCTACCTATCAGAGATCCAAAAGGAGTCTCCACCCACTCTACAAGAGATGAATATGATAGGAATGAATAGGAGAAGAAGAAGAGTAAGGTTTAGAAAGATAAAACCTGATTTGACACTTGAGATCCTTATATCTTCTTCAGCTTCCTAGAAATCCCTGAAAAAGAAAACAAATCAAACAAAACAAACTAAGCTGTACTAATCCTAAAAAAATTCTAAATAGACACTATTTTCAGAAATTTGTGAAAAACCGTCAAAGTCCCCGACAACGGCGCCAAAAACTTGTTCGCTTCCCCAAGTGTAGGGTTGCGCTATAGAAATAAACTCGGTAAGACCAAGGTCGATCCGTAGGGACTTATGTAGGAACTCACAAACAAATCTAATAGTTTCTATTGAGAAGCTAACAACCAGATTTGTAGTAGATTGATATAAGTAGCAATGTTGAACTAAACTGAAGTAATCAATTAATAAAAGGCACTAGGGGTTCAAGGATCCACTTGTAGCAATCCTTGATGCTCAATCCGCTGTGGTTTTTCACTTTCTTAACTAGAATTGAAATTAAGTTCTATCTAGTTGGATGATAGAGCTGTTAAAACCAATAATCTGCCATATGTAAGATCAATGTACATGATTCACTCAATGCAGGCTAGGACGAGCATGCACAATTGCATAGGTCAGTCCCAATTCAAATAGGCTAAGTTCACAATCATAACCATCATTAAGTCCTGTCACAAGACAAAGCTAGATCATGATTTGAACTTGATTCAAATCACATACACAGTCCCATACATACTACAAAAATCTAAAAAAGTAGAACATTGGTAGGAAGTTCCCACATGAAGATCATTGTACTAAAGCGTACTCCAATTCCTCGGATCATACAGGTCTAGACTAGCACACAACCATTAAGAACCCAAGTAATTCTCGCAAACATCCATAAGTCATCATAAGACTAAGAAAAACTACTTAGAACTTGTATTAACTTTCAAACCATTGTTCTTAAACATGAAATCCAACTTGAAAACCAACTTAAACGAATTGAAACATCTTAGATTCACTACAAGCTTCACCTCTTAGCCCTAGCTAAGAGGTTTAGCCGCTCATGATCCAAGGAAATATGAAACAACTAAGGAAAAACATAAAAACAATAAACAAACTAGGAGGAGTTGTGGAACTCCGAAATCCACTTCCGCCGCCTCCCACCTTGCTCAAACCCTTCTAAGATCCCTTAGGAACGATCCCTAGGTGTCCTTTTATAGTGGGGGGGCTCCGCAGCATCAGAATCTTCCAAAAATTGCGTAAGAGTACGCAGTGCGTAGAGAATTTCGGGACTTGTAGAACACGCCTTATTATGCAGATGACCGGTCGCACGACCGGTCTGAGCTACTAGACGACCGGTCGCACGACCGGTCTCAAAAACGCCAAAATCGTCCAGAGAGTTCTGGGGATTTTTGTTGAGCTCTTAATTGTGTATATTCTAAGCCTAATTCATCACTCATTGTGCAAGGTTTTCATGAATTAACGACTGATTTAATACATGATTCTATGATTGCAGGAATGAGAGGGATTTCATCCCATTGGAGACCAAAAAGGATACATTAGGACCCTTTGAATGAAGGCCCAAGGTGGACCAAAGACCAAAGAAAAAAGAGGGAGAAAAGAAAAGAAAGAAAAGGAGAAAAAAAGGCAATATTCAAGGGCCGATCGGTCCAGACCGGACGGCCGACCTACCAGCACCTGTTGAATTCACTGGGAAAAAGGGCCAGTTGGTCCGACCGGTCGTGACCGGTCGGCCAACAGGTCGGCGACCCTGCTGAGCTTGCTGGACTATTACTGAAGATGGTCCGATCGGTCTTGATCGGTCAGCCAGCAGGCCCTGTGCACTCTGGACTGATTCCAAGAGAGGTCCGACCGGTCGTGACCGGTCGGCCAACCCAGTCAGACCAGTCCAAACCAGTCGGCCATGTGTTTAAAACAGAAGTTTCCGTTTTTGGCGCCAGATTTCTCTGCGCACTGCGTAACCTTACGCAAATTCGAGAATATTCTGATGTTGCGGAGCCTCCCCACTATAAAAGGACACCTAGGGATCGTTCCTAGGGGATCTTAGAAGAGTTTGAGCAAGGTGGGAGGCGGCGGAAGTTGATTTCGGAGTTTCACAACTCCTTCTAGTTTGTTTTGCTGTTTTTATGCTTTTCCTAGTTGTTTCATGTCTCCTTGGATCATGAGCAGCTAAACCTCTTAGCTAGGGCTAAGAGGTGAAGCTTGTAGTGAATCTAAGATGTTTCAATTCGTTTTATGTTGGTTTTAAGATTGGATTTCATGTTTATGAACAATGGTTTGAAGTTAATACAAGTTCTAAGTAGTTTTTCTTAGTCTTATGATGACTCATGGATGTTTGGGAGAATTATTTAAGTTCTTAATTGCTTTGTGTTTGTCTAGACTTGTATGATCCGAGGAATTGGAGTACGCTCTAATACTATGATCTTCATGGGGGAACTTCCTACCAAAGTTCTACTTTTCTAGATTTCTGTTTTATGTGGACTGTGTATGTGATTTGAATCAAGTTCAAATCATGATCTAGCTTTGTCTTGTGACAGGACTTAATGATGGTTATGATTGTGAACTTAGCCTATTAGAATTGGGACTGACCTATGCAATTGAGCATGCTCGTCCTAGCTTGCATTGAGTGAATCATGTACATTGACCTTACATATGGCAGATTATTGGTTTTAACAGCTCTATATCCGACTAGATAGATCTTAATTTCGATTCTAGTTGAGAAAGTGAGAAACCACAGTGGATTGAGCATCAAGGATTGTTACAAGTGGATCCTTGAACCCCTAGTGCCTCTTATTAATTAATTACTTTAGTTTAGTTCAACATTGCTACTTACATCAATTTACTACAAATCTGGTTGTTAGATTTTCAATAGAAACTATTGGAAGTATTTTGTGAATTCCTACATAAGTCCCTGTGGATCGACCTCGGTCTTACTGAGATTATTACTACATTGCAACCCTACACTTGGGGAAGCGAACAAGTTTTTTTGGCGCCGTTGCCGGGGACTTTGACGATTTTTCACAAATTTCTGAAAATAGTATCTATTTAGGATTTTTAGGATTCTAGGACTAACTTAGTCTATTTTATTTGATTTATTTTCTTTTTCAGGGATTTCTAGGAAGCTGAAGAAGACATAAGGACTTCAAGTGCTAAATCAGGTTTTATCCTTCTAAACCTTACTCTTCTTCTTCTCTTATTCATTCTTCTCATATTCATCTCTTGTAGAGTGGGTGGAGACTCCTTTTGGATCTCTGAAAGGTTGGCCTTGTGCCACCTGGATTCCTCTTGGTCGGCTCTGCCGTCTTCGATCACCTTGTGCTCAAAGATTTCTCTTCTCACCTCTACTCTTTCTTTTTTTCTGCACTTTTCTCAAAAGATTCAAAGAGTGGGTGGGGAGTTCTCTGAACCCCTATTGACCAGGAGAAATTGGTCTCTATCCTTGCTTCTGGCTTAGCCATTGCAAGACACCTTGTGCTTCGATCTTAGAGAAGAGTAAAGAAAGGAAGGAAGAATTCTTCTTTCTCTTTGTTTCATAATTTTTTTGGTTTTTGCATGCCACATTGGGCTCGGGATTCCAATAACCGACTCATTAGTGAAGGGGGAATAGTAGAAGGAATAGACAGAGAACCACGTGCTAGGAGACATCTAACTTCTCCAATTTTGTCTGAAAATATGGCTGTAAATCAACCTAATCTGATGGCCAATTCAAATCTGGGCTAAAACCAAACCGAAACGGGAGAGAATGTGGTTGAGAATGTTCCCCGACCAAGAACATTACGTGATTACTTGCAACCTGCAAGAGTGAGCACTCCCTCATGCATAATCTTTCCACAAAATGCAGGGAATGTAGATTTGAAACCGGGAATGATCCAACTCCTCCCAAAATTCCATGGATTAGACAGTGAAAGCGCCTATCAACACCTTAAGGAGTTTGATAAGGTGATAACCACCATGCCCTTTGTGAATGTTACAGATGATGTGGTAAGACTTAAACTATTTCCTTTTACCCTTAAAGATAAAGCTAAAGGTTGGCTTCATGCATTAAGGCCAAGATCAATTGGTGCATGGACTGATATGCATAGGGAATTCATAAAAAAATTCTTCCCTACTCACAAAACGAACATGGTGAGGCGCCTTATCATGAACTTTGCTCAAAAGGAAGATGAGACCCTTCTTCCAATGTTGGGAGAGGTTTAAGGACTTGTTAAATGCATGCCCACATCATGGCTATGAAATTTGGTGGGTTATAAGCTTTTTCTATGATGAACTGACTTCACCCATGCGCCAATTTGTAAAGATGATGTGTAATGGGGAATTCATGAGCAAGGAAGCAGATGAAGCATGGGACTATTTGGAGGAAGTGGCTGAGAATGCACAGTCTTGGGATACATCTAAACCATCAAATTCCAAGACTAACCAACAAAGGGAAAAAGGAGGAGTGTATGTCTTATCAGAAGAGGATAGCATAAGTGCACGGGTGGCTAGCCTCACAAGAAAAGTTGAGGCCATAGAATTAAGAAAAGGAGAGACGATTAACTCCAATGACGTTCAAACTGTTTGTGGAATTTGTACTGGAAATCAACATGCAACACAAGATTGTCCCACAATTTCAACAGTTCAGGACATCTTAAAAGAACAATCAAATTCCATAAACAGTTATCAACGGTAATTTGGTGCTCCAAACTCAACCACGTTTAATGCTAATTGGAAGAACCATCCCAACTTCAGTTGGAGGAATGGACCCTCTGCGAATGCAACCAATATCCCTCAAGCTCAACCTATACTAGGTCCATCTCTAGTCATTACTCCAAAAGTTACGCTAGAGGAGATGTTGGGTGCATTTGTATCGGTTCAAGATGAGTATAACAAGACTAATTCTCTGAAAATAGATGGGTTCATGCAAGAGCAATTGAAATTCAATCAAAATTCAACTCAAGCCATCAATGAATTGAAGACTTCAATAGCTAGAGTTGAATCTCATCTCAGTGTTAGGGAGAAAGGCACACTTCCTGCCTAACCTCTCCCTAACCCAAGAACCCAATTTGAGATACAAGATGCAAATTCAGCCTCCCAACATACGGAGAATGTTCAAGCTATCGCCACCTTGCGAAGTGGGAAAGTAATTGACAAATCTAATCTGGTGAAGGCCCCAAAGCCTAAGGATCCAGAAAATTCCGAAGGGGATGATAGCTTAAACAACACTCCACAAGAGAAAGATCCGGAAAGGCAATAGAAGCCGGTTGCCCCGTTTCCCCAAAGGTTGATTTCACCTAAACCTTTAGACAAAAATCTGGAAATTTTAGAGGTTTTCAAGCAGGTGAAGATCAACATCCCGTTGTTGGATGCCATAAAACAAATACCATCCTATGCCAAATTTCTAAAGGAATTGTGTATGGTCAAAAGGAAACACAATGTTCACAACAAAGTACTTTTGACTGAAAATTTGAGCGCTATCATCAAACAAGAGGTGCCCCAAAAATACAAGGATCCGGGTAATCCAACCATCTCTTGCATCATAGGAGACTACTGGATTAAACAAGCCTTACTCGACTTGGGGGCAAGTGTGAACCTCATTCCATACTCGGTTTACGAACAACTTGGATTAGGTGAATTGAAACCCACCAAAACACACTCCAACTTGCTGATAGATCCATTCGTATACCGAGAGGAATGATTGAGGATGTTCTGGTCCAAGTTGATAAATTCTACTACCCAGTAGACTTTATTGTCTTGGATACACATCCCGTTATAAGTACCGGTGCTTAAATTCCTGTTATACTTGGCCACCCTTTTTTAGCCACTTCCAATGCAATTATCAATTGTAGAAACGGGCTAGTACAAATGTCCTTTAGAAAATATGACACTTGAGCTGAATATATTTGATTTATGCAAGCAACCACGGGAGGTTGATGATGAGATTCACGAGATAAATATGATTGAATCAATCATGGAAGATACATTCCCCTTGTCATTATATTCCGATCATTTGGATGCATGTGTGGCCCACTCTCATGAGATAAATGATGACACAATACGAGAGATGGGTGCCATTTTAGATGTGATGCCTGTGCTTGATAACAAAAGATGGAGGGCCCTATTTGAGCCTTTGCCCGTAAACGAGAACAAAGCCCTCCCATCCAATATCAAGGCACCAACACTCGACCTAAGACCATTACCAAGTGAGCTGAAATATGTCTATTTAGGTCGAGATGAGACATATCCGGTGGTGATTTCTTCCCACTTGGATGAGGAATAAGAGAGTAGGCTAATGGCCACTCTATTAGAGCACAAGAGTGCCATTGGGTGGTCGATTGCGGATCTCAAAGGCATAGACCCACTGATTTGTACTCATCGCATACACCTTGAGGAGAATGCAAAGACATCGAGGCAACCACAAAGACGACTCAATCCAAACATGAAGGTTGTGGTTAAGGCCAAAGTGGTGAAACTATTGGATGTGGGTATTATTTACCCAATATCCAATAGTCAATGGGTGAGCCCAACTCAAGTGGTGCCTAAGAAATCCGGAAGAACCATCGTAGCCAATGCTAATAATGAACTCATGCCAACCAGAGTCACTACCAGTTGGAGAATGTGCATTGACTACCGGAAGCTAAACACTGTCACGAGGAAAGACCACTTCCCCCTACCATTTGTTGATCAAATTTTAGAAAGGTTGGCGGGTCATTCCCATTTTTTCTTCCTTGATGGCTATTCAGGGTACAACCAAATAGAGATCGCCCATGAAGACCAAGAAAGGACTACATTCACATGTCCATTCGGCACTTTCGCCTATCGACGGATGCCGTTTGGACTATGTAATGCCCCTGCCACCTTTCAGCGTTGTATGATGAGTATCTTTTCTGATATGGTGTGGACAATTCTCGAAGTCTTCATGGATGATTTTTCAGTATTTGGTTGTAGCTTTGATGAGTGCCTTGAGCACTTAAAATCTGTACTGAAAAGATGTGAAGAGAAGAACCTTGTGTTGAATTGGGAGAAGTGTCACTTTATGGTTTAAAAGGGAATTGTACTTGGTCATATCGTCTCACAAAATGGAATCGAGGTGGACAAAGCGAAAATCGATCTTATCTCTAACCTTCCACCACTCAAGAGCATACGAGATGTGCGGTCCTTTTTGGGACACGCAGGATTTTATAGAAGGTTCATAAAGGACTTCAGTTCACTTTCTTGTCCTTTATGTAACCTACTTTAAAAGGAAAACTCATTCGAGTGGAATGAAGAATGTCAAAAGGCCTTTACCACACTTAAAGGTATGTTGACATGTGCTCCCATAATGCAACCACCTGATTGGAACCTTCCTTTTGAAATTATGTGCGATGCAAGCGACTATGCTATTAGGGTCGTGTTAGGCCAAAGAAAAAAGAAGAAGCCATGTGTTATCTACTATGCAAGTAGAACCTTAAACTCAGCCCAAGAAAACTACACTACTACAGAAAAAGAACTTTTAGCCGTAGTTTTTGCCTTGGACAAGTTTAAGTCCTACTTGATTGGATCCAAGATCGTCATATTCACTGACCATGCCACTCTTAAGTACCTTCTGTCTAAGAAGGATGCTAAACCACGATTGTTAAGATGGATCCTTCTACTCCAGGAATTTGACATAGAAATACGTGACAAGAAAGGAGTAAAAAATGTAGTGGCTGACCATCTCTCTCGACTTGTTCTCACCGATTCCCTTAAAACGACCGCGATCAATGACATGTTCCCTGATGAACAACTTCTTGATGTTTCCCAATTGCCATGGTATGCAGACATTGCTAACTATCTTGTTACAGGTACAATTCCTACACATTGGAAAAAGCAAGATAAGGATAAATTCTTCACTGAGGTGCGAAAATTCCTATGGGACGACCCATACTTATTCAAGTATTGTCCCGATCAAATCATAAGGAGATGTGTGCCAGATGATGAACAACAAAGTATCATCTCCTTTTGTCATTCTCAGGCATGTGGTGGCCACTTTTCGGCTAAAAAGACCACAGCAAAAATTCTGCAATGTGGGTTTTATTGGCCCACTATGTTCAAAGACACACATGAGTTTTGCAAATCATGTGAGCCTTGTCAGAAATTGGGAGGAATCTCCCGTAGAAATATGATGCCACTCAATCCCATCTTAATGATTAAAATTTTTTACTGTTGGGCTCATCGATTTCATTGGTCCATTCCCATCTTCTTTTGGAAACGCATACATCTTTCTTACCGTTGACTATGTATCCAAATGGGTTGAGGCCATCCCTTGGCTGAATAATGACCATAAAATGGTCATTCACTTCTTAAAAGAGAATATTCTTTCCCGGTTTGGAACGCCTCGAGTCATCATAAGTGATGGAGGGTTTCACTTTTGTAATCGCCCTTTTGAAACTTTAATGAAGAAATATGGCGTAACACACAAGGTGAGCACTCCCTATCACCCACAAACTAGTGGACAAGCTGAGATATCCAATAGGGAGATTAAACATATTTTAGAGAAAACGGTGAACCCCGATCGCAAGGATTGGTCGCTTGGCTTACCGATGCGCTTTGGGCCTACTGTACTGCTTTTAAGACCCCTATTGGAATGTCTCCCTATAGACTTGTCTATGGGAAGGCTTGTCACTTGCCTGTGGAGTTGGAACATAGGGCATATTGGGCAATTAAGAAGATGAAGGCGAGCTCGTTGCGCAAACTACAATTGAATGAACTTGCAGAACTCCGGAACGAAGCATATGAGAATGCAAGAATTTACAAGGACAAGATGAAGATATTCCATGATAAGAACATTCTTTGTAAGACATTCATGATCAATAAAAAAGTCCTTCTGTATAATTCTCACCTACATTTATTTCTGGGAAAATTGAGATCTCGTTGGACCGGTCCCTACATTGTGCAAACTATCTACCCATATGGGACCGTCGAGTTGTTAAATCCAAGGAACGATAACATTTTTAAGGCGAATGGTCAGCGATTAAAGCCGTTCTTTGAGAAGTTTCCTTCAGGAGGTATGTCCATACCTCTGATTGATCCTGTGTATCAGGATGATTGATCTCCTAGTCTGATGGAGGTATAGAGTAGTTAGGATTAGGATTGTGTTGCTTTTGTTTACTTTTTCCTAGGTTTGTTAGAAGGAGGAAGAATTCCACTTTTCACTCTCTTAGGTACTACCATTCCTCACTCCCTTCTATTTTAGAATTGCTCTCATGTTTTGTTCATTGCACATCTTTTACATTGAGGACAATGCAAGATTTGGTTGGGGGGTGTAGGATCACTTGGATGAATTCAGCGTTTTGTAGCATTTTAAGCAATTATGTAGAAATTTTTTATTTTCCTAAAATTCAAAACTCTTTTGGAAAACTTTGTTTCTATGCATTCAAGATGATATGAGTTTAAGAGGAGAAGATATGAAGTGTATGAGGTTGTAAGTTTTGAATTTTTCATAGCATAATGGTTTTATATGTGAATTCCCCTATTTTTGTGATTGATAGAGAATTTGAACACTCTTACACCTAGTTCACAATACACGATTTCACGGGTTGAAGGATTATGTGATTTGTGGATTAGTTAGATTTTGATTCAAGGTGTTGAGAAACCAAGCTGGGGTACTTTGTCCATCCTTGTCTATGGGAAAATAACGAAAGATATGGATTTCTAAAAATCCTATCTAATTCAAAAGAAAAAGGAAGGATGAAATTGGGTGTTAACGTCAGATTTTGTAACAGGATCTCCTGGTCGTTTGCCCTCTTTCCAACAGAGACTTCCTCCGCCGAACCTGTAAGGAGACAGAAAGCAACTAAGGGTGGCTGGTGTCCAGCCGTTAGCCCTCCGATGCTGAAGTCAGGCAAAGCAAGAAGAAGAATAACCAGGCAGAAAATGGAGGCTAGAGATTGAATATTGGGTACCTTTATCGTCAATAGAATCATCTATTTATATAGATCTCAATGATCCAGTCCCCTATGCAAGCCGTTAAGGTTATCCCTATTTCCATGGGATAAGAATCGTATCTCGATAACCCTTGAAGAAAGATGTAGTCAAAACATCTTAGACGTCTAGCCGATTACGTCTCCAGATATTCGGAACTAAGAACAGATATAAACCGAAACCGGCCTATATGGGCTGCTGGTACTATGAAACGAAGGCCATCTAAGCTAAAAACTACGATCACTCAGATATCGGGACCTGCTCGAATGAAGAAAACTCTGGCCGCATTTTGTAGATGCGACCCCTTTCGTCGAGCACGAGCTTGGCTGCTCGCATTCCAGATATGCTACCATTCATCTCGAGCGCGAGCCTGACTGGTCGCATTCAATATATGCCTGCGATCCCTTACTTCTCGCTAGACCATATTTGCCTACAACAGATGCCCCCCAAACCCTTGGTATTGAGGAACTATGCCAAGGGTTTGTTAGTGTAGACAACTGGCTGCTGGGAAAAAATCGCACATGATTCACTTAACGTGCTTCCGCATTTATGATGGCCAGCTTTTGCGCAGCTTTTTCTGCCGCTAGAAATGAGGCGTCGGGTGCCACGTGTTTCCGTATTTAATGCCAGCGCCCGTTCGTCTGGCGTGCCGGATGGGAAGCTGCAGCGTGTCCATCAAATCAAACGGGATGATTGCATATAAATATCGGACTTAGCCGAATTTCCTTCATTTTCGAATTTTCAGCTGCGGGGCATTCTCCTTTCTTCTTCTTCCTTTGCTTCTGGTATGAAAAAAACCTCTTCGCAGAGGTAGTCCTTCTTTAACTTTCTTCCTTCACCTTTCTTTCTTGTCTTTCCTTTTGTGATGGCAGAATCCACCGATGAAGAGATTGTCTCCCTGGGAGATCACACCCCTAATTCATCCGAATCTAACAACGCCAGAGTATCGGCAGGGAGATACTCTGCCGCCGGTTACTCCTCTATACTGACAGAGGAGAGGCTTTTTAGCCTCAGGGAAAAATATCGGGTTCCAAACTCTATTTCTTTCCGATTGCCTGGGAGAGGGGAGACAGCCGAGCACCACCACCAGGGTGCGTGGCCTTTTATGAATACTTTTTCAAAGTGGGCGTGCGTCTCCCCCTCCACCCTTTCATACGAAATTTTCTTCGTATCTATAAGATTGCCCCGGGCCAACTAATAGTCAATGGCTGGCGGGTGCTCCTGAGTGCTTTTGTCCTCTGGAGGCAAGCGGGTAACGACGAGTTAAACGCTGAAGAGTTTCTGAGGTTATTCCAACTGAAGAAAGCACCAGCTAGCGAGGGTTGGTACTACCTCTGCTTCTGGCACAGGAATAACTTCATTTTGGAGAACCCTTCTTCCAACTGCCCGGGGTGGAGGAAAAAGTGGTTTTACATCTCTGGCAACTGGGAGTCCGAAATGGGCTCCGACCCCAAAGGCCATAACGTTAATCGTTATTTTGGCGAAGGTGGGTTTCGTTTTTATATCTGTCTAAAAAGAACAGAGCTATTACCTCATGATGATTAATGTTCCTTCTTCTTCTCTCATAGGGATCCCGACTGGTGTGAAGCCATATCTGCGAGGAGGACTCAACGAAAAACTTGTCAGAGTCTACAAGCTCCCTGCGGCTGCGAGCCACGTCAACGCTGCTCTAGAACCTCATTGTCTCCGTGCGGCGGGTCTAATCTCCCAAGACGAAATGACAAACGTAGGAGACAAAAGGGGTGCACTAGGGGTGCTTCCCCGTTTGAAGGGTACAGCCTCGAAGAGGCAAAAGAAGACTTCTGGAGGCCCTTCAAACGCACCTGCTCCAGCAGAGGGGTCTGCTCACGGCCCTCAACCACGTGCGGCTGTTCCAGGCGGGGTCGCTGCGACCTCTCGCACGCCTGCGACCCTTCCTACGAATGCGACCCCCTCAACTTCAGCGACCCCTCCGGGTGACATTCGCAGTCAGCCGATAATTGAAGTTGCCGATAACTCGCCAAAAAGTGATCGGAGAGGGGGAGGCCACCCTCCAAAGGGGGCTTCAAGCGAGCCTACTGCCGCTCGCAAATTGCTAACACCCGCCTCGGGCACTATGAGTGCTCGCGACGCGGGTGCTAAGGAGATGGTCGTAGCCCAGGCTTCTGGCTCGGGAACTTTTGTCATCCCTCCACACTTGCATCCAATCTGCGAGTTTATGTTTGACAAAATTTCTCCCAACTCCTTCGGAGCCCTCCTCGAACCAAGCCCAGAAGCTCTCTCCACCGACATCGGGGTGAGATTGCTTCAGGTAACCATCCTCTTCCATTTATCGCTCTTTCTGCACTATCAATGAGATGGACTATTTTAACTCTCCTTTTTTCCTCCTATCTTTCCTCTCTTTTTTTTGTAGAGTCCGGATCTCACGCTTCGTGTCAGACGTGACATTGAAGCAGCTCGCCGCAGCGTGGAGGATGCAGAAAAGAAAAAGAAGACAATGGAAGCCGAGGTTCAAGGAAGGGACCGTCTAGTGAAGGCTCTGGAAGTCCAAATCGGCAAGCTGGACGAGGAAAAGCGGATTCTGCTTGTCAAGATTCAGGCCATGACTAATCGCTTTCAGTCATTGGATCTCCAATATGCGAAGCTCCAAGAACTCCACTCCAAGAGCGAGAAAGAAAAGGAGATCTTCCGCCAAGACAAAATCCAGCTTGAAGAACAGCTCAAGGACGCTCGGACCAAACTCGCGGAGGCCCAGCAAAAACTCAACCAGCTGAAGGATGACTCCATTCACTAGGAAGAGGAGCGGGTGGCTCTCGTTCAGATGGTATCTGACGAGGGTCCTCGCGCGGTCCAGGAGTTTCGTACTTCTCAACTTTATGACGAGGAGCAATATGAAGCGTATATCGCTGGTCGCGATTTTGCGGTCAGAGTTATGCAGCAGATTGCTCCGACTTTTAACGTTGAGGAGTTCGATAGAGTGGCTTTCGAGGTTGCAGCTAGAGAACGGGCTGCTGCTGAAAATGAAGTCACTAGGGCTACAGACGCTGCTCCTGCCCCCGAGACTGGTCCGGAAGCTGAGAGTCGCGAGCTTGCGCAAGATGGGGATGACCAACCTTGACCTCACCACCTTCCTGCGTTATGTATTTTCGATATTTGTTTTTTTTTTATGTATACTTTTGAGAAGAAGTTTGTAACTGACTTGACCTTTTGGTCATCATTATAATGAACATCTGTTTCTTCAGTGCTGCGTATTCTCCCTAGTCTTCATCTTTGCTTTGTGTTAATCCCATGCTGACTCATCAGGGGATGCGACCCCTTAATTCGAGCACGAGCTACGCTGCTTGCATTTTAGGAGGTGCGACCCCTTAATTCGAGCACGAGCTGTGCTGCTCGCAGTTAGGGTGTACGACCCCTTAATTCGAGCACGAGCTGCGCTGCTCGCAGTTAGGGTGAATGACCCCTTAATTCGAGCATGAGCTGCGCTGCTCGTAGTTAGGGTGAACGACCCCTTAATTCGAGCACGAGCTGCGCTGCCCGCAGTTAGGGTGAACGACCCCTTACTTTGAGCACGGGCTGCGCTGCTCGTTTTCAACTCATAAATAGGGGACTCAATCTGGGGGTCGTATGACCATCCTGCGTTGAGATAGATTGGTCTATCGATTGAGATTTTGATTCCACCAAGGGTAGAAAATTGGTCAAGAGAACACGGATGCTCTCTTCAGGGCTATTTTCGATCCATAAAATGGAAAAGCAACCAACTAATAATAATTTCAACCCTACCAAGGGTAAGCAATTGGCCAAGAGAATGTATGTATTCTCTTCAGAGCTATTCGAGTCCAAGTAAATGGAGTAGCGACCAAAAGATAATTTCAACCCTACCAAAGAAAGGCAATTGGCCAAGAGAATGTATGTATTCTCTTCGGGGCTATTCGAATCCAAGTAAATGGAGTAGCGACCAAAAGATGATTTCAACCCTACCAAAGATAGGCAATTGGCCAAGAGAATGTATGTATTCTCTTCGGGGCTATTCGAATCCAAGTAAATGGAGTAGCGACCAAAAGATGTCTTCAATCCTCAGTCCATTCGAGTATCGTTAAGAGTTACATTGCATCAAGGGAAGTACTACAACAAGTGTTCCACGTGCCAAGGGCGACGTACTGGTCTTCCTTGCATATCTTCAAGATAGTAGGTGCCGGGTCGCACAATTTTTGTGACTCGATACTGGCCTTCCCAATTCAGATCAAGTGATCGAGTAGAGACCCCAAGGTTTTGTCTGAGAACCAAATCACCCAGTTGGAAAGCTCTAGGGCGAACCTTTAGCGTTACGATAGCGAGCAATGCGCTGCTGATATGCTGCTACTCGCATCTGAGAGGCAATCCTTCGTTCTTCCGAGAGATCGAGGTGAAGTAGAAGATTTTCTTGGTTACTAGTAGGATCGTATTACTCAACCCGGTACGAGGGGATTTGAATCTCAACTGGTACTACCGCATCAGTGCCGAATGCCAAGGAAAAGGGGGTTTCGCCCGTAGACGTACGAGCCGTAGTCTTATATGCCCATAAGACTTTTGCCAAGAGTTCTGGCCACATGCCCTTACACTCACCGAGCTTGGTTTTCAAATGATGCTTGATGATTTTATTCACTACCTCGACTTGCCCATTTGCTTGAGGATGATGTGCGGAGGTTACGTATCTTCCACTTTTCACAAAATTCGTCAAAGGCTGCGTTGTCGAATTGCGTCCCATTGTCGGTAATTATAGTGTGGGGGAGTCCATAACGATATATGATATTCCTCCATATGAACTTCGTAGTTTGTTTCTCCGTGATCATGGCCAACGGTTCTGCCTCGGCCCATTTGGTGAAGTAGTCGACCCCTACTATTGCGAATTTGTTTTGTCCTTTTCCAGTAGGCAAGGGCCCGATGATATCGACCCCCCATTGTGCGAAAGGCCAAGGGCTATCAACTGGAGTCATTTGCTCGGACGGTGCGTGAGGTATAGGAGAGTATCGCTGGCATTTGTCACATTTTTTGGAGAATGCAATTGCATCTGCTTTCATAGTGGGCCAATAATATCCTTGCCTCATCGCCTTATACGCTAGGGATCGCCCCCTGGGGTGGTTACCACATGCCCCCTGGTGTACTTCGTCTAGAACACGAAATGCTTCTTCTGGATGAAGACACCTTAAATAAGGCAAGGAAAAGCTCTTGCGTAACAATATTCCGTCTTACAAGGTATACCTGGCAGCTCGAAGACGAATTTGTCTTGCAGCTTTCTTGTCCTCTGGTAAGTATCCGTCTTTGAGATAAAGGATGATGGGATCCATCCAGCATGGAGATGATTGTACCGATATTACTTGCTCAAGAGTCGCATGGTCGATACTCAGGTTCTGACGATGCTCGATGGGGATCAAATGTGATAACTCAGATTCTGGTGCAGAGGCGAGCTTTGCCAGGGAATCGGCAAGTTGGTTCTTCTCGCGAGGAATATGAATTATTTCATAAGTCTTCAGTTTTGCAAGCAGGATGAGGACACGAGACTTGTATAAGGCCATCCTTTCTTCTTTGGCCTCGAATTCACTAAAAACTTGGTTGACAATGAGCTGGGAGTCGCTATGAATTAACAGATTCTGAATTGCAAGGACAATGGCCAGTTCGAGGCCAACGATCAGGGCCTCATATTCTGCTTCATTATTTGAGACGCGAGAATCGAAGCGTAGAGCATATTGGAAGTGCGACCCGTCGGGAGCCACTAAAATCAGGCCCGCTCCGCTGCCAGTGGCCCGCGACGACCCGTCCACGAAGAGTGACCAAGGAGGCTGGTCGCTGGTCATGGTATTATCATCGGAAGAGTATGTGAATTCTGCGATAAAGTCAGCCACGGCCTGGCCCTTGACTGTGGTCCTAGGACAGAATGAGATATCGTGCTCGTTGATCTCGACCGCCCATTTAGTTAAGCGTCCGGAAGCCTCAGGTTTTTGAAGGAATTGCCGTAGTGGATGATTTGTTGGTACTAGAATAGCGTGGGCTTGAAAGTATGGTCGCAGTTTCCGAGCTACCATGACTAAGGCTAGGGCCAGCTTTTCCATATCAGAATACCGAGTTTCTGCGTCAACCATTGCTCGACTAATATAATAAACGGGCCTTTGCACCCCGGAATCCTCTCTTATTAAAGCGGCACTAACGACCGTAGAGGACACAGATAAATAAAGAATGAGTTGCTCATGTGCTACAGGTTTAGATAAAATGGGGGGTGTGCTCATGTATAGCTTCAATTGTTGAAAGGCTTCCTCACACTGTGGTGTCCATTTCCAATTAGACTTGGCCGTTGCACGAAGGAGTTTGAAGAATGGTAAGCATTTGTCAGATGCTCGCGAGATGAATCTATTCAACGATGCGATGCGACCAGCCAAACGCTGGACGTCCTTTAGAGTGGTGGGGGATTTCATCTCTACCAACGCTTTTATCTTTTCAGGATTTGCCTTAATTCCTCGCTGGCTGACCATAAACCCGAGAAATTTTCCTGCAGACACTCCGAACGCACATTTTTTTGGGTTCAACTTCATTTGATAACTCCTCATTAGGTCGAAGGCTTCTCGCAGATCGGAAATATGACCATCTTCTACGGTACTTTTTACGAGCATGTCATCAACATAAACTTCCATATTCCTACCGATTTGAGTAGCGAATATTTTGTTGATGAGGCGTTGATAAGTGACCCCTGCATTTTTAAGACCGAACGGCATTACCTGGTAGCAATATAGTCCCCGATCTGTGATGAAGGCGGTATGCTGGCTATCAGGTGGATGCATCATGATCTGGTTGTAACCAGAATAAGCATCCATAAAACTGAGCAGGGCGTGTCCAGCTGTTGAATCAACCAACTGGTCGATCCGCGGTGTCGGGAAGCTATCTTTGGGACATGTGTTCGCTTCCCCAAGTGCAGGGTTGCGATGTAGTAATAATCTCGGTAAGACCGAGGTCGATCCACAGGGAAGGAAGTAAACAATTCCAACTATCCTAATAACTAGAATCTTAAGAGGTTTGTGAAATTGGTTTTGAACATAAAATAGAAAATCTGATAATGAAAAGATAACTAGAGCATCAAGGATCCACTTATAGCTCTCCTTAGATGCATAATTCGCTATGGTTTCTCACTTTCTCAACTAGAATCGATATTAAGATCTATCTAGTCGGATGATAGAGCTGTTAAACCAAACAATCTGTCATATGTAAGTTCAATGCATAGGATTCACTCGATGTAGGCTGAACTGAGCATGCTCAATTGCATAGTTCATTCCCCATTCCAAAAGGTTCAGTTCACAATCATAACCATCCTCAAGTCCTGTCACAAGACAAGGCTAGATCATGATTTGAACTTGATTTAAATCACATGCACAATCCATACATATTACAGAAATTCAGAAAAGTAGAACTTTGGTAGGAAGTCCCCACATGAAGATCATAGTACTAGAGCGCACTCCAATTCCTCGGATCATACAGGTCTAGACTGATGCAAACCAATTAAGAGTTTAAGTAATTCTCCCAAACATCCATGAGTCATTATAAGACTAAGAAAAACTACTTAAAGCTTGTATAAACTTCAAACCATAGTTCATAATCATGAATACCAATCTTAAAACCAATAAAACGAATTAAACAATCTAAGAAAACTATAAGGTTCACCTCTTAGCTCTAGCTAAGAGATTAGCTAATGAAAAGCATATTAAAAATAAAACTAGAACTAAGAAAAGGAAGAAAAACTAGCTGGAGGAGGCTAGGAAGCCTCCTATGACTTGAACTCCTTGCTCCTCACGTCCTTGGTTGCCCTGGAATAGAAAAGAGCACCTCCTTTTATAGTGCAGCAATAGTACAACAAAATAGCAGAATTTGTTTCGCTTGGTATGGCTTAACCAATGGTTGGATTGCCTTCAAAATTGATTTATAACTTTCTTGTAATGTGATCTTCCTCATAGATGATTTAGATTTCCAAGATTGTCCTCTGAATGGGCCCACCAATCACATCACCGACCGCCTCTCAAAATCGCGCACTTCGGGTACCTTCAAAACCAGTCATCTTGCTTTCAACGCTCCGGAGTGTACAGATGTCGGATTGATCTCAAATTTTGAACATTGGTAGAAAACTTCCTCCTATACATGATAGATGGATTAGATTGTCCAAAACAATCCCAGAATGTGGTCCAAAAATTAGAACAATCAGGGCTTTTATAAACTCTGCGCAGTTGGATCTTTCTGGATGGTCCATCTTTCTTCAACCAGTACGATCAAACCACACATCCTTTTGATCTGACACTTTGTGGTTATTCATATATGGATATGGTATAAAATATGGTCAAAGTAGATTCTTCATATCATCAATGATGAGTCACCTGGACCGGCCCAGAGAGGAGTAGCGAAATCTGGAACTTTCTGGACAGTTTGTATTGTTTTGGCCACCACGATCAATCTGTAGCTCCGATCGACACGAAACCACTTGGGTTAGTTCGGCGTCGAGCTCCTCTTCGAAATTGATGTGTTGGATTTCCAAATATCATCAAGATGGCTTCAGAAAAGTGGTCCGAAAAACCAGAAACGGGAATGGCCTGCTGTATGCAATCTGGAATCTGAAACTTGAATGGCCGAACGGTCACGACCGGTCGGACAGGGCTGGCCGACCGGTCATGACCGGTCGTGACCTGTCTATTTTGGTCCAGCGTGCTATGTAGAAGGTTGTAATGTTGGCCGACCGGTCTTGACCGGTCGGACCCCATTCTGCACTTTTTCTTCCTTCTTTTCTTTCTTTCTTTCTTCCTCATTCTCCTCTCTTTCTTCATCATTCTTTGGTCCACCTTGGGCCTTCATCAAAGACTCCTAAATGTGCCCTTTTGGTCACCAATTGAGCCAAGCCACTCTCATTCCTAAAATTGCAAAACATGTATTTGATTAGTCTTTAAATTATGAAAATCTTGCATAATGAGTGATGAATTGGGTTTAGAATATGCACAATTAAGAGCTCAACAACATGCTTTGTTCAGATCTGAATAGTCGACGCACATTCTCCATTTGCCATTAGCTTTCCGGACAAGAACTACGTTCGCGACCCATTCTGGGTAGTCAACTTCTTTTATGAAATTGACCGTGAGTAGCTTCTCGACTTCAGCTTTGATCGCCATTTGCCTTTCTGCAGTGAAGGCACGTCGACGCTGGTGTACGGGTTTATGCTTCGGGTCGATATTGAGATGATGTGTGATGACATTGGGGTCGATGCCTGGCATATCTTTATGAGACCAAGCGAACACGTCCTGGTATTCGGTGAGAAAACGAACCAAATCTTCACGATGGCCACTGGTTAAAGAGGATCTAATGTATACGACCCTGGACGGGTCGTCTTTAGTTAAGTGAATCGCCACTGTTTCTTCCCCAGGAGTTCCTGATTGGAGAACGTTTTCTCTCGGATCCAACGAGGTGTTGGTGGAAAAGTTGGGTGAATCTTGTGCTATCTCCATAACGGGTGTCGCTTGAGCTTTCTTTCGATCTTGTAGGGCTATCTGGTAGCAAGACCGAGCTTCCTTTTGATTTCCTCGCACATCCCCAACACCATTTGGGGTAGGGAACTTGACGCATAAATAGGATGGGTGTAAGGCTGCCCCAACCTTATTAAGCGATGGCCGCCCCAAAATGGCGTTATATGCTGATTTACGATCCACCACGAGGAAGTTTACGAAGACGGTAGTCTTCGCTGGACTTTCTCCAAAAGTAACTGGGAGATCAATGCTTCCTTCAGGTGTTACCACCTCACCTCCGAAGCCGACGAGAGGAGTCGAAACTGGTTTGAGTAGGCTTCTGGCAAGTGCCATTTTGTTGAAAGCCTCCAGATACAGAATATCCGCTGAACTACCTGTATCCACCATAATTCGATGAGTCAGATAATTCGATACCTTTAATGCGACTACGATGGAGTCTTCGTGAGGGAAGTGAATTCCTGCTGCATCTTCGAGGGAGAAGGAAATTGAAAGATGGTTGGCTTTTGACGCGCTGGATGCTTGTTCCAGCCAATAAATATGCTGGGGTTCTTTAGACGCCTTCCGAGTGTACGCTTTCCTTGAAGCTTGAGAGTGGCCCCCGCAAGCTGGTCCTCCAACGATGGTGCGGATTTCTTTAGTTGGCTCAGCGTCCTCTTGGGCGGTATGATGATGAGATGGTTCTTTTTGGCGTGGTGAGGCTTTCGCCCTTTCTGGTGATCGATTTTTACGAGCGACATAATCCTGGAGATGGCCCTTTCGAATAAGGGCTTCAATATGATCTCGTAGAGAGATGCAGTCCTGGGTTCTATGCCCGTGATCTTTGTGGAAGTAACAGAACTTGTTCTTATCTCTCTTCTCGGGATCGGATTTGATCTTTGCAGGCCATTTTACATATGGCTTGTGTTTAATTTCCATTAGAACCTTTTCATGAGACCGATTGAGGGGAGTGTAGTTATGATATTTACCAGAATAAGGCTTCTTGGGAGAACGATCGTGCTGATCATAACGATATTTTTTATCTGCAGAAGAGGTTCCCTCAGGCTTGCGTTTCTTACCCTATACTCCATGGCGTGTCAATGCGACTTCTTCTGCATTG
The DNA here is from genome assembly GCA_003013855.2 of Liriodendron chinense. Taxonomy (NCBI): domain Eukaryota; kingdom Viridiplantae; phylum Streptophyta; class Magnoliopsida; order Magnoliales; family Magnoliaceae; genus Liriodendron; species Liriodendron chinense. The sequence goes on along the minus strand of ML058490.1, from coordinate 258,196 downwards.
ATATACTTCTGAGCTTTGGCTTGGAACTCTGCCATAGTTTTCGGAGGGCTTTTATCTAAGGTAAACCTGAATTTCTCTCTCGTTATTCCGGCTATGAGGGCTGTGAGACCTTTTTCCTCAGTATAACCTTCAGTCTGAACGGCTTCTGCAGTGAACCGTACTGTGAATTCCTTTATTGTCTCGCCATGCTGCTGTTTCAGATCCATTAGATGGGAGGCTGGCTTCTTAATGCGAATGCTTCCCATGAATTGAGACAGGAATATCTCCGATAACTGTGAAAAGGAGCTGATGGAACGAGGTTTTAGTCCCCGAAACCACGTACGAGCAGCTTCCTTCAAAGTTAGGGAAAAAGCCCTACACATGATTTCTGAACCATGTCCCTCCAACTCCATGAGAGATCTGTATGTTTCCAGGTGTTCAAGAGGGTCGCCAATACCTGTGTACGGGGTGATAACAGGTGTTCGATACTTTCTAGGTAACGGTGCCTCCATAACCTCGCTGGTGAAGGGGGACTCGGATTGATGTATCGCCGCCATTACGGCAGATGGTTGATTTGCCTGATACCGCTGTTCCATGATGTCAAAACGATCATGGATCCTTTTGAGATCTCCTTCCCATGTTAAGGTGTAGCCTGATGTTTCGACGGTGGAGCCCTGAGGTTGAGGTTGTTGAGACGTACTAGAATGTACGGAATGTGGAGGCAACACAGGGGGGTGGTTGCCGAGTGGTGTTTGGTTTGACGGAGGATGATTTGGTTGAACCCGTGGTTCGTCCACAGAATGCCTGGAAGCCACTGGAATGGGTTGCGGTGGTAACCCCTCGGAGGGTTGTCTCTGCGGTTCGGGGAAATGTTGATCAAGCCGATTTGACAGGGCCTGAACTCCGGCATTTAGAGTTAGAAGAGTACTTCCGAGGAAACGCAGGACGTCGTCTTGATTTTCAGAGGCCTCCAATAATGGATTTGCTGATGGCATATTTGGGGCTCCTTGAGGGATATTCGTCGAAGTGGGTGGAAGAACAGGTATGGACTCCGTCTCATCGGGCGGAGGTGGTGCCTGCCTTGAGGTCGAAGGATGAACAGCCTTTTTAGGAGGCATCATAGAAGGATTTTGATCGGTGGTTAGAACGATTGATTTTGACGATCAAGTCGTTCCCACAGACAGCGCCAAACTGTTAACGTCAGATTTTGTAACAGGATCTCCTGGTCGTTCGCCCTCTTTCCAACAGAGACTTCCTCCGCCGGACCTGTAAGGAGACAGAAAGCAACTAAGGGTGGCTGGTGTCCAGCCGTTAGCCCTCCGATGCTAAAGTCAGGCAAAGCAAGAAGAAGAATAACCAGGCAGAAAATGGAGGCTAAAGATTGAATATTGGGTACCTTTATCGTCAATAGAATCATCTATTTATACAGATCTCAATGATCCAGTCCGCTACGCAAGCCGTTAAGGTTATCCCTATTTCCATGGGATAAGAATCGTATCTCGATAACCCTTGAAGAAAGATGTAATCAAAACATCCTAGACGTCTAGCGGATTACGTCTCCGGATATTCGGAACTAAGAACAGATATAAACCGAAACCGGCCTATACGGGCTGCTGGTACTATGAAACGAAGGCCATCTAAGCCAAAAACCGCGATCACTCAGATATCGGGAGCTGCTCGAATGAAGAATACTCTGGTCGCATTTTGTAGATGCGACCCCTTTCGTCGAGCACGAGCTTGGCTACTCGCATTCCAGATATGCGACCATTTATCTTGAGCGCGAGCCTGACTGGTCGCATTCAATATATGCCTGCGATCCCTTACTTCTCGCTAGACCATATTTGCCTACAACATTGGGAATGATGGAAAAATGGTGGAAAATTTCGATTAGGGCTACCTATTACCAACCGGGGGATGGTCTACCCATAACCAAAGCCGGAAATGGGACGTAGTGTGAAAGCCGTCGGAAGGACAGTAAGGCAAATTCCCGTCATGGACTTGTGTTGCTCTGTATATCTTGTGATCTATAGTCTAGTGGATCTATGAAGAAGATAATCCTGGAAACTCATGAGATGAATTTTCACAATGCACACTAGGTTGAATTTGTTCAAACTCTTCTATTTATCAACCAATCAGCGGGAATTTCATATGGATACTTATTATGCTTTGAGAGTTTACGGTTTCAACCTCTGTCAGCTACTTTATCTGACTCTTACACTTGTGTATCTTGGGATGTATAGAAGAATGCTTTCTAAAAGAGAGTTGGGTTTTGGAGAATGGAATTGGTTTCACGCATGTTTTGCTCGGGACTAGCAAAATGCTGGTTGGGGGTGTGTTGAGCTCTTAATTGTGTATATTCTAACCCCAATTCATCACTCATTGTGTAAGGTTTTCATGAATTAATGACTGATTTAATACATGATTCTGTGATTGCAGGAATGAGAGGGATTTCATCCCATTGGAGACCAAAAAGGATACATTAGGACCCTTTGAATGAAGGCCCAAGGTGGACCAAAGACCAAAGAAGGAAGAGGGAGAAAAGAAAAGAAAGAAAAGAAGAAAAAAGAAGGAAATATTCAAGGGCCAACCGGTCCAGACCGGTCGGCCGACCTGCCAGCACCTGTTGAATTCACTGGGAAAAAGGACCAGTTGGTCCGACTGGTCGTGACCGGTCGGCCAACGGGTCGGCGACCCTGTTGAGCTTGCTGGACTATTATTAAAGATGGTCCGACTGGTCTTGACCGGTCGGCCAGCAGGCCCTGTGCACTCTGGACTGATTCCAAGAAAGGTACGACCGGTCGTGACCGGTCGATCAACCCAGTCCGACCGGTCTAGACCGGTCGGCCATGTGTTTAAAACAGAAGTTTCTGTTTTTGGCGCCGGATTTCTCTGCGCACTCTGTAACCTTACGCAAATTCAAGAATATTCTAATGTTACGGAGCCTCCCCACTATAAAAGGACACCTAGGGATCGTTCCTAGGGGATCTTAGAAGAGTTTGAGCGAGGTGGGAGGCGGCGGAAGCAGATTTCGGAGTTCCACAACTCCTTCTAGTTTGTTTTGCTGTTTTTATGCTTTTCCTAGTTGTTTCATGTCTCCTTGGATCATGAGCAGCTAAACCTTTTAGCTAGGGCTAAGAGGTGAAGCTTGTAGTGAATCTAAGATGTTTCAATTCGTTTTAAGTTGGTTTTAAGATTGGATTTCATGTTTATGAACAATGGTTTGAAGTTAATACAAGTTCTAAATAGTTTTTCTTAGTCTTATGATGACTCATGGATGTTTGGGAGAATTATTTAAGTTCTTAATTACTTTGTGTTAGTCTACACCTATGTGATCCGAGGAATTGGAGTACGCTCTTGTACTATGATCTTCATGGGGGAACTTCCTACCAAAGTTCTACTTTTCTGGATTTCTGTTGTATGTGGACTGTGTATGTGATTTGAATCAAGTTCAAATCATGATCTAGCTTTGTCTTGAGATAGGACTTAATGATGGTTATGATTGTGAACTTAGCTTATTTGAATTGGGACTGACCTATGCAATTGAGCATGCTCATCCTAGCTTGCATTGAGTGAATCATGTACATTGATCTTACATATGGCAGATTATTGGTTTTAACAGCTCTATGTTCGCTTGCCTCAAGTGTAAGGCTGCGATGTAGTAATAAATCTCGGTAAGACCGAGGTCGATCCACAGGGAAAGAGGTAAACAATTCCAAGTACTCTAATAACTAGAATCTAAGAAGTTTGAGAAGATAGTTTTTCACATAAAATAGAAAAATCTGAAATTAAGAAGAACTAGAGCATTAAGGATCCACTTGTAGTAGTCCAATGCCAATCCATTCATCCAAGTACAACACAATTAGAATCAAAGTCCTATCTCTCATCTAATTGGAAGATATAACATTCAAGCACAAACAATCCCACTTAAATCTGGAAATTAGATTTCTAGTTCTAATGAAGCACATAGAACTTGAACTTGTAGCCTTCGGAGTAACAGCCATGCCTATGGACTATGGCATGCTCAAGGGTTACTACAATTCTAATTCAAACAACCCAATCATGGTAATCTTAGAGAATTGCAAGGAACTCATGTCCGGAGCACACAAACTCTCACAAAACTTCTAAAAAACCAAACTTTATTCAAACTAGAACTTCAAAATCCAAAATTAAGAAAAGGGTACTTGAAATAAAAGAATTAAAGCATTGGAACCAACTACAAATTTCACCTCTAGCTCTAGCTAAGAGGTTAGCTAAGGAAAAACATATTAAAACTAGAACTAGAACTAAGAAAAGGAAGAAAAACTAGCTGGAGGAAGCTAGGTAGCCTCCTGGGACTTGAACTCCTTGCTCCCCACGTCCTTGGTTGATTTAGAATAGAATAGAGCACCTCCTTTTATAGTGCAGCAATAGTACAGCAACATAGCAGAATTTGTTTCGCCTGGTACCAATGGTCGGATTGCCTTCAAATTTGGTTTGTAGCTTCTTTGTAATGTGATCTTCCTCATAGATGATTTAGATTTCCAAGACTATCCTCTGAATGGGCCCACCAATCACATCACCGACCGCCTCTCAAAATCGCGCACTTTGGGTACCTTCAGAACCAGTCATCTTGCTTTCAACGCCCCGGAGTGTACAGAGGTCGGATTGATCTCAAATTTTGAACATTGGTAGAAAACTTCCTCCTCTACATGATGGATGGATTAGATTGTCCAAAAAAACCCCAGAATATGGTCCGAAAATTAGAACAATTAGGGCTTTTATAAACTCTGCGCAGTTGGAGCTTTCTGGATGATCCATCTTTCTTCAACCGGTACGATCAAACCACAGATCCTTTTGATCTGAAACTTTTGTGGTTATTTATATATGGATGTGTTCTAAAATATGGTCAAAGTAGATTCTTCATATCATCAATGATGAGTCCTCTGGACCGGCCCAGAGTTGAACAGCGAAATCTGGAACTTTCTGGACAGTTCGTATTGTTTTGGCCACCACGGTCAATCCGTAGCTCCGATCGACACGAAACCACTTGGGTTAGTTCGGCGTCGAGCTCCTCTTCGACATGGATGTGTTGGATTTTCAAATATCATCAAGATCAACCCAGAAAACTGGTCCGAAAAACCAGATGCGGGAATACATTGCTGTTTTAGAATCTGGAATCTGAAACTTGCATGGCCGACCGGTCACGACCGGTCGGACAGGGCTGGCCGACCGGTCATGACCGGTCAGGCCCTCTTTGGCATTACTCCAGCAAGCATGACCGACCGGTCAAGACCGGTCGGTCTCTTTTTCTTCTTGTTTTCTTCTTTTCTTTCTTCTATTTTCTTCTTTCTTTGCTTCCTTCTTTCTTTGGTCCACCTTGGGCCTTCATCAAAGGCTCCAAATGGCCCCTTTTTGGTCTCTAATTGAGTGAAGTCCGCTCTCATTCATATAATCACAAAACATGTGTTAGATTGGCCTTTAAATCATGAAAATCATGCAAACCATGTCATGTAATGGGCAATGCAATGTATAAATTGGAGGTTCAACACACCCCCCAACCAGCTTTTTGCTAGTCCCGAGCAAAACATGCGTGAAACAATTTCAAACCTCCAAACCCAACTCTCCCTCAGAACCCATGATTCTATCCATTCCAAGGTGTATAAGTATAAAATTTGGAAAAATTAGGTGATAGAAGCTGAAATCTTAGACTCTCAAAACATAATAAGTGTCTACATGAAATTTTCGCTGATTGATTGATAAATAGAAGAACTCGAACAAATTCAACCTAGTGTGCATAGTGAAAGTTCATCTCATGAGTTTCTGGGATCATCTTCTTCATAGATTAAGTAAACCAAGGATTTTAAGGTGCACAGAGCAACAACAAGCCTATGACAGGAATTTGCCTTACCGTCCTTCCGACGGCTTTCACACTACGTCCCATTTCCGGCTTTGGTTACGGTTCGACCATCCCCCGGTTGGTAATAGGTAGCCCTTTTCGAAATTTTCCACCATTTTTCCTTCATTCCCGATTTCATCCTTTCTTTCCTTTTTCTTTTAAAATTAGATAGGATTTTTAAAAATCCATATCTTTCATTATTTTCCCATGGACAAGGATGGACAAAATACCCCGGCTTGGTTTCTCAACACCTTTATATCAAAGTCTAGCTAATCCACAAATCACATAAACCTTTCAACTCATGAAAATCGTGTAATGTGAACTTGGTGTGAAGGTGTTCAAATTTTCTATCAATCACAACAATAGGGGAACTAATATATAAAACCATTATGTTGGGAGAATTCAAGACTTACAACATCACACACTTCGTATCTCCTCTTCTTATACTCATATCATCTCGAATGCATGGAAATAAGGTTTTCTAAAAGAGTTTTGAAATTTTAGAAAATTCGAAAAAAATTTGCGCATGTGAGGCTCGAAATGTTGCAACATGCTAGATGAGGAATCTCATCTCACCCCCCAACCAAATCTTGCATTGTCCTCAATGTAAAAAGATATGCAATTAGCATGAACATGAGAGCAATGGTAAAATATGAGAGAGTGAGAACAATAGTACCTGAGATAGCAAGTTGATCAATTCTAGCATCTTCCATTGTCTCGATGAGACTTATTCAATCCTAATTGCAGAAAAATAAATCCTAACCTACCTACCTACCTTTGATTAGTCCGATCAACTACATGATCAAAGTTGAGCAGGATCTTCATGAATTTCAATAAATTTCTCATGAGGACCATCCAAAGTCCTGCTCGACAGTAAACATGTGTGCTTCTTATCATTGAAGTCCAATCGTATTGTGCATCACATGCATAAAAGGAGGAGATAAGAGCAGCAAAAAGATATCTCCTCAAATTCTGATTTGGGTTATGATTGATTAAAAATGGGTCATCCCAATCAGAATTTTCAATGGGCTGAAGGACCCATGACGGTGGAGAGACATTCATCAAGTTTTCATTAGTTAAAGTTGTCTCTTCCACAAATTCAGAATTGTACAGTGTTTCCATAAACAATGGTAAAGAGTGTAAATCAGTGGAAAGGTGTTCTTCAGGCACCGACACCGTGTCTAACAAAATATCCAACTCCTTAATCATCTCATCATCAAGATCATAAGAGTGGGCCAAGCATTCCTCTAGGAAATCGAGATAGTCGGATGAAGGGTCCTCATCCTCCCTTAATGATTGAAGAAATTCTGTTTCAATGGTAAGGAATTCCTCCTCTATAAAGAGGAGGTCTTCTAAAGAGAATTCCTCAGATTCAGTGGTAAGCACATCATTTAACATTGGTTGATCTTTGAAAATTTCAGATTGTGCCACCTCATCATCCAAAGGAATAGAATTTTCAATCAAAGGGAGGTCTACCACACTAGAATTTGGCATGTGTTGTTGGTGGAACGACTCAAAAAGATCGACTTCGGCCATCTCTCTAGCATGCATATCCTCTAGAGACTCATAATCATTATGCCCTTGGGAAAAAGAAACCATAGGTTCATAACCATTCACCACACCCTCATTGTAGGCAACTCCACTACCACTTTCAAATTTTATGGATTCCTCGGGTTCGTCAACCGTCATTGAAATCTCTTCATCATTAAGTTCCAAGCATCCAAAAGAGATAGTGGACTCACCATAATTGATGATGACATTGGGATCATCGAAATCAATCTCCTTTAAAAGTCTATCCATTAAATCAGAAGAGGGTTGGGCTTGGATAGCCTCATCCTCCTCATTGTTGGGGATTGATTCGGTGTTCCCAATGTTGGGTTTAATATTTTGAGATGGCGAGAGGTTTTGTATGCATTTCTCAGTTATTTCCATAAACTCTCGCAGCACATCCTCAAGAGTTCGTGTCGGTTGCGGCTCATGAGAAAGAAACTCTTGAGGATAGTTGTTGGCATCCATGGTTGGTTCCTCCCATGAACAAGGAGAATGGTGGTTTTCCCAATTAAGACCGTACGCATTGTAGGATGAAAAGTTATATGATGGTTGATAGGCATATCCATACAAGTAATCACGCATTGTCTTAACCAGTTGGCTACTATTCACCTGTTCCGTTTGTTGTTGCACACCTCTTACCATAACCGGTGGAACACTCATGTTATTTTCAATCCGGTAATCACGTAACGTTTTTCCCGGATGATTATCCAATTTTGCTTCGTTCCAGTATTCCCCCATCGTCTTACATCGTGTCTCAATATGTGTATTGTTTTCATTAATGTAATCACGCATCGTCTTATGTGGGGCGGCAGTGGAGGTTGATTGAACCTTAGAAAAATACTTATGCTTATAATGGTTCCAATCATAAAGACTTTCAATTTCATGGTCTGACATCTCATCTTCCAAAAGATGCTTATATGCATCATTCGTCCAATCATACATGATGAAATTTTAAGAAATTGAATACTACCCTAATATAAAAAAAAGAACAAAAAGAAGGGATATGGGGAGATGTTACCCAATAGAGTGAGATCTATGTCAGCAACAATGTCCTACAAAATCAAAAAAGAATTTGTTAGTAATCTATAAAAAAAATCAGAAAATCTACTTCTATAAAAACTGAAAATCCTACCTAACTAAGATTACTCTATAGCTACTAGAACAATTAAAACCGTTTAACTTTTTCCCCGGCAACGGCGCCAAAAACTTGTTCGCTTGCCTCAAGTGTAAGGCTGCGATGTAGTAATAAATCTCGGTAAGACCGAGGTCGATCCACAGGGAAAGAGGTAAACAATTCCAAGTACTCTAATAACTAGAATCTAAGAAGTTTGAGAAGATAGTTTTTCACATAAAATAGAAAAATCTGAAATTAAGAAGAACTAGAGCATTAAGGATCCACTTGTAGTAGTCCAATGCCAATCCATTCATCAAAGTACAACACAATTAGAATCAAAGTCCTATCTCTCATCTAATTGGAAGATATAACATTCAAGCACAAACAATCCCACTTAAATCTGGAAATTAGATTTCTAGTTCTAATGAAGCACATAGAACTTGAACTTGTAGCCTTCGGAGTAACAGCCATGCCTATGGACTATGGCATGCTCAAGGGTTACTACAATTCTAATTCAAACAACCCAATCATGGTAATCTTAGAGAATTGCAAGGAACTCATGTCCGGAGCACACAAACTCTCACAAAACTTCTAAAAAACCAAACTTTATTCAAACTAGAACTTCAAAATCCAAAATTAAGAAAAGGGTACTTGAAATAAAAGAATTAAAGCATTGGAACCAACTACAAATTTCACCTCTAGCTCTAGCTAAGAGGTTAGCTAAGGAAAAACATATTAAAACTAGAACTAGAACTAAGAAAAGGAAGAAAAACTAGCTGGAGGAGGCTAGGTAGCCTCCTGGGACTTGAACTCCTTGCTCCCCACGTCCTTGGTTGATTTGGAATAGAAGAGAGCACCTCCTTTTATAGTGCAGCAATAGTACAGCAACATAGCAGAATTTGTTTCGCCTGGTACGGCTTAACCAATGGTCGGATTGCCTTCAAATTTGGTTTGTAGCTTCCTTGTAATGTGATATTCCTCATAGATGATTTAGATTTCCAAGATTATCCTCTGAATGGGCCCACCAATCACATCACCGACCGCCTCTCAAAATCGCGCACTTTGGGTACCTTCAGAACCAGTCATCTTGCTTTCAACGTCCCGGAGTGTACAGAGGTCGGATTGATCTCAAATTTTGAACATTGGTAGAAAACTTCCTCCTCTACATGATGGATGGATTAGATTGTCCAAAAAAACCCCAGAATATGGTCCGAAAATTAGAACAATTAGGGCTTTTATAAACTCTGCGCAGTTGGAGCTTTCTGGATGGTCCATCTTTCTTCAACCGGTACGATCAAACCACAGATCCTTTTGATCTGAAACTTTTGTGGTTATTTATATATGGATGTGTTCTAAAATATGGTCAAAGTAGATTCTTCATATCATCAATGATGAGTCCTCTGGACCGGCCCAGAGTTGAACAGTGAAATCTGGAACTTTCTGGACAGTTCGTATTGTTTTGGCCACCACGGTCAATCCGTAGCTCCGATCGACACGAAACCACTTGGGTTAGTTCGGCGTCGAGTTCCTCTTCGACATGGATGTGTTGGATTTTCAAATATCATCAAGATCAACCCAGAAAAATGGTCCGAAAAACCAGGTGCGGGAATACATTGCTGTTTTAGAATCTGGAATCTGAAACTTGCATGGCCGACCGGTCACGACCGGTCGGACAGGGCTGGCCGACCGGTCATGACCGGTCAGGCCCTCTTTGGCATTACTCCAGCAAGCATGGCCGACCGGTCAAGACCGGTCGGGCTTCCTTGGCCGACCGGTCAAGACCGGTCGGTCTCTTTTTTTTCTTGTTTTCTTCTTTTCTTTCTTCTATTTTCTTCTTTCTTTGCTTCCTTCTTTCTTTGGTCCACCTTGGGCCTTCATCAAAGGCTCCAAATGGCCCCTTTTTGGTCTCTAATTGAGTGAAGTCCGCTCTCATTCCTATAATCACAAAACATGTGTTAGATGGGCCTTTAAATCATGAAAATCATGCAAACCATGTCATGTAATGGGCAATGCAATGTATAAATTGGAGGTTCAACACTCTATCATCCGACTAGATAGATCTTAATTTCGATTCTAGTTGAGAAAGTGAGAAACCACAGCGGATTGAGCATCAAGGATTGCTACAAGTGGATCCTTGAACCCCTAGTGCCTCTTATTAATTGATTGCTTCAGTTTAGTTCAATATTGCTACTTATATCAATTTACTACAAATCTGGTTGTTAGATTTTCAATAGAAACTATTGGAAGTATTTTATGAATTCCTACATAAGTCCCTGTTGATCGACCTCGGTCTTACCGAGATTATTACTACATCGCCACCCTACACTTGGGGAAGAGGACAATTTTCAACCCGAAAAAAATTAATTCAAGGACCGGTCGCACGACCGGTCGCAGAAGTGGATGACCGGTCTCAGACAGTCCAGTGAGTTGTGGCCTCTAGGCCCCTCTGTTGAGTGATCGGATCGGTCGTGCGACCAGTCTTGGACCTTGGACGACCGGTCTTGGGTGTCTTTTCTTCCTTCTTTTCTTCTTTTCTTTGCTTCTTTCTTCCACCCTTTCACACTTGTTCCTTTGATCTTCTTTGCTTCTAAATGACATCTTTAAGTTTTCAATTGATGTTTCCTCTCTCTCATCCCTACAATCACAAATCCATGCATTAGATTAGTCTATAACTCATGAAAACCTTGCATAATGGGTGATGAATTGGCGTTAGAATATGCACAATTAAGAGCTCAACAAGCTGCTGGGACGCCTCCTTCATTCATGAACCGGCACACGCACCACCAGCGACATCCAAACCTTTTATAGTGATGGAACCCATGTTCCTGATCCAAACCGTCCATTTGATCCAAGCTCTTAGAAAACTTTGATCGTCCAAAGCTTTTTCATTATTTCCTGTTATGCGGCCCACTAGAGTTCAAGACCTGCTTCGTATTTGAGTTCTCAGACCATTTGAATCTCACAAAACTAATCAATGACTTGGATTTCCTCATCTTACCTTGTAATGGATCACCATTCATCATCACGTGTGGGGCCAGCAACCATCAACGCCGCCCAGCTGATCTTCATCATCCAGCTAGCAGCCATCCACTCCATCCATTGCAAGCATTTGCTCCATCCAGCATCACCACCAATCTAATGTCCGGATATGGTGGACCCATCTTCAACATTCCAGTTGCATCCAAAGCAGGTGGATCACATCATCTCTGCAACTCCGTCCTGAACACCTAGAGAAACACGGCTTCTTCCACTCTCTATCCACTTGAAAGCCGCACCTTCCTCAACTGCTACAAGTTCCGCCCAAAGAGAAAATCATTCCGCACTTGGAAACTCCACCCGCTAGCAATCCGTCCCAAAGTTTCTTCATTCAACAGCTCTTTCTTTTCCAGTACTTTCGTCGCTGAAAGACCAATCAGGAAGTTCCATCTTCATCTCAACCACTCCACCGTCCAGAAATCCAATAAATCCCATCTGCCATCAGCTAATGAAGATCACCGTTCATCCATTCAATCTCGTCTAGGAGCATCCAATGGATTTCCAAGGAATGTCCCTCCATCACACCATCCATCGAATTTAGCGTGAGGAGAAACTTCATCCCAGCTGTCCAAAATAGCAGATGATCAACCATCCATCCAATGGACGTTCAAGATGGTTCATGGCAAGTTGGTCTACGTCCAGCACAAATCATGACCGATGCACCGACCATCCATTCAACTCGGCTAAGACATTCAGAACAGCCATGGGTCGAGTGACCTTTAACTCCAGCATGCAAATCTCTTTCAACGATCTAGATGATGCAGCCATCTCGACCGATTAGCTCACCATATGTTCCCACGTGCGACAGGCCAGCACAGTGAGGGATATCACGTCCGACCTTTAGCTCACACGTGCTAACCATGGAGCACTTGCAAAGATCTCCACGTGCGCAGCTTTCTAATTGCTCATCATTAACTCCATTAGATGGACCACACTCAAATCATCAGCCGTCCAGAGTGGCAACTGCAATTCCAGCCACCACCTCATTTTCCACCAGCACAGATGGGTCATCTTCAATCAACGGCCTATATTAGCAAGGTGGACATCTTCAATGCCAGCGTTAGATCATTGTGACCTCACGTCCACTTCATTGGGCCATCATCGAACGCCCATATCCAAATATCCAGAGATGTGGACCCCATTAATTTCACGACTAGTCAAAGCGCTCCTCCAAGCATCTTGATCGTCCATTTAAGCTCTGCAAGCATCATCTATGGGGAACTTCATGATCACCATCCAGCAGATTTGATCATCTAAGGGAGGATGTCTCCGTCCAACGCGTGCAGTAAGAGGATGTTTTCAGTTCGATACCACATGCGTGGCAGTAAAGGCATCTCCCTTCTCTCTCACACATGAAGCCATGATGGTTATATCACCACCTTGCGTGTGTTTAAATCCCGCCAATCTAGTAGTGGGTCCCATCACCAAACATGTCCCATGGACACCTCCTTCACCACAAAATTGTGGTGGTGGAGATATTCAAATAGATTCAATGAGCAAACAATGAAGGGGCTGCCTCCATCAATACGATCAACATGGCTGCATCTAACGCCATTGTTGATCTCCAGCCATACCTTTTATCTAACAGCTTGCAACCAACTTCCATCTGCAGAACCGTAGCAACTAGACATCCGACACTCATCTACCGAGACATCACTCATATGTGGTCATTCACCCATGAGTGCTCATCCACGAGGCCTCATCTACAGGCATTAGCACTTAGCCGTCTCGGCTCGGTGACAATCATCTACTGAGACCACATCCATTGGCTTTAGCCTTGTCTGGTGGTGCTCACCCCGAGTTCTTACCCCATGGTAGGACTGCTCCTCCAAGAAACATGGCAAATCTCCAGATCAGAAAGACTGACCACGATGGGATCAATCGCCTTAACGGTCAGACCGATAAGTGCCAAAGGGAGCTGTCAGACAGCCAAAGACTACAGACTTCATCAAGCATGCGCAAGGATTCAATATTCGATCGGCCCTTACTTCTTAAGAATATGAGACCACATATGAAGTGCCCTGTCGCTTCTTCTGACAAATTTTATCCCTGTGACAAAAGATTTAATTTGGATCTGATAACTCATTCGGTAGCACTGCTTGCCCCGTATCGCCCCCAGGCACCATCGTCACCGGGCCATGTTAATTAAGCTTAGCCTACTCAGACGCTTCACTAGTAACCTCTTCAAAGTTCCATGCTCAGACTTTCTAACCACGAAACTTAGGGGGCTTCTGTTATGGGTAAATTTGGGCTGAACTCAAAACATGGAAAGCTTTCCACTGGGGTTCATCTTCTACACCAAGTATGGTCATGGACCGACTATTTAGAAGAGGAAGCTAAGTTAGCCTCGGCCTAGAAGGAGAAGAAAGTAGAGTCGTTCCCACAGACGGGCTCGACATTCGGCCTTCTCAGGCCTCAGCCCACTCGGGCGCGACATTCGGCCTTCTCAAGCCTCGGCCCACTTGGGCTCGGCATTCGGCCTTCTTGGCCTCAGCCCACTCGGGCTTAGCATCCGACCTTCTCAGGCCTCAGCCCACTTGGGCCTGACATTCGGCCTTCTCAGGCCTCGACCCACTCGAGCTTCTCAGGCCTCGGCCCACTCGGGCTCGACATTCGGCATTCTCAGGCCTCGGCCCACTCGAGCTCGACATTCGGCCTTCTCAGGCCTCTACCCACTCAGGCTCAACATTTGGCCCTCAGCTTGGCAAGAGGCATAGCCTCATCTTCCTTGGTTTATCTGTCTTGATAAGATGAGGATAAGACTTATCCCACTGATCCAGATAAGATAAGGATAAGGCTTATCCCACTAATCCAGATAGGATATGGATTATCCAAACAAATTTGGATCCACTTAAATCTCTCCAATAATTATCTATAAAGAGGCCTAAGCACTCTCTCCAGGTATGGGCAATCCACGGCCATTAAACCTCTAGCAACCTTTCCTTTCAGTATCCGTACTAACTTTGCCATCGGAGGGCCGTAAGCTGGGCCAACCGGCGTCGATCCTAACCTTTCTTGGTGATTGCAGGTCCTCAATCTATACCATTCATCTCTGAGTGGAGATCAAACGACGACGAATCAAAGTTGGTCCCTGACCAACATCTATTAGCCAATTTTTGGTGTTAACACGATGGAATCGAGACCGCTAGAAAAGCCAACGAACCGACAAAGGTGACATGGGGCAGATTCCCAGGGTGAGAATCTAAGACAAGCAAAAGAAGCTCCACAAGTGGTCGCTAAAGCGACAAGGGCTCACGGAGAAAATCTGTTGCGGAAGAAGAAGTTCTACCTGATCCCGAAGCACCTCCGAAAGGCAGGGCAGTCAGTGTTGAAGCAAATGACAAGCCAACAGATGAGTGTGTTACAGTCCAGCTTTAATATGTCAGTACCAAAGGTTGAGAGGATTCATCCCTTCCCTAAAGCTCCGAGCCAGTTTTGTGTACCGCCGACAATGGGAGCCAGCCACGAGATAAGGTTTCATGTTGGACCCCGCAACCCGTTGTAGATTGAAGAGAACGTGAAGAGAATACCAGTAGAGACACCGCCCATTGAAGAAGAAAGATATAGCAAGGCCAGTAGACACATCATGAGAAATATGGGGTTCATTTGTTCAGAACCACTAGCTCGAAAAGGCATGCTAGCACCCTTCGAAGTAAAGACGAAGGTATACAAAGGAAAAGAAGCCCTGGGGGCAAGATGTGAAATTAGGCACATTAACATGGTGACGATCAGTCTTGTGGAAGAGGTAAGGCCCGCTGGACCGAATGAAGTCATACAGTTGAGTGCCGCACTAGAGCAGATCGAAGATGGGGGTCAGCCCATGATAGATGAGCTACAAGAAGTCAATCTGGGGACCACTGAAGAGTCGAGGAATACCTATATTAGCAAGAACATTCCTGAAGAAGAGAGGGAGAGCTACATTTAACTCCTGAAAGAGAACAGAGACGTGTTCGCATGGACCTATTCTGAAATGCCAGGACTGAACCCGGCAATCGCGATGCACAGGTTGAATATCGCGAAGGAGAAGAGGTCAGTTGTTAGCTTCCCCAAGTGCAGGGTTGCGATGTAGTAATAATCTCGGTAAGTCCGAGGTCGATCCACAGGGAAGGAAGTAAACAATTCAATTTATCCTAATAACTAGAATCTTAAGAGGTTTGTGAAATTAGTTTTGAACATAAAATAGAAAATCTGATAATGGAAAGATAACTAGAGCATCAAGGATCCACTTATAGCTCTCCTTAGATGCATAATTTGCTATGGTTTCTCACTTTCTAAACTAGAATCGAAATTAAGATCTATCTAGTCAGATGATAGAGCGGTTAAAACAATCAACCTGACATATGTATGATCAATGTACATGATTCACTCAATGCAAGCTAGGACAAGCATACTTAGTAGCATAGGTCAATCCCAATTCCAATAGACTAAGTTCACAATCATGACCATCATTAAGTCCTGTCACAAGACAAAGCTAGATCATGATTTGAACTTGATTCAAATCACATATATAGTCTCAAACATACTTCAGAAATCTATAAAAGTAGATCTTTGGTAGGAAGTTCCCACATGAAGATCATAGTACTAGAGCGTACTCCAATTCCTCGTATCATACAGGTCTAGACTAACACATAACAATTAAGAACTCAAGCAATTCTTCCAAACATCCATGAGTCATCATAAGACTAAGAAAAACTACTTTATTACTTGAATTAAACTTCAAACCATTGTTCTTAAACATGAAATCCAACTTGAAACCAATAAAACGAATTAAACAATCTAAGAAAACTATAAGGTTCACCTCTTAGCTCTAGCTAAGAGATTAGATAATAAAAGCATATTAAAAAATAAAACTAGAACTAAGAAAAGGAAGAAAAACTAGCTAGAGGAGGCTAGGAAGCCTCCTATGACTTGAACTCCTTGCTCCCCACGTCCTTGGTTGCCCTGGAATAGAAGAGAGCACCTCCTTTTATAATACAGCAAGAGTACCGCAATGTAACAGATTTTGTTTCGCTTCGTACGGCATAACCAATGGTCGGATTGCCTTCAAATTTGATTTGTAGCTTCCTTGTAATGTGATCTTCCTCATAGATGATTTAGATTTCTAAGATTATCTTCTGAATGGGCCCACCAATCAGATCAGCGACCGCCTCTAAAAATCATGCACTTCGGGTACCTTCAGAACCAGTCATCTTGCTTTCAAAGCTCCGGAGTGTACAGATGTCGAATTGATCCCAAATTTTGAACATTGGAAGGAAACTTCCTCCTCTACATGATAGATGGATTAGATTGTACAAAAAAAATCCTAAAATGTGGTCCGAAAATTAGAACACTTAGGGCTTTTATAAACTCTGCACAGTTGGATCTTTTTGGATGGTCCATCTTTCTTCAACCGGTACGATCAAACCACACATCCTTTTGATATGAAACTTTGTGGTTATTCATGTATGGATGTGGTCTAGACGATGGTCAAAGTAGATTCTTCATATCATCAATGATGGGTCACCTGGACCGGCCCAGAGTGGAGTAGGCAGAATCTGGAACTTTCTGGACAGTTCGTATTGTTTTGGCCACCAAGGTCAATCCGTAGCTCCGATTGACACGAACCACTTGGGTTAGTTCGGTGTCGAGCTCCTCTTCGACATGGATGTGTTGGATTTCCAAATATCATTAAGATGGGCCTAGAAAACTGGTCCGAAAAATCAGAAACGGGAATGGCCTGCTGTCTGCAATCTACAAAGCTGAACTTGCATGGCCGATCGGTCAAGACCGGTCGGACAAGGCTGGCCTTGCTCCAGCAGCTTTAAGAGAGGGGAGATCTATTGGCCGACTGGTCAAGACCGGTCGGGGCCTGTTTGGCCAACCGGTCAAGACCGGTTGGACCACCTTGTGGGGCTCCTTTTTCTTTCCTTTCTTATTTCTCTTCTTTCCTTTCTTCTTCCCTCTTTTGTTATTCCTTTCCTTTGATCGTCAAGGTATGTAAGAAGGGTCTCAAAGCATCCGAATGATGAAGTCTCTCTTTCATTCCTACAACCACAAAACTATGCATTAGATTAGCCTTTAAATCATGAAAACCATGCATAATGAGTGATGAATTGGGGTTAGAATATGCACAATTAAGAGCTCAACACACCCCCCAACTAGCATTTTGCTAGTCCCGAGCAAAACATGCGTGAAACAAGTTTCATTCTCCAAAATCCAACTCTCCTCTAGAAACTATTCTTTTATACATTCCAAGACATACAAGCATAAAAATCAGAGAAATTAGGTGATAGAGGTTGAAACCTTAAACTCTCAGAACATAATAAGTGTTTATATGAAATTCCTGCTGATTGATTGATAAATAGAAGAACTTGAACAAATTCAACCTAGTATACATAGTGAAAGTTCATGTCATGAGTTTTCAGGATTATCTTCTTCATAGATCAACTAAACTATAGACTTAAGGTGTATAGAGCAACAACAACCCTATGACAGGAATTTATCTTACCGTCCTTCCGACGGCTTTCACACTACGTCCCATTTCCGGCTTTGGTTACGGGTAGACCATCCCCCAGTTGGTAGTAGGTAGCCCTAATCGGAATTTTCCACCATTTTTCCATCATTCCCAATTTCATCCTTCCTTTCCTTTTTCTTTTACATTAAATAGGATTTTTAGAAATCCATATCTTTTGTTATTTTCCCATGGACAAGGATGGACAAAGTACCCCAGCTTGGTTTCTCAACACCTTAAATCAAAGTATAGCTAATCCACAAATCACATAATCCTTTCAACCCATGAAAATCGTGTAATGTGAACTGGGTGTAAAAGTGTTCAAATTTTCTATCACTCACATAAATAGGGGAATTCACATATAAAAACCATTATATTAAGAGAAGCTCAAAGCATGCAACATCACTCACTTCGTATCTCCTCTTCTTATGCTCGTATTATCTTGAATGCATTGAAACAACGTTTTTCAAAAGAGTTTTGAATTTTAGAAAAATCGAATTTTTTTTACATAATTGCTCGGAATGTCACAAAAGCTAGTAGATTCATCTAAGGAATCTCACCCCCCAACCAAAATCTTACATTGTCCTCAATGTAATAAGATATGCAATATGCATGACATGAGAGCAATGACATAAAACAACGGAGAGTGAGAACGAGAGTACCTGAGGTAACAAGTTGATCAATTCTAGCATCTTCCATTGTCTCAATGAGACTTAGTCAATCATAAATGTAGAAAAGAAATCCTAACCTACCTACCTACCTTTGATTAGTCCGATCGACTACATGTTCAAATTTGAGCAGGATCTTCATGAATTTCAATAGGTTTCTCATGAGGACCATCCAAAGTCCTGCTCGAATGTATACCTGGGTGCATTTCTTCATGAAGGTCCAATCATAGTGTGCACCACACGCATGTAAGGAGGAGATAAGAGCAGCAAAAAGATATCTCCTCAAGTTCTGAATTGGGTTGTAATTGATTAAAAATGGGTCCTCCCAATCAGAATTTTCAATGGGTTGAAGAACCCATGATGGTGGAGGGACATTCATTAAGTATTCTTTAGTTTGGGTTGTCTTCTCCACAAATTTAGAATTGCACGTTGTTTCCCCAAATAATGGTAAAGAGTGTAAATCAGTGGAATGGTGTTCTTTAGGCACCGACACCATGTCTAACCAACTATCCAACTCCATAATCATCTCATCATCTAGATCATAGGGGTAGGTCATGCATTCCTCTAGGAAATCGAGAGAGTGGGATAAACGGTCCTCGTTCTCCCTAACTGATTGAGGAAATTCTGTTTCAAGGGTAAGGAATTCCTCCTCTATAGAGGGGAGGTCTTCCAAAGAAAAATTTTCAGATTCAGTGGTAAGCACATCATCTAGCATTGGTTGATCTTTTGAAATTTCAGATTGTGCCACCCCATCATCCAAAGAAACAGAATTTTCAACCCAAGGGAGTTCTTCGACAATAGAATCCGGCATGTGTTGTTGGTGGAAGGACTCAAAAATATCGACTTCAGCCATCTCTCTAGCAAGAATATCTTCCGGTGACTCAAAAACATTCGGCCCTTTGGAAGAAGAAATCATGGACTCACAATCATCCTTCAAACCCTCATTGTAGGCAATCAAACTATCACTTTCAGATTTTGTAGATTCCTCGGGTTCGTCAACCGTCCTTGAAATCTCTTCATCATTCAAATCAGAATAGCTAAAAGTGATAGTTGATTCACCATAATTAATGGTAATGGTGGGATCACTGAGATCTACATCCCCTAAAAGTTTAGTCATCAAATCAGAAGAGGGTTGGGCTTGGATAGCCACATCCTCCTCTATGTTGGGGATTGATTCGATGTTCCCAATGTCGGGTTCAGGATTTTGAGATGGCGAGAGGTTTTGTATGCATTGCTCAGTTATTTCCATAAACTCTCGCAGCGTATCCTCAAGAGTTCGTGTCGGTTGTGGATCATGAGAAAGAAACTCTTGAGGATAATTGTTGGCATCCATGGTTGGCTCATCTTCCATTGGACTAGAGGTGTGAGGACTCTCTCGATGAAGACCATTCGTGTTTTATGACGAATACTGATAAGATGGTTGATAGGCATAACCATACAAGTGATCACGCAATGTCTTTACTCGTTGGTCATTACTCCCTCGGTCATTTTTCTTATTCCTACCTCCTATTAAACTTGGTGGAACACTCTTGTTATTTTCAACCCAGTAATCACGTAGCGTCTTACGTTAGGGGGTAGTGGAGGTTCTTTGAATCTCAGTAAAATATTCATGCTTGGAGGAATCTTGATCACAATGAGTTTGGGTCTCCCAATCCGACGTCTCATCCTCCAAAAGGTACTTGCACGCACCATTCGTGCAATCATACATGATGAAATTTTAAGGAATTGAAAACTACCCTAATCTAGAAAAAAGAACAAAAAGAAGGAAGATGGAGAGATGTTACCCAATAGAGTGAGACATATGTCAGCAACAATGTCCTACAAAATCCAACAAAAAATTGTTAGTAATCTAAAAAAAAAAGAAAAAGAAAATCTACTTCTATAAAAACTAAAAATCCTACCTAACTAAGACTACTCTATAGCTACTAGAACAATTAGAACCGTTTAACCTCTTTCCCCGGTAACGGCGCCAAAAACTTGTTTGCTTCCCCAAGTGCAGGGTTGCGATGTAGTAATAATCTCGGTAAGACCGAGGTCGATCCATAGGGAAGGAAGTAAACAATTCAAATTATCCTAATAACTAGAATCTTAAGAGGTTTGTGAAATTAGTTTTGAACATAAAATAGAAAATCTGATAATGGAAAGATAACTAGAGCATCAAGGATCCACTTATAGCTCTCCTTAGATGCATAATTCGCTATGGTTTCTCACTTTCTCAACTAGAATCGAAATTAAGATCTATCTAGTCAGATGATAGAGCAGTTAAAACAATCTACCTGACATATGTATGATCAATGTACATGATTCACTCAATGCAAGCTAAGACGAGCATACTCAAAGCATAGGTCAGTCCCAATTCCAATAGACTAAGTTCACAATCATGACCATCATTAAGTCCTGTCACAAGACAAAGCTAGATCATGATTTGAACTTGATTCAAATCACATACAGTCTCAAACATACCTTAAAAATCCATAAAAGTAGAGCTTTGGTAGGAAGTTCCCACATGAAGATCATAGTACTAGAGCGTACTCCAATTCCTCGAATCATACAGGTCTAGACTAACACATAACAATTAAGAACTCGAGTAATTCTTCCAAACATCCATGAGTCATCATAAGACTAAGAAAAACTACTTTATTACTTGAATTAAACTTCAAACCATTGTTCATAAACATGAAATCCAACTTGAAACCAATAAAACGAATTAAACAATCTAAGAAAACTATAAGGTTCACCTCTTAGCTCTAGCTAAGAGATTAGATAATGAAAAGCATATTAAAAAATAAAACTAGAACTAAGAAAAGGAAGAAAAACTAGCTAGAGGAGGCTAGGAAGCCTCCTATGACTTGAACTCCTTGCTCCCCACGTCCTTGGTTGCCCTGGAATAGAAAAGAGCACCTCCTTTTATAATACAGCAAGCGTACAACAATGTAATAGATTTTGTTTCGCTTCGCACGACTTAACCAATGGTCGGATTGCCTTCAAATTTGATTTGTAGCTTGTTAGTGCACTTTTCTGTGGCATACTAGTGCACCTTGTTTGTCAATTACTTAGGTCAGTGGGTCTAGTGTCGGTTGAGCTTAATGAAGACAAAGAACGAAGACTCAAGACGGACCGGCTGCATCAAGGAAGAAGAAACAGGTAAAAGTGATGCCTTGGTGTGCCTTGCCTTGACCAAAACCTAACCCATAACCTCTTAGATGACTTGCACCACCTAGGTATACCTTTAGTCATCATCATTAGTCTTAGAACTCCATGAAAAACATGATAAGTTAGACTAATTTAAGAGGTGGAAGCTGTTGTAATCAAAACAGCTCAAAACAGCAATTTTCGATTGATCTCCGATCAATCGGACGTTGGCTCCGATAGGACTCCGATCAATCGGACAGAAGCTCCGATCAATCGAAATTTTTTCTAGCAACCTTGAAAATCCACTGGACATATTTCCGATCAATCGGACAGTCTTCCGATCCATCGGAAGGGGTCCGTCCGATCAATCGGACAGTGTTCCAATCAATCGGAATATCTTCCAGAGACTTCACTGGATAGATCTCCGATCAATCGGAAAGGTCTCCGATCCATCGGACCTTCTTCCGATCAATCGGAGATGCGCGAATCTGCCCGTTTTTTGACCGTTGGAAGAAAATCTATTTAAGATGGGGGATTTTGAGCTAAGAGAGGGGATTTTGAGGAGATAGAAGCCACCATTGCTAGAGATCATTAGAGGCTCTATCCCAAACCTAAAGCAAGTCATTCTCCTTGTGTTTTCATCACAAGCTTGGGCCATTCAATGGCATCTTGAGAATGGACTTGTTCCCTCTTGATTCCTAGGGTTTAGACACCTTGATGATAGTTAAATCCTTTGTCTAAACACTACCTAGGAGTCCATTTAGGTGCATTCCTCTAGGAAACCCATTTCCTACCATTTGTAGAGGTTTCACCATTCCCTAGCACCTTAGGCATCTCCAATGGAGCATCACATGCAAGGTAGCTGATCTTGGAGCTGAAGCCTTGGCAAAGCGGCGGCGTCAAAGATCGGGGGAGCACAAGGGGAGCTGATTCAAGCACGGGAGAGCGAGAAGAAGCAACCCGAAGCGGTGCTGAACAAGGGGCTCAATCCGACAGTAGGTTGTCTTGTTAAGAGTCCATCCACTCAATTCCCTGTGGGAGTTGAGTGTAGAGTTTGTTTGACAAACTTGCCCCGGGGTCGTTAGCCGATCCTTGGCCTATTAGTTGGGCCTAAAATCTAGGGACGTCAGCCGTTCCTTGGCACGTTAGTCGGGCCTAAAACAAAGTCTCCAAGGGGGAGCCACCAACACGGGTGCAAACGTGTAGGTTGGGAGGAACCTGTAAACTCCCCGGTTGGGTGGATCCGAGTTAAAACACCTTGGTTGGGAGGAACCAGATTTAAACTCCCCAGTGAATGCCGGTGTGCTCAAAGGGGTTGAGTACTTGAACCGGGAGTGGAGTAGACAAGTAGTCGAACCACTATACATCCTTGTGTTTGTGATTGTATTGGAGCACATTTCTCTTTAATGCATTGCATTTAATTGGTTAATTATGAATGCTTAGTTAGGAATGTATGCTAGGCACTTGATAGGCATCCACACTCACAAGATGTACTTTCACTTCCTCAAGTTGACTTGAACTTATTGATCCATCCTCATTCAAGTCTATTTGAGTTGCATAGATTAGGTTCTTCATTAGCTTAATCATTTTATTAATCTATGCTTGTTTAGACTAGGTTGTTTATTGCTTTATCTTTTGCTAGTCTATTAATTGGACCCACTTAGGCTTGGAAGCCGAAGTGTTTATTGCTTACGCAGTTTAATTTGTTAAATCTGATAAGTAGGCGAAAGGAATTTGAAAAGGTCCTAATCACCCCGTCCTATAGGTTTAGCCATAATTCTAGTTGCTCTCTAAGCTTCCGCACGCGTATGCGTAGGGTGTCGTGTTAGGCTACCCGACGCAATTTCAATTGGTATCAGAGCCGGTTGCTCTTCAAGGACGTAACCGTTTAGAGTAAGATCCGATACCGGAGCACTAGCATCATGTCTAACCGTGATGGGAGTACCACCAACCGTCCACCCTTCTTTGACGGATCCAACTATGCTTATTGGAAGGCGAGAATGAGAATTTTTCTCCAATCCATGGACCGTCCGGTGTGGCTTAGCACACAAACTGGATATACTTTGCCCACCGAGTAAGTGGAGGTTGATGGGAAAAACATTGTCATTCCCAAAGATGATTCCAAATGGGATGATATAGAGAGAGCTCAATACATGGCAAATGCCAAAGCTCTCAATGCGATTTGCTGTGCGGTTTCCCCGGAAGAATTTCAGCACATTCTCACATGCGCAACTGCAAAAGAAGCGTGGGATATACTTGAGGTTTCCCACGAGGGAACTAGCACAGTAAGACGCTCGAAGCTTCAGCTCTTAACCACCAAATTTGAAAACATTAGGATGGAAGAGACTGAAACTTTTATGGAGTTTTATACTAAATTGTCAGATATTTGCAACTCCATGTTTGTCTTGGGGGATCGGGTTCCGGAAGGAAGGATTTGTAGAAAAATACTTAGGTCCCTCCCGGGAAGATTTGACTCCAAGATAGTTGCCTTAAAGGAGTGTAGAGATATAGATAACATGAAAGTAGAAGAACTCATAGGTTCCCTACAAACTCATGAATTACACTTTAAGGCCCCCTCTAGGAAGAAAAACATCGCCCTAAAATCCTCTCACAAATATAAGAAAATTAAGAGTGAGTCGGAGGAAGATAGCGATGATGAGAATGATGAGGAAGAAAAATTAAACAAAAAATTCAAGAGATTCCTCAAATTTGATAGAGGGAATAGCCGTGACAAGAAGGACAAGAAGGGTGATAAACATAAAGGGAAATCATCCAAACCTTCATCCGTTCGATGTTACGGTTGCGGTCAACGTGGCCATATTGCTCCGGACTATCCGAAAACGCCTAAACCGAAAGGTAAAATGGCGATGGCTGCCACGTGGGATAATACGGAGGAGTCGGACTCCAAATCCGATGACTCTGCTAGTGATGGGAGCCAACATAATGATCTAGCTCTCTCGGCTTCCACCACTACCCCTCTTCCCGCTTATCTAAGAGGGGATCCCAACCGCTATCCCTTCTAGGAGTAGAAGGAGTTCCCAACCCCTCACCTCATGCTACATTTTATGAGGGTGTTAAGGAAATTAGTTACCCTTAGGCTTATCAAACTAAACATAGTTAGTGAGGGTAGCTAGAAATGCTTATATAGGTAAATCTGAGGATTTCAGCCTCATTTCTGTGTGTATGGGCAAATCAGAGGATTCAAGCCTCATGAGCCCAAATTTTGATAATTTAGCCTTGCTTTTTATTGATATATTTGCTTGCTAGATTATCACCATGCTTAGATTAGTTAATCATCTTGAGTTTTATGCTTCATTGTATGCTAATCTTTGCTTAGTATTGGTCTTGATATACCAATAGGGGAGGTTGGTTGATTGGGCTATAAGCCCTTGAGCTTTAATGCTTAGTGTATATCATAGATGACTAATTATGCATGATTAACTATGATTAGATAGTTACATTTTCTTGTTAATCATGTTCCTTAGCATGCTCCATGTATTTATGTATCATGCACCCTATACTCTCCTTGTTAGCATGTGTTTATAGTTATAATTGTGACATACTATCTTCTCTTACCTTGACCTTAATTGTTGCATCATTAAGGGGGAGAGAATAGTTTGTCAATTGCTAACAAAAAGGGGGAGAAAGATCAAGTCCCACCAAAACTAGTTTGCTATGTTTTGTGATGCAGGGATTGACAGGTTATGGGGGAGCAAACTGAAGAGGAGCTGCTTAGCTTAGGCATGTCAAGAGTCCTGTATTTCATTTTATATCAATGTAATCTCTTGTACATGTATTTGTTTTGGTAGGTTAGGTTTTTGTAAGTAATTGACAAAGGGGGAGATTGTTAGTGCACTTTTCTGTGGCATACTAGTGCACCTTGTTTGTCAATTACTTAGGTCAGTGGGTCTAGTGTCGGTTGAGCTTAATGAAGACAAAGAACGAAGACTCAAGACGGACCGGCTGCATCAAGGAAGAAGAAACAGGTAAAAGTGATGCCTTGGTGTGCCTTGCCTTGACCAAAACCTAACCCATAACCTCTTAGATGACTTGCACCACCTAGGTATACCTTTAGTCATCATCATTAGTCTTAGAACTCCATGAAAAACATGATAAGTTAGACTAATTTAAGAGGTGGAAGCTGCTGTAATCAAAACAGCTCAAAACAGCAGTTTCCGATTGATCTCCGATCAATCGGACGTTGGCTCCGATAGGACTCCGATCAATCGGATAGAAGCTCCGATCAATCGGAAATTTTTCCAGCAACCTTGAAAATCCACTAGACATATTTTCGATCAATCGGACAGTCTTCCGATCCATCGGAAGGGGTCCGTCCGATCAATCGGACGGTGTTCCGATCAATCGAAATATCTTCCAGAGACTTCACTGGATAGATCTCCGATCAATCGGACAGGTCTCCGATCCATCGGACCTTCTTCCGATCAATCAGAGATGCGCGAATCTGCCCATTTTTTGACCGTTGGAAGAAAATCTATTTAAGATGGGGGATTCGTTTTTGAGCTAAGAGAGGGGATTTTGAGGAGATAGAAGCCACCATTGCTAAAGATCATTAGAGGCTCTATCCCAAACCTAAAGCAAGTCATTCTCCTTGTGTTTTCATCACAAGCTTGGGCCATTCAATGGCATCTTGAGAATGGACTTGTTCCCTCTTGATTCCTAGGGTTTAGACACCTTGATGATAGTTAAATCCTTTGTCTAAACACTACCTAAGAGTCCATTTAGGTGCATTCCTCTAGGAAACCCATTTCCTACCATTTGTAGAGGTTTCACCATTCCCTAGCACCTTGGGCATCTCCAATGGAGCATCACATGCAAGGTAGCTGATCTTGGAGCTGAAGCCTTGGCAAAGCGGCGGCGTCAAAGATCGGGGGAGCACAAGGGGAGCTGATTCAAGCATGGGAGAGCGAGAAGAAGCAACCCGAAGCGGCGCTGAACAAGGGGCTCAATCCGACAAGTAGGTTGTCTTGTTAAGAGTCCATCCACTCAATTCCCTGTGGGAGTTGAGTGTAGAGTTTGTTTGACAAACTCGCCCCGGGGTCGTTAGCCGATCCTTGGCCTATTAGTTGGACCTAAAATCTAGGGACGTCAGCCGTTCCTTAGCACGTTAGTCGGGCCTAAAACAAAGTCTCCAAGGGGGAGCCACCAACACGGGTGCAAACGTGTAGGTTGGGAGGAACCTGTAAACTCCCCGGTTGGGTGGATCCGAGTTAAAACACCTTGGTTGGGAGGAACTAGATTTAAACTCCCTAGTGAATGCCGGTGTGCTCAAAGGGGTTGAGTACTTGAACCGGGAGTGGAGTAGACAAGTAGTCGAACCACTATACATCCTTGTGTTTGTGATTGTATTGGAGCACATTTCTCTTTAATGCATTGCATTTAATTGGTTAATTATGAATGCTTAGTTAGGAATGTATGCTAGGCACTTGATAGGCATCCACACTCACAAGATGTACTTTCACTTCCTCAAGTTGACTTGAACTTATTGATCCATCCTCATTCAAGTCTATTTGAGTTGCATAGATTAGGTTCTTCATTAGCTTAATCATTTTATTAATCTATGCTTGTTTAGACTAGGTTGTTTATTGCTTTAACTTTTGCTAGTCTATTAATTGGACCCACTTAGGCTTGGAAGCCGAAGTGTTTATTGCTTACGCAGTTTAATTTGTTAAATCTGATAAGTAGGCAAAAAGAATTTGAAAAGGTCCTAATCACCCCCTCCTATAGGTTTAGCCATAATTCTAGTTGCTCTCTAAGCTTCCGCACGCGTATGTGTAAGGTGTCGTGTTAGGCTACCCAACGTAATTTCATAGTTTTCTTGTAATGTGATCTTCCTCATAGATGATTTAGATTTCCAATATTATCTTCTGAATGGGCCCACCAATCAGATCAGCGACCGCCTCTCAAAATCGCGCACTTCGGGTACCTTCAGAACCAGTCATCTTGCTTTCAACGCTTCGAAGTGTACAGATGTTGGATTGATCCCAAATTTTGAACATTGGTAGAAAACTTACTCCTCTAAATGATAGAAGGATTAGATTGTCCAAAAAATCCCAGAATGTGGTCCAAAAATTAGAACACTTAGGGCTTTTATAAACTCTGAGAAGTTGGATCTTTCTAGATGGTCCATCTTTCTTCAACCGGTATAATCAAACCACACATCCTTTTGATATGAAACTTTGTGGTTATTCATATATGGATGTGGTCTAGAAGATGGTCAAAGTGGATTCTTCATATCATCAATGATGGATCACCAGGATCGGCCCAGAGTGAAGTAGGCAGAATCTGGAACTTTCTAGACAGTTCGTATTGTTTTGGCCACCACGGTCAATCCGTAGCTCCGATCGACACGAAACCACTTGGGTTAGTTCGGCGTCGAGCTCCTCTTTGACGTGGATGTGTTGGATTTCCAAATATCATTTAGATGGGCCCAGAAAACTGGTCTGAAAAATTAGAAACGGGAATGGCCTGCTGTCTTCAATCTGCAAAGCTGAACTTGGATAGCCGACTGGTCAAGACTAGTCGGACCACCTTGTGGGGCTCCTTTTTCTTTCCTTCCTTCTTTCTCTTCTTTCCTTTCTTCTTCCCTCTTTTGTTATTCCTTTCCTTTGATCGTCAAGGTATCTAAGAAGGGTCTCAAAGCATCCGAATGATGAAGTCTCTCTTTCATTCCTACAACCACAAAACTATGCATTAGATTAGCCTTTAAATCATGAAAACCATGCATAATGTGTGATGAATTGGGGTTAGAATATGCACAATTAAGAGCTCAACATCAGTCAAATAGCCATAGAGGCGTTTCCATCCCGACACCGTCCCGAAGATAGAAGAAGAGGTGAAAAGGTAACTTCAGGCCGGATTTATTAGGGAAGTTCAGCATCCCAAATGATCTCGAACATAGTACCTGTGAAGAAGAAAAGTGGCCAAATCCAGGTGTGCGTTGAATTTTGAAACCTGAATGAAGCCTGTCTCAAAGATGACTTTCCTCTACCCATCTTGGAGCTCTTGATCGATAGCACGTCAGCATATACGACGATGTCCTTTATGGACGGCTACTCGGGGTATAATTAGATCCAAATGGCTCCAGAAGATGAAGAGTCCACGACCTTCCGCACATCTCTCGAGATATTCTGCTACTGGGTGATGCCTTTTGGGCTAAAGAATGCAGGAGCCACGTATCAGAGAGTGATGCGGGTAATCTTCCAAGACATGATGCACAAGCATGTGGAGTGCTACGTTGATGACCTGGTAGTGAGGTTTGATAGGCACCAGCAGCACCGCGAACATTTGAAGTTAGTATGTCAGAGGTTGAGGAAGAAAAGCCTCCGCATGAACCCGTTGAAGTGCGCCTTTGGGGTGTCCTCTGAAAAATTTCTAAGCTTCGTAATCAGACATCGGGGAATCGAAATTGACCCCACGAAGATCAAGGCGATCCGAGAAATTCCTCCTTTGAAGAACTTAAAAGAGCTAAAGAGCTTCCAAGGGAGAGTCTCTTACCTGCGGCGGTTCATCTCGAACCTATCAGGTTGCTGTCAGCCTTTCTCTCGGCTGAACAAGAAAGATGTCCGCTTTGAGTGGGATGAATCGTGCCAGAAAGCCTTCGATTCCCTCAAAGAGCTACTCGGGAAAACTCTGGTTCTCGCAGCATCGATCGAGGGAAAGCCTCTGATACTGTACATAGCAATGGGAGAGAACTCACTGGGGCAATGCTCGCCCAGAAGAATGAAGAAGGAAAATGCTCTGTATTACCTGAGCTGCACGCTCGTCGGCGCTGAGTTCAATTACTCACCGATTGAGACGATATGCCTAGCTTTGATATTCACTGTGAAGAAGCTGAGGCATTATTGTCTGTCATACCAGATTACATTGATCTCCAGAGCAGATCCTATCAAGTTCCTGATGAATCGACCTATGTTGTCCGGGCGATTAGCCAAATGGGCCTTACTATTATCTGAATTCGACATTACGTACCTGCCATCTCGAGCTGTTAAAGGGCAGGCGATAGCCAATTTTCTGCAGCTCACTCGATACTGGATAACACAAAAATGGAATGTGATCTTCCCGACGACCAAGCCATGATGGTAAGGATCACGAGACAGTGGCAGATGTATTTCGAGGGAGCCTCCAGAGCTGTAGGATCAGGGGCCGGTGTGATCCTCATCAGTCCTCAAGGAGACTTATTGCCCTACTTATTCAAAATAGTGCCGTCGTGCACAAACAACGAGGCAGAGTATCAGGCCCTCATCGTCGGGTTACAGTTGGTACAAGACATACAAATCCGATCACTACAAGTCTACGGCGATTCTCGGTTAGTTGTGGGACAGCTTACGACAAAATATGAAGTCCGTAAGCCAGAGCTATCACCTCTTTGCCATCAGGCCCGAGCCCTATTTGATCATTTCCTGGTCAGTACAGTGTCACACGTCCTGAGAGCTGAAAATTCTCAAGCAGATGCATTGGCTAACCTGGCCGCGGCTCTTGCGCACCCAGGGGGCAGTCCACTTCATGTTACCATAGAAGAAATGAGGATATTGCCATCCCTCACATGGTCGAGAATGTCACGAGCGCAAGCCCCGTACATTGCTTTGAGATCACAGAAGAAGAAGATTGGAGAAAACCATTCTCTGATTACTTGAAATACCGATTTTTACTCGAGGATCCGCAAATTTGCACTCAAGTCAGAAGGCGCACTAGCTCGTTCGTTGTTGAACCTCAAAATTATACATTGCATAGCCCACTACATCACACTATATGCACGATTTTCATGTTTAAAAGGAACATCTAATGTATGTTTTGTGATTGTAGGAATGAGAGTGGACTTCACCCAATTGGGAATCAAAAGAATATATTTAGATGCATTGGATGAAGGTGGAAGGAGGACCAAAGAAAGAAGGAATCAAATAGAAGAAAGAGAAGAAGAAAAAGAGTGAAGAAAGAAGGTCTGACCGGTTGGCCGACCGGTCGGCTACACCTCTGGGAAGCACTGGATGAAGGACCAGTTGGTCCGATCGGTCTTGACCGGTCGGCCAACCGGTCGGTGCCTTATGCTGAACTCTCTGGAACAAGACTATGATGGTCCGACCGGTCTTGACCGGTCGGCTAACAGGTCGCCCTCCCCCTGGAGCTTACTGGACTGACTCCAAGACAGGTCCGACCGGTCGTCACCGCTCAGCCAGCCCAGTCCGACCGATCCCGACCGGTCGGTCATGTATTCAAAACAGGCAGTTTCTATTTTTGCTCCGAAAATTCCTGCGCAGTGCATAACCTTACGCAATTTCTGGATGTTTTCGACGCAAGGGAGCTTCCCCACTATAAAAGGACGCCTAGGGGCTCTTCCTAGGGTATCATAGAAGGCAAGGGACGTCGTGGGAGAGGAAGGAAGTCGTCATGGAGCATTGACAACCCTCCAAACTCCGGTTTTTCTATGTTTTCTAGCTTTTTCATGAGTTTTAGTTGTAATATGACAATGCTCGGCTAGAATCTCTCAGCTAAGGCTGAGAGGTGGAGCTTGTAGCTAATTTCATGTTTGATTTAGTTTAGTTCAAGTAATTTTACTTCAAGTTTGGATTTTTGCATCTTTTAGTTCCCAAAGTTGATAGTTTTTTATGTTTTATGAGAGTTCATGTGCTCCGGACATGGATTCCTTGCAATTCTCTGAGATTATCATGTTTGTTTGTTTATATTCGAATTATAGTAATCCTTGAGTAGGCCATAGTCCATAGGCATGGCTGTTACTCCGAAGGCTATGGTTTCAAATTCTACATGGTTGAATGGGACTAGAACTTGGAAGTTCAACTTGAGTGGGATTGAATGCATTTAATGCTAAATTTTCCAACTAGATGAGAGATAGGACTTCACATCTAGTTGTCTATCTTGCTTGGATTGATTGGATTGACATGGGATTGCTACAAGTGGATCCTTGAATGCCTTAGTGCCTTTAAACTACTGTTTTCATTAAAGTTACTGTTTTAGTAAAATTGCTTCAATTAAATCTCCTATTTATTGCAAAATTGAGTTGCTGGAATAGTTTGGAACCTGTTTTCCAATTCCCTATGGATCGACCTCGGTCTTATCGAGTTTTATTACTACATCGTAGCCTTACACTTAAGGCGAGCGAACAAGTTTTTGGCGCCGTTGCCAGGGAATTTAGATAACGGTTTTCAAATTATTTTAGTGGCTGTAGACGTAGAATTAGATAGGGTTTTTTCTGATTTCTTAGAACTAATCAAAATTGTTTGTTTTGTAGGATTCCTTCTCTAGTTCAAGCACATCGGGTAATATCCTTCTAACTTAGCTTTTTGCAGATTTTTTAATTTCCAGATTAATTTCAGATTTCTAGGATTTAGGAATAACTTAGTTTTTAGTTGAGTGGTTTATGTCCTGTTGAGAATGTGACCACTTTAATCGTCTCCAATCCAAAGGTGGTTTAGTTGGACCATTGTCAGTCCATAGACGAGTCCGGAATTACCAAGAACGTTGTGAAAGTTTGGGGAGTATGGATCAAACAGCTTTAAGGAATCCTGCCCCTCCTACTCCAACTACAAACGCAAATCAAGAGGGAGTAGGAGAGAATGAGGTACATAACGTTCCTCCAATGAGATCACTACGGGATTACTTACAACCAGCCCGTGTAATTACACCCTCTTGCGTGGTTCTACCACCAAACGGCGAAAACATTGACATAAAGTCAGGTGTAATTCAACTTATACCAAAGATCCATAGGCTAGACTCTGACAGCCCATATCTGCACTTGAAAGAATTTGAAGAAGTGGTGGCTACCTTGCAATACACCAATGTTTCAGAAGATACCATAAAACTTAAACTCTTTCCCTTTTCATTGAAAGAAAGAGCCAAAAATTGGCTTCACTCTCTTAGACCACATTCGATTGGGTCATGGAATGAGATAACCCGGGAATTCTTGAAAAATTTCTTCCCGGCACATAAAACGAACACCCTTCGAAGAGCCATAATGAATTTTTCGGCTAAAGAGGGTGAATCTTTCTTCCAATGTTGAGAGAGATTTAAGGACCTCCTACTTGCTTGCCCACATCATGGCTATAAGAGTTGGCGAATTATAAACTTTTTCAATGATGGATTAAGTTCCAATATACGCCAATTTATAGAAATGATGTGCAATGGCGAGTTTATGAGCAAAAATCCAGATGAGGCTTGGAGTTATTTGGACATGTTGGCTGAAAATGCCCAATCTTGGGATACCTCAGATAAACCAACAACCCCAAGCCTACTCAAGAGAAAGAGAAAGGACTCAAGGAGGAAAGCGACGTGAATGCAAGGATAGCCAACCTCACAAGGAAGATCGAGGCCATGGAACTTAGTAAAAGTGGAGTTCCAAAGTCCAATGAAGCTATTAAGACCATATGTGGGATTTGTCACACCGATTTACATGCTACGCAAGATTGTCCCACAATTCCTGCATTTCAAGAGGTGTTACATGAACATGCAAATGCCACATATGGGTATCAATGGCCTTTCAATGGACCGGTGGGTAATACGTACAATAACAGTTGGAAGAACCACCCAAACTTCAGTTGGAAGAATGCTCCTACGGGCAATCCTACTAACTCTCAAGGAGGGCCACCCATGCAAAACATGGCCCCACCTCAATTCTCAATGGAGGATACTTTGAAAGCATTTATGCAAGGGCAAACGAAAATTAATCAAGCGAATCAGCAAATGTTCCAAGAGCTTAAAGTCTCAGTTGATGAGATTAAGGGACGCTTGAATGCTAGGGAAGGGACCTTTCCGGCCCAACCTCAGGCCAATCCAAAACAAGTACATGAAGTAAGCATTCCTGATCCCTTCAACCAAAATATGGAGCAAGCCAAATCTGTCACCACTCTTAGAAGTGGTAAGCAAATCGACAAATCTATTCCGATGAAGGCCGACAAGCCTAATGATCAGGTAAATTCTGAGGATGATGACGGATCCAACCTAGCTCCACAAGAGAAGGAATGCATCATTAGCCCGTAGCACCATTCCCTTCGAGATTGGTTGCCCCAAAATCTCTTCCAAACTCCCATGATATTCTAGAGATTTTCAGACAAGTCAAGATAAACATTCCTTTGCTTGATGCCATCAAACAAATCCCCTCTTATGTCAATTTCTAAAGGACCTATTGTTAGAGCTTAGAAAAATCGAAACTGCTCGTCAGCAGTCTTTTTCCTGTGTTTCATTATTTTGAGGGAATTCTGAGTATAGAGACATTCATAGACAATCATAAACAATCACAAAGTATACACGAGAAAGCACCGCGAGGTGAATTTTATTCCAGAGATTCCGAGGTCTTTTACATTCCTGGCTGTGAACTGGTCACAAACCCTTAATTACATCAACGGATGATCACCCTTGATTAAAAGGCAAAAGTAAATGCATGCATGTATCATAAATGAATTAAATAAAGCATTAAGGGAGCATAAATATAAATAAGGCACATCATAGACCACACAGAGATTTTTACGTGGAAACCCTTACGGGAGAAAACCACGGCACAAAGGATTCCACTATGAATTTCAGTTATACAATAGATGGAATATCAAAGGGATAAAGCTCGGATAGATCGAGCAAGTAGTTTAAATCGTCAGGGATTATAGTCTCGAGTTCATGGTCGTCGAGACCAAGTCTAGGATTTATTATGGAATACTTCACCGTTAAGATCATTAGATGTTGGTCCCATACTCCTCGGGCGTTCCTAGTTGAGTAGCAACCAGGATTTTAACCGAATTGTATATCTCAGTGTCATGACGCGTCTCTATGGACGATATGACTTTCAGGGATACACTTTACGATTTTCGTTTAGTGCAACCAGGGCCAGTGACCGTCTCTGCTAGGACGGGTGACTTACTGGAAGGCACTCCATGGGGTCTTAATGCGACCAGGGTTTCAACCGAGTCGTATATCTCAGTGTCATGACGCGTCTCTATGGACGATATGACTTTCAGAAATACATTCCACGGCGTCCACTTACTGCAACCAGGGCCAGTGACTGTCTCAGCTGGACGGGTGACTTACTGGAGGGCACTCCATGGGGTCTTTGTGCAAATAGGGTTTCGACCGAGTTGTATATCTCACTGTCATGACGCGTCTCTATGGACGATATGACTTTCAGAAATACACTCCACGGCGTCCACTTACTGCAACCAGGGCCAGTGACTGTCTCAGCTGGACGGGTAACGTACTGGAGGGCACTCATTCCCTTAGCCACTCAACTGACAGATCCCGCCTTTGGACAGGACGCACATCAACTGGTCTTAACGATGAAGTATTTCAGACGTTTAGAACTCTTTCATTATGGTTTTCGATGATAACCATAGTCCCCTTCGATTTAGTTTCGTAACTCGATCCGAGATGAAATAAATTCATGCAATGGATGCAAATGAGTACAGTACAAAGTAACTATGCTTTATGTATGCTCAAGAGAAGATCGCATTCATGCTAGATGCTCAGTGTATCAGACAAATTATGCATTTAATTTGATTAATCTGCTTCATATATATCTTTGTGTCATTGATATTTTGCCCTCGCGTCTTTGAAATCGCGATTGATTTCATTTGGCATTAGTAGATTTTCGGGCCGTCAGGGCACTTCCCAGGGCCTGTTTATGATCTGATCGGAGGATTTGGTAAATACCTATCACGATCGTCTTTGGATAAAGGCGGATTATGTCCACGAGAGTCACAGTGCGATCGCATTTCAATTTATTTAGTGTAAGTCGATTTCTGAGCCAACAGGGCACTTCCCAGGGCTAAAAATGACTAAGTAGTGGACCTGTTTATGGTCTGATCAAGGTTTCTCGGAGATCCTGAGATTAGGTAATCTCATTGTAATGCATGATTATGGTATATCGTGTTATGGCGGAGAGAAGTCTCCCTCTCGGTTTCGGTCAAATTCCGCACGATTCCTCTTGCTTTTGGCCATTTTCGGCTCTTTCGGAAGGATTTTCGAGGTTTGCAATATTGGCTAAATGTTGGCCATTTTGATCAAATTGCTGATTTGGCCCACTTAACATCGACCGTTGGTGAATCCAGTCCGGGGATGGATAGAGGACATTGATGTGTGTCTAGGAGTGCTGACGCGATCGGAAGGCGGGCCACGTCGAAGGCGGGCCACATCATGGAAGGCCCCACCTCCCCATCAGCGTCCAGGCGCATGGGAGGTTGGGTTGGTTTGGGCGCATGTGACTCTTCCTCAAGCGCATGTGGGAGAAAAGTGAGGAGAAAGAGGAAATGGAAGGGAGGTGAGCGCATGTGCCTGTGCCTTGGGCGCACTTATGCGCATGTGGCCTCTCCATTGAGCGCACTGAGCACATGTGGCCTCTCCATTGAGCGCACTGAGTGCATGTGGCCTCTCCCTTGGGCGCACTTAAGCGCATGTGGCATGAGGGAGTGAAGAGAAAGATGGCACTATGGGCGCATGTCCTCCAAGGACTTGGGAAATTTCCCATTTGCTTCCAACAAAAGGATGGGCGCATGTTGCTTCTCTTCCTCTTATTGCAACTCCGGTGGGAGAAATCCCTTTCCGGTTGCGGCATCCGGCGAGGTGTGGGCGCATGTGGATAGTCTACTGAGGATTCTGACAAGGATTTTACCTTGCTCTGCCGATCCCTTCCAGATAATGAAGCCTCTCTCCTTCTCAACAAGTGAGTGGGGTATTTATTGCACTTAATCGGGTAGCTACTCGGGTACCGGGCGCATGTGGTTTGCAAAATGGAGGGCATGCACATGGAAATATTCTGGAGAGACGAGTCATGCGCATATGGGGATTATGCGCATGGAAATATTCTGGAGAGACGAGTCATGCGCATATGGGGATTATGCGCATGGAAATATTCTGGAGAGACGAGTCATGCACATGTACCCATGCCCCAGGCGCATGTGGCATGTCATGGGCACATGTGCCACTGGTATGGGCGCATGTGGCCTCTATGTTGGCCGCATGTGGCCCCACTTAGCATATTTTCATGATTTTTGTAATTTTAGAATATTGAAAAGGGAGAGAGAGAGCTCTTATGCGCATGTGGTGAGAGAGTGAATGCATGTTTCCTTAAGACATTCGCATGTGGAGAGAGAGTGAACAAATGCATGTGGAGAGAGAGTGAACAAATGCATGTGGAAATATGCACGCAATGACTTCAAACTTGCTACTTAAGGTTTTTCGGGCATTCCGGATCATTTGGCGGTAATCCACATGTCTGATTCCAGCTCGAAATCGTACCTGTAGGCTTTTGGGCCCTTATAGTCGGATACAGTCAGGGCAAAATGCATTTGGAAGCGCGCGGGTAAAGATATGCATCGTGTGATCTCGAAACTTGCAGGTTAAGAGTTTTAGGGCATTCTGGATCATTTGGCGGTAATTCGCATGTCCGATTCTAGCCCAAAATGGTACCTGTAGGCTTTTGGGCCCTTATAGTCGGATAAGTCAGGGCAAAAAATGCATTTGGAAGCGCGCTGGTAAAGATATGCATCGTGCGACCTCGAAACTTGCAGGTTAAGGGTTTTAGGGCGTTCCGGATCATTTGGCGGTAATTCACATGTCTGATTGCACCCTAAAATAGCATTCGTAGGTTTCAGTCACGATTGCGCATGTTAGGGCGACACTGGCATTTTTTGAGTATTTCGGATCTCGAAATCAGTCCGAATCATCATAGATGGACCGTTGAATACCATTTTATAATGGGTACAAATTTGAGCCCCAACAAGTGCCCCCCCGGTGCGCTGCGATGGATGCTTATGTCGGGCCAGTGCGGTGCACCGGTCCCCAGGCTCAAGTATAAATAGTGGATTCACTGAGTCATTTGGTCATTCCTGAATCGAGAAAGCCAAAATTCTAAGAGGTGAGAGAGCTCCTCATGAGGGAGTAGGCGCATGTGGCCTTCCAATGGGCACATGTGCCCCTTCAACTGATAATGGGCATATTGCATCTTGCTCCAGGCGAACGCCCTTGGCTCCAAGCGCATGTAATAGTGCACCTTTATGGGCGCATGTGCTCATACTCAAGCACATGTTGTGTTAATGCATTAGTGCATGTGGGAGTATGTTAAGAGCCAGGCGCATGTGTAAGTGTTATGGGGTAAGCGCATGTACCCATGCATGTGTGGAAGCCTGCATGTGTGGAAACCTCTCATAATGTAGGCGCATGTGAGCTTCTCTTTGGTGAAGTAAATATGGGCGCAGTCACATGCTACGAACTTATAACTCCATTTACATGGAGTGGGCGCATGTGGGGTCACATGCGCCTGGGGTATTGGCTTGGGCGCATGTGACTCCGCTACTTAGCCAAAATTTCTAAATTCTGGCATTTTCCATCGCCCTTGGTGAAAACTCATGCATCTGGCCTTATTCTCGACCGAATTCGATGCCGTTTGTGGCTATCTCGCTCAATGCTCGAATATGATTGGGACCTGGTGCTCGGGGCCCATAATATGTTGCTTATGCTGGTCTTTGATGGCTTGCAACTGCTCCCTTAAGCGGTTCTATGATGTGCACTTCTATGCAGGGGTATATGCGTCATTTGGGGTTAGTGCGAATTCGCACGCACTCAGAGTGTACATGTAGAGCTACTACTATATTTGCTGCGCTATGATATGTGCGCGCTTGCTTATCGGATGTGCGCTCGAATTCCACTGTCTTCATAATTCTGTGGGTCATGACTTTATGCATGTGTTTACTGATGTATTTTGTGTGTGAAATCCATGATTGAATGATGCAATGCTTACCTTATTGTGTTGCCTGTTGCATGTGCTGGTCTTCTGTTTGATGCACTTTTGTTTGCGTATTGTAGTGAATCATGGCGACAACAGTAGGTTCTTCTGGTGAAGTTTCCAAATCGCAAGTTTCCAGCTCTTCATCTATACGACGCGGTAAAAAGAGGGCGACTGGAGATACTGCTAACCCGTCTCCGGTAGAGTGTCATTCGCAATCCTTCGAGACAATCGAATCCGAAGTGGAGGATTTCTCTGATCGAATTAAGCAACTCTCCCATGAAGTATTACTGCGTATCTATGTGGACAAAACCATATCTGAGCCTCCGACGCAAGGGACTGAAGGGGAATGGTCCGCCTGGTATTGTCAGTTTACTGATGCTGCCAATGTCGTTGAGGCAGGCCCTTCTAGCGTGCCGGCCGACATTCCGAGGATGATTAGGAAGGTCAGAAGAAGAAGAGACGAAATCGAGGTACGAAGCCGGCTGAGGAAGTTGACAAGGTGGAGCAATCGCCACAGCTTTTTGATCCGAAGAATGAGCGGATGAAGATCGGCTGGAATAGAAACAAGACCATTACTACATGCAGTTTCTCCATCGTCAACCCTTATACCGACCGAGTCATCTTGCATGAGAAATCTCTTACAAGGCACAAGCCCTTCCCGAGCATCGAACCATCCAACGTTCAAGGCCCTTTTCAGTTCTATGGAGTTGAGAGGTGGACATTTACCCCCGAGCAGTTGTTCACTACCATACTGGTCGACGATGGGAGAGAACAACGGGTAGGTTCCTCGAGAGAAATGGTTTTCCTTGCACCTACTTGTGATCCTCACACTCCTTCTCCAGTCCATTATTTTGAGACAGTGCAGCAATGATTTCGACACATGGACAAGGCGACGATGTGGGCGATGAAGAGCTTTCATACGCGGGGTCATTTGAACGAGCGAGTTGGTTATGAGCCGTGGGCAAAAGAGATTTTGATCCAGCATAAGACGATTTTAAAGCAAGTCGGCCTGTACCAGGCTATCGATGCGACCTCCGAACATTTCTCCCGAGATCCAACAATTCTTCGAAGCTTCTTGAACAACTGGTCTTCCGTTACCAATTCGTTCCACTTTCCATGTGGAGAGATGAGCATAACTTTATGGAATCTCCGGATGATGGCTGGGTTGTCTGTGATAGGAGAATATTACCAGGAATACGTCCCAACTGATGAAGAGCTGTCTTCGTTTCGGCTCAAAAGTCCTCGAGATGCTTATCATTCGAAGGCTTGTCTAGAGTTGTTTGCTGAGTTGTCGCAGTTCGACAATATTACAAAGATTCACTATGACGACTGGTTGATCTACTTTAGCCAGAGGATGCAGTAATACTTCTTCCAATGCCTTCTTTTGTATTACATGCTCTGCATACTTTAATTTCTTTGTTTCTGACATGGGCACTTCTTCCTTCTTGTAGCATTGATTACGAAGTGTATAAAACCTTACCCGCAGACCAGGCTTTGATGAAGGAACGTTTTGAGCGAAAGTTTAGCAATCCGAACGAGCTTACACCGTCTTGTGAACTGGCGGGTTTCTTAGCATACTGGCTGTCGGCGGTTATGTTGCCTAGCTCCAAGAGTGCTGATGGCGTCAGGGTTTCCTGCTTCGTTGTGGTGGAGCTCTTACAAGTGGTCGTCAATTTTCTCTAGCACCGCCGGTGCTATGCAGTTTATATAGGGCTTTTGGCAATATTGCGAGTAACAAAGATCAACCCTGGCGAGGGATGAATGTGGCTTATTGCCCATGGCATTTCTTCTGCGGATGGTTAGGCATATATTTCCCGTAGACCTACGGAGTGGATCTCTTCCAGTATTTTCACACCGATCATGCACCTCTTTATCGCTATAGAAAACTTAACATGATAACGCGGTCGTCTGATTGGATAGCTTCCAAAATTGGCAATTGGGCGGAGATTTGTTTCTACCACTTTCCTGTTTTTTATGCCGGAGAAGATCGAGAAGTCGTTGACGATGAACATTCTGTGGATGTCACTGGTAGGGAATTTCTGGTGTCTATTCGTACTGCCTCACTTCCGCTACGCGAAGGAA
Source organism: Liriodendron chinense (assembly GCA_003013855.2). Lineage (NCBI taxonomy): Eukaryota > Viridiplantae > Streptophyta > Magnoliopsida > Magnoliales > Magnoliaceae > Liriodendron > Liriodendron chinense. Next base: position 217,531 of record ML058490.1, on the reverse strand, counting down.
TAGAGTTCTGGCGAGAACCTTATTACCCTAGTCGGTTTGCCAGGCAATTTGGGTACGATCAGGGTGTACCGATGACGTTACCAGATGTAACTAAAGTAGAGCGGGCATATGGTACAGGTCCTGTTCATTAGGAGTGGATATGGCATCAACTTTTGATGACGCGAACAGGCGCGAGATTCATGCTTTCCGGCCTCTATCGAAAGACTAGCGGTTCTTATAGGCTGAGATGGTGGGTGCATCAGTATGCTCTGGTCTGAAAAAACAGCTCTGTTGATGATCCACTCTACATTCCTCCTCCAGGGCTGACAGAGGTCTTCACTGACGAATTGGGTTATTATAGAGAGCAGGCTGAAGCGTATTTATCGTCGAGCATTAAGCATAAGATCTCCCTGGGTGTGTCAATTGACCATGGTAAGGAGGATACCGTGTTGGATGGCTGGCATACTTTCGGAGTACCTTTAGCGAAATGGTCTCAAGAAGCCGGGTTCACACGTCTTCTGGTGATTGGAGGTGATAAGGATGCCGGTCGGTTAATTAGTGATGATGACCCGACAATGATTGGGCCGACGAAGGCAATATCAGACCATGCTAGCATGAGAGAGCAGGCTGAGCCGATTGGAGAGGATAATCTGCAAGGGTCCACTACGCAGGGGAATAACACGACTGTATCTATAGCCCCTGGTGCTTCCAGTGTTGAGGGTATGGCAGAGTCGCCAGCGGTAACTGAAATAATCGATACTGATAGTGACACTACTGAACTTCTGGATGTGACCTCGACACCACTGACTGAGACTATTAAGCCTTTCCCTGATGCGACGATACATACTGCAACTTCCTCAGAACCTGTATTCAACCCATCTTTCGGTATAGTTCTTTCATAGTTCCTTGGTGGATTCTTTTTCTATACTTGTCATTTCATTGCATACTCGCTCTGTTCCTCTTGTTGCAGATACTGTCAATTTTGAGGTGGCTGCCTACGGAGCATTCGATGTTCCATGTTTCGATCATTTAGACTGTTTCGAGCAGAGCGTATTGAGGGGTTTACTATCCAATATTTCAAGGGCGTTGGCTGAACCAAGCGAGTGGCATACACTAGGAGCAGGGGTGAAGGCATTGGAAGCTTGTACAGGAGTAATCGGGCCTGATGTATCCGAAATAGTCTGTCGTATTTCTTCTTTCGAAGATTCTGTTACGCAGGTTATTATGACTGAACGGATTGAACCTGACCCTACGGCTGAAGAGAAACGGCGAGTGCTGTCTTCTTTGCGGCCTGTCATAGAGCAGCGAGAATGTTCGGCGGTTAATGCTAGAACAACCTTAGAAGATAATGAGACTCAACGTCGTGGGTGTATTAATCATCTTGCTGATGTCAAATCTGAGATCGCGCGGCTACAGGCAGAAGAAACGGCCATAAATCTTGAGGTTGCCCTCCTTGATCTTGTCATTAATCAAAACCGTGTCGAGGTCGCACAACTCGAGAGTGAAGGAGAGGCGGCAAGCAAGCAAGTGGAAAATTTAGAAATCGAACTTCGTGATATTCCGAATCCTGCGCTGACGCTAACGGAGGCAAAGGCCACCATGGAGGCAACGCGGAAGGATGTGATGAAGTTCATAACAGGATGCCTGGAGAAGCTGTAATTCTATTCTTTTGCTTTCTTTTACGGTCATTGTCAGACAAAAATAGTATTAGACAGCTGTCCTGAATACCCAACTGTCACTTGTATCCGACGTAATTGACATCAGAACTTGTTAGCTGCATGCTTCATGATCTAAAATAATGACAATGATTCTTTTACTAAACCACTACTTGGTGTTATGTGTTTAAGACTAGTATGCAGAAAATGATTTATTATGTATGAGCTTAATGTAAACTGAGTATATCAAAGCATAAAAATGGAAGAACCAATAGAAATAATACTTCCCTTTTTACTTAACCTGTGTATCCTTGGGTCATCACTTTCGAGAGACATTTGTGTCATAAGTCCAAAACTTTCTTTTAGCTCCATATTTTCAGGTTTATATGTCATCCTTCATGGCTTGCCCCCAGTCATTTCTTTCTGCAGACTTGATATTTTGATAATATATTAGGGCTTGCCCCCAGTCGTCTTCTTCTTATAAACTCTAATTTCTCATAATATATTGGGGCTTGCCCCCGGTGCTTCTGGCTCGTCACTCTGTAAGACCACTTCATTCTAATGAGACAGATCTTGTGCTTTAGGAATCCGTGCTGAATACCCGTCCGATCATAATCTTTAATTGCATATTCTTGTCGCAGAATTCTTCATAAGAGAAAGTTGTCAATATTTTCAAGGTAAAGTGATACATAATAGAATGCCCTAATCGTCTTCATATAAAGCCGTATATATAAATAAGTATACAGGAGATTCCCAATCGTGACTTATCTTCATATTCAGTAAAAGAATAATGCGATAATGATGGAAGATCCATGACATAACATGAAAGCTGGATATAGATAGCGATGTTCCGATCATCTTCATATAAAACATTGTGCATAAGTATAAGAGATCGATAATAATAAAGTATCTCGGCCGTCTTCATGTAGAGAACCACATATACATATATATGAGAATCCATCAATTCTGAAGTATTCTCCTATTAAGCAGAGGAATGCCGGAATACCAAGATACTTAATATGAGAACTTGTGACGAAGATACCATAATATGGGGATGTTGTGATTCGCGTAGACTTTCTATAAGATATTCCCTCCTGATTCGACCTGTCTGATGAGGATATAATAAGTTGGTTGATAATTCGTGGAGTCGATTCTTTAATATTCTCCGACTATGGTACCTGTCATTAAGAAGGGCTCTACGAACATTTTATATTCATATGCACAATAGTATGATGTGAGTGAGCCTGTAAACAAGTATGAAGCACAACATACAGATGAAATAGATGCATGAGAGAACATAAGTATATCCATATCTACTTTATAAACCGTCAGAACTATTTGTAAGCGCTCACGATTATTGAAGTAAAATCCCCCAGAAACTAGGAGGACCATAGTGGTTGCCATTTGTATAGCTTTGATGGTTGATTCTTTTCTGTCTTTCTGTCTTTCTGCACAGTCACATGCACATTAGAACACCCCACACCTTTGAAAGGAGAGAAGATGCGTCCTTACCAATCACGATATGGCTCAATGACCGACAAAAGCACATAAGTACAAATCATATGCATGCCATGCGAGATTTTAAAATTCTTTTAGAAAACTTTTGCTTTAAAGATGAAGGGAAGAACGTTCCTGTTGAGAGTCGTCAGTTTGGCGCCCGTAAAGGCGCCGAACATTTCTCCTAGCAGAACTTTCTTACGTATACATCTGTGTTTGTGAACGATTTATCTTAGGATGTTTCTTTACTCAGAGATAACCAGAGATTCTGGTATTATTCGATTCCCCAACAGAGTCGCCAGTTTGTTAGAGCTTAGAAAAATCGAAACTGCTCGTCAGTAGTCTTTTTCCTGTGTTTCATTATTTTGAGGGAATTCTGAGTATAGAGACATTCATAGACAATCATAAACAATCACAAAGTATACGCGAGAAAGCACCGCGAGGTGAATTTTATTCCAGAGATTCCGAGGTCTTTTACATTCCTGGCTGTGAACTGGTCACAAACCCTTAATTACATCAACGGATGATCACCCTTGATTAAAAGGCAAAAGTAAATGCATGCATGTATCATAAATGAATTAAATAAAGCATTAAGGGAGCATAAATATAAATAAGGCACATCATAGACCACACAGAGATTTTTACGTGGAAACCCTTACGGGAGAAAACCACGGCACAAAGCGACAAGATTCCACTATGAATTTCAGTTATACAATAGATGGAATATCAAAGGGATAAAGCTCGGATAGATCGAGCAAGTAGTTTAAATCGTCAGGGATTATAGTCTTGAGTTCATGGTCGCCGAGACCAAGTCTAGGATTTATTATGGAATACTTCACCGTTAAGATCAGTTAGATGTTGGTCCCATACTCCTCGGGCGTTCCTAGTTGAGTAGCAACCAGGATTTTAACCGAATCGTATATCTCAGTGTCATGACACGTCTCTATGGACGATATGACTTTCAGGGATACACTTTACGGTTTTCGTTTAGTGCAACCAGGGCCAGTGACCGTCTCTGCTAGGACGGGTGACTTACTGGAAGGCACTCCATGGGGTCTTAGTGCGACCAGGGTTTCAACCGAGTCGTATATCTCAGTGTTATGACGCGTCTCTATGGACGATATGACTTTCAGAAATACATTCCACGGCGTCCACTTACTGCAACCAGGGCCAGTGACCGTCTCAGCTGGACGGGTGACTTACTAGAGGGCACTCCATGGGGTCTTTGTGCAAACAGGGTTTCGACCGAGTCGTATATCTCAGTGTCATGACGCGTCTCTATGGACGATATGAATTTCAGAAATACACTCCACGGCGTCCACTTACTGCAACCAGGGCCAGTGACCGTCTCAGCTGGACGGGTAACTTACTGGAGGGCACTCATTCCCTTAGCCACTCAACTGACGGATCCCGCCTTTGGACAGGACGCACATCAACTGGTCTTAACGATGAAGCATTTCATACGTTTAGAATTCTTTCATTATGGTTTTTGATGATAACCATAGTCCCCTTCGATTTAGTTTCGTAACTCGATCCGAGATGAAATAAATTCATGCAATGGATGCAAATGAGTACAGTACAAAGTAACTATGCTTTATGTATGCTCAAGAGAAGATCGAATTCATGCTAGATGTTCAAGAGAAGATCGAATTCATGCTAGATGCTCAATGTATCAGACAAATTATGCATTTAATTTGATTAATCTGCTTCATATATATCGTTGTGTCATTGATATTTTGCCCTCGCGTCTTTGAAATCGCGATTGATTTCATTTGGCATTAGTAGATTTCGGGCCGTCAGGGCACTTCCCAGGGCCTGTTTACGATCTGATCGGAGGATTTGGTGAATACCTATCATGATCGTCTTTGGATAGAGGCGGATTATGTCCACGAGAGTCACAGTGCGATCGCATTTCAATTTGTTTAGTGTAAGTCGATTTCTGAGCACAGGGCACTTCCCAGGGCTAAAAATGACTAAGCAGTGGACCTGTTTATGGTCTGATCAAGGTTTCTCGGAGATCCTGAGATCAGGTAATCTCATTATGTTAACGTCAGATTTTGTAACTGGATCCTCCGGACGTTCACCTTCTCTCCAATAGATACCTTCCTCCGCCGGACCTGAAAGAAGACAGAAAGCAACTAAGGGTGGCTGGCGTCCAGCCGTTAGCCCTCCGATGCTTAAGTCAGGCCGAAGCAAGAAGAAGAATAACCAGGCAAAAACAGGCCAGGGATTGGATATTGTGTACCTTTCTCTTGATGGAGTCACCTCTTTATATAGATCTGGAGCGACCCAATCTGTTACGTAAGATGTCGAGATCCCGCTGATTTCGTGTACGATACCGAGATGCCGCTGATTTCGTGGGATAAGATCCCTATCCTTGGAGACGAGATCTGACCCGATGACTTATTTTGGCAATCACGTTCCTTGATAGCAATCCCTTGAGATTCAGAACCACAAGAGAAGATAAGCCCAAACCCGACCTATCCGGGCTGCTGGTAGGCGTAGTAATAGCGCTGATCGCTCATGTAGAGCTGGAAACCATAGTTGGAGTCATAGCCGGCGAAAAGGAAGGAGACGCCGACGGGACGGAAACCACCGAACTGGGTGTAGCCCTGCTTGGTATCGCAGAGGGATTGAACGAGCTGCTCGACGGGAATCGGGTGCTGGTACTGAAGGCTAAGAGGTGTTACCGCGGAAAAGCTGTTCGCATGTTGGAATATGGTCGCGAGTCCAAGTGCTCGCTCATTTAGACGTAACACCTTTCAACGACTTACGAGAAGGTCTGCTCGTGGATTTATCAATCCTGCGACTCTCGCTCAGATGATCTCAAGAGTCGGATGGGCATTCCGCACTTACCCAATCTGCGACTCATGATCAGATGATCTCGAGAGTCGGATGGGCGTCCCGCACTTACCCAATCTGCGACTCTCGAGCATATGATCTCGAGAGTCCAATGGGTACTTCCGTATTTACCCGATCTGCGACTCTCGCTCAGATGATCTCAAGAGTCGAGTGGGCGTCCGTGTACAATCTTAGCAGCTGAGTTGATCTCCCTTATTTTATCTGTAACAGATGCCCCCCAAGTCCTTGCCGCCAAAAATTTTGAAGGGAAGGACTTAGCTCACTATCACACGTAACCGCCCGCTGCCTTCATCGAGAACGGAACCTCACATGATGGGCTGGAATTAATGAGCGTCAGCTTTCCACAGCATTTCCGTAGACAGAAAATGAAGGGGCACTCGCCACGTGTTTGAGGAGTTAATGGGCGTGCCTGCTCGAGTGCTACGCCGAAGGAGGGACTGCCACGTGCCATCAGATGCGGCGAAGTGATTGCCTATAAATATACGGAGTCCGCCATTTCTCTGGTTTTCTACAGAAGCTCTTCGAAAGGAATTTTTCTGCAGTCTTTTCTCAATCTTCTTCCTCCGGCGCTCGTTCTTTTCCTTTCTTTCTTTTCTGGGTATAGGCCTCGGTTCTCTTCTTTTTCATAATCTTCTTAAAAACTCCTTCATGGCTGGGAACTCTGACGAGACCACCGTTCCTCTAGGCGATGCCACCCCGGAATCCTCTGCTTCTAGCAGTGCGAGGGTTCCGGCAGGGAGATATATAACAGCCGGATATCCTTCTGTTCTATCGGAGGACCGGCTGACTGAGTTACGGGAGAGATACCTGATCCCCGACTCAGTCGTTCTCCGATTGCCCGGAGATGGAGAGACACCAGACTCTCCTCCCCCCCCCCCCCCCCCCCCCCCCCCCCCCCCCCCAGGATGTGTAGCTTTTTATGAGTACCAGCTCATCCTGGGGGTACGCCTCCCCCTCCGTCCTTTCATACGCGATGTTCTCTGGTGTTACAAGATTGCCCCCGGGCAACTCATCGTGAACGGATGGAGGGTAGTTCTGGGCTCCTTTGCCCTCTGGGCTCAAGCCGGCAACGGAGAGCTCACGGCGGAGGAGTTCCTCCGTATGTTCCGTCTGAAAAAGGCACCCTCCAGCGAAGGTTGGTATTACTTGTGTTACTGGCACCGGGATAACTTCGTGCTGGGGAAACCCTCCTCGAACTATCCCGGCTGGAGGAAACGGTGGTTCTACGCTTCCGGGAACTGGGAGTCTGCTTCCTCCAGAGGTTCAGGTGTTACCCGTTTTTTCTGTGAAGGTAGGCACAATCCCACATTGTGCAGTTTTCTTCTGTTAGGATTTTAGGGTTTTTACTTCATTCTTTGACCTCTGTTTGTGCTCGCAGGTATCCCGGCCTTAAGAAAACCAAATCTAAAGGGAGGAATCAACGAGAAGATTGTCAAGGTGTACAAGGTGCCTATTGGTGATAGGCACATCGAGGCTTGCTTGTCTCCCTCGCGACTCACAACAGCGGGCCTAATATCCAGAGGAGAAGCCGAGATGACGAAGGCCGGGGAGAAGAGGGGTCTGCTGCCCCGACTGAAGGGCACGAACTCCAAAAGGCAGAGGAGAACTCCTGCCGAACCATCTCAACCACCCGTCCGCAAGGGTGGCGATCAACCTGCCCCTCTCGCGAGCATGGCGGAGGCTCCGGCAGGGCCCAATATTCCCTCACTGATGGTCGCACCTGGACCGCCAGTGATTAACATTGCTGACAATTCCCCGGATGGGGCGGGGTTAAGCTGCCCCCCAGCTGAAGAGGCTCGAGAGCAGATAGAGCCTCGAGAGCCGGCTCCTGCTCGCGAACTGATCCCTACTGCCGAGCAGGGACCTGCTCGCGAGTCGATGCCTCCACCTCGCGAGCCGGCCGGGTTGGTCGTTGCTCAACCGTCAGGGAGCGGGACATATTCTATCCCCCGCCACCTCCATCCAATATGTAAATTTTTATTCGAGAACGTCCCCCCCCAAACCTTCGGTTCTCTTCCAGAGCCAAGCCCTGAGAACCTTTTCCTCGAAGCGGGGGTGAGGATGGTTCAGGTGAGACTCTGCCAAGACCTGCTTTAATCTGTTGTTATGTTCTAGAATACTTTCTCACATTTTTCATTACTTTTGCAGGGCTTAGATCTTATCCTGCGAACGAGGCGTGATATCGTTGCCGCCCGTCGTGTGATAGATGAAGCTGAAGGGAAGAGGACTACCTTGGAGAAGGCAGTTCAAGGGAGAGATCAGCTGCTCAAGGCCCGTGAGGCGGTGATCGCGAAGAGAGATGAGGAGAAGAAGATCCTCATCGAGAAAATCCAAGTCCTGACCGACAGGTATCAGGCCTTGGACTCAGACTTCGTGAAGCTCACGGGTTTGAAGGAGAAGGCTGAGAGAGAGAGAGATCTTTCGCCAAGACAAGATCTCGTTGGAGGAGCGGTTTGCGGAGGCCAGGTTGCAGCTCAAAGAAGCCAACGACAACTTGGAAAAGGAGCGCTCCGCTCTTGCACAGCTCAAGGACGAATTGATCCACTAGGACGAGGAGAAAGTCGCCCTTGTAAAAATGCTCTCGGAGGAAGGTCCTCGGGCAATTTCTGAGTTCCGGACTTCGCAGCTATATGACGACGAAAGATACGAGTCATATGATGCTGGTCGTGACTTTGCGCTAAGAGTAGTGCAACGAATGATCCCATCCTTTGATATGGGGGAATTTGGTCGAGTCGCGACCATCATAGCTGCAGAAGAGCAGGCTGCTGCTGAGAACGAGGTGACTGAAGCCACGCAAGCTGGAGGGGCTCCAGAAATGGGCCCTGAAGTCGAGAGCACAGCTCCTCCTCCAAGAGATTGATCTTCTTTTTGTTTTCCTCTCTTGTACTCGCAAGCATATATTGTAAACATTTATTATCAATGAAAAGATATTTTTGGAAGTGTTGTCCTCGTTTACTCTCCCTTTCATGCAATGATTGCTTTCTCATTTTTGTTTACTTTCTTTTCCTTTGTGCACTGAATGCTTTCCCGTTGCAATCAGTTGTGCTCAACCCAGGGGGTCGTAGCGACCATGCCCTCGTGGAGATAGACTGATCTATCGATTGAGAGATGTAACATGCTCAATCCGGGGGGTCATGACGACCATACCCTCGTGGAGATAGACTGATCTATCGATTGAGAGATGTATTACGCTCAATCCGGGGGGTCATGACGACCATACCCTCGTGGAGATAGACTGATCTATCGATTGAGACTCCAAGTTTATTGAGGGTAGGATGGTCACCCATAAAATGGAAATGCGACCATCCTAGGTGAATTAAACCCTACCAAAGGTAGGCAATTGGCCAAGGGATTGTATGCATCCTCTTCAGGGCTATTCATGTCCAAGTAAATGAAGTAGCGACCAAAAGATATCTTCTGCTTTATTCATAAAATGTTGTTATGAACTACATTGAATCTAGGGATAGTATCGTAGCAAATGCTCCACGTGCCAAGGGCGACGTACGGGCTTTCCCTGCATGTCTTCAAGGTAATAAGTACCGGGTCGTACAATCCTAATAACCCGATACGGGCCTTCCCAATTTGGATCCAGTGAACGAGCGGGAACTCCGAGATTTTGCCTTAGTACCAAATCTCCAGGCTGGAAGGATCTAGGTCGAACCATATCATTTCGATAACGAGCAATACGTTGTTGATATGCTGCCACTCGTACTTGGGAAGCATTTCTCCGCTCTTCCAAGAGATCGAGATGAAGTCGGAGGTTTTCTTGATTACTCGCGGGGTCATACTGCTCGATCCGATACGAGGGCACTTGAATTTCCACTAGTACCACTGCGTCAACACCAAATGCTAAGGAGAAAGGGGTTTCACCTGTTGGTGTACAAGCCGTGGTTCTATATGCCCATAATACTTCTGGCAGGAGTTCTGGCCACACCCCTTTACACTCACCTAGCTTGGTCTTTAAATGGTGCTTGATGATCTTTTTCACTGCCTCGACCTGCCCATTCGCCTGAGGATGATATGGAGAAGTGCGGAGATTACGTATCTTCCATTTTTCACAAAATTCATCAAAGGCTGCGTTGTCGAACTGCGGCCCATTGTCGGTGATTATAGTGTGGGGGAGTCCATAACGGCATATAATATTTTTCCATATAAACTTGGTAGTTTGTTTCTCAGTAATCTTGTCTAATGGTTCTGCCTCGGCCCATTTGGTGAAGTAATCAACCGCTACAATCACGAACTTATTTTGCCCCTTTCCCATGGGTAAGGGCCCGATGATATCGACCCCCCACTGAGCGAAAGGCCAAGGGCTATCAACTGGAGTCATTCGCTCGGACGGTACATGAGGTATAGGTGAATATCGTTGGCACTTATCACATTTTTTAGAAAATTCAATTGCGTCTACTTTCATAGTGGGCTAATAATATCCTTGCCTCATCGCCTTATACGCTAGGGATCGCCCCCTGGGGTGATTACCACATGCCCCCTGGTGTATCTCATCTAGAACATGAAGTCCTTCTTCTGGATGAAGACACCTTAAATAAGGCAAGGAGAAACTTTTTCGCAACAATATTCCGTCTTGCAAGGTGTACTTGGCAGCTCGAAGCCGAATTTGTCTTGCAGCTTTCTTGTCCTCTGGTAGGCATCCGTCTCTGAGATAAAGGATGATGGGATCCATCCAGCATGGAGACGATTGTACCGATATTACTTGCTCGAGAGTTGCGTGGCCGATACTTAGGTTCTAACGATGCTCGATGGGGACCGAATGTGATAACTCAGATTCTGGTGCAGAGGCAAGTTTTGCCAGGGAATCGGCAAGTTGGTTCTTCTCGCGAGGAATATGAATTATTTCGTAAGTCTTTAGTTTTGCGAGCAGGATGAGGACACGAGACTTGTAGAAGGCCATCCTTTCTTCTTTAGCCTCAAATTCACCAAGGACTTGGTTGACAATGAGCTGAGAGTCGCTATGAATTGACAGATTCTGAATTACAAGGACAATGGCCAATTCGAGGCCGACGATCAGGGCTTCATATTCAGCTTCATTATTCGAGATACGCGAATCAAAATGCAGAGCATATTGGAAATGCGACCCATCGGGAGCCACTAAGATCAGGCCCGCTCCACTGCCACTGGCCCGCGACGACCCGTCCACGAAGAGTGACCAAGGAGGCTGGTCGCTGGTCATGGTATTATCATTAGGAGAGTATGTGAATTCGGCGATGAAGTCAGCCACGGCTTGGCCCTTTACCGCGGTCCGAGGGCAGAATGAGATATCGTGCTCGCTGATCTCGACTACCCATTTAGTTAAGCGCCTGGAAGCCTCAGGCTTTTGAAGGACTTGCCGCAGTGGATGATTCGTTGGTATTAAAATAGCGTGGGCTTGAAAGTATGGTCGCAGTTTTCGAGCTGCCGTAACTAAAGCCAGGGCCAGCTTCTCCATATCAGAATACCTAGTTTCTGCATCAACCATTGCTCGACTGATATAATAAACGGGCCTTTGTACCCCGGAATCTTCTCTTATTAAAGCGGCGCTAACGGCCGTGGTGGACACAGATAAATACAGGATGAGCTGCTCATGTGCTACAGGTTTAGATAAAATGGGGGGTGTGCTCATATATAGCTTCAATTGTTGAAAGGCTTCCTCACATTGCGGCGTCCAATTCCAATCAGACTTGGCCGTTGCACGAAGGAGTTTGAAGAATGGTAAGCACTTGTCAGATGCTCGCGAGATGAATCTATTCAACGATGCGATGCGACCAGCTAAACGCTGGACGTCCTTCAGAGTGGTGGGGGATTTCATCTCTATCAATGCTTTTATCTTTTCAGGATTTGCCTCGATTCCGCGCTGGCCGACCATGAACCCAAGAAACTTTCCTGCAGACACTCCAAACGCACATTTTTCTGAGTTCAATTTCATTTGATACCTCCTCATTAGGTCGAAGGCTTCTCGAAGATCAGAAATATGATCATCTTCTACGGTGCTTTTCACGAGCATGTCGTCAACATAAACTTCCATATTCCTACCGATTTGAGCAGCGAATATTTTGTTGACGAGATGTTGATAAGTGGCCCCTGCATTTTTAAGACCGAACGGCATTACCTGGTAGCAATATAATCCCCGATCTGTGATGAAGGCGGTATGCTGGCTATCAGGTGGATGCATCATGATCTGGTTGTAACTAGAATAAGCATCCATAAAGCTGAGCAGAGCGTGTCCAGCTGTTGAATCGACCAACTGGTCAATCCGTGGGGTAGGGAAGCTATCTTTGGGGCAAGCTTTGTTTAAATCTGAATAGTCAACGCACATTCTCCATTTGCCATTAGCTTTCCGGACAAGGACCACGTTCGCGACCCACTCTGGGTAGTCTACTTCTTTTATGAAATTGACCGTGAGTAACTTCTCGACTTCAACTTTGATCGCCATTTATCTTTCTGCAGTGAAGGCACGTCGACGCTGGTGTACGGGCTTATGTTTCGGGTCGATATTGAGGCGATGTACAATGACATTGGGGTCGATGCCTGGCATATCTTTATGAGACCAAGCAAACACGTCCTGATATTCAGTGAGGAAACGGATCAAATCTTCGCGGTGGACACTGGTTAAAGAGGATCCAATGTACACGATCTTAGATGGGTCATCTTTGGTCAGGTGAATCGCCACTGTTTCCTCCCCAGGAGTTCCTAATTGGAGAGCATTCTCTCTCGGATCCAACGAGGTGTTGGTGGAGAAGGTGGGTGAACCTTGTGTTATCTCCATAACGGGTGTTGCTTGAGCCTTCTTCCGATCCTGTAGGGCTATCTGATAGCAAGACCGCGCCTCCTGTTGACTTCCTCGCACGACCCCGATACCATTTGGGGTAAGAAATTTGACACACAGATATGAAGGGTGCAAGGCTGCCCTGACCTTAGTAAGAGACAGCCGCCCCAAAATGGCGTTATACGCTGATTTTCGATCCACCACGAGGAAGTTTATGAAGACGGTGGTCTTCGCTGGACTTTCTCCAAAAGTAACTGGGAGATCGATGCTTCCTTCAGGCGTTACTACCTCACCTCCGAAGCCAACGAGGGGGGTCGATACTGGCTTGAGAAGGCTTCTGGCAAGTGCCATTTTGTTGAAAGCCTCCAAGTATAGAATATCGGCTGAGCTACCTGTATCCACCATAATTCGATGTGTCAGATAATTTGATACCTTCAATGTGACTACGACGGAGTCTTCGTGAGAGAAGTGAATTCCCTTTGCATCTTCGAGAGTGAAGGAAATTGGAGGATTGCTGGTTTTTGACGAGCTAGACGTCTGTTCCAGCCAGTAGATTTGCTGGGGTTCTTTGGACACCTTTCGAGCGTATGCCTTTCTTGAAGCTTGAGAATCAACCCCGCAAGCTGGTCCTCCGATGATGGTGCGGATTTCTCCCGTAAGCTCAGCGTCCTCTTGGTCGGTTGATGATGAGGTTGTTCCTTTTGGCGAGACGAGGTGTTCGCCCTTTCTGGTGATCGATTTTTACGAGCAACATAATCCTGGAGATGGCCTTTTCGAATGAGAGCTTCGATATGATCTCGTAGAGAGATGCAATCCTGGGTTCTATGCCCATGATCTTTGTGGAAGTAACAGAACTTGCTCTTGTCTCTCTTCTCGGGATCGGATTTGATCTTTGCAGGCCACTTCACATATGGCTTGTGTTTAATCTCCATTAGAACCTTTTCATGAGACCGATTAAGAGGAGTGTAGTTATGATATTTACCGGAATAAGGCTTCTTGGGAGAACGTTCGCGTTGATCACGACGATATTTTTTATCTGTAGAAGAGGCTCCTTCTGGCTTGCGTTTCTTACCCTGTACTCCATGGCATGTCAATGCGAGTTCTTCTGCATTGATATACTTTTGAGCTTTGGCTTGGAACTCTGCCATAGTTTTTGGAGGGCTCTTGTCTAAAGCAAACCTGAATTTCTCTCTCGTTATTCCGGCTATGAGGGCTACGAGGCCTTTTTCTTCAGTATAACCTTCAGTTTGAACGGCTTCAGCGGTGAACCGTACTGTGAACTCCTTTATCGTTTCCCCATGCTGCTGTTTTAGATTCATTAGATGGGAGGCTGGCTTCTTAATGCGGATGCTTCCCATGAATTGAGAAAGGAATATCTCCGATAACTGAGAAAAGGAGCTGATGGAACGAGGCTTTAATCCTCGGAACCACGTACGAGCTGCCTCCTTCAATGTTAGGGAAAAAGCCCTACACATGATTTCTGAACCATGTCCCTCCAACTCCATGAGGGACCTGTATGTTTCCAGGTGTTCAAGAGGGTCGCCATACCTGTGTACTGGGTGATAACAGGCGTTCGATACTTTCTGGGTAACGGGGCTTCCATAACTTCACTGGTGAAGGGGGACTCGGATTGATGTATCGCCGCCATGACGGCAGATGGCCGATTTGCCTGGTATCGCTGTTCCATGACATCAAAACGATCATGGATTCTTTTGAGATCTCCTTCCCATGGTAGGGTATAGCTTGATGTTTCGGCGGTGGAGCCCTGCGGTTGAGGTTGTCGAGACGAACTAGAATGTATAGAATGTGGAGACGGTACAGGGAGATGGCTGCCAAGTGGTGGGACCTGTGGTTCGTCCATAGAATGTCTAGATGCCACTGGTATGGGCTACGGTGGTAACCCTTCGGAGGCTTGTTTCTGCGGTTCGGGGAAATGCTGATCAAGCCGATTTGACAGCGCCTGAACTCCGGCATTTAGAGTTAGGAGAGTGGTTCCGAGGAAACGTAGGACATCGTCTTGATTTCCAGAAGCTTCCAATAATGGGTTTGCTGATGGCATAGTTGGGGCTCCTTGAGGGATGTTCGTCGAGGTAGGTGGAAGGGTAGGTACGAATTCCGTCTCATCGGGCAGAGGGGGTGCCTGCCTTGAAGTCGAAGGATGAACAGCCTTTTTAGGAGGCATCGCCGAAAGATCCTTATCGGTGGTTAGAACGATTGATTTTGACGATCAAGTCGTTCCCACAGACGGCGCCAAACTGTTAACGTCAGATTTTGTAACTGGATCCTCCGGACGTTCACCTTCTCTCCAATAGATACCTTCCTCCGCCGGACCTGAAAGAAGACAGAAAGCAACTAAGGGTGGCTGGCGTCCAGCCGTTAGCCCTCCGATGCTTAAGTCAGGCCGAAGCAAGAAGAAGAATAACCAGGCAAAAACAGGCCAGGGATTAGATATTGTGTACCTTTCTCTTAATGGAGTCACCTCTTTATATAGATCTGGAGCGACCCAATCTGTTACGTAAGATATCGAGATCCCGCTGATTTCATGTACGATATCGAGATGCCGCTGATTTCGTGGGATAAGATCCCTATCCTTGGAGATGAGATCTGACCCGATGACTTATTTTGGCAATCACGTTCCTTGATAGCAATCCCTTGAGATTCGGAACCACAAGAGAAGATAAGCCCAAACCCGACCTATCCGGGCTGCTGGTAGGCGTAGTAATAGCGCTGATCGCTCATGTAGAGCTGGAAACCGTAGTTGGAGTCATAGCCGGCGAAAAGGAAGGAGACGCCGACGGGACGGAAACCACCGAACTGGGTGTAGCCCTGCTTGGTATCGCAGAGGGATTGAACGAGCTGCTCGACGGGAATCGGGTGCTGGTACTGAAGGCTAAGAGGTGTTACCGCAGAAAAGCTGTTCGCATGTTGGAATATGGTCGCGAGTCCAAGTGCTCGCTCATTTAGACGTAACACCTTTCAACGACTTACGAGAAGGTCTGCTCGTGGATTTATCAATCCTGCGACTCTCGCTCAGATGATCTCGAGAGTCGGATGGGCATCCCGCACTTACCCAATCTGCGACTCATGATCAGATGATCTCGAGAGTCGGATGGGTGTCCCGCACTTACCCAATCTGCGACTCTCGAGCATATGATCTCGAGAGTCCAATGGATACTTCCGTATTTACTCGATCTGCGACTCTCGCTCAGATGATCTCAAGAGTCGAGTGGGCGTCCGTGTACAATCTTAGCAGCTGAGTTGATCTCCCTTATTTTATCTGTAACACATTGTAATGCATGATTATGGTATATCATGTTATGGCGGAGAGAAGTCTCCCTCTCGGTTTCGGTCAAATTCCGCACGATTCCTCTCGCTTTTGGCCATTTCCGGCTCTTTCGGAAGGATTTCCGAGGTTTGCAATATTGGTTAAGTGTTGGCCATTTTGATCAAATTGCTGATTTGGCCCACTTAACATCGACCGTTGGTGAATCCGGTCCGGGGGATGGATAGAGGACATTGATGTGTGTCTAGGAGTGCTGACGCAATCGGAAGGCGGGCCACGTCGAAGGCGGGCCACATCATGGAAGGCCCCACCTCCCCATCAGCGTCCAGGCGCATGGGAGGTTGGGTTGGTTTAGGCGCATGTGACTCTTCCTCAAGCGCATGTGGGAGAAAAGTGAGGAGAAAGAGGAAATGGAAGGGAGGTGAGCGCATGTGCCTGCGCCTTGGGCGCACTTATGCGCATGTGGCCTCTCCATCGAGCGCACTGAGCGCATGTGGCCTCTCCATTGAGCGCACTGAGTGCATGTGGCCTCTCCCTTGGGCGCACTTAAGCGCATGTGGCATGAGGGAGTGAAGAGAAAGATGGCACTATGGGCGCATGTCCTCCAAGGACTTGGGAAATTTCCCATTTGCTTCTAACAAAAGGATGGGCGCATGTTGCTTCTCTTCCTCTTATTGTAACTCCGGTGGGAGAAATCCCTTTCTGGTTGTAGCATCCGGCGAGGTGTGGGCGCATGTGGATAGTCTACTGAGGATTCTGACAAGGATTTTACCTTGCTCTGCCGATCCCTTCCAGATAATGAAGCCTCTCTCTTTCTCAACAAGTGAGTGGGGTATTTATAGCACTTAATCGGGTAGCTACTCGGGTACCGGGCGCATGTGGTTTGGAAAATGGAGGGCATGCGCATGGAAATATTCTGGAGAGATGAGTCATGCGCATGTGGGGATTATGCGCATGGAAATATTCTGGAGAGACGAGTCATGCGCATGTACCCATGCCCCAGGCGCATGTGGCATGTCATGGGCGCATGTGCCACTGGTATGGGCGCATGTGGCCTCTATGTTGGCCACATGTGGCCCCACTTAGCATATTTTCATGCTTTTTGTAATTTTAGAATATTGAAAAGGGAGAGAGAGAGCTCTCATGCGCATGTGGTGAGAGAGTGAATGCATGTTTCCTTAAGACATTCGCATGTGGAGAGAGAGTGAACAAATGCATGTGGAGAGAGAGTGAACAAATGCATGTGGAAATATGCACGCAATGACTTTAAACTTGCTACTTAAGGTTTTTCGGGCATTCCGGATCATTTGGCGGTAATCCGCATGCTGATTCCAGACCGAAATGGTACCTGTAGGCTTTTGGGCCCTTATAGTTGGATACAGTTAGGGCAAAATGCATTTGGAAGCGCGCGGGTAAAGATATCATTGTGCGATCTCGAAACTTATAGGTTAAGGGTTTTAGGGTGTTCTGGATCATTTGGCGGTAATTCGCATGTCTGATTCCAGCCTGAAATGGTACCTGTAGGCTTTTGGGCCCTTATAGTCGGATAAGTCAGGGCAAAAAATGCATTTGGAAGCGCGCTGGTAAAGATATGCATCGTGCGACCTCGAAACTTGCAGGTTAAGGGTTTTAGGGCGTTCCGGATCATTTGGCGGTAATTCGCATGTCCGATTCCACCCCGAAATAGCATTCGTAGGTTTTAGTCACGATTGCGCATGTTAGGGCGGCACTGGCATTTTTCGAATATTTCGGATCTCGAAATCAGTTCGAATCATCGTAGATGGACCGTCGAATACCATTTTATAATGGGTACAAATTTGAGCCCCAACACCTATGCACAACTAAATGTAAATATAATGTGCAGCAGAAGGCCTTCTTAAATGAGCAAGTGAGTGCCATTCTCACTCGAAAGACCCCCCCAAAATTCAAAGATCCCGGTAGTCCCACAATCTCATGTATTATTAGAGACTATCTGATTGAGCGTGCATTGCTATATTTGGGGGCAAGTGTAAACTTAATCCCATACTTGGTATATGAGCAATTGGGTCTTGGTGAATTAAAACCCACCAAAAGCACGTTACAACTCGCTGATAGATCTATCCGTGTACCGAGGGGGATAGTTGAGGATGTTCTAGTCCAAGTTGACAAATTCTACTACTCGGTAGATTTTATCGTCTTGGACACACAACCGGTTTTAGATGCTAGCACTCAAATACCGGTGATCTTAAGCCGCCCATTCCTTGCTACATCAAACGCAATCATCAATTGTTGGAATGGGGTGATGCAATTATCCTTTGGGAACATGACATTAGAGGTGAATGTGTTCCACTTGGGTAAAATACATAGGGATGTTGATGATGACGAGTTCTTCAAGGTAAACATGCTCGAATCTCTTGAAGAAGAAGAACTCCTCCAACTTGAACCACTAGAAAGCTTGGAGACATGCTTGGCACATTTCGTGGATTACAAAGACCTCATAATTAGTGAAATTGTGCAAGCATTGAATGTAGATAGACCGGTAGTTGGTACTAGCCGGTGGAGACCCTATTTTGAAAAATTGCCACCAACCACATCAAGGCCACTACCGTCTAACATCAAACCACCGAAGCTTGACCTTAAACCATTGCCATTTGAGCTTAAATATGTATATTTGGGTGAAGAGGAAACTTTCCCAGTTGTCATTACCTCTCACTTAGAGAAAGACCAAGAGCTCAAGTTGATTGAGCTACTCAAAGAACATAGGGAAGCCATAGGTTGGACAATAGCGGATCTCAAAGGGATAGATTCTTCGGTTTGCACTCACCGTATACACCTTGAAGAAAATGCAAAAATGACTAGACAACCTCAAAGAAGGTTAAATCCAAACATGATGGACGTTGTAAAAAACAAGGTGTTAAAGTTATTAGATGTGAGTATTATCTACCCTATCTCGGATAGCCAATGGGTGAGTCCTACCCAAGTTGTTCCCAAGAAATTCGGTATTACCATCGTAGAAAACGCCAACAACGAGCTTATACCGACTAGAGTAACCACCGGTTGGCGTATGTGTATTGATTACCGGAAGCTCAACACGATTAATAGGAAGGACCACTTCCCTCTCCCATTCATGGATCAAATTTTGGAGAGATTAGCTGGTCATTCCTATTATTGCTTCCTAGATGGCTATTCCGGATACAACCAAATTGAGATAGCCCCAGAGGACCAAGAGAAAACCACATTTACATGCCCGTTTGGTACCTTCGCATACCGAAGAATGCTATTCGGGCTATGTAATGCACCCCCCACATTCCAACGATGCATGTTGAGTATTTTCTCGGACATGGTGGGCGAGTTTCTCGAGGTATTCATGGACGACTTTTCTATTTTGGGTTGTACTTTTGACGAGTGCCTCAATCACTTGAAGTTGGTCTTGATGAGGTGTGAGGAGAAGACATCGTTTTAAACTGGAAAAAGTGCAATTTCATGGTACAAAGAGGAATAGTCCTTGGACATATCATCTCGTCTAATGGAATAGAGGTAGACCGGGCAAAAATTGACATAATTTTCAATCTACCACCACCCAAAAGCATACGTAGAGCTAAGAGGTGAACCTTATAGTTTACTTAGATTGTTTAATTCGTTTTCTTGGTTTTAAAGTTGGATTTCATGTTTATGAACAATGGTTTGAAGTTAATACAAGTTCCAAGTAGTTTTTCTTAGTCTTATGATGACTCATGGATGTTTGGGAGAATCGATTGAGTTCTTAATGGTTGTGTGCTAGTCTAGACCTATATGATCCGAGGATTTGGAGTACGCTCTAGTACTATGATCTTCATGTGGGAACTTCCTACCAAAGTTCTACTTTTATGGATTTCTGAAGTATGTTTGAGACCATGTATGTGATTTGAATTAAGTTCAAATCATGATCTAGCTTTGTCTTGTGACAGGACTTAATGATGGTCATAATTGTGAACTTAGCCTATTGGAATTGGGATTGACCTATGCAATTGAGTATGCTTGTCCTAGCTTGCATTGAGTGAATCATGTACATTGATCATACATATGTCAGGTTGATTGTTTTAACCGCTCTATCATCCGACTAGATAGATCTTAATTTCGATTCTAGTTGAGAAAGTGAAAAACCATAGCAAATTATGCATCTAAGGAGAGCTATACGTGGATCCTTGATGCTCTAGTTATCTTTTCATTATCAGATTTTCTATTTTATGTTCAAAACCAATTTCACAAACCTCTTTGATTCTAGTTATTAGGATAATTGGAATTGTTTACCTCCTTCCCTATGGATCGACCTCGGTCTTACCGATTTTATTACTACATCTCAACCCTACACTTGGGGAAGCAATGAAGTATCCCGTTGAAATATGATGCCTCTTACCCCAATTCAACATCTAGAAGTCTTTGACTATTGGGGCGTCGATTTCATGGGACCATTCCCCTCATCTTTTGGACATGTCTATATTTTGCTTGCCGTAGACTATGTGTCTAAATGGATAGAGGCTATCCCATGTAGAACCAACGATCATCGTATGGTTCTCAAGTTCCTTAAAGAAAACATACTTTCCAAATTTGGGACTCCTCGAGCCATCATTAATGATGGTGGTTCTCACTTTTGCAACAGACCTTTTGAAGCTTTAATGAAGAAATACGGTATTAGGCATAAAGTGAGTACCCCATACCACCCACAGACAAGTGGGCAAGCTGAAATCTCCAATAGAGAAATCAAACAGATTTTGGAAAAGACGGTGAGGCCGGATCTCAATGATTGGTCCCTAAGATTAGATAATGCACTTTGAGCTCACCGTACCACTTACAAGACACCCATTAGAATGTCCCCTTATAGACTTGTCTATGGGAAAGCTTGCCACTTGCCTATGGAGATTGAACACAAAGCCTATTGGGTAATTCGGGCTTTAAATTTTGACATTGACAAGGCTAGCTCGCTTCACAAACTTCAATTAAATGAGCTTGATGAGATCCAGAACGATACATATGAGAACTCGAGAATTTACAAGAGTAAGATGAAGGCCTTTCATGACAAGCACATCTTCAGGAAATTTTTCCATGAAGGACAGAAAGTGCTCTTGTACAATTCCCAACTTCATCTTTTTTCAGAAAAATTACGATCTCGATGGACCGGTCCATATATTGTCAAAAAAGTTTTCTCTCATGGGGCTGTTGAGATTGAGAATGCAGTGAATGGTAGATGTTTCAAAGTTAATTGACAACACCTTAAACCATTTGTTGAGAAATTTGATTCAGAGGACATGTCCATCACTCTAAATGATCCTGTGTATCAGGATGATTGATCTCCTAGTCTGACGGAGGTATAGCATAGGTAGGTTTAGTTTTATTTAATTTTACTATTTTAGTAGCTTTAGTTGTTGGGTTGTAGACTTCCATGATTGCTCTCTCAGGTACTATTATTCTCACTCTCGTATATTTTACCGTCGCTCTCATGTTCATGCTCAATTGCATATCTTTTCACATTGAGGACAATGCAAGATTTGGTTGGGGGGTGAGATGAGATCCTTCATCTAGCATGTTGCAACATTTCGAGCCTCATATGCGCCAATTTTTTTTTGAATTTTCTAGACTTTCAAAACTCCTTTAGAAAACCTTATTTCCATGCATTCGAGATAAGATGAGTATAAGAAGAGGAGCTACAAAGTGTGTGATGTTGTAAATCTTGAATTTCTCCCAACATAATGGTTTTATATGTTAGTTCCCCTATTGTTGTGATTGATAGAAAATTTGAACACCTTTACACCTAGTTCACATTACACAATTTTCATGGGTTGAAAGGATCGTACGAATTGTGGATTAGCTAGACTTTGATTTAAAAGTGTTGAGAAACCAAGCCAGGGTACTTTGTACATCCTTGTCCATGGGTAAATAACGAAAGATATGGATTTTTAAAAATCCTATCTGATTTAAAAGAAAAAGGAAAAGAAAGGATGAGATTGGGAGTGATGGAAAAATGGTGGAAATTTCCAAAAAGAGCTACTTATTACCAACCGGGGGATGGTCTACCCGTAACCAAAGCCGAAAATGGGACGTAGTGTGATAGCTGTCGGAAGGACGGTAAGACAAAGTCCTGTCATAGGCTTGTTGTTGCTCTATACACCTTGAAATCTATAGTTTAGTCGATCTATGACGAAGATAATCCCAGAAACTCATGAGATGAACTTTCACTATGCACACTAGGCTAAAGTTGTTCGAGTTCTTCTATTTATCAATCAATCAGTGGGAATTTCATGTAGACACTTATTATGCTTTGAGAGTTTAAGGTTTCAACTTCTATCACTTAATTTCTCCAAATTTTATACTTCTATGTCTTGGAATGGATAGAAACATGGTTCCTGAAGGAGAGTTAATTTGAGAGGTTTGGAATTGTTTCACGCATGTTTTGCTCGGGACTAGCAAAAAGCTGGTTGGGAGGTGTGTCGAACCTCAAAATTATACATTGCATAGCCCACTACATCACACTATATGCACGATTTTCTTGTTTAAAAGGAACATCTAATGTATGTTTTGTGATTGTAGGAATGAGAGTGGACTTCACCCAATTGGGGACCAAAAGAATATATTTAGATGCATTGGATGAAGGTGGAAGGAGGACCAAAGAAAGAATGAATCAAATAGAAGAAAGAGAAGAAGAAAAAGAGTGAAGAAAGAAGGTCTGACCGGTCGACTACACCTCTGGGAAGCACTGGATGAAGGATCAGTTGGTCCGACCAGTCTTGACCGGTCGGCCAACCGGTCCGCGCCTTACGCTGAACTCTCTGGAACAAGACTATGATGGTCCGACCGGTCTTGACCGGTTGGCCAATAGGTCGCCCTCCCCCTGGAGCTTGCTGGACCAACTCCAAGACAGGTCTGACCGGTCATGACCGGTCGGCCAGCCCAGTCCGACCGGTCGGTCATGCGTTCAAAACAGGCAGTTTCTATTTTTGCTCCGAAAATTCCTGCGCAGTGCGTAACCTTATGCAATTTCTGGATGTTTCCGACGCAAGGGAACTTCCCCACTATAAAAGGACACCTAGGGGCTCTTCCTAGGGTATCATAGAAGCCAAGGGACGTCGTGGGAGAGGAAAGAAGCCGTCGCGGAGAGTCGGTAACCCTCCAAACTCCGGTTTTTCTATGTTTTCTAGCTTTTTCATGAGTTTTAGTTGCTGTATGACAATGCTAGGCTAGAATCTCTTAGCTAAGGCTGAGAGGTGAAGCTTGTAGCTAATTTCATGTTTGATTCAGTTTAGTTCAAGTAATTTTACTTCAAGTTTGGATTTTTGCATCTTTTAGTTCCCAAAGTTGATAGTTTTTTATGTTTTATGAGAGTTCATGTGCTCCGGACATGGATTCCTTGCAATTCTATGAGATTATCATGTTTGTTTGTTTATATTCGAATTATAGTAATCCTTAAGTAGCCCATAGTCCATAGGCATGGCTGTTACTCCGAAGGCTATGGTTTCGAATTCTACATGGTTGAATGGGACTAGAACTTAGAAGTTCAACTTGAGTGGGATTGAATGCATTTAATGCTAAATTTTCCTACTAGATGAGAGATAGGACTTCACATCTAGTTGTGTATCTTGCTTGGATTGATTGGATTGACATGGGATTGCTACAAGTGGACCTTGAATGCCTTAGTGCCTTTAAACTAATGTTTTCATTAAAGTTACTATTTTAGTAAAATTGCTTCAATTGAATCTCCTATTTATTGCAAAATTGAGTTGTTGGAATAGTTTGGAACCTGTTTTCCAATTCCCTGTGGATCGACCTCGGTCTTACCGAGTTTTATTACTACATCGCAGCCTTACACTTGAGGCGAGCTAACATTCGTCCTCTTAGAAGAAGTACTATATCGACGCTCCAGTGACGGAACCCTGTCAAGATGCTTGGCTCGGGAAGAAGTTCATGATACACTGAGAAAGGCGCACGGAGGAGAATATGGTGCCCACCAAGGCGGTCGGAACCTGCATCATTGAGTGCGACACATGGGCTATTATTGGCCCACCATGGTCAAAGACGCGATGGACTACGTTAGCAAATGCCATCAATGTTAGATACATGCTGACATTATACATAGACCTCCGGAAGAATTGCATCAGTCAGTGATGTCTTGGCCTTTTGCGGCCTGGGGTATGGATGTAATAGGCCCCATTAGCCCCTCTTCCTCTCAAGGGCACCAGTACATACTGGCGGCAACAGATTACTTCTCTAAATGGGCTGAGGCTGTGGCCTTGAAGAACGTGAAAGCTAAATAAGTGGAGGGTTTCATCTGGAACGCCATCATCTACAGACACGGTATTCCCGATTGGATCGTCATGGATAACAGCACGCCCTTCTGAAATGCCATGATCGACAAGCTGTGCGCCAAGTTCAAGATCAAGCATTGCTACTCAACGCCCTATTATCCTCCTGCAAACGGGCTTCCTGAGGCATTCAACAAAACCATCGTGAAGATTTTAAAGAAAACGGTGGCAGAGAATAAGAAAGATTGGGACAAACGGTTGCCCAAAGCGCTCTGGGCATATCGTACCATGCACTGCACAGCAACGTGGGCTACTCCCTATTCACTAGTATACGGCATGGAGGTCGTCGTCCCGATGGAAGTTCAGGTCGAGTCCTTGAGAGTTGCACTTCGGAACTCCCTGACAGATGAACGTAATGCTGAGCTCAGGATGGCTTGGATGAGAAGAGGCTCGCGGCACAACAAAGGCTAGAGATGTACTAGAAGCATATCTCAACGGCATTCGACAAGCGAGTCAGGGGTAGATCCTTCAAGAAGGGTGACTTGATACTCGTAATGAAGCAACCGACAGTCGCGCACACTACAAAGAGCAAGTTTGACCCTTAGTGGGACCCGATATGCATCATAGAAGAAGTCTACTCCAACGGGGCCTACCGTTTAGTGAATTTTGATGGTGGGGGAGCCGGTTTTACGATTAATGGCCGGTTTCTGAAGAGATATTACCCCTAATAGTTAACTTGTTACTTTCTTTTACATGAATATGAGAAATGTAAACTCCCCAAGAGAGGGAATGTAATAAGTAAGGATAGAAATGGAGTAGAATACAGTAGATAAGCTTGTAGTTACAAAAGCTAATCAGTTGCTCCGTATTCTTACAGGTCTTCCTTACCCTTACTATGGAGAAGTAACTAAGAAAGGCCATTCGTCTACGACACGAGCGTATCCCGAGCTTAGAAACCCAGGACACTCCCGAAATCGAAGACAAAGGGAAGTATTACTTTTTTCATTTCGTTCCACATTCATCATTTATTAGAATTATGATTAGTTATTATTAATGCAAACCATTCTAACACACATCACACAAACATCACACGATAGAAAAGTAATTGTTATTGTCATTTCATTTAACAAAAAGTATGGTTGACATCTTTTCGATGCCGTATACATGAATGGTCAGAAGGTAAGTATTTCTTACACCAATTACAAAAATCCTAAAGGTAAGATCCTATGATCATTTCTATACATTTGAAATCAAGAAAGAGAGCATCGGGAGTGAAAGATCAAAGCTTCTCCAAACATCCCGATATCAGCCTAATTACGGCCACCATGGCGGTTTCCATCGCTGACTTCGCTTCAGATAACACCTCCGTAGGATCGGGAACATGTTGAAGTTCAGTAGTCAAATCTTCCAACTTCTTGCGCGCTGCTTCGCCCTCGCTTTCGAGCCGTGTGACCGCTATTTGGCCTTGAGCAACTACTGACTCGAGACAGGCAGCTTCGAAGCTCACGGCGATCTTCTCCGCCTGCAAACGCTCAATCTCGGCGTCGATTTCAGCTAGACGGCCCAAGCACCCTTCATACTAAATCTTGTTATTTTGTAGGGATTCTTGCGCGTTCGTCATCGAATGCGCGTGGTGTTCCACTGCAGGTCCCAAAGACTCTGCAATTCTCCCTTTCTCCCTGATACCAGGATCGAGCTTGGCACGCTCAGCAGCCGCTACATTCATAAGGGAGCTTTCGAACGCAGAAATGTGATCAACAACCATGAGTGCATCAGACCCAACCACTCCGACACAAGCTTCCAGCGCCTTCATGCCAGCGCCCAGCATATGCCATTCTCATGGATCGGCCAACGCCTTCGCGAGGCTAAACTGCAGACCCTTCAGCACGCTCTGACCAAAACAATCTAAATGCTCAAATGCAGGAATGCTCAGCATCATAGCAATGATGACGTCAGAATCAACGGCCGCTACAAGAAAGAATGCAAGACAAACAAATGACGTGTTGGAAAACATGAAAGCAGAGACTACAAGTCGTAATCTAACGTAAATTACGAAAGCGTCGTACCAGGAATAGCAGGAAGATCAAAAGCAAGCTCTGAAGGCCCCGCAATGCACGCCCAGTGTCAACAACTGTTTCCAAAGCTTCGCCCGACAGTTCAATAGTCACAACCGGAGATGATGCGACGGAAGTGGCAGAGGCAGATATCGGATCAATAGGATCTGTGGAAATAAGATAATAATAACAAAACATGGTTAGTATGACTATGAAGGAATCAAAGAAGAAAAGTACAAAGAAAAATTACAATCACATTTCTTACCTTGTGCTTGCGGGATGTCGAGTTTGACTTCGACCTCAGCAGGATGTGACGTATCCACGACCTCTAAGTCTACAGGACAGTCGATGTGCAATGAATAGCCTGATGGAAGGACTGAAGAAGGTTCGATGTTCCCCTCACGCATCCCAATCTCAGGAACAGATTCCTCGGCATTATCAACATGGACAGGCGAGCAAGGATGAACATCAGTCGGCAACCCCATAGTCGGTACCGCGACAGCCTAAGAAACGAAAACTAAAGGCTTGGAAGAAGGCTGGACCTCGATATCGTCGTAGAGTTGTGCTTCGATCGCAGCTATGACAACATCGTCAAGATCACCTGCGCCCTCGACACCGGCATCGTTATCATAATAATTCGCGAGAGAATCATCGTTGCTGTGATCATTGGCGCGATCCACTTCCCAGTCATCGCCAGAATAATCTACAGGTTCATCTTCAAGCTGCGACCTTGAATCATCAAGGTGTGTTGCTCCCTGGCCATCACCGGCTTCAGAACCGCCTTCGGCATTATCCCCCTCGACATCTGCAGGCTTGGACTCACCTCCGTCATGATTATCGATAATCCTATCTTCTTCTTCTGCAATCTCCTCTGTAGCACCAGACCGAAGCTCACCTTCTTCGCGACTATCGGCAACAGTCGCACCTACGGCTACTTCTGGAGCATTAATCTGCAACGACGGATCTAAACTCCCCCACTTCTTGATGTGTAATATTTTCACCTGTTTTAAAATTTTCTCAGGTGCTGACGGGCGAACCCTCGGCATGAGCCTTATCTTGACTCTCAACTGATCTCTCGCACGGCCTGGTGGAAGATCATCAACGAAATCATCAGAAGGTTTAACTCCTGCCACGCCTTCCGTAGGCTCACCCTCTTCCGCAGACGGAGGAACAGTCTCTGCCGAAGGACGCGAAGATCCAACCTCCTACTGATGCCTCTGTATAGGGACCCCGAGGCAATACCATCCATCTAACTCTCCATCTTCTTTCCTACGAGTGATCGACACGTTCAAGGAAGTCAGATGGCTGGTACTAGGAACTCCGACAGCCTCACGCTGCTCACGAAGATAACCAAGACCATCCTCAGGAATGTCAGTCAACCTCGGAGGAGAGAGATAGAGAGGGAAATTGATAGGCTTGGCGTCTCGGATACGCGCGTACTGATGCCCCCACCATCTCATCCAACCATAAGAAGTCGCGGGGCGTCGACTACCGCCAGGCAACATGAACCTCGCACCAGTTCGTGTCAGCAAAAGCTGGTCCCACATCCACTCCTAATGGATAGGACCCCTGCCATATGCTCGTTCTATCCTCGTCACGCTCGGAAGAGTCGACGGAATACCTTGATTGTAGCCAAACTGTCTGGCGAACCTGCTCGGATAATAAGGCTCGTGCCAGAACTCCATGCCTTCGCAAAACAGGAGAGAAGCGGTTCAGATCGATATCAGGAATTTCCTGTCAGAAGAGTCAACCGAATCCTCATCATCAACGACTTCGAGATCTTCATCAGCAATAGAAGCGGGAAAATGGTAGAAGTCAACTTTATTCTCGCTACAGATCCCTGAAGACACCCATTCTAGTGTCTTAATCACCATCTTAGCCTTCATGGATCTGAGAATAGGTTGCATCCATTACATCAGCAGGCTTGTTCGGATTACTAGTAACGTAACCAAGCGCCTTATACATAATGCACAGTACAGGCGGCGCTATAGCAAGACGTTGACCACTGGCAAGGGCACCCGCCATGACGAAACAAGAAACCCTGACGCCATCAGCACTCTTCAAGTTGGGAAGCGTGACCGTGGACAACCAGTAAGTGAGGAAGCCTGCTAGTTCGCAAGTAGAAGACAATACATTTGGGCAAGAAAATTTACGTTGGAACCGTTGTCATAAGGCCCGTCTTCTTTCAACATTAACTTTATATTTCTCATAGTCGATCCTGAAAGAGAGAAAGGAGAGAGAACTTCACATAAGAAGCTATGCAGGAGAAAAGAGCATACATCATGAGAAGAAAGAAAGAAATATCCTGTGAAGACTTACTCCAAGCCTTGGCATAAGTAGACTAACCAATCTTCGTAGTGTATCTTTGTAATGCGGTCAAACTGTTGCAATTCATGGAACAACTCCAAACACGCCTTGGAATGATAGGCCTTCCGATCACCTTCGCGTCTGAAGCCAGACGACTCTTCTTCAGAAGGGATATACTCATGATAATACCCGCCACGGATGGGCAAGCCCGCCATCACCTTAAGATCCTAAAGGGTTATGCTCATCTCTCCTTAAGGAAGATGGAAAGAATTGATAATGGAACTCCAATGATTTAAGAAGCCCTCGAGAATCGTCGGATCTCGCGAAAAGAAGCCGACAGTCACCTCAATGGCACGGTAGAGCCCGACCTCCCTCAGTACAGCCTCGTGCCAGATTAGAATCTTGTTGAGCTCTTAATTGTGCATATTCTAACCCCAATTCATCACTCATTATGCATGGTTTTCATGATTTAAAGGCTAATCTAATGCATAGTTTTGTGGTTGTAGGAATGAAAGAGAGACTTCATCTTTCGGATGCTTTGAGACCCTTCTTACATACCTTGAAGATTAAAGGAAAGGAAGAACAAAAGAGGGAAGAAGAAAGGAAAGAAGAGAAAGAAGAAATGAAAGAAAAAGGAACCGTAAAAGGTGATCAGCCCGGTCAAGACCGGTCGGCCAAACAGGCCCCGACCGATCAGACAACAATTCTGCCTTCTACAGAGGCTGCTGGACAAAACTAGACAAGTCTAGACCGGTCTTGACCGGTCGGCCATGCAATTTCAGGGTTTCAGATTGCAAACAGCAAGCCATTCCCATTTTTTATTTTTCGGACCAGTTTTCTAGGCCCATCTTAATGATATTTGGAAATCCAACATGTCCATGTCGAGGAGGATCTCGACGCCGAACTAACCCAAGTGGTTTCGTGCCGATCGGAGCTACGGACTGATCGTGGTGGCCAAAACAATACGAACTATCCAGAAAGTTCCAGATTCCGTCTACTCCACTCTGGGCCGGTCCTGGTGACCCATCATTGATGATATGAAGAATCTACTTTGACCATCGTCTAGAACACATCCATATATAAATAACCACAAAGTTTCAGATCAAAAGGATGTGTGGTTTGATCGTACTGGTTGAAGAAAGATGGACCATCCAGAAAGATCCAACTGCGCAGAGTTTATAAAAGCCCTAAGTGTTCTAATTTTCAGACCACATTCTGGGATTGTTTTGGACAATCTAATCCATCTATCATGTAGAGGAGGACATTTTCTACTAATGTTCAAAATTTGAGATCAATCCGACATCTGTACACTCCGGAGCGTTGAAAGCAAGTGACTGGTTCTGAAGGTACCCGAAGTGAGCGATTTTGAGAGGCGGTCGCTGATCTGATTGGTGGGCCCATTCAGAATATAATCTTGAAAATCTAAATCATCTATGAGAAAGATCACATTATAAGGAAGCTACAAATCAAATTTGAAGGCAATCCGACCATTGGTTAAGCCGTACCAAGCGAAACAAATTCTGCTATGTTGCTGTACTATTGTTGCACTATAAAAGGAGGTGCTCTCTTCTATTCCAAGGCAACCAAGGACATGGGGAGCAAGGAGTTCAAGTCATAGGAGGCTTCCTAGCCTCCTCCAGCTAGTTTTTCTTCCTTTTCTTAGTTCTAGTTTTATTTTTAATATGCTTTTCATTAGCTAATCTCTTAGCTAGAGCTAAGAGGTGAACCTTATAGTTTTCTTAGATTGTTTAATTCATTTTATTGGTTTCAAGTTGGATTTCTATTGAAGAACAATGGTTTGAAGTTTAATTCAAGTGCTAAGTAGTTTTTCTTAATCTTATGATGACTCATGGATCTTTGGAAGAATTGCTTGAGTTCTTAATTGTTGTGAGCTAGTCTAGACCTGTATGATCCAAGGAATTGGAATACGCTCTAGATCTATGATCTTCATGTGGGAGCTTTATACCAAAAGTCTCTTTTTCTGGAAATTCTAGATTATGTAAGATTGTGTATGTGATTTGGATCAAGTTCAAATCATGTTCTAGTTTTATCTTGTGACAGGATTTAATGATGATTATGGTTGTGATCTTAACCTATTGGAATTGGGACTGACCTATGCAATTGAGTATGCTCATCCTAGCTTGCATTGAGTGAATCATATACATGAATCATACATATGTCAAGTTGATTGTTTTAACCGCTCTATCATCCGACTAGATAGAACTTAATTTCGATTCTAGTTGAGAAAGTGAGAAACCATAGCGAATTATCCATCTAAGGAGAGCTATAAGTGGATCCTTAATGCTCTAGTTATCTTTTCATTATCAGATTTTCTATTTATGTTCAAAACCAATTTCACAACCCTCTTAAGATTCTAGTTATTAGGATAGTTTGAATTGTTTACTTCCTTCCCTGTGGATTGACCTCGATCTTACCGAGATTATTACTACATCGCAACCCTACACTTGGGGAAGCGAGCAAATCTCCTTCGCCCATGGTATGTAGCTGTCACAACAACTCAGATGCCCCCGTGTACGGAAGCTCGAAGTCTCCCACATTGCGAACGTGCTAATAGAAAGGAACCTTTGACGAATCGTCTCAAAGAAATGAGTCGGGTAAGGTGCATGGGGATCGCATGTAGGCATAAGGAAAGTCATCTCTTTAACCTCACCAACTTTTTGTTGCCTCTCATTGCTCTCCAGAGTGGCAGTGAGCAATCTCTCAGAAACTGAAGACCATCTCTCCACTCCATAGAATTGGCTAGGTCTACGAACATCAGACGGCTCGATGCTCGGAAAAGGTTTACACCTTGCAAGAGACCTCTCGTGCAAGATGGCCTCGCCATTGTAGGGGTTCATGATACAGAGTCCTGTTCGCTTCCCCAAGTGTAGGGTTGCGATGTAGTAATAAACTCGGTAATACCGAGGTCGATCCACAGGGACTTATGTAGGATGTCACAAACTCATCCACAAGTTTCTATTGAAGCTAACAATCAAAGTTTGAATAGAATGTGTGTGATTAACAGTTTAAGCTAAATTGAATGTAAACAATTATAAGAAGGCACTAGGGGTTCGAGGATCCACTTGTAGCAATCCTCGATGTTCAATCCGCTGTGGTTTCCCATTCTCTCAACTAGAGTCACCAGTCAGGTCTATCTAGTCGGATGATAGAACTGTTAAACCAGAAGTCTGTAACATGTAAGTTCTGTGCATAAAGTTCACTCAACTCTAGGCTGATCTGAGCATGCTCATTGCATAGGTCATTCACCTTTTCTAAATGTCCAATTCCCAATCATAACCATCCTCAAGTCTTCTCACAAGACAAGGCTAGATCATGATTTGAACTGGATTCAAATTATATGCACAGTCCATACATATTCCAGATAATCAACCAAAACTAGAACTTTGGCATGAAGCCCCTTTATGAAGAGCTTGGTACTAGAGCGCACTCCAATTTCTCGGATCATACAGGTCTAGACCGTTGCAAACAAATTAAGAAGATAAGTAATTCATCCAAACATCCATGAGTCATCACAAGACTAAGAGAAATTACTTAAAAACTTGTATAAACTTCAAACCTTAGTTCATAATCATGAATTCCAAACTGAAAACCACTTAACTATGAATTAAAACATCTTGGATACACTACAAGCTTCACCTCTTAGCCCTAGCTAAGAGGTTTAGCTGCTCATGATCCAAGGAAACATGAAACAACTCTTAAAAACATGAAAACAACAAAGCAAACCAAAAGGAGTTGTAAAACTCCAATCTCCACTTCCACAGCCTCCAACCTCGCTTGAGCCCTTCTCGGATACCCTAGGAACAATCCCTAGGTGGCTTTTTATAGTTTAGAGGCTCCTCAACTTCGGAAGAATCGAGAAAGTGCGTAACACTTACGCAGCGCAGAGAATTTCGGGAAGAAATTAGAAAGTTCTAACTCAGTACGCATGGCCGACCGGTCAAGACCGGTCGGCCTCAAGTGAAAATACTCCAGCAGGTATGCCCGACCGGTCAAGACCGGTCGGATGTTTTCATCCACACTACAGCAGCAATGACCGACCAGTCTTGACCGGTCGGTCCTTTTCAATGAAGTTCCAGCACATATGTCCGACCGGTCAAGACCGGTCGGACGTCTTCAGTAGGAGCCTAATCTGCATGGCTGACCGGTCACTGACCGGTCTGGCTTCCTTGGCCGACCGGTCACGACCGGTCAGCCCTCTTTTCTTCTTGTATTTTTCCTTTCTTTCTTCTACTTTCTTTTTCTTCTTTAGTTCTTTCTTTCTTTCTTCTGCTTTCTTTTCTTCTTTAGTTCTTTCTTTCTTTATTAGAATAGTTCCAAATGAGCTCATTATATCTTCAATTGAGTAGAGTCCACCCTCAATCCTGTAGTCACAAAACATGCATTGAATTAGCTTCCAAACCATACAAACCTTGCACAATGAGTGATGAATTGGGGTTAGAATATGCATAATTAAGAGCTCAACACACCCCTCAACCAGCATTTTGCTAGTCCCGAGCAAAACATGCGTGAAGCTAATCTCATTCTTCGAAACTCAACTCTCTTTCAGAAACCATCCTTCTATACATTCCAAGGTTCATAAGCTTAAGATTCAGAAACATTAGGCAACAGAGGTTGAAACCGTAAACTCTCAAAACATAATAAGCATTCATATGAGATTCCCGCTGATTGGTTGATAAATAGAAAGATTTGAACAAATTTAACCTAGTGTGGGTAGTGAAAATTCATCTCACGAGTTTCTAGGATTATCTTCTTCATAGATCAAGTAAACTATAGAACTCAAGGTCCATAGAGCCACATCAAGCCAATGACAGGGATTTGCCTTACCGTCCTTCCGACGACTTTCACACTTAGTCCCATTTCCGGCTTTGGTTACGGGTAGACCATCCCCCGGTTGGTAGTAGGTAGCCCTAATCGGAATTCTCCACCATTTTTCCACATTCCCAATTTCATCCTTCCTTTTCCTTTTTCTTTTTAAATTAGATAGGATTTTTAAAAATCCATATCTTTCATTATTTTCCCATGGACAAGGATGGACAAAGTACCCCGGCCTGATTTCTCAATACCTTAATTCAAAGTCTAGTTAATTCATAAGTCACATAATCCCTTCAACTCATGAAAATCGTGTAATGTGAACTAGGTGTAAAAGTGTTCAGATTTTCTATCAATCACAAAAATAGGGGAGTTCACATATAAAACCATTATGCTATGAGAGATTGCAGACATCCAGCCCCATACACTTCATATCTCCTCCTCTTATGCTCATATCAACTTGAATGCATAAAACCGGTGTTTTCCAAAAGAGTTTCGAATTTTTGAAAAATCGAAAAAATTCCACATGATTGCTTGAAATGTTGCAAATCGCTGGATTCATCCAAGTGATCCTACACCCCCCAACCAAATTTTGCATTGTCCTCAATGAAAAAGATGTACAATGAGCAAAACATGAGAGCAATTTGAAAATAAAAGGGAGTGAGGAATGATAGTACCTGAGAGAGTGAAAAGTGGAGATCTTCCTCCTTCTAACAAACCTATGAAAACGAAAACAAAAGCAGCAAAATCCTAATCCTAACTACTCTATACCTCCATCAGACTAGGAGATCAATCATCCTGATACACAGGATCATTCAGATGTATGGACATACCTTCTGAAGGGAAGTTTTCAAAGAACGGCTTTAATCGCTGCCCATTTGCTTTAAAAATGTTGCCGTCCCTTGGATTTAACAGCTCGACAGTCCCATATGGATAGACAGTTTGCATAATGTAGGGACCGGTCCACCGAGATCTCAATTTTCCCGGAAATAGATGTAAGCGAGAATTATACATGAGGACTTTTTGATTTATCATGAATGTCTTGCGAAGAATATTCTTATCATGGAATATCTTCGTCTTGTCCTTGTAAATTCTTGCATTCTCATAAGCTTCATTCCGGATTTCTGCAAGTTCATTCAATTGTAGTTTGCGTAACGAGCTTGCCCTGTCAGGATTGAAATTCATCTTCTTAATAGCCCAATACGCCTTATGTTCCAACTCCACAGGCAAGTGACAAGCCTTCCCATAGACAAGTCTATAGGGAGACATTCCAATAGGAGTTTTAAAGGCAGTACGGTAAGCCCAAAGCGCATCGGTAAGTCGAAGTGACCAATCCTTGCGATCGGGATTCACCGTTTTTTCTAAAATGTGTTTAATCTCCCTATTGGATATCTCGGCTTGTCCACTAGTTTGTGGGTGATAGGGAGTGCTCACTTTGTGCGTTACGCCATATTTCTTCATTAATGCTTCAAAAGGGCGATTGCAAAATGAGACCCTCCATCACTTATGATGACTCGAGGCGTTCCAAACCGGGAAAGAATGTTTTCTTTTAAGAATCGAATGACCGTTTTATGGTCATTATTCCGGCAAGGGATGGCCTCGACCCATTTGGAAACATAATCAACGGCAAGCAAGATGTATAAGTTTCCAAAGGAAGATGGGAATGGGCCCATGAAATCGATGCCCCAACAATCAAAAATTTCAATAATTAAGATGGGATTGAGTGGCATCATATTTCTATGGGAGATTCCTCCTAATTTCTGACAGGGTTCGCAAGCTTTGCAAAACTCATGTGTGTCTTTGAACATGGTGGGCCAATAAAACCCACATTGCAGAATTTTCGCTGTGGTCTTTTTAGCCGAAAAATGGCCACCACATGCTTGAGAATGACAGAAGGAGATGATACTTTGTTGCTCATCATCTGGGACACATCTCCTTATGATTTGATCGGGACAATACTTGAACAAGTATGGGTCGTCCCATAGAAATTTCCGTACCTCTGAGAAGAATCTATCCTTATCTTGCTTTTTCCAATATGTAGGAATTGTACCTGTAGCAAGATAATTAGCAATGTCCGCATACCATGGCGATTGGGAAACAGCAAAAAGTTGTTCATCAGGGAACATGTCATTGATTGCAGTCATTTCAGGGGAATCAGTGAGGACAAGTCGAGAGAGGTGGTCAGCTACTACATTCTCTACTCCTTTCTTATCACGTATTTCTAAGTCGAATTCTTGGAGTAGGAGGATCCATCTTAATAACCGTGGTTTAGCATCCTTCTTAGAGAGAAGATACTTAAGCGCGGCATGGTCGGTGAATATGATGATCTTGGATCCAATCAAGTAGGATCTAAACTTTTCCAAGGCAAAAACTACTGCTAAAAGTTCCTTTTCAGTAGTGGTGTAGTTTGCCTGGGCTGAGTTTAGGGTTCTACTTGCATAGTAGATGACACACGGCTTTTTATCTTTTCTTTAGCCTAACACAGCCCCAATAGCATAGTCACTAGCATCGCACATAATTTCAAAAGGAAGGCTCCAATCAGGTGGTTGCATTATTGGGGCGCATGTCAACATACCTTTAAGGGTGGTGAATGCCTGTTGACATTCTTCATTCCACTCGAATGAATTTTCCTTTTGAAGTAGGTTACATAAAGGGCGAGAGAGTGAACTGAAATCCTTTATAAACCTTCTGTAAAATCCTGCGTGTCCTAAAAAGGACCGTATATCTCGTATGCTTTTGGGTGGTGGTAGGTTAGAGATAAGATCAATTTTCGCCTTGTCCACCTCAATTCCATTTTGTGAAACGATGTGACCAAGTACAATTCCCTTTTGAACCATGAAGTGACACTTTTCCCAATTGAGAACAAGGTTCTTCTCTTCACATCTTTTTAGCACAGATTTCAAGTGCTTGAGGCACTCATCAAAGTTACAACCAAATACAGAAAAATCATCCATGAAGACTTCGAGAATGGTCCCCACCATGTCAGAAAAGATGCTCATCATACAACGCTGAAAGGTGGCAGGGGCATTACATAGTCCAAACGGCATTCGTCGATAGGCGAAAGTACCGAATGGACATGTGAATGTAGTCTTTTCTTGATCTTCACGGGCAATTTCTATTTGGTTGTACCCTGAATAGCCATCAAGGAAGCAAAAGTGGAAATGGCCTGCCAACCGTTCTAAAATCTGATCAACAAACGGTAGGGGAAAGTGGTCTTTCCTCGTGACAGTGTTTAGCTTCCTGTAGTCAATGCACATTCTCCAACCGGTAGTGACTCTAGTTGGCACGAGTTCGTTATTGGCATTGGCTACGATGGTTATTCCGGATTTCTTAGGTACCACTTGAGTTGGGCTCACCCATTGGCTATCAGATATTGGGTAAATGATACCTACATCCAATAGTTTCACCACTTCGGCCTTAACCACATCCTTCATATTTGGATTTAGTCGTCTTTGTGGTTGCCGGGATGTCTTTGCATTTTCCTCAAGGTGTATGCGGTGAGTGCAAATCAGTGGGTCTATGCCTTTGAGATCCGCAATTGTCCATCCGATGGCACTCTTGTGCTCTAATAGAGTGGCTATTAGCCTACTCTCTTGTTCCTCATCCAAGTGAGAAGAAATCACCACTGGATATGTCTCATCTCGACCTAAATAAACATATTTTAGCTCATTTGGCAATGGTTTTAGGTCGAGTTTTGGTGCCTTAATGTTGGATGGGAGGGCCTTGTTCTCATTTATAGGCAAAGGTTCAATTGGGGCCCTCCATCTTTTATTTTCACGTACCAGCATCACATCTAGAATGGCATCCATCTCTTTTGTTGTATCATCATTCATATCATGGAGATGGGCCACACATGCCTCCAAAGGGTCGGAAAATAGTGACAAGGGGATTGTATCGTCCACGAATGATTCGATCATGTTTAATTCGTGGATATCATCATCAACTTCCCGTGGTTGTTTGCATAACTCAAATATGTTAAGCTCAAGGGTCATATTTCCAAAGGACATT
Organism: Liriodendron chinense; assembly: GCA_003013855.2. Classification (NCBI taxonomy): domain Eukaryota; kingdom Viridiplantae; phylum Streptophyta; class Magnoliopsida; order Magnoliales; family Magnoliaceae; genus Liriodendron; species Liriodendron chinense. Next base: position 180,047 of record ML058490.1, on the reverse strand, counting down.
TGTACAAGTCCGTTTCTACAATTGATAATGACGTTTGAAGTAGCTAGAAACGGTCGTCCAAGTATGACGGGAATTTGAGTACCGGTGCCTATCACGGGATGTGTGTCCAAGACAATAAAATCTACTGGATAGTAGAATTTATCAACTTGGACTAGAACATCCTCTACCATTCCTCTCGGTATACGGATGGATCTATCAGCAAGTTGGAGTGTGGTTTTGGTGGGTTTCAATTCACCTAACCCAAGTTGTTCATAGACCGAGTATGGAATGAGATTCACACTTGCCCCCAAGTCGAGTAGGGCTTGTTTAATCTGGTAGTCTCCTATGATGCATGATATGGTTGGACTACCCGGATCTTTGTATTTTTGGGGCACCTCTTGTTTGATGATGGCACTCAAATTCTCAGCCAAAAGCACTTTGTTGTGAACGTTATGTTTCCTTTTTATTGTACACAATTCCTTTAAAAATTTGGCATAAGATGGTATTTGTTTTATTGCATCCAACAGCGGAATGTTGATCTTCACCTGCTTGAAAACTTCCAGAATCTCCAGATTTTTATCTAAAGGCTTAGGTGAAATCAACCTTTGTGGAAATGGGGCAACCGGCTTGTATTGTCTTTCCGGTTCTTTCGCTTGTGGGATATTGTTTGGGCTATCATCCTCTTTGGGAATTTTCGGATCTTTAGGCTTGGGGGCCTTCACCGGATTGGATTTATCAATTTCTTTCCCACTTCTCAAAGTGGTGATAGCTTGGACATGTTCCGTATGGTGGGAGGATGAGCTTGCATCTTGTATCTCATATTGGGTCCTTGGGTTAGGAAGAGGTTGGGCAGGGAGTGTGCCCTTCTCTCTAACACTAAGGTGAGCTTCAACTCTAGCCAAAGATGTTTTCAATTCATTGATGGCTTGGTTTGAGTTTTGATTGAATTTTAATTGCTCTTGCATGAACCCATCTATTTTTAGAGAGTTTGTCTTGTTATGCTCATTCTGGACTGATACAAATGCACCCAACATCTCTTCTAGTGATACTTTTGGAGTGTTGTTTGCATTTGCATTGGGCCCATTCTTCCAACTGAAGTTGGGATGGTTCTTCCAATTAGGATTATACGTGTTTGAGTTTGGAGCACCATATTGCTGCTGATAACTGTTTATGGCATTTGTTTGTTCTTGTAGGATGCCTTGGACTGCTGAAATTGTGGGACAATCTGGTGTAGCGTGTTGATTTCCAGCACAAATTCCACAAACAGTTTCAACCTCAGTGGAGTTGATTGTTTCTCCTTTCCTTAATTCCATGGCTTCGACCTTTCTTGTAAGGCTAGCCAACCGTGCACTTATGCTATCTTCTTCTGATAGGACATACATTCCTCCCTTTTCCTTTTGTTGGCCAATCTTGGAATTTGTTGGTTTAGGTGTGTCCCAAGATTGTGCACTTTCAGCCAATTCTTCCAGATAATCCCATGCTTCATCAGCTTCCTTATTCATGAACTCCCCATTACACATCATCTCTATAAATTGGCGCATGGATGGAATCAGTCCTTCATAGAAAAAACTTATAATCCGCCAATTTTCATAGCCATGATGTGGGCATGCGTTTAATAGGTCCTTGAATCTCTCCCAACATTGGGAAAAGGTTTCATCCTCCTTTTGGGCAAAGTTCATGATAAGGCGCTTAAGCATGTTCGTTTTGTGAGTAGGGAAGAATTTTTTTATAAATTCTCTGTGCATATCGTTCCATGACCCAATTGATCTTGGCCTTAATGCATAAAGCCAACCCTTGGCTTTATCCTTAAGAGTGAAAGGGAAGAATTTAAGTCTTACTACATCTTCAGTCACATTTGCAAAGTGCATGGTGGTGATTACCTCATCAAACTCCCTAAGGTGTTGATAGGCACTTTCACTGTCTAAACCATAGAATTTAGGGAGAAGATTGATCACTCCCGGTTTCAAATCCACATTCCCTGCATTTGGTGGGAAAACTATGTATGAGGGAGTGCTCGTTCTTGCAGGTTGCAAGAAATCACGTAAAGTCCTAGGTCGGGGAACATTCTCAACCACATTCTCTCCTGTTTCAGTTTGATTTTGAACCGGGTTAGGTTGATTTGCAGCCATACTTTCAGATAAAATTTGAGAATCTAGTTGTCTCCTAGCACATGGCTCTCTATCAATCCCTTCTACTATCCCCCCTGCACTAATGAGTCGGTTATTGGAATCCCGAGCCCAATGTGGCATGCAAAACCAAAAGTAAGAAACAAAAAGAAAGAAGAATTCTTCCTCCCTTTTCTTTACTCTTCTCTAAGATCAAAGCACAAGGTGTCTTGCAATGGCTAGGCCAGAAGCAAGGATAGAGACCGATTTCTCCTGGTCAATAGAGGTTCAGAGAACTCCCCACCCACTCTTTGAATCTTTTGAGAAAAAAGTGCAGAAAAAGGAGAAAGAGGAGTAGAGATGAGAAAAAGAAATTCCTGAGCGCAAGGTGATCCAAGGCGGCAGAGCCGACCAATAGGAATCCAGGTGGCAAAAAGGCCGACCTTTTAGAGATCCAAAAGGAGTCTCCACCCACTCTACAAGGGATGAATAAAATAGGAATGAATAGGAGAAGAAGAAGAGTAAGGTTTTAGAAGGATAGAACCTGATTCGCACTTGAAATCCTTGAATCTTCTTCAGCTTCCTAGAAATCCCTAAAAAAAAATCAAATAAACAAACTAAGTTAGTTCTAAAAATCTAAAAGAGTCCTAAATAGATACTAATTTCAGAAATTTGTGAAAATCGTCAAGGTCCCCGGCAGCGGCGCCAAAAACTTGTTCGCTTCCCCAAGTGTAGGGTTGCGATGTAGTAATAAACTCGGTAATACCGAGGTCGATCCACAGGGACTTATGTAGGATGTCACAAACTCATCCACAAGTTTCTATTGAAGCTAACAATCAAAGTTTGAATAGAATGTGTGTGATTAACAGTTTAAGCTAAATTGAATGTAAACAATTATAAGAAGGCACTAGGGGTTCGAGGATCCACTTGTAGCAATCCTCGATGTTCAATCTGCTGTGGTTTCCCATTCTCTCAACTAGAGTCACCAGTCAGGTCTATCTAGTCGGATGATAGAACTGTTAAACCAGAAGTCTGTAACATGTAAGTTCTGTGCATAAAGTTCACTCAACTCTAGGCTGATCTGAGCATGCTCATTGCATAGGTCATTCACCTTTTCTAAATGTCCAATTCCCAATCATAACCATCCTCAAGTCTTCTCACAAGACAAGGCTAGATCATGATTTGAACTGGATTCAAATTATATGCACAGTCCATACATATTCCAGATAATCAACCAAAACTAGAACTTTGGCATGAAGCCCCTTTATGAAGAGCTTGGTACTAGAGCGCACTCCAATTCCTCGGATCATACAAGTCTAGACCGTTGCAAACAAATTAAGAAGATAAGTAATTCATCCAAACATCCATGAGTCATCACAAGACTAAGAGAAATTACTTAAAAACTTGTATAAACTTCAAACCTTAGTTCATAATCATGAATTCCAAACTGAAAACTACTTAACTATGAATTAAAACATCTTGGATACACTACAAGCTTCACCTCTTAGCCCTAGCTAAGAGGTTTAGCTGCTCATGATCCAAGGAAACATGAAACAACTCTTAAAAACATGAAAACAGCAAAGCAAACCAAAAGGAGTTGTAAAACTCCAATCTCCACTTCCACAGCCTCCAACCTCGCTTGAGCCCTTCTCGGATACCCTAGGAACAATCCCTAGGTGGCTTTTTATAGTTTAGAGGCTCCCCAACTTCGGAAGAATCGAGAAAGTGCGTAACACTTACGCAGCGCAGAGAATTTCGAGAAGAAATTAGAAAGTTCTAACTCAGTACGCATGGCCGACCGGTCAAGACCGGTCGGCCTCAAGTGAAAATACTCCAGCAGGTATGCCCGACCGGTCAAGACCGGTCGGGCCTCGTAGAACATCAGTCCAGCAAGCCTATCCGACCGGTCAAGACCGGTCGGATGTTTTCATCCACACTACAGCAGCAATGACCGACCGGTCTTGACCGGTCGGTCCTTTTCAATGAAGTTCCAGAACATATGTCCGACCGGTCAAGACCGGTCGGACGTCTTCAGTAGGAGCCTAATCTGCATGGCTGACCGGTCACTGACCGGTCTGGCTTCCTTGGCCGACCAGTCACGACCGGTCAGCCCTCTTTTCTTCTTGTATTTTTCCTTTCTTTCTTCTACTTTCTTTTTCTTCTTTAGTTCTTTCTTTCTTTCTTCTGCTTTCTTTTCTTCTTTAGTTCTTTCTTTCTTTATTAGAATAGTTCCAAATGAGCTCATTATATCTTCAATTGAGTAGAGTCCACCCTCAATCCTGTAGTCACAAAACATGCATTGAATTAGCTTCCAAACCATACAAACCTTGCACAATGAGTGATGAATTGGGGTTAGAATATGCATAATTAAGAGCTCAACAAGGCCACACTCAGCAACGATCTTATTCCTCTCCCATCCAATCTTCATCCATTCATATTTTAAATCGAGGAGCCATGTCAATCGCTCCGCTTGAGTGAGCGCTTTGACCAGTTGTTTTCTGCGTCCTCCTTTCTTCTTACCTTTCTGACCTGTCGGATTTTCTTCTGTATTTTGGACAGGTATATCTTGAGGACCAGCCTCGATGGCACTCGCCACACCAGCAAGTTGGGCATACCAATAGACCTACTCTTGTTTTGTTCCCTGCTTTGAAAGTTCGAGCGCTATTTTGTTGACAAAGATGCGCACCAGCACTTCGTGAGGAAGCTGCTAAATACGCTTTGAGAAATCCTTTAACTTGGGTTCGACTGCAGGAAAGAAGCGAGAATTACGTCTTGAAGGAGGAGGGTTGGAAGGACTTTCAGCTGTTCTTTTCCGGCCACACTTCATGGGCGTTGGACCAGAAGCATGCAACCCAGAAGTTTCATCAAAAGATCCCATTGTCGCTACTGCAATTCACTGCAATGCGCAAACAGAACAGCATCAGAAAACAACTCGATTTACACGGGCAAATAGCTTAACGAAATCGTATCGCAAACACAAGCACAACACATAGAGCACAAGCAACAAAGCATGAAAACGGCAAAATCAAAAGCATAACATATCAGTCATCATACGCATTTCACAACAAAGCAATTGCCATCATACATACATGCATACATGCGGTCAACGCACACACAAAATCACAGATTGAACCCACAATACATTCATGCATTTAGCTTGAAAGCAGCCTTGAAAAGTCTAGGTGCTTATAAGCAGGTACTGGACAGAGTCAGGAAACAGTTTCAGCATCATATATATGCAACTGGTCGCACATAGCAACTTCACAGGCAATTAGAACGCTATAAGTGCACTCTGGCAGACATGCCCTGAACCTGGCTAAAAATAGGTAGTTACAAGCTGTGACAGGCCAAAGTAGGCAGCCAACTGCAGGCCTAAGGCACTAAGTTCCCATCATGATTGAATTTTAAGCAATCTAGCCTCAAACGGCACTGAATTTGGCTGAGAAACAAAGCCGAAAATGCCATTTCTTCACCGAGTGCAAAGCGGGGCCAAAAGTGCAAAATTTCACTCGGTGACCAAGGTGGAGCCCCAGGCTCATGTGGTCTCTCACATGCACCCAATCCATAAAAATTCGTAAGTGCAAGTTCATCATTCAATGCACTAGGCGCATGCGCAGTCTGACATGCGCCCAAGTGGGATTCTTCGCCGAAAAAAGTGATGGCAGGTCACATGGGCCCACAAGGGGACCACATGCGCACATACCCTAAGTATGAACTCTCTCACCTTGGGAAAATCAGATTTTCTGACTCGAAAAAATGTTGGAATGACTCAGTGAGTCAACTATTTATACCTAAGCCTGATGGACCGGTGCACTGTACTAGGGTGACGTAAGCATCCAGCGCAGCACACAGGGGGGCACTTGTTGGGCTTAAATTCGCACCCATTGTAAAACAACATTCCGCGGTCCATCGACAACGATTTAAATTAGTTTTGAGACCCAAAAAGTCCAAAAAATGCCAGTGCAACCCTAATCACTTATTAGCGACTAAAATCAGTAAACAGTATTTTAGAGCATAACTGGACATGCGAATCACTGCCAAATGGTTCAAAACATCCTAAAACCCTTAACCTGTAAGTTTTGAAGTCATGCGGTTCGTATCTTTACCTGGGCACCTCGAAATGCGTTTCATCCCTGCTCGAAGCTAACCAAAAAGGGTCCGTAAGCCTACAGTTACCATTTCAGAGTGGAACCAGATATCCACACCACCGCCAAATAATTCAGAGTGTCCCAAAAACCTTACATAGCAATTTTGAAGTCCTTACAGTGCGTATTTCCATGCACGCGCTCCCCAGAACAACTCTCCTATACGACAAGCCTACCCGGAGGCTCCAAATTAGGAAGTACCAAAATTTACAACATCTGGACTTCGACACCTCACCCCGTTCATTCAGGAGGTCCATCCTAGCCTAGAAGTGGCTTGTCGACAGTGAGTGCATCCCCAGAAAAGGTAGCTGTCCTCTGGAGGTCTCCCGTCGGAGCTTGAAATCCTAAAATATTCCAAGTTCATATTCTAAGTTCAAAATCCTGAAATTTGGCGAAGTAGTGGAAAAAGCGCCGGCAAATATATGCGCCCGGCTTTCCACCACATGCGCCCACACCCTATATTTGAAAGAAATTGATTCGAACACTTTCAGAAAATCGCCCGAAAAATGCGCCTGGAAAGACATGCGCCCGGACCCCTTTTCTCAGCACATGCGCCCAATTTTTCTTAGCACATGCGCCCGGTTTTTCCAACATTTCCACCACATGCGCCGGAAAATATCCGCTGGGTCTGACCCGAACCGATTACACCCCTATAAATAGCAGGGTCACCTGATGACATTAAGACAAAATCATCTTCTTCTGACCTCAGAGCGACACAAGAGGTACATGCGCCCGCTCTGTTATCCCTCACCGGATGACTTGGCTGGAATGGATTCCCTCGTCGAAATCCCTCACCGGAAAGGGATTTTCCCGCTGGAATCCCAAGTGCAGAGAAAATTCTGAAATTCTCTAAGTGTTGAATGACATGCGTCAGCTTTTTCTTGCCGGGAAAGGCGAAATGCACTAAGTGCTGGAGGCACATGTGCCCATCCTTCCTGGGGCCGGAAATATTGAAATTCTCTAAGTGCTAGACCACATGCGCCGGCTTTTTCTCACCGTGAAATGCAGAAATGCACTAAGTGCTGGCTCACATGCGCCCACTCTTTCCGGGGCCGGAAAACTTGGAAAAATCATCAAGTTCTGAAACCACATGCGCCTGCTAGAGAGGCTTGGGTGCATGTCCAGTATCACATGCGCCCAGGACCCTTGTTTGCCATCTTTTTTACACAAAGTGGGGCACATGCACCCGGGAGATGGGCACATGCGCCCACCTCCCAACCACATGCGTCCACCAGCTGTTGCAGAACCACATGCGCCCATGCACACCCCCCTCCATACTCCTGGACGCTGGTTAGAGGGGTGGACCTTCCCCGTGCGGCCCGCCTTCGATCGGGATCGATTTTCGATCAAACCGCCTCTCCTAGATGCACACCGACGAGATCTTCCCATCCCCTGGATCGGATTCTTCGACGGTCGATGATAAATGGCCCAAATCAGTGTTTTGAAAAAAAACAACCAATACTTAGCTAATTTGGCAGCTCCGAAAATCCCTCCGAAGGAGCCAAAAACGGCCGAAACCGAGGAAATCGGGCGAAATTGGACCGAGCCCGAGAGGAAAACTTTTCTTCTTCATGACATGAAACACCATAATCATGCACCGCGACGAGGTTATCCAAACTCAGGAACCCTGAATACCCTAATTAAGCGGTCGGCAGGCTCGCTACTCAGTCATTTTCAGCCCAAAGAAGTGCCCTGTTGGATCGGAAATCAACTTGTGCTAAGCGAATCAAAACGTGATCGCACCGCAATCCTCGTGGACATAATCCACCCTTGTTCAAATATGGTCATCGATGATATTCAACGAATGCCCTGATTAGACCGCAAACAGGTCCATTACTCAGTCATTTTCGGCCCTAGGAAGTGCCCTATCGGCTCGAAAATCAACTTATGCTAAGCAAATCGAAATGCGATTGCACCGTAATCCTCGTGGACATAATCCATCCTGTTCAAAGATGCTTATCGATAATATTCACCGAATACCCTGATTAGACCGCAGACAGGTCCACTACTTAGTCATTTTTAGCCATGGGAAGTGCCCTGTTGGCTCGAAAATCGACTGATGCCAAATGAAATCATGCACCGCGATGAGGTTATCCAAACTCAGGAACCCTGAATACCCTAATTAAGCGGTCGGCAGGCCCGCTACTCAGTCATTTTTAGCCCAGGGAAGTGCCCTATCGGATCAAAAATCGACTTGTGCTAAGCGAACCAAAATGCGATCGCACTGGAATCCTCGTGGACATAATCCACCCCTGTTCAAATATGGTCATCGATGATATTCAATGAATGCCCTGATTATACCGCAAACAGGTCCATTACTCAATCATTTTCGGCCCTAGGAAGTGCCCTGTCGGCTCGAAAATCGACTTATGCTAAGCAAATCGAAATGCGATCGCACCGTAATCCTCGTGGACATAATCCATCCCTGTTTAAAGATGCTTATCGATAATATTCACTGAATACCCTAATTAGACCGCAGACAGGTCCACTACTTAGTCATTTTTAGCCATGGGAAGTGCCCTGTTGGCTCGAAAATCAACTGATGCCAAATGAAATCAACCGCGATCTCAAAGATGCTGAGGTAAAGCTAAAGTGCTCAAGCTATTAAACAACAGCCGAGTTAAACATTTATGGGGCACCGATCCCCGTCCTTCATAAAAATTTGGCATGAACGGGCACCCATCGGACCCGATACTTAGCCATTTGCGAGCATCGGAAACAGCCGATCCAGCGTATTGAATTTGAATCCTCAAAGGATCTCGGCTAAATAAAGCCTATTTGATCATAAATAGATCATTGGAAAATACTCAGAAGAAAGAGTGTTCTCAAAGACGAGTTGCCCGACTCCAGAAGAAACACGTTTACTTTACTGTACAAAGCTTCATTCATCCCTGATAAAGGTCCGAGGCTAAACCTAAGGGGTTATGGTTACCACGAGAAACCACAAACAAAAGAGTTCTAACTAAGCTTGAAACATCCTGCTATGGATTACCGTTATGAAAAAGACAGTCGATCCCCTACCCATCGACAACGGGTCCGTCGGTTGAGTTGATGAGGCAGTTGCGGATTGCTTTCCAAAGATACGAGTCATATGATGCTGGTCGCGACTTTGCGCTGAGAGTAGTGCAACGAATGATCCCATCCTTTGATATGGGGGAATTTGGTTGAGTCGCGACCATCATAGCTGCAGAAGAGCAAGCTGCTGCTGAGAACAAGGTGACTGAAGCCACGCAAGCTGGAGGGGCTCCAGAAATGGGCCCTGAAGTCGAGAGCACAGCTCCTCCTCCAAGAGATTGATTTTCTTTTTATTTTCCTCTCTTGTATCCGCGAACAGATATTGTAAACATTTATCATCAATGAAAAGATATTTTTGGAAGTGTTATCCTCGTTTACTCTCCCTTTCATGTAATGAATGCCTTCTTGTTCTTGTTTACTTTCTTTTCCTTTGTGCACTGAATGCTTTCCTGTTGCAATGAGTTATGCTCAACCCAGGGGGTCGTAGCGACCATGCCCTCGTGGACATAGACTGATCTATCGATTGAGAGATGTAACGTGCTCAATCCGGGGGGTCATGACGACCGTACCCTCATGGAGATAGACTGATCTATCGATTGAGAAATGCATTGTGCTCAACCCGGGGGGTCGTGATGACCATACCCTCGTAGAGATAGACTGATCTATCGATTGAGACTCCAAGTTTATCGAGGGTAGGATGGTCACCCATAAAATGGAAATGCGACCATCCTAGGTGAATTAAACCCTACCAAAGGTAGGCAATTGGCCAAGGGATTGTATGCATCCTCTTCAGGGCTATTCATGTCCAAGTAAATGGAGTAGCGATCAAAAGATATCTTCCGCTTTATTCATAAAATGTTGTTATGAACTACATTGAATCTAGGGATAGTATCGTAGCAAATGCTCCACGTGCCAAGGGCGACGTACGGGCTTTCCCTGCATGTCTTCAAGGTAATAAGTACCGGGTCGCACAATCCTAATAACCCGATATGGGCCTTCCCAATTTGGATCCAGTGAACGAGCGGGAACTCCGAGATTTTTCCTTAGTACCAAATCTCCGGGCTTGAAGGATCTAGGTCGAACCCTAGCATTTCGATAACGAGAAATACGTTATTGATATGCTGCCATTCGTACTTGGGAAGCATTTCTTCGCTCTTCCAAGAGATCGAGATGAAGTCGGAGGTTTTCCTGATTACTCGCGGGGTCATACTACTCGATCCGATATGAGGGCACTTGAATTTCCACTGGTACCACTGTGTCGACACTAAATGCTAAGGAGAAAGGGGTTTCACCTATTGATGTACAAGCGATGGTTCTATATGCCCATAATACTTCTGGCAGAAGTTCTGGCCACACCCCTTTACATTCACCTAGCTTGGTCTTTAAATGGTGCTTGATGATCTTATTCACTGCCTCGACCTGCCCATTCACCTGAGGATGATATGGAGAAGTGCGGAGATTACGTATCTTCCATTTTTCACCAAATTCATCAAAGGCTGCGTTGTCAAACTGCGTTCCATTGTCGGTGATTATAGTATGGGGAAGTCTATAACGGCATATAATATTTCTCCATATAAACTTGGAAGTTTGTTTCTCAGTAATCTTGGCTAATGGTTCTGCCTCGGCCCATTTGGTGAAGTAATCAACCACTACAATCGCGAACTTATTTTGTCCCTTTCCCATGGGTAAGGGCCCGATGATATCAACCCCCCACTGAGCGAAAGGCCAAGGGCTATCAACTGGAGTCATCCGCTCGGACGGTACATGAGGTATAGGTGAATATCGTTGGCACTTATCACATTTTTTAGAAAATTCAATTGCATCTGCTTTCATAGTGGGCCAATAATATCCTTGTCGCATCGCCTTATATGCTAGGGATCGCCCCCTGGGGTGATTACCACATGCCCTCTGGTGTACTTCGTCTAGAACACGAAGGGCTTCTTCTGGATGAAGACACCTTAAATAAGGCAAGGAAAAGCTCTTGCGCAACAATATTCCGTCTTACAATGTATACCTGGCAGCCCGAAGGCGAATTTGTCTTGTAGCTTTTTTGTCCTCTGGTAGGTATCCATCTCTGAGATACAGGATGATGGGATCCATCCAGCATTGGGATGATTGTACCGATATTACTTGCTCAAGAGTTGCGTGGTTGATACTTAGGTTCTGACGATGCTCGATGGGGACTGAATGTGATAACTCAGATTCTGGTGCAGAGGCGAGCTTTGCCAGGGAATCGGCGAGTTGGTTCTTCTCGCGAGGAATATGAATTATTTCATAAGTCTTCAGTTTTGCGAGCAGGATGAGGACACGAGACTTGTATAAGGCCATCCTTTCTTCTTTGGCCTCGAATTCACCAAGGACTTGGTTAACAATGAGCTGGGAGTCGCTATGAATTGACAGATTCTGAATTGCAAGGACAATGGCCAATTCGAGGCCGACGATCAGGGCTTCATATTCTGCTGCATTATTTGAGATACGAGAATCGAAATGCAGAGCATATTGGAAATGCGACCCGTCGGGAGCCACTAAAATCAGGCCCGCTCCACTGCCACTGGCCCGCGACGACCCGTCCACGAAGAGTGACCAAGGAGGCTGGTCGCTGGTCATGGTATTATCATCAGGAGAGTATGTGAATTCGGCGATGAAGTTAGCCACGGCCTGGCCCTTTACCGCGGTCCTAGGGCAGAATGGAATATCGTGCTCGCTGATCTCGACTGCCCATTTAGTTAAGCGTCCGGAAGCCTCAGGTTTTTGAAGAACTTGCCGCAGTGGATGATTCGTTGGTACTAGAATAGCGTGGGCTTGAAAGTACGGTCGCAGTTTTCGAGCTGCCGTGACTAAAGCTAGGGCCAGCTTCTCCATATCAGAATACCTAGTTTCTGCATCCACCATTGCTCGACTGATATAATAAACGGGCCTTTGCACCCCAGAATCTTCTCTTATTAAAGCGGCGCTAACGGCCGTAGAGGACACAGATAAATACAGAATGAGTTGCTCATGTGCTACAGGTTTAGATAAAATAGGGGGTGTGCTCATGTATAGCTTCAATTGTTGAAAGGCTTCCTCACATTGTGGCATCCAATTCCAATCAGACTTGGCCGTTGCACGAAGGAGTTTGAAGAATGGTAAGCATTTGTCAGACGCTCGCGAGATGAACCTGTTCAATGATGCGATGCGACCAGCCAAACGTTGGACGTCCTTAAGAGTGGTCGGAGATTTCATCTCCATCAATGCTTTTATCTTTTCAGGATTTGCCTCAATTCCACGCTGACCGACCATGAACCCGAGAAATTTTCCTGCAGATACTCCGAATGCACATTTTTCTGGGTTCAATTTCATTTGATACTTCCTAATTAGGTCAAAGGCTTCTCGAAGATCAGAGATATGATCATCTTCTACGATGCTTTTCACGAGCATATCATCAACATAAACTTCCATATTCCTACTGATTTGAGCAGCGAATATTTTATTGACGAAACGTTGATAAGTGGCTCCTGCATTTTTAAGACCGAATGGCATTACTTGGTAGCAATATAATCCTCGATCTGTGATGAAGGCGGTATGCTGGCTATCAGGTGGATGCATCATGATCTGGTTGTAACCAGAATAAGCATCCATAAAGCTAAGCAGGGCATGTCCAGCTGTTGAGTCGACCAACTGGTCGATCCGCGGTGTCGGGAAGCTATCTTTGGGACATGCTTTGTTCAAGTCTAAATAGTCGACACACATTCTCCATTTGCCATTAGCTTTCCGGACGAGAACTACGTTCGCGACCCACTCTGGGTAGTCAACTTCTTTTATGAAATTGACCGTGAGTATCTTCTCGACTTCAGCCTTGATCGCCATTTGTCTTTCTGCAGTGAAGGCACGTCGACGCTGGTGTATGGGCTTATGTTTCGGGTCGATATTGAGACGATGTACAATGACATTGGGGTCGATGCCTGGCATATCTTTATGAGACCAAGCGAATACGTCCTGGTATTCAGTGAGGAAACGGACCAGACCTTTATGATGGACACTGGTTAAAGAGGATCCAATGTATACGACCCTGGATGGGTCACCTTTGGTTAAGTGAATCGCCACTGTTTCCTCCCCAGGAGTTCCTGATTTAAGAGCATTCTCTCTCGGATCCAACGAGGTGTTGGTGGGAAAGTTGGGTGAACCTTATGCTATCTCCATAACGGGTGTTGCTTGAGCCTTCTTCCGATCCTGTAGGGCTATCTGATAGCAAGACCGTGCCTCCTGCTGACTTCCTCGCACGACCCCGATACCATTTGGGGTAGGAAATTTGACACACAGATATGAAGGGTGCAAGGCTGCCCCGAACTTAGTAAGAGACGGCCGCCCCAAAATGGCGTTATATGCTGATTTTCAGTCCACCACGAGGAAGTTTATGAAGACGGTGGTCTTCGCCGGACTTTCTCCAAAAGTAACTGGGAGATCGATGCTTCCTTCAGACGTTACTACCTCACCTCCGAAGCCGACGAGAGGGGTCGATACTGGCTTGAGAAGGCCTCTGGCAAGTGCCATTTTGTTGAAAGCCTCCAAGTATAGAATATCGGCTGAGCTACCTGTATCCACCATAATTCGATGTGTCAGATAATTTGATACCTTCAATGTGACTACGATGGAGTCTTCGTGAGGGAAGTGAATTCCCTTTGCATCTTCGAGAGTGAAGAAAATTGGAGGATGGCTGGTTCTTAACGAGCCAGACGTCTGTTCCAGCCAGTAGATTTGCTGGGGTTCTTTGGACGCCTTTCGAGCATATGTTTTTCTTGAAGCTTGAGAATCGTCCCCTCAAGCTGGTCCTCCGATGATGGTGCGGATTTCTCCCGTAGGCTCAGCATCCTCTTGTTCAGTTTGATGATGAGATTGTTCCTTTTGGCGAGACGAGGTGTTCGCCCTTTCTGGTGATCGATTTTTACGAGCAACATAATCCTGGAGATGGCCTTTTCGAATAAGGGCTTCAATATGATCTCGTAGAGAGATGCAGTCTTGGGTTCTATGCCCGTGATCTTTGTGGAAGTAACAGAATTTGCTCTTGTCTCTCTTCTCGGGATCGGATTTGATCTTTGCAGGCCACTTCACATATGGCTTGTGTTTAATCTCCATTAAAACCTTTTCATGAGATCGATTGAGAGGAGTGTAGTTATGATATTTACCAGAATAAGGCTTTTTGGGAGAACGGTCGCGCTGATCACGACGATTCTTTCTATCTATAGTAGAGGTTCCATCTGGCTTGCGTTTCTTACCTTGTATTCCATGACGCGTCAATGCGACTTCTTCTGCATTGATATATTTCTGGGCTTTGGCTTGGAATTCTGCCATAGTTTTCGGCGGGCTTTTATCCAAGGCAAACTTGAATTTCTCACTCGTTATTCCTGCTATGAGGGCTGCGAGCCCTTTTTCTTCAGTATAACCTTCAGTTTGAACGGCTTCAGCGGTGAATCGTATTGTGAACTCCTTTATTTGTCTCCCCATGCTGCTATTTTAAATTCATTAGATGGGAGGCTGGCTTCTTAATGCGAATGCTTCCCATGAATTGAGAAAGGAATATCTCCGATAACTGGGAAAAGGAGCTGATGGAACGAGGCTTTAATCCCCGGAACCACGTACGAGCTGCTTCTTTCAATGTTAGGGAGAAAGCCCTACACATGATTTCTGAGCCATGTCCCTCCAACTCCATGAGAGACCTGTATGTTTCTAGGTGTTCAAGAGGATCACCAATACCTGTATACGGGGTGATAACGAGCGTTCGATACTTTTTAGGTAACGGTGCCTCCATAACCTCGCTAGTAAAGGGAGACTCGGATTGATGCATCGCCGCCATGATGGTAGATGGCCGATTTGCCTGGTATCGCTGTTCCATGACATCAAAACGATCATGGATTCTTTTGAGATCTCCTTCCCATGGTAGGGTATAGCTTGATGTTTCGGCAGTGGAGCCCTGAGGTTGAGGTTGTCGAGACGAACTAGAATGTATAGAATGTGGAGACGGCACAGGGAGATGGCTGCCAAGTGGTGGGACCTGTGGTTCGTCCATAGAATGTCTGGGTGCCACTGGTATGGGCTGCGGTGGTAACCTTTCGGAGACTTGTCTCTGCAGTTCGGGGAAATGCTGATCAAGCCGATTCGACAGGGCCTGAACTCCGGCATTTAGAGTTAGGAGAGTGTTTCCGAGGAAACGCAGGACATCGTCTTGATTTCCAGAAGCTTCCAATAATGGTTTTGCTGATGGCATATTTGGGGCTCCTTGAGGGATGTTCGTCGAGGCAGGTGGAAGGGTAGGTACGGATTCCGTCTCATCGGGCGAAGGTGGTACCTGCCTTGAAGTCGAAGGATGAACAGCCTTTTTAGGAGGCATCGCCGAAGGATTTTTATCGGTGGTTAGAACGATTGATTTTGACGATCAAGTCGTTCCCACAGACGGCGCCAAACTGTTAACGTTAGATTTTGTAACTGGATCCTCCGGACGTTCACCTTCTCTCCAACAGATACCTTCCTCCGCCGGACCTGAAAGAAGACAGAAAGCAACTAAGGGTGGCTGGCGTCCAGCCGTTAGCCCTCCGATGCTTAAGTCAGGCCGAAGCAAGAAGAATAACCAGGCAAAAACAGGCCAGAGATTGAATATTGTGTGTACCTTTCTCTTAATGGAGTCACCTCTTTATATAGATCTGGAGCGATCCCATCTGTCACGTAAGATATCGAGATCCCGCTGATTTCGTGTACGATACCGAGATGCCGCTGATTTCGTGGGATAAGATCCTTATCCTTGGAGACGAGATCTATCCCGATGACTTATTTTGGCAATCACGTTCCTTGATAGCAATCCCTTGAGATTCGGAACCACAAGAGAAGATAAGCCCAAACCCGACCTATACGGGCCGCTGGTAGACGTAGTAATAGCGCTGATCGCTCATGTAGAGCTGGAAACCGTAGTTGGAGTCATAGCCGGCGAAAAGGAAGGAGACGCCGACGGGACGAAAACCACCGAACTGGGTGTAGCCCTGCTTGGTATCGTAGAGGGATTGAACAAGCTACTCGACGTGAATCGGGTGCTGGTACTGAAGGCTAAAAGGTGTCACCGCGGAAAAGCTGTTCGCATGTTGGAATATGGTCGCGAGTCCAAGTGCTCGCTCATTTAGACGTAACACCTTTCAACGACTTACGAGAAGGTCTACTCACGGATTTATCAATTCTGCGACTCTCGCTCAGATGATCTCGAGAGTCGAATGGGCGTCCCGCACTTACCCAATCTGCGACTCATGATCAGATGATCTCGAGGGTCCAATGGATACTTCCGTATTTACCCGTTCTGCGACTCTCGATCAGATGATCTCGAGAGTCGAATGGGCGTCCGTATTTACTCAATCTGCGACTCTCGATCAGATGATCTCGAGAGTCAAATGGGCGTCCGTGTACAATCTTAATAGCTGAGTTGATCTCCATTATTTTGCCTATAACAGTGTTCTAGACGAAGTACACCAGGGGGCATGTGGTAATCACCCCAGGGGACGATCCCTAGCATATAAGGCGATGCAGCAAGGATATTATTGGCCCACTATGAAAGCAGATGCAAAAGGATATTATTGGACCACTATGAAAGCAGATGCAATTGAATTTTCTAAAAAATGTGATAAGTGCCAACGATATTCACCTATACCTCATGTACCGTCCGAGCGGATGACTCCAGTTGATAGCCCTTGGCCTTTCGCTTAGTGGGGGGTCGATATCATCGGGCCCTTACACATGGGAAATGGACAAAATAAGTTCGCGATTGTAGCGGTTGATTACTTGACCAAATGGGCCGAGGCAGAACCATTAGCCAAGATTACTGAGAAACAAACTACCAAGTTTATATGGAGAAATATTATATGCCGTTATGGACTTCCCCATACTATAATCACCGACAATGGAACGCAGTTCGACAACGCAGCCTTTGATGAATTTTGTGAAAAATGAAAGATACGTAATCTCCGCACTTCTCCATATCATCCTCAGGCGAATGGGCAGGTCGAGGCAGTGAATAAGATCATCAAGCACCATTTAAAGACCAAGCTAGGTGAATGTAAAGGGGTGTGGCTAGAACTTCTGCCAGAAGTATTATGGGCATATAGAACCACGGCTTGTACATCAACAGGTGAAACCCCTTTCTCCTTAGCATTTGGTGTCGACGCAGTGGTACCAGTGGAAATTCAAGTGCCCTCATATCGGATCGAGCAGTATGACCCCGCGAGTAATCAGGAAAACCTCCGACTTCATCTCGATCTCTTGGAAGAGCGAAGAAATGTTGCCCAAGTACGAATGGCAGCATATCAACAACGTATTTCTCGTTATCGAAATGCTAGGGTTCGGCCTAGATCCTTCCAGCCCGGAGATTTGGTACTAAGGCAAAATCTCGGAGTTCCCGCTCGTTCACTGGATCCAAATTGGGAAGGCCCATATCGGGTTATTAGGATTGTGCAACCCGGTACTTATTACCTTGAAGACATGCAAGGAAAGCCCGTACGTCGCCCTTGGCACGTGGAGCATTTGCTACGATACTATCCCTAGATTCAATGTAGTTCATAACAACATTTTATGAATAAAGCGGAAGATATCTTTTGGTCGCTACTCCATTTACTTGGACATGAATAGCCCTGAAGAGGATGCATACAATCCCTTGGCCAATTGCCTACCTTTGGTAGGGTTTAATTCACCTAGGATGGTCGCATTTCCATTTTATGGGTGACCATCCTACCCTCGATAAACTTGGAGTCTCAATCGATAGATCAGTCTATCTCTACGAGGGTATGGTCATCACGACCCCCCGGGTTGAGCACAATGCATTTCTCAATCGATAGATCAGTCTATCTCCACGAGGGTACGGTCGTCATGACCCCCCGGATTGAGCACGTTACATATCTCATTCGATAGATCAGTCTATCTCCACGAGGGCATGGTCGCTACGACCCCCCGGGTTGAGCATAACTCATTGCAACAGGAAAGCATTCAGTGCACAAAGGAAAAGAAAGTAAACAAGAACGAGAAGGCATTCATTGCATGAAAGGGAGAGTAAACGAGGATAACACTTCCAAAAATATCTTTTCATTGATGATAAATGTTTACAATATCTGCTCGCGGATACATGAGAGGAAAACAAAAAGAAAATCAATCTCTTGGAGGAGGAGCTGTGCTCTCGAATTCAGGGCCCATTTCTGGAGCCCCTCCAGCTTGCGTGGCTTCAGTCACCTCGTTCTCAGCAGCAGCTTGCTCTTCTGCAGCTATGATGGTCGCGACTCGACCAAATTACCCCATATCAAAGGATGGGATCATTCATTGCACTACTCTCAGCGCAAAGTCGCGACCAGCATCATATGACTCGTATCTTTCGTCGTCATATAGCTGCGAAGTCCGGAACTCGGAAATTGCTCGAGGACCTTCCTCCGAGAGCATCTTTACAAGGGCGACTCTCTCCTCGTCCCAGTGGATCGAGTCGTCCTTGAGCTGTGCAAGAGCGGAGCGCTCCTTTTCCAAGTTGTCGTTGGCTTCTTTGAGCTGCGACCTGGCCTCCGCAAACCGCTCCTCCAACGAGATCTTGTCTTGGCGAAAGATCTCTCTCTCTCTCTCTCTCTCAGCCTTCTCCTTCAAACCCGTGAGCTTCACGAAGTCTGAGTCCAAGGCCTGATACCTGTCGGTCAGGACTTGGATTTTCTCGATGAGGATCTTCTTCTCCTCATCTCTCTTCGCGATCACCGCCTCACGGGCCTTGAGCAGCTGATCTCTCCCTTGAACTGCCTTCTCCAAGGCAGTCCTCTTCCCCTCAGCTTCATCTATCATGCGACGGGTGGCAACGATATCACGCCTCGTTCGCAGGATAAGATCTAAGCCCTGCAAAAGTAATGAAAAATGTAAGAAAGTATTCTAGAACATAACAACAGATTAAAGCAGGTCTTGGCAGAGTCTTACCTGAACCATCCTCACCCCCGCTTCGAGGAAAAGGTTCTCAGGGCTTGGCTCGGGAAGAGAGCCGAAGGTTTGGGGGGGACGTTCTCGAATAGAAATTTACATATTGGATGGAGGTGGCGGGGGATAGAATATGTCCCGCTCCCAGAAGGTTGGGCAACGACCAACCCAGCCGGCTCGCGAGGTGGAGGCATCGACTCGCGAGCAGGTCCCTGCTCGGCAGCAGGGATCAGTTCGCGAGCAGGAGCCGGCTCTCGAGGCTCTATTTGCTCTCGAGCCTCTTCAGCTGGGGGGCAGTTGGACCGTGCCCCATCTGGGGAATTGTCAGCAATGTTAATCACTGGCGGTCCAGGTGCGACCACCAGTGAGGGAATATTGGGCCCTGCCGGAGCCTCCGCCGTGCTCGCGGGAAGGGCAGGTTGATCGCCACCCTTACGGACGGGTGGTTGAGATGGTTCGGCAGGAGTTCTCCTCTGCCTTTTGGAGTTCGTGCCCTTCAGTCGGGCTAGCAGACCCCCCTTCTCCCCGATCTTCGTCATCTCAGCTTCTCCTCTGGATATTAGGCCCGTTGCTGCAAGTCGCGAGGGAGACAGGCAAGCCTCGATGTGCCTATCACCAACAGGCACCTTGTACACCTTGACAATCTTCTCATTGATTCCTCCCTTTAGATTTGGTTTTCTCAAGGCCGGGATACCTACGAGCACAAACAGAGGTCAAAGAATGAAGTAATACCCTAAAATCCTAACTGGAAAAAATTGCACAATGTGAATTGTGCCTACCTTCGCAGAAAAAATGGGTAACACTTGGACCTCTGGAGGAAGCAGACTCCCAGTTCCCGGAAGCGTAGAACCACCGTTTCCTCCAGCCGGGATAGTTCGAGGAGGGTTTCCCCAGCACGAAGTTATCCCGGTGCCAGTAACACAAGTAATACCAGCCTTCGCTGGAGGGTGCTTTTTTCAGACGGAACATACGGAGGAACTCCTCCGCCGTGAGCTCCCCGTTGCCGGCCTGAGCCCAGAGGGCAAAGGAGCCCAGAACTACCCTCCATCCGTTCACGATGAGTTGCCCGGGGGCAATCTTGTAACACCGGAGAACATCGCGTATGAAAGGATGGAGTGGGAGGCGTACCCCCAGGATGAGCTGGTACTTATAGAAAGCTACACATCCTGAGGGGGGGGGGGGGGGGGGAGTCTGGTGTATCTCCGTCTTCGGGCAATCGGAGAACGACTGAGTTAGGGATCAGGTATCTCTCCCGTAACTCAGCCAGCCGGTCCTCCAATAGAACAAAAGGATATCCGGCTGCTGTATATCTCCCTGCCGGAACCCTCGCACTGCTAGAAGCAGAGGATTCCGGGGTGACATCGCCTAGAGGAACGGTGGTCTCGTCAGAGTTCCCAGCCATGAAGGGGTTTTTAAGAAGATTAAGAAAAAGAAAAGGACCAAGGCCTATACCCAAAAAAGAAAGAAAGGAAGAGAAAGAGCGCCGGAGGAAGGAGACTGAGAAAAGACTGCAAAAAATTCCTTTCGAAGAGCTTCTGTAGAAAACCAGAGAAATTGCGGACTCCATATATTTATAGGCAATCATTCCGCCGCATCTGATGGCACGTGGCAGTCCCTCCTCGGCGCAGCACTCGAGCAGGCACGCCCATTAACTCCTCAGACACGTGGCGAGCGCCCCTTCATTTTCTGTCTGCGGAAAGGCTGTGGAAAGCTGGCGCTTATTAATTCCAGCCCATCATGTGAGGTTCCGTTCTCGATGAAGGCAGCGGGCAGTTACGTGTGGTAGTGAGCTAAGTCCTTCCCTTAAAAATTCTTGGCGGCAAGGACTTGGGGGGCATCTATTATATACAAAATAATGGAGATCAACTCAGCTATTAAGATTGTACACGGACGCCCATTCGACTCTCGAGATCATCTGATCGAGAGTCGCAGATCGGGTAAATACGGACGCCCATTCGACTCTCGAGATCATCTGATCGAGAGTCACAGATCGGGTAAATACGGAAGTATCCATTGGACCCTCGAGATCATCTGATCATGAGTCGCAGATTGGGTAAGTGCGGGACGCCCATTCGACTCTCGAGATCATCTGAGCGAGAGTCACAGAATTGATAAATCCGCGAGTAGACCTTCTCGTAAGTCGTTGAAAGGTGTTACGTCTAAATGAGCGAGCACTTGGACTCGCGACCATATTCCAACATGCGAACAGCTTTTCCGCGGTGACACCTTTTAGCCTTCAGTACCAGCACCCGATTCCCGTCGAGCAGCTTGTTCAATCCCTCTGCGATACCAAGCAGGGCTACACCCAGTTCGATGGTTTCCGTCCCGTCGGCGTCTCCTTCCTTTTCGCCGGCTATAACTCCAACTACAGTTTCCAGCTCTACATGAGCGATCAGCGCTATTACTACGCCTACCAGCGGCCCGTATAGGTCGGGTTTGGGCTTATCTTCTCTTGTGATTCTGAATCTCAAGGGATTGCTATCAAGGAACGTGATTGCCAAAATAAGTCATCGGGATAGATCTCGTCTCCAAGGATAAGGATCTTATCCCACGAAATCAGCGGCATCTCGGTATCGTACATGAAATCAGCGGGATCTCGATATCTTACATGACAGATGGGATCGCTCCAGATCTATATAAAGAGGTGACTCCATTAAGAGAAAGGTACACACAATATTCAATTTCTGGCCTGTTTTTGCCTGGTTATTCTTCTTGCTTCGGCCTGACTTAAGCATCGGAGGGCTAACGGCTGGACGCCAGCCACCCTTAGTTGCTTTCTGTCTTCTTTCAGGTCCGGCGGAGGAAGGTATCTGTTGGAGAGAAGGTGAACGTCCGGAGGATCCAGTTACAAAATCTAACGTTAACAAGATCGACCATAGGAAACCCAAAACATCAAAGAATGGTGTAATGACTCACATATCTCTTACCATTCCCTCTTGACCCTTGCACAAGTTTATCAGACTTGTGGTCCATGGCTAGTGCGAAACGTATTGAAGATATGTCCATACATTGGACCCTATGCACCAAATCACTTCATGCCTCATCATTGAAGTGATCCGCTATTTCGTTGCGTTGAAAGACTTGGTCCAGCAAACCCGCTATGACAAGTTCATCTAGACAGCGGCCAGGCTTCTCAACACATAAGCAACCTTGCTGTGAAGAATGCAGATGAACAGCCGACCGGTCTTGACCGGTCGGCCAGGCATTTCAAAGTTCAACAGAGAACTTGCTGTGAGATAAGGAAATGGACAGCCGACCGGTCTTGACCAGTCGGCCATCAGATCACATGTTGTCCAGCAAGCATTGCCGACCGGTCTTGACCGGTCGGCCTGGATTCATCAGACTATCCAGCAAGCATAGCCGACCGGTCTTGACCGGTCGGCCTGGATTAATCAGATTGTTCCAGCAAGCACAGCCGACCGGTCTTGACCGGTTGGCCTGTTTTCTCTAAATGGTCTAGCAAGCACTGCCGACTGGTCTTGACCGGTCGGCCTTCATTTACCATTCACTCCAGCAAGGGGGTCCAACCGGTCTTGACCGGTCGGGCAGTCTCAAATGTGGCCTATGATTCAAATGACGACCAGTCCGTCCGACCGGTTGAGACCCTTCTCTGACAGGTCGGTCGTGATCGTTTTAAATTCGTTGAGGCCATCATTTGGGGCTCTATATAGCCATGACTTGTGGTCTTTCATGGCATGATTCAACACCCTTCAAGAGCTAAGAGAGAAAGCTTTTACTCACATCCTCCTACCCTCTTTGCTCTTGTTCTCCTTGAGTTCATCATTCAAACCTAGCCATTAATGGCTTATCAATGAGTATTCGAAGCTCGGTTTGAAGTATGAACTCAAGACCTTCATTCATGGCTGACTGTTCGCTTCCCCAAGTGTAGGGTTACGATGTAGTAATAATCTCAGTAAGACCGAGGTCGATCCACAGGGACTATGTAGGATCTCACAATTTCATCCACAAGTGTCTATTGAAATCTACTAATCAGATTGTTGTATAAAGTTGATGTGAGTAACAAAAGCTGAATTAAATTGAGAGTAATTAATTATAAGAAGGTACTAGGGTTTCAAGGATCCACTTGTAGCAATCCTTGATGTTCAATCCGCTGTGGTTTCTTATTCTCTCAACTAGAATCGACATTCCTGTCCGTCCAGTCGGATGATAGAACTGTTAAACCAAACAGTCTGTAATATGTAAGTTCTATGCATAAGATTCACTCAATCTAGGCTGAGCTGAGCATGCTCAATTGCATAGGTCATTCCCCTTTCCTATAGGTCCAGTTCTCAATCCTAACCATCCCCAAGTCCTCTCACAAGACAAAGATAGATTAAGATTTAAACTAGATTCAAATCACCAGCACAGTCCTTACATATTCCAGAAAATCAACTAAAATAGAACTTTGGCCTGAAGTTCCTTTATGAAGAGCTTAGTACTAGAGCGCACTCCGATTCCTCGGATCATACAGGTCTATACCGTTGCAAACAAATTAAGAAGATAAGTAATTCATCCAAACATCCATGAGTCATCACAAGACTAAGAAAAATTACTTAAAAACTTGTATAAACTTCAAACCTTAGTTCATAATCATGAATTCCAAACTAAAAACCACTTAACTACGAATTAAAACATCTTGGATTTACTACAAGCTTCACCTCTTAGCCCTAGCTAAGAGGTTTAGCTGCTCATGATCCAAGGAAACATGAAACAACTACAAAAAGCATGAAAAAAAGCAAAGCAAACCAAAAGGAGTTGTGAAACTCCAATCTCCACTTCCACAGTCTCCAACCTCGCTTGAACCCTTCTAGGATGCCCTAGGAACAATCCCTAGGTGTCCTCTTATAGTCTGGAGGCTCCACAACGTCGGAAGAATCGGAAATTTGCGTAACACTTACGCGGCGTAGAGAATTTCGGGAAGAAATTAGAAAGTTCTAACTCAGTACGACCGGTCGGCCTCAAGTGAAAACACTCCAGCAAGCATCTCCGACCGGTCATGACCGGTCGGGCCTATTCCTCCTTGGTCCAGCAAGCATGTCCGACCGGTCATGACCGGTCGGACGCCTTTAGCATTTTTCCAGCACCAATGACCGACCGGTCATGACCGGTCGGTCCTCTTCAGTAATGCCCACATACATGGCTGACCAGTCACTGACCGGTCTGGCTTCCTTGGCCGACCGGTCACGACCGGTCAGCTTCTTATTTTCTTATTTTCTTTCATCTGCTTTCTTCTCTGCTTTGGTTCTTTCTTTCTTTTCTTCTTTGGTCCTCAAACATTCTTCATCAGAATGATCCCAAGTGAGCTCTTTATGTCTTCAATTGAGTAGAGTCCATCCTCAATCCTGTAGTCACAAAACATGCATTGAATTAGCTTACAAACCATACAAACCTTGCACAATGAGTGATTCATTGGGGTTAGAATATGCACAATTAAGAGCTCAACACACCCCCCAACCAGCATTTTGCTAGTCCCGAGCAAAACATGCGTGAAGCTAATCTCATTCTTCAGATTCAACTCTCTTTCAGAAACCATCCTTCTATTCATTCCAAGGTTCATAAGTGTAAGATTCAGAAAGATTAGGCGTCAAAGGTTGGAACCGTAAATCCTCAAGACATAATAGGCATTCATATGAGATTCCCACTGATTGGTTGATAAATAGAGGGAATTGAACAAATTCATCCTAGTGTGGGTAGTGAAAATTCATTCCACGAGTTTCTAGGATTATCTTCTTCATAGATCAACTAGACTATAGAACTCAAGGTACATAGAGCCACATCAAGCCAATGACAGGAATTTGCCTTACCGTCCTTCCGACGACTTTCACACTACGTCCCATTTCCGGCTTTGGTTACAGGTAGACCATCCCCCGGTTGGTAGTAGGTAGCCCTAATCAGAATTTTCCACCGTTTTTCCACATTCCCAATTTCATCCTTCCTTTTCCTTTTTCTTTTTAAATTAGATAGGATTTTTAGAAATCCATATCTTTCATTATTTTCCCATGAACAAGGATGGACAAAGTACCCCGGCCTGATTTCTCAATACCTTAATTCAAAGTCTAGCTAATCCATAAATCACATAATCCCTTCAACTCATGAAAATCGTGTAATGTGAACTAGGTGTAAAAGTGTTCAGATTTTCTATCAATCACAAAAATAGGGGAGTTCACATATAAAACCATTATGCAATGAGAGATTCCAGACATCCAGCCTTATACACTTCATATCTCCTCCTCTTATGCTCATATCAACTCGAATGCATAGAACCAATGTTTTCCAAAAGAGTTTCGAATTTTTGAAAAAAATAAAAAAATTTCCACATAATTGCTTGAGATGTTGCAAAATGCTGGATTCATCCAAGCGGTCCTACACCCCCCAACCAAATCTCGCATTGTCCTCAATGTAAAAGATGCGTAATGAGCAAAACATGAGAGCAATTTGAAAATAAAAGGGAGTGAGGAATGATATTACCTGAGAGAGTGAACATTGGAAATCTTCCTCCTTCTAACAAACCTATGAAAACGAAAACAGAAGCAGCAAAATCCTAATCCTAACTACTCTATACCTCCATCAGACTAGGAGATCAATCATCCTGATACACAGGATCATTCAGGGGTATGGACATACCTTCTGAAGGAAAATTTTCAAAGAACGGCTTTAATCGCTGCCCATTTGCCTTAAAATATTGCCGTTCCTTGGATTCAATAGCTCGACAGTCCCATACGGATAGACAGTTTGCACAATGTAGGGACCGGTCCATCGAGATCTCAATTTTCCCGGAAATAGATGTAAGCGAGAATTATACATGAGGACTTTTTGATTGATCGTGAATGTCTTGCGAAGAATATTCTTATCATGGAATATCTTCGTCTTGTCCTTGTAAATTCTCGCATTCTCATAAGCTTCATTCCGGATTTCTGCAAGTTCATTTAATTGAAGTTTGCGTAGCGAGCTTGCCTTGTCAGAATTGAAATTCATTGTCTTAATAGCCCAATACGCCTTATGTTCCAACTCCATAGGCAAGTGACAAGCCTTCCCATAGACAAGTCTATAGGGAGACATTCCAATAGGGGTTTTAAAGGCAGTACGGTAAGCCCAAAGCGCATCAGTAAGTCGAAGTGACCAATCCTTGCAATCGGGATTCACCGTTTTCTCTAAAATGTGTTTAATCTCCCTATTGGATATCTCAGCTTGTCCACTAGTTTGTGGGTGATAGGGGGTGCTCACTTTGTGTGTAACGCCATATTTCTTCATTAGGGCTGCAAAAGGGCGATTGCAAAAGTGAGACCCTCCATCACTTATGATGACTCGAGGCGTTCCAAACCGGGAAAGAATATTTTCTTTTAAAAATCGAATGACCGTTTTATGGTCATTATTCCGGCAAGGAATGGCCTCGACCCATTTGGAAACATAATCAACAGCAAGTAAGATGTATAAATTTCCAAAAGAAGATGGGAATGGGCCCATGAAATCGATGCCCCAACAATCAAAAATTTCGATAATTAAGATGGGATTGAGTGGCATCATATTTCTACGGGAGATTCCTCCTAGTTTCTGACAAGGTTCACATGCTTTGCAAAACTCATGTGTGTCTTTGAATATGGTGGGCCAATAAAACCCAAATTGCAGAATTTTCGCTGTGGTCTTTTTAGCCGAAAAGTAGCCACCACATGCTTGAGAATGACAGAAGGAGATGATACTTTGTTGCTCATCATCTGGGACACATCTCCTTATGATTTGATCGGGACAGTACTTGAATAAGTATGGGTCATCCCATAGAAATTTTCGTACCTCCGAGAAGAATCTATCTTTATCTTGCTTTTTCCAATATGTAGGAATTGTACCTGTAGCAAGATAATTAGCAATGTCCACATACCATGGCAATTGGGAGACAGCAAAAAGTTGTTCATCAGGGAACATGTCATTGATTGCAGTCGTTTCAGGGGAATCAGTGAGGACAAGCCGAGAGAGGTGGTCAGCTACTACATTCTCTACTCCTTTCTTATCACGTATTTCTAAGTCGAATTCTTGGAGTAGGAGGATCCATCTTAATAACCGTGGTTTAGCATCCTTCTTAGAAAGCAGATACTTAAGCGCGGCATGGTCAGTGAATATAATGATCTTGGATCCAATCAAGTAGGATCTAAATTTCTCCAAAGCAAAAACTACGGCTAAAAGTTCCTTTTCAGTGGTAGTGTAGTTTGCCTGGGCTGAGTTTAGGGTTCTACTTGCATAGTGGATGACACATGGCTTTTTATCTTTTCTTTGGCCTAACACGGCCCCAATAGCATAGTCGCTAGCATCGCACATAATCTCAAAAGGAAGGCTCCAATCAGTGGTTGCATTATTGGGGCACATGTCAACATACCTTTAAGGGTGTTAAAGGCCTTTTGACATTCTTCATTCCACTCGAATGAATTTTCCTTTTGAAGTAGGTTACATAAAGGGCGAGAGAGTGAACTGAAATCCTTTATGAACCTTCTGTAAAATCCTGCGTGTCCTAAAAAGGACCGTATATCTCGTATGCTTTTGGGTGGTGGGAGGTTAGAGATAAGATCAATTTTCGCCTTGTCCACCTCAATTCCATTTTGTGAAACGATGTGACCAAGTACAATTCCCTTTTGAACCCTGAAGTGACACTTTTCCCAATTGAGCACAAGGTTCTTCTCTTCACATCTTTTTAGCACAGATTTCAAGTGCTCAAGGCACTCATCAAAGCTACAACCGAATACGGAAAAATCATCCATGAAGACTTCGAGAATGGTCCCCACCATGTCAGAAAAGATGCTCATCATACAACGCTGATATGTGGCAGGGGCATTACATAGTCCAAACGGCATCCGTCGATAGGCGAAAGTGCCGAATGGACATGTGAATGTAGTCTTTTCTTGGTCTTCACGGGCAATTTCTATTTGGTTGTACCCTGAATAGCCATCAAGGAAGCAGACGTGGGAATGACCCGCCAACCGTTCTAAAATCTGATCAACAAACGGTAGGGGAAAGTGGTCTTTCCGCGTGACAGTGTTTAGCTTCCTGTAGTCAATGCACATTCTCCAACCGGTAGTGACTCTAGTTGGCACGAGTTCGTTATTGGCATTGACTACGATGGTTATTCCAGATTTCTTAGGCACCACTTGAGTTGGGCTCACCCATTGGCTATCGGATATTGGGTAAATGATACCTACGTCTAATAGTTTCACCACTTCGGCCTTAACCACATCCTTCATGTTTGGATTTAGTCGTCTTTGTGGTTGCCGGGATGTCTTTGCATTTTCCTCAAGGTGGATGCGGTGAGTACAAATCAGGGGGTCTATGCCTTTGAGATCCGCAATTGACCATCCAATGGCATTCTTGTGCTCTAATAGAGTGGCTATTAGCCTACTCTCTTGTTCCTCATCCAAGTGGAAAGAAATCACCACTAGATATGTCTCATCTCGACATAAATAAACATATTTTAGCTCACTTGGCAATGGTTTTAGGTCGAGTGTTGGTGCCTTGATGTTAGATGGGAGGGCCTTGTTCTCATTTACAGGCAAAGGTTCAATTGGGGCCCTCCATCTTTTATCGTCAAGGACTGGCATCATCTCTAGAATGGCTTCCATCTCTAGTATTGTGTAATCATTTGTCTCATGAGAATGGGCCATACATGCCTCCAAAGGGTTGAAAAATAGTGATAAGGGGACTGTATCTTCCACGAATGATTCGATCATGTTTAATTCGTGGATATCATCATCAACTTCCCGCGGTTGTTTGCATAACTCAAATATGTTAAGCTCAAGGGTCATATTTCCAAAGGACATTTGTACAAGTCCGTTTCTACAATTGATAATGGCGTTTGAGGTAGCTAGAAACAGTCGTCCAAGTATGACGGGAATTTGAGTACCGGTGCCTATCACGGGATGTGTGTCCAAGACAATAAAATCTACTGGGTAGTAGAATTTATCAACTTGGACTAGAACATCCTCTACCATTCCTCTCGGTATCCGGATGGATCGATCAGCAAGTTGGAGTGTGGTTTTGGTGGGTTTTAATTCACCTAACCCAAGTTGTTCATAGACCGAGTATGGAATGAGATTCACACTTGCCCCCAAGTCGAGTAGGGCTTGTTTAATTTGGTAGTCTCCTATGATGCATGAGATGGTTGGACTACCTGGATCCTTGTATTTTTAGGGCACCTCTTGTTTGATGATGGCACTCAAATTCTCAGCCAAAAGCACTTTGTTGTGAACGTTATGTTTTCTTTTGATTGTACACAATTCCTTTAAAAATTTGGCATAAGATGGTATTTGTTTTATTGCATCCAACAACGGGATGTTGATCTTCACCTGCTTGAAAACTTCCAGAATCTCCAGATTTTTATCTAAAGGTTTAGGTGAAATCAACCTTTGTGGAAATGGGGCAACCGGCTTGTATTGTCCTTCCGGTTCTTTCTCTTGTGGAATACTGTTAGGGCTATCATCCTCTTTGGGAATTTCCGGATCCTTAGGCTTTGGGGCCTTCACCGGATTAGATTTGTTAATTTCTTTCCCACTTCTCAAAGTGGTGATAGCTTGGACATGTTCCGTATGGTGGGAGGATGAGCTTGCATCTTGTATCTCATATTGGGTCCTAGGGTTAGGAAGAGGTTGAGCAGGAAGTGTGCCCTTCTCTCTAACACTAAGGTGAGCTTCAACTCTAGCCAGAGATGTTTTCAATTCATTGATGGCTTGGTTTGAGTTTTGATTGAATTTCAATTGCTCTTGCATGAACCCATCTATTTTTAGAGAGTTTGTCTTGTTATACTCATTCTGGACCGATACGAATGCACCCAACATCTCTTCTAGTGATACTTTTGGAGTGTTGTTTGCATTTGCAGTGGGTCCATTCCTCCAACTGAAGTTGGGATGGTTCTTCCAATTAGGATTATACGTGTTTGAGTTTGGAGCACGATATTGCTGTTGATAACTGTTTATGGCATTTGTTTGTTCTTGTAAGATGCCTTGGACTGCTGAAATTGTGGGACAATCTGGTGTAGCATGTTGATTTCCAGCACAAATTCCACAAACAGTTTCAACCTCAGTGGAGTTGATTGTTTCTCCTTTCCTTAATTCCATGGCTTCGACCTTTCTTGTAAGGCTAGCCAACCGTGCACTTATGCTATCTTCTTCTGATAAGACATACATTCCTCCCTTTTCCTTTTGTTGGCCAATCTTGGAATTTGTTGGTTTAGATGTGTCCCAAGATTGTGCACTTTCAGCCAATTCTTCCAGATAATCCCATGCTTCATCAGCTTCCTTATTCATGAACTCCCCATTACACATCATCTCTATAAATTGGCGCATGGATGGAATCAGTCCTTCATAAAAAAAACTTATAATCCGCCAATTTTCATAACCATGATGTGGGCATGCGTTTAATAGGTCCTTGAATCTCTCCCAACATTGGGAAAATTTTTCATCCTCCTTTTGGGCAAAGTTCATGATAAGGCGCTTAAGCATGTTCGTTTTGTGAGTAGGGAAGAATTTTTTAATAAATTCTCTGTGCATATCATTCCATGACCCAATTGATCTTGGCCTCAATGCATAAAGCCAACCCTTGGCTTTATCCTTAAGAGTGAAAGGGAAGAATTTAAGTCTTACTACATCATCAGTCACATTTGCAAAGTGCATGGTGGTGATTACCTCATCAAACTCCCTAAGGTGTTGATAGGCACTTTCACTGTCTAAACCATGGAATTTAGGGAGAAGATTGATCACTCCCGATTTCAAATCCACATTCCCTGCATTTGGTGGAAATACTATGCATGAGGGAGTGCTCGTTCTTGCAGGTTGCAAGAAATCACATAAAGTCCTAGGTCGGGGAACATTCTCAACCACATTCTCCCCTGTTTCAGTTTGATTTTGAACCGGGTTAGGTTGATTTGCAGCCATACTTTCAGATAAAATTGGAGAATCTAGATGTCTCCTAACACGTGGCTCTCTATCAATGCCTTCTACTATCCCCCCCTTCACTTATGAGTCGGTTATTGGAATCCCAAGCCCAATGTGGCATGCAAAACCAAAAATAAGAAACAAAAAGAAAGGAGAATTCTTCCTCCCTTTTCTTTACTCTTCTCTAAGACCGAAGCACAAGGTGTCTTGCAATGGCTAGGCCAGAAGCAAGGATAAAGACCGATTTCTCCTTGTCATTAGGGGTTCAGAGAACTCCCCACCCACTCTTTGAATCTTTTGAGAAAAAGTGCAGAAAAAGGAAAAAGAGGAGTAGAGATGAGAAAAGAAATCTCTGAGCACAAGGTGATCCAAGGCGGCTGAGCCGACCAATAGGAATCCAGGTGGCAAAAAGGCCGACCTTTTAGAGATCCAAAAGGAATCTCCACCCACTCTACAAGAGATGAATAGGAATGAATAGGAGAAGGAGAAGAGTAAGGTTTAGAAAGATAGAACCTGATTCGCACTTGAAACTCTTGTATCTTCTTCAGCTTCCTAGAAATCCCTGAAAAGAAAAAAAATCAAATAAATAAACTAAGTTAGTTCTAAAAATCTAAAAGAATCCTAAATAGATACTAATTTCAGAAATTTGTGAAAACCGTCAAAGTCCTCGGCAACGGCGCCAAAAACTTGTTCGCTTCCCCAAGTGTAGGGTTACGATGTAGTAATAATCTCGGTAAGACCGAGGTCGATCCACAGGGACTATGTAGGATCTCACAATTTCATCCACAAGTGTCTATTGAAATCTACTAATCAGATTGTTGTATAAAGTTGATGTGAGTAACAAAAGCTGAATTAAATCAAGAGTAATTAATTATAAGAAGGTACTAGGGTTTCAAGGATCCACTTGTAGCAATCCTTGATGTTCAATCCGTTGTGGTTTCTTATTCTCTCAACTAGAATCGACATTCCTGTCCGTCCAGTCGGATGATAGAACTGTTAAACCAAACAGTCTGTAATATGTAAGTTCTATGCATAAGATTCACTCAATCTAGGCTGAGCTGAGCATGCTCAATTGCATAGGTCATTCCCCTTTCCTATAGGTCCAGTTCTCAATCTTAACATCCCCAAGTCCTCTCACAAGACAAAGATAGATTAAGATTTAAACTAGATTCAAATCACCAGCACAGTCCTTACATATTCCAGAAAATCAACTAAAATAGAACTTTGGCCTGAAGTCCCTTTATGAAGAGCTTAGTACTAGAGCGCACTCCGATTCCTCGGATCATACAGTCTATACCGTTGCAATGTTTAATTCT